>JAOQGH010000023.1:13862277-13982838 GCA_025769975.1 Gallinago jamesoni | reverse complement strand
GAAAAAATTCTTCACAGAAAGAGTGGTCAGACACTGGAATAGGCTGCCCAGGGAGGGGGTTGAGTCACCATCCCTGAATGTGTTTGAGTCGTTTAGATGTGGTGTTGGGGGATGTGGTGTAGGGAAGAACTTTGTAGAGTAACGTTGATGGGTGGACTCGATGATCCCAAGGGTCTTTTCCAACCTGAATGATTCTATGAGTCTATGATTCTACCACTACTACTACTACTAATAATAATAATAATACACTTGGCTTCCTTCTCATGCTTTTCATCAGAGCTCAAAGTGCTCAGAAATCCAAATTGCTCTCAATCATGTTAGGAAACTCGTTGTTGCCAGCTTTTCCCACAAACGCTGCAGCCCGAGCTCAGCTGTCCAGTCCCAGGCTGTTTACCAGACACCCCCAGCACTTTTTGTATGAAATTCTCCTGTCCAAACCAATCTGTTTGATTTTGTAAAGTGGTTTTCTACCTATCTAGTTCCAGTCTCCTCTAATACTGTGAGGCCTCAATAACTCTCCACCTGAGTTATAATTCTCCTGTGTTGCATTTTGTCAGCTTTTCTGTATTGCCAAAAAGCCCTGCTGCAGTGTACACTCACAGATACATGCCAGGGCACTTAGTTACAGAATATCCCAATCACTTAAATGTGTTTAGACTCATATTTACTACAAATGACTCTAAGGGAATATAACCACATCTTAGTAGGTAGGTTTCGTACTGACGAAGTCAGAAATGGGCGTAAAAAATATTGGCTTTTAGACTCTTCCTTTCAAATTTAGTTAATCCAAATTCCCACTCTTTTTTTCCTGTGCAATATCTTTTAAGATCTCAGCAAGTGTCAAGCTCCACTGAGATAAGCTCTTGATCTCTTACAACTGAAGGCCTCCTATTAAATATTCTTCACACTTTTCATTCTCAGAATGTCTTTTTTTTTTTTTTTTTAAGTAAATGTATTAAAGCATCTTCTCTGGAGCCATTTGATTGCCAGCACTTCTACTGCATTTTAGCATTGTCCTTGCAGCTTGCCTCGGCCTGGAGAGCCCAAATTAGCAGAGGCAGTACCGTGTGTATGCAGAAGAAAGCAAAAAGCGAAGAGAATGAGAGAAGTGACACAAAGGGATTTTCCAGCTCTGTCAATAAATTTACCACAATAATTACTTCCTTCAACATGTTTGTTGCTAATGGACCTGCACACAGAACTACTCACAGCATAATACTGGCAGAGATTAGAGTTCCCTTTTTCTGTGCACTGGCTGAACATCTGCAATTTTCTTATTTTAGAGTGATTCTTCAGCTGGCAGGGGAGCTCGTGGCTGGTGAGGGATACCCCCGCCATCTGACGCGTGTGCGGGGGCTCACTGCTCTCCTCTGGAGCTCCTGCCCTTCCCTTTCTCATTGATATCTCTTGGAAGGCCTGAAGATCACCCGAGTCCAACTTAAACTGCACTTTCTTGCTCCCACCTTGCTATGGAAAGGTAAAAAGGCTCACAGCGACACACATTCCTCTGCACTACTCAGGGGCCACCAAATGAAACAACCAGGAGTCCCCATCGGGGCAGAGGAAAGGGGAAGAGGAGCTGGACAGTCCTTGCCAAGGGTGTGCTGGGTGCTGGGCCATAACAAAACTCAAGGGGGGAAAACTAATTCATGTCAGAAGCCCACCCGGGGTCACCAAGCACTTGAACGCATCGGGCATGGGAATTGTGAGGGAAGGGTGGAGGCAGGAGAGCAGGAGGGAGGGAGCATTAAATACACCCACACTGATTTTATGCTCACCCTCTCCCTGGCAGCCTCCAGCAGCCATTCCCGAGACATGACTCCCGGTCAGGGTTTTGGTCCTCTTAAGTGAGCTCCGAGAAAATCTTTGGGTGTGAGTGTTACGGGGTGAATTTCACTTCAGGTGCCCGTTCGCAGGTATTCTCATGAAAATCGTCCCTTCCACTCGTGTTATTGTCAGCGAAGCGTTTCCTCCACTGAGAGTGGTGAAACAGCGAAGGGAGAAGAAGCTGTAGAATGCAAATGTCATTTGAACACACAGAACCTGACTGGGGCAAATGTCTGGAGGTCACTTTCCTAAGTGTTTACGCCATGCTCACAGTTTAACTTCGTTATTGCAGAAATAAAGAGAACAGACACTTCCCACAGGAACAGGAAAAGCCTCGTACTTGCCACGTTGCAAGGTCATTAAAACAGAGGACTCTTGAAACCCCTTAGAAAAAAAAAAGATATTCTTTCTAATTTCCCATTAGAAAAAAAAGAAAGTGCAACATGCAACAACTTACTGTGATTGTCAAGGAAAACAGGACCAAAGGATTGCCCCAAGCTGGAGGCAAGCTCATCCCGTCCATCCTTTTCTTCTTTCTTTTTTTTTTCACTGGAGGATACTCCTGGGGAGGCACTGCAGCCGTTGATCAGGGATCTGCTGCTTGTAACTGCAGATGGTATTGAGGTGAAGATGAATGCCAGACACATTAGGTTTAACAGGATGGGTTTTAGCAACTTGAACATGTTGATGAAAACAGGAAAGCTAATAAATCAGCCACCAAGGACCAGACTGGGAAAGCCAGTCTTTGCGCTTTTTAAATTTTTTTTTTTTTTAATGTGGGAAGTTTCTGGGGCACCAACAAATTATTGCAGACACATATTTGTTGTTTAAACCCAGTCACATTTGCAATCTGTTTGGACACTAGACTGACTTTAAACACTTCTTGGTATGAAACCAGGCTGAGCATCAAAGCCAACAGGACAGATTAACCCCGAGGAGGAGGCGCTTTGCCTCCCCTGGTTAGCCAAGTTGTGCATGAAAAGGACACCTCTCTGGTCACTATTTCTTAGAGCCTGAAGGTATGGCAAGCTATCGAACAGTGCCACGATGGGATGCGTCGTTATATTATGTGGCATATTGTGAAATAGCCTGGGCTGCAGTCTTCAGTAGGTCTCAGTGAGGACCGATAAACTCTAGGAAACAGATCTGAGTGTAGGGACCCCTTCTCAGCCCCCATAAGAGCAAATTAACCCAGCTACCAGCATTAATATAGTTCTCTATGTGTTTTAAGATATATGTATGTACCTTTGCCAAACAGACTTTTTCCTAGTTTTTGGGGGTTTGTTTTTGTTTTTCTTTTTTAATATAGAAAGAAGAAAAGAGAGGAGAGGTTGAACAAAGTCCGGTTTGAAACTATGCGAACCCGGCTGGAACTGTGTGAGTTACTTATGTAAAGACAGTTTTGCTTCCTAAGAAAATATGAGGGGGAACTTGAACCATGTCTTCCCGTCTTTGCTGCTCCTGCTTCCAAGTTGCTTCTTGCTCCATTACAGTGGTTCTCCATTAAGGTGAATGATGTTTTCCTGAACTGTGATTTAAGGAGGTATTTTGGGGAAATGCTATAGCTATTTTAATTTCTGGAGCTATATTTAATAGTGGTTTAATTTACTAAAACATGCCTTTGCAGAAAGCTGACTCAGAAATATTTATATACCAGATAAAAAAAAGTAGGATGACCAGAAGAGGGAAAGGAGATGTAAAATACCAAGCTTTTTCATTCTATTATTTGAAAAGCTTTCTCACTGCCCCTGCCCTTGACATTTTGCATGTCTGTCCTGCTGGATTCCATACAAATATCCAGTTTTCCAGTAGTTTCAGATTTTTTGAAAAGGTTTGTATACCTGATCAGTCCTATGAAACTATTGGAACTAATAATGCCAGTAGCAACAGTGAGTAAAAAATAAGCAGGCACTTCCAAGATAAAGCCAAATCACTTTTGTGTGGCTGAGCAAGATCCTGCAGGACCTGAACAAGCAAACCTTGCTTTCTGCCCTAATCTCATCTAAGAGCAAGGTCTTCTTCTGAACCCAGAGGCCATCTTCTTCCCCCACAGAGAGAGGAGGCTTGGCGTGACCTGTAGACGTGTGAAACTCCTGGTATGATTGCGCACCGTGACAATACTCCATACAGGCACCCGACAGCGAGGGCTGCCTACGATATTTTGTAAGAGGTGTTCAACTAACACAGGTTGCTACCTGTGCTTCTGCTCCCCAGGGAAACCTGCTTCCCTACCCTCAGTGTATCATCCATTTACGGATCCGAGTCTTCAGTCTTCAAAAGTACACTTCCACTGAACTGATAGTTTCACTCAAAATGATCTGTTTAAAGTACCTGCAGGCTGGTAGTGCCACTGTGTGCTCCAAATGAGACCTGATGCCACAGGAAAATGGATTTGGGGTCTCACGTAATAAGTATTTGTGGCTCAGTTGTCATGGCTGAAGTTGATCCTGGGAAGTAAATGGGTCTATTAGCTTTCCACATCTATTGGTACACAATCCAGACCTGGGCCAGGCTGAGGGAAATGATTTGATTTTTCTCATTTGTTCGCTTTAGCATCTGTGAGTTCCTGTGCATGCTTGCAGTGAACGCTACAAAAAAACTAAGTTTAAACTGGACTACTTGGAAATTCCTGGCAGAGGAGCTGGGTGTGTGTCTGTGATTTGTACTGTGCTGGGTGGTTGTACCCTCCCTGACGAGAAGCAACGCGATGGGCCGGGTGTAACTCCATCAGCACAACGTGCCCGGTGCAGGGGCTTGAAAATGCTCGGCAGGTCCTGGGGTGCTCAAGGAAATTTGTAAATCCTTGTAAAGAGCTGATGCAGAGGAGAATTCTGCCTCATGCACACAACCCAGTCACCAGCGCAAACCAACAACCAGTGACTTATGTGAACAAATTACTGGGAGGAGGAGGGGAACACTTGCTCTGCTCTAAGATCAGGCTTTCTCTAAGGAATTTTTTACCATTGCAATTACATTGGAATAATTATCATTGCCTTCGTGGTGCAAAGCCCCACGTGGATTTTTTGCAGTGTCTTAAAGCAGTGTTCGCACTTGAGGGACTTATTACAATATGATATCTTACCAGAATTACTTTCCCTCTGTACAGCCCCAGGGCTTAATACATGCAAAGATCTCCATGAGGTCTACATGAACACACATATATAAGTTGATACAACCACACGTGTAGACGGCCAGACATATATTGGCTTTCAGCTGAATTAGGTGAACACTGTCCTAAAATTATAATAGCTAAAGGCAGCTCAGGTTTGGGGCTTAAACTTCTTGACAGTCTTCCTTTAATCTGGATTCCATGGTGTTTTCAGCAAGAAGTATTATCCTATTTTTAAAAGGTCAAATAAATCAGTTTTAAGCTCATGAAAAGATAAACACACTGATGCCTGCGTAACTTTTCTGAGTTTATGGGATATTCTGGCAATGGGAATACAAAGAACCATCATAAATCCCGCTGCACACAATCATCTAATTCCTGGAGTGGAGCAGCTATGTGGGGTTTCCTCTACCATTCAAGGAAATTTCCCCTGAAACTGTAATTGGGAAATATTAAATCAAGCAGAATTATAAATCCCACCAGGAGAGAGCTTTTTCCATCAGCTCGTTCTGAAAAAGTCACTGTATTTCAGGAGGGGGTAGACGAGAGATCAGGAGACATCTTCAGTCTTGCTGGATGGTGCCATTCGGACAATATATAAACAAAATGTGTAGTTACAGATGAAAAACAACTCAAGATTATTACAGCCTGTGTTTTACAACCAATCCTTTTGAGCTGTTCCATTATCGTCATTTCAATGACAGTAAAAGTATGTCAGAAATCTCTTTCAGCGCATTCATATGTATATATACATATGTATATGTATTTGAGTATGTACATATATATATACACATACATATTTATATGTAAAAGCAGTCCATTGTAAATACATGTCATTCTATAAATGACTGGGCTGTGCAACGGTATAAATGTCTTTTAAAGACATTTTCAGTCAAAGCGCTTAAGTTATAGGCACTCGTTTCTGAATCCTGGCTGTAATGAGATCCGGCTGGATGTCAACAGAGATGCCTTTAAGCGAGTGACTATAAGATCACTTACAAATGAGGGCTAATGAAGAAAAGCTGAGTTAGATTGCAGCTGATGCAACAGCCCATTCCCCTGCTTACAGCCCGTGAGTGTGACTGGGGTGGGAAAAAGGAGGGGAACCTGCAAATAGCCATGGAGGGGTGTGTGTGTGTGTGTGTAAATAGATATCTTTATGTCTGATTTAATTTTCCCAATTTGTGTATCGTCTGAAGATAAATACAGGGAGATTTCAATTCCGTTAACAGAGGTATTTTGGTAAAACGTCCCCAGAAATCAGGAGAGGCTGATGTTATTTTAAATGGCCCTTGTCTCCATTATATACTAAGCAAGTGGAGCCTGGGGTTTGTCCAAAAGAGAGCAGAGAGACCACCGAGTAGTCTCATCAGCAGAGCACTAATTGTGGCCATTTATTATAGTCACTTATCTGATAGTAGCTTCTTTATCTGTGATAGTTTTACAGGGATAAAATCCACCAGGCATTTGCACCAGCATATAAACATGTTACCTTGCGGCAGGGTGTCTGTTACTTACTGTCAACACTTGCCAGCAGAAGAATGCCTATCTCCAGCCTATTTGGAGCAATGATGAGTTTAATATGCTGCAGTGAAAGCCTCAGAGTAAACAAGGCATCACAAGTGTTTGCCTTGTCTGGCCTCTTAAACAAATAAAGGTGGCTGAGAAGCACAAACACCACCAGGTCGGGGCTGATGGGGGCCATGGTGGCTAATGTTGACGGCCCTGGCTGCCAAGGGCAGTTTGCGTTGTTATAGTAAATAATGCAATTATTTCAGTAAATTATTACGGTAAGTATTGGGGAAGCCCTTGACAAGGGAAATCTCTCCCTGGGGGGTGACTGCAATAACACAGGGCTGTGATGCCGTGGCTGAGTCAGAGTGGGTCCCGGTGCATGGGGTGGCAGGGGGAGGAGAGGCAGTGGGGACCTGGTGGCAACCTCATCTCTGCTGGTCTTGCCCAGCCCTGGAGACTAGGTGCAAGCAGTGTTTCTGTGAGCCATTGCCCACCTCAGTCCTCTTTCTCCCCACAAACACAGGAATGAGCTGTGGTCCCTCCAAGAGGGAGGGAGGAGCACACAGCCATGTTGAGGGATGCAGGGAGGAAAATCACACTAACAAGTGCTCACAGGTGAGAAAAAAAAAAACAAACCCTAAAGATTTTTATTGGTTTTACTGCTGTATTTGGATTGGCCAGAACAAACTGATGTTGCACGTGACCATAATCAGGGTGATCAACAAAATTTGGTGGAGGGACAGACAACACCTTGAAGACAGACTCTTCAGTCTGTGAGTAGAGCCTTTGGTAAGGAATCGTCCCTGTTAAGGGAGGCACTTAAGGCCATCCATCCCCTGGCTGACAATAAATAAGCTTGCACTTGCTTGGCTTCAGTGTTGATCTTACGATAAGTGACGGAAACACGTCCCTTTTGTCATAATGAAATACTGGGGACAAGTGGAATTAGCTACCTAAGACAGCTGTTTCTAATGTCAAACGCTGCCTGGAATCAGCAGAAAGGGAAAATTCAGTTGCTGATTGAACTTTTTGCCAAGGATCTTAATTTAGCCATTGAACACAGCCTGTGAAAGCAGATCCCCGCCGACACACACCCACCCCACGCAGAAATAGCAAAAACTCCAGTGGTCAGCAAAGGTGTTTGGCAAACACTTGTATGATTCCTTGGCCTCGCGGGGAGGGGGGGGACCGATGTTCTGCTCTGCAGAGTCAGCTGGCTGTGTCCCCCCACGCCAAACCCCACACGGAGGGTACGTTTGCTTGCAGCAAATGTGGGTTTCCCACGCAGGACTGCCCTTCCTGTAACTTGGGCCACCGAGATGGGAGCTTCCTGCCTTCAGTTTAGCTGGGAAACGCAAGGCAACTGCAGCTTCACCGACTCCCACAGTGGACAACAGGGTGGCTTGGAAGCTCTCTTGTCTGCTCTTCGTGCCGATTTGTGGCACTGCGGACAAAGAGCTGGACTGCTGGGCGACAGTGTGGCTTTCATCTGCGGCTAGAAGACGGTGTAGTCTGGAAACCCTTTGGAGGGATAATTTAATTCTGAGCTGCTCTGGCACTGTAAACAGAGCGATCCAGGAGCAGATGAAGCACCCTGGCAGCACAGCCCACCTGTGGGCTAAATCCTGCCAGAAAGAGCCGGATGCTCAGCAGATGTGGGAGAGGGGATGGCAAGGCTGCCTCAGCAGGAGGGGTGGCACGGCTCAGAGAGGTTATCCACCCCTGCTTGGTACCCATTACATGCCCGTGCGGTCACACAGCTCATTATAAATGAGACTGATGACCATTTTGTGCAGTTGCTGGTGGCCAGGGACTCGTTTCACCCCTGCATTTGCCACTGAGATGATCTACCAGTGGCTCATGGCCACAGGTTTGACTTCACAGCTGGGACCAGCCTGGAGCCTTGTCCCCGTCCTGTATCCAATCTCCAAAGCATGGAATTTTCTCACCTGGGATATAATTCATCCCTCCCAGGCAGGGACATGTGCCAGGTCCAAGCCCACGTGAAGTGTGGTGTGGCCACCACTGAGCAGGAACCCCTGGCCAAGGAGGGCAGGTGGCGAGGAGAGGACGGGACAGGTTTCCAGCAGCAGTGGAAGGAGCTCTGTATCAGCAGGAAAAGTGGCCCAGTTTTTTCTGACCAGTAGCTTGGTTGATGCAGCACTGGGTATGAAAATCAACCTAATCTCTTTGCATGAGCAATCAAAAACTCAGTGGTTAAAACTAATTACCAGCACTGCTGATGGTGTGTGAACCAGAGGAGAGCTCTGGCTACTTTTCCCAGGCCTGTGGAGTTTCTACATGGAGTAGAAAATACAAAACCAAGGTATTATTTTTGTCAGTAAATGAAACATATCTGACTCAAATTTCCTGCAGAAGACAGACAGATCCATTGAGTAAAAGCGTGTCATTTTTATAGTCACTTCTCAGAGCACAACCACATTTAAGAAAGCCACAAACCTGAATGGCAATATGATTTTACATTTAAAAAAGAGATTTAGCATGTTACAGTACATTTTCCCTGGGCTACAGGGGAACTGTTTCTTGCTTAGCTGTGAGTTCATAAATTATCAGGTCGAGTTCATGCACTCTCGTGTTTCAGGACAGAGCTGTTTTACAAATAACGCCGTGCGGTTGTTCCCCTTCATTGGCAAAGCCTTCAAATAGGAGAGATTGATATTGCAGGGAAACAATACAGAGGGGTGGGCCACTGATTCTGATAGAGTTAAAAATCTGTTACCACTTCAGCGGCTGTTGCTTAATCTCCTGTTTTCAGAGCTGATAACACGATCATAAAGTTCGCTCCTGGCTGAATGCTGGCACAGGAGTTTCTCAATCCAGGAGTGAATTCCAGATATGAACATTACTACTACTATTAATAAAACCTCCTCCTTTCCAATGACAGAAGTGCAAATAAATGCAAAATTTGATTTGTGATAAGAGCTGTTGGGGCCCAGCCAATATCTGGCTTTGTGAAAACAACTTTGCAAAGACAGACATATAAAATATTAATAATGACGGGACAGAAATGCGCCTTTTGCACTCGAACTTTTACAACTCTTTCACAAGAGGTTTTGAAGTAAAACCAGGGACTGCCTTCAGCTTCTTATTGCTCTGCAATCAGCAGTCCCACTGCAGGCAGAGAGCAAGGAGACTTGGAGATCTGACCTGCAGCCTGTGGCCACCGATGGCCTTTGCCCACAGCCTGGATCCAGCACCAGCCCTGCGGGGGACTGGGGGCTGTGGTGACAGTGGCAGCCACCTGGGCTGGGGTGTCCGGGAGGGAACATCGCTTTTTCCTTCAAATGGGGCTATTCTCGGGACCAGAAGAACCGAAATTCCTTGTCTGCACAACCCTGGAAGAATGGGGAGGAAACCTCATTTTTTTTAGGTCCGGGAATCCACCGTCTCTGCTGATTAGGTAGGAGACAGCATTTAGAAGATCTGATCTCTAATCCCATCTTCGTAACAGACTGGTTTTAGTAAATCTGTCCCTATTCTGCATTTTTCATAGCTCCTGATGTGAAAAAATGGGTGTCATGACTTCTGTTAAGCAATTTGTGAATCTCAGAGGGGAGAAAAAAATTCACCTAAGTACAATGTAAACAGCTCGATCTGGAGAGCTTTGAGACCTGGCTTAGTGATTGCAAACAGCGTGTCTCCCGGTGCTCCTTCGCTTTTAAAGCCTGACACTGCGGCTGCGACAGCGCTACAGGGACTTCACAGTTATATCAGATGCTGCTCTCAGTGAACTGTTTGAAAATGCTTAATGAAGACTAAGTAAAGCTGTCACAAGGTCTTAGTGTGGGAAAGGGGGTTGGGGGAGGGCTGCCATTATGATTAATCCTATGGTTTAATTACCTTTTTTTTTTAAATTTCCTCCAGAAATCTGGCTTAATTATAGCGAAGTTTTTAAACTTTTTAATAATTTTGTAATTTCACTTCGTAACAACAATTTTTCCTAAGTCACTTCTTGAATTCTTAACGTAAGACCTCTCTTCGGGCAGGTAACTGTCAGCATCTATTCTCCCCCCGCCTCCTCTCCACCCATTACCAGTCGGAACTTACAAACCCAGCTTCCTTAGGAGTATTTCGATGCTTTCACTGCCTGCCAAAATCAGGAAGTATAAAACACACAGAAAAACTTTTTTTTTTTTTAAATAATTATTGGTTTGTTTTGTTTTGTTTTTTACAGCCGGCTATCTGTGGAAATGGGGAATAGGCTTCTGCATTGTCTCCCTCTCTACAGTATAAGAGGCTCGTGCGGCAGTCATGATTACATTGATGCCTGTGAACGGGATGCAGGTGATCATGATAACCCTTCGGGACCATAACCAGGTGAAGCCCCACACAGGGAAAATGATGCTTGGCTGTGCCACTCTCCTACTGCACCAGCATGTGGCTGGAAGGGACCCGAATTCAGGTGAGATAAGCAATGCTGGGAAAGAACCAGGCCCATTGCTTGAAAGCGGTTGCATTGTTTAGGCACAGCAGGATGAATTACAGATTTTTCAGCCTGAATTCCATCTCAAAAATCTGCTTAATCCCCTTTTTAATGCTTGTAAGAGCGCCAGAAACATCTTTTATTTGCTTCAGCAACAGCAGCCGGGTTGGTTAGATGCTATCAGCTACTTCTTCATTCAGTTGTCCTTTGCATGCTGATAAACACCACATAAGACAGGGGAGAGAAACCTTAAGCCACAGGCTTATCCTGTGTATAATAAGATGCACCTTGAAACAATTTTGATGTCTCCATTGAAATCAGCTTAGGTTAAGCCTACATAAATAGTGTCAGAGGGGAACACACCCAGAACGCTCTGGGAGATCATGATAAACACTCCTGATGTTTTGCAGCTGTGCTCATCATCTGTGCATTTCACAATAAAATTTTACAAAGCATCCAGACACCCAGCTGGCTGTATTCACTGCGGGATGGCTTTCTCCACTGTGGCATTTGGTTCCATGGCTGCTGCCCTGCGCTTCTCCCTCCCCCACCTTCAGTCCCCATCACTTATTTCTTACTAGATACAGCAAACCACATGATTTTTTTTTTTTTTAAGGTGCGTTGGGCTTCAGGATATAACTTTACTTGTTCAAAAGTGAGGAAAAAAACCCCAGCTTCCCTGAATAGAAAAAAGGTCTAATTTAGAGTGAATCGCCTCAAAGAACATGCGGTTTCCAAGGATTTTTGGGTTAGTATCTGTCTGTGACTGTAATTTTCTTCTGAAGTGACCAAGCCTTGATTCTGAAACTTTTATATACATGGTAAAGTCTAAGTCTGTGAGGGCTCGATGGTGCTGCTTCTCCCACCCCTCTGCCCAGAGGTCTCCGGTACCCACAAGTGGAGCAGAGCTCTCTGCGAGGGCGGGGGGGCTCCTTTGGTAGAAGCGAAAGAAGAAAACCCAACTGAAAGGACTTGCACCTGAGCCTCCTCTCACTGACAGCACATCACCAACATAACTCCCCTGATGAAAGTGGAATTCCTCCTGATTTACACCAAGAGCATTAACGAGAGAGGGCTCAGCTCAGGTCTTAAGTGCCGGGGTTTAGCCGTATTTCTTCTGTCTTCATTCCTTCCCCAACGATTCCCAGGAAATCTCACTTTGGGGAGATAAGTGCCTACAAGAATGTTGAAATTAATTTCAGAGCAGCCTGAAATGGCCGTGCAGACGACCAGCTGGAGGACATGCCCCACCAGAGGGATTTATTGTGCTATCGCTCCTCTTCGCCAAGCTGCAGCATCGTAATCCTTCACGATGACAGTATTATGAACCAGCCAAAGTGGAGACAGCCCTGGGAGACTGGCAGCCCGTGCTTCGTGGCTCTCCTTGAGACCTGCTAATCCTTGGTGAGACTTAAGCGGGGCTGACTGAGACACCCCATGTCACCCTGGTCCGGCAAGAGGTGGAATTAATTTTGAGGGGAGCAGCATTTGCCTACTGACCTACCAACCAAGCCAGGGTCCCACCATGGCAGGGCACCGTGGTCTCCGTTTTGCGGGTTACCAACATGTGGCCTCACCAGTGGCTTTCTTGGGCCTTAAATTGGGGGGATGATGGCAGATCCTGAAGCACAGACAGCCAGTACCCAGCATCCAGGCCATGAAATAACCACGCAAAATGGAAAGGTTTCTAATTCACAATCCTAACAGAGACTGAGGAGGGGACAAAGAGTGGAGGACAAATGGTTCTTTTGTCCCCTCTGCTGGGCACAGTCCCATCTTCTACAGTATCTTCAGTTTCTTTGTGTTTAGAAGGAAAGAAATAGTCTTTGCTAACAGATAATATTAAAAGCATGAAATGGCCTGTTTCTCGATGAACCATGCATTGCAACTTTGCCTTTTAGAAGCAGAATTAAACACATAATGACAGCCCCCCCTCTCAGCTTCCAGGATTACAATAGTTTTCTCCCATTTCGGCCCAATTACTTGGCTTGTAGGCTGTGTCTGGGTTGGTCTGGAGAGTCCCATCTTCTCCTGAGGTTATTTGTCAGCATTGAGTCCGAGACACATTTCAGACAGTTTGCGTCATTATGTAAACAGTGATAACAATATTTAATGATGATAAATCTGAATTTCACCACAAAACTATAAAACAACTGAGAGAATGAATTATGCAATTTACAGCTAGCAAGAAGGCAGCCAAAGGGAAAGCGAAGGATCTGTGCAGCCGAGAGACAAATTTAGTGGTCTGAGACTATAGTGTCATTTGGTTTTGTGTTTAGTAGCACTTAGCAGTCATGGTGCGTAAATAATCTTTATTGCAGTGGAACCCAGGAGCGCTGCTGGCAACCGCTCGTCACTGCGCTGGACACGTTTCGTGCGGCACAGCGAGGTGTGTTGGGGTCCAGGGACTTCATCTCAGCCTCCTCGGACCCCCCCATCTCTCCCCCCCGATGCCAAAGGGCCGGTGCAGGTGACACCGTGCTTCCACCCACCCCTGGGGTCACGCAAAAGCGCTCAGCAAAGCCCCTTTCTGCTCCAGCCTAATGAAATTCTGCTGTTCTTACTAACTTAATTACCCAAATGAATTTTAAGTATACAGTCTTATGGGCTGCACAATGGTGAGAAAGGAAAGAAAAGGAACAATAAAAGAAAATCACATAGAGGGGAGCTATGAAAACTCCAGCGTTCTATCTTAATTTTGGTTCACTTGTTTATTTTTAATATAGGAAGGCCAGAAAGAGGAAGAAAAATAAGGAACTGCATCTGTAAACTATATTTCTTCACTTTTTCTTCCTCCAGTGCCATCCCATTATTTTCTCTTTACTTCTTTTTGTTATAACAGTATCAAAATCCTTTTAGAAATGTACCGTCTTTCACACATTCCTTCACTTTTCCAGTGGAAACAGAGACACAAAAAATCAATATTCTTCAAAAACGTTTTTGAAAACTGGACATGATTTGGTTTTCTACCTTGAAAAAAAGCTGAGAAAGTTCAAAGACGGAGGTGGTTTTACAGAATCAAAAATTAATGTCAGCGTTAGTGGCTATTTTATTATTGTAATCCCATGTCTATACAACGTGGGTGGTATCACTTTCTGTAAAAAAACGATGTGTACAGGCGTTAAACTTGAGCACCTTGGCCTGCTGTAATCACGGATAATATAAGGGAGAGAGGTCAGGTTTGTACCTCTTTCTCCTCACCCAATCCTTAGTGGGACTGGGGATGTTTGAGGCCAGCAGGGTTGTTCCTCCCACGGGCGCAACAGGATCGTAGTGGCTGTGACTGTGGTGGCAGGACAAGGAAAGCTTGCTCATGCTCCAGGGTGGATGGACACTTTGGAGGATGAGTTTCTAGAGCAGCTCCTTCTTTCCTTCCCAAATCCCCTGCTTGGGGATCCCTGTGGTTCGGTACAGCTCTGGCCCCAGCTCTTCCAGGGCCACTTGCCTCCTGCTGGTAAAACGGGGAGAGTTTGTGGATAATACTTACCTACCTCTGGGAGGGCTGTGAAAATCAGTAGCTTCTGTCCTTAAGTCCACTGTGAACCACTCTAAGTAGAAAGTGTCTGAGCTCCCTCCAGCCCACAGTGAAAAAAAAGAAGTCAATATACGAGAGTGAGGAAAGGCCAAATTGCTCAAGCTCTCCATTCTTCTGGCTTCTAAGAGGATACTGTAAATTACAGGGTAAACAACTTTTGAAACGACATTAAAAAAAGTGATGTGTCACTTGCCAGTGTCCCTTTAACTATGAAAAATAACAGCAACATAGGAAAAAATGTAAATTTACCATCAGGCAGAACTTCCCGCACAGCATAATGAAGAATTTGATGAATAGAATGAATGAAACAACAGAGGATCCAAGCATTACACAACGGCTATAATTGTGCTAACCAGCTGTAGTCATCTGCTGCTTCCAAAAAAAGTTCAGAGCATTTTGACAGTGTCGCCTGTGCGGATTGGAAGGCTGCAACAAAAATGTATTTCCATTTATTATTTTAAAAAAAGAGAATCCGTTCCTCAGTGTCAGATTTTGCTTGGAAGGTGCCAAGACAGCGGAGCGTGATTACTTACAAAGCTGGGGGAAAGAAAAAGGGAAAGAAAAAAAAAAAAAAGAAAAATAAAAACCCAGAAAAAAGCAGTGTGTCTTCCAAGGAAAGAAGATTTTAGATGAGAATGTACTGCTGGATCCAGCCGTACCAGTGACCTGACTGATCCCGTGCCTTTTCCTGAGAGCAATGGGAGCACTGTGCCCATCCAGGTCCCAGGAAGACCCAAACCCGAGTCGTTTTGTTCCAGGGAAAGATGGTTTTTTTCAGCACAAAGGCTGACACCAGACTGCTATTTTGAAAGCGTTATGGTGACCGGGCCATTTGAGGCAAGGCTTGGGAACCGGGCATCCACAGCCCAGCTTCCAGGCATCTGCAGACAATATGTGGCGAAAGCTGGGGCCACTGGGCCACCTAACACTGCTACCAGGAAAGGCTAGCGGGGAGAGGGCCAGCGACCCCAGCCCTGCCATCTCTGCATCAGCGCCGCTCTACCTAGGGACCTCCGAGCCAACAGGGAGGGCAGGAGTGGGGCAGATGCTTGCTGGGGTGGCGGAGGGTCTGTCATGCAAATTAGCCCTAAGGACACAGACTCATGACCACCATTTCTGGGGTCATCACTTCCCTTGTAGCTTTGCATTGAGGTTTTTTTCCACGCTGGAATCTGGTTATACAGGGGAAGGAGAGGTGTCAGGATACCGTAGCTCCATAGGCATGGGATGACGGGGGAATGGAGATGAATCCCCTTGAGAAAAGCTCACCATTAGTATGATTTCAAATGGACTGTTTTTTAATAAATGCCCTTTTTGCTACGTTCATGAGCCGCGGAGCTCTAGGAATGCTTTGGTGTACATGGTGTTCTGGTCAGATCCATTTAATTTGGAGGTGAGATAGGCAGTTTTATCCAGCTTTTAGTACTTGGTTTTGGTTTTGGTCACAGATCATTTACTGAACCTGTTTTAAGTGGAACGAAGGGTGTTTTTTTTTAAGCCAAGAGGGTTGGTTCTGGCTTGTTACAAAACAGTGGCTTTCAACGATATCCAAATCTATCTTCAGCTTTTCTGGGTAACTCTAAATGAGTACTTTAACTCGGGGATTTCTGTTCTGAGGAAGAAGGGAAGTTAACAGCTCAGCACAGCGCAGAAGTAGAGCTGGCATGTGAGCGCTTCTGATTCCTCATGTCTCCCTTCCCAAACTTGCACAATAAAAAAGTGAAGCTGCTGTGGGTTGCCTGGCACCTAATGAGCTCTAATCCTCCTGTCCTGCCTCGGATTTCAGCTCAGAGACAGTGGGAATGGCACCTCAGCCCGGTAGGTGTCCTGCCTAGGGGAGAAAAGCCTTTAATTTTGGGTAGAAAACCTAAAAGAGCTTAGAGATTACCCACTTCCTTTACGCAAGTATTTTCATGGAAACTGTTTGACCTAATTGTATGAGTTGAGAAGAGCTAAGGGGGTAGATATTAAGTATAACCAAATTTGAAGGTTTTGAAAAGGCTGTTGCAAACAAAAATTGGAGGGGAAAAAAAAAAAAAAAGAGGGAAGGAAGGAAGGAAGGAATGAAGGAAGGAAGGAAGGAAGGAGCAAACAAACAGATCATACCCTGAAGTATGAAGCCTTAGTAAGACACTGCTGGTGATAGTCCTGCTTCAAATGGGAAGTCAGACTAGATGACCTCTAGAGGTCCCTTCTAACCAAAATTTCTATGATTCTGTGAGTCATATACATTTCCTCATAATTCCTTCTTGTCATTTTACTTGTTAGTTTTCCTAGGGAAAGCCTAGAATGTAAAACCTCAGTCTCTTTTACATCAGAATATCTGAGCAGTGACTTCTGTCACGGGGTTAGGCTGTAGGTGAGCATTTGACTCCTGCTGCTAGTGTCAGAAAATGGGCTAAATCAAGAGAACTCTCTTGTTCCACCATCAGGCAAAACATGAGGTCTCAGGGCTCTCTCAAATTCACTTGGTATTCACCACGGCATTGCCATACAGAAGTCAGGTGTGGTGGGTACTCCAGTTAAGTTTATGTGCTGGATTCTAGCCTCTCTGACCACAGGTTGGGAGTGGAGGTGGGAAAAGGGAGAACACAGGATACACTACGCCGTTCCAGCTCTTGGGCTGGATGGTGGAGGCAGTTTGACCAGGAGACCGCTGAGCAGCAAACAGCAAAGAAAAAGAACGTGGTCCACTTTGAAATATTTATACCTACAGCACAAGAAACTTAGATGATTTGATCATCCATCTGTTTGCAAACCACGAGCAGTATTGGAGCAACAACGAAGCACTCTCCCTCTATTAATTTTCAAATTATGTTTGGACGGGGACGGCTCTCACCCAAGCTAGGAAAGATCCAGGCAGAGCAGATCAGCTGGAGTTACCTCCATCTGGAGATCCCACCAACATTCTCACTGCTTTTTCTGATCATCCATTCATGGAGGTGAAGGTTCAAATATTGCCAGCCGTGAGAAGGTGTGTGAGCCACAGGAAAAGTCAGCCCGAGCAGTTTGTCCATCTCATTGCCCAACCCAGCAGTAAACTGTTCAATTTACTGTCTAACCTGGGATTTAAAAAGCTCAGAAAACTTCAGCCATGACCTTAGCCATACGTGGTGAGATGCTGTGTGCCCTCTTCTCCGCTCCTCTTGCCTTCGTGGTGGTTTGGGAGCACTCACCACCTATAAGCACAGCAGCTTTCAACTGCATTGTGCTCTTCCCCTCGCGTATATTCTTATTCCATTCGGATTTGCCAGGTTTTGGCCTCACCGGGAGCACACGGGGGCTGGGAGCCGGGATGCAGCACCCGCCAGGGATCTGAGCTGCTCTGAATGGGGCTCGAGCTCCATTTATTTCAGTTGCTCTAGTTACTCATGGAGGCTCAGATCGACCCCCCCTGGCCCCAGCACTCGCTCTCAGGAATTTGGATGGTTTATCTCAGGCCCCAGCGGGGTCCAAAGCAGCGTGCTGCACCAAGGCCCTGCTTATCGCCACTCTGACATGGCTTCTCTAAGCAAATGTTTAGCCCTACTTGACTCGGGATGAGTGCTGTATTGATTATTAACTTTAAACAAACATCTGGTTTTCATTACGCGTGGTAGCAGACCAGAGAGGGGTGCTGTACTGGGCGGTGCGGTCACTTAACAACCATCAGGGCTGGCTATAAAGAAAATTTAACATATCCTGTAATTACAGTCTGCACAGCACAGGGGGATTTAGGATCTGCAGATCTGATTTCAGAACAGAAGAAAATGTTTATTGTATCTGCTACGCACATTTATTTACTCAGTAGTGGCAAGGCTTTTGAAATATTGCCTGTGCAGGCGCTCCCTCCTTGCTCCCGAGAAGGGCTTTCTTGTTCCAGCCGGGCAGCCGGAGCGCGGCTCACGCTCGGGATGGGCCGCTTAGTGTTTTTACAGGGATTTCAGGCTTTGTCGAGTGCACGGGTCTGTTCCGAAATAGAAATAACATCTTTCCCCCTCCCTGTCCCCACCAGCTCCAGCGGGTCCCAGCTCCTCCAGCTGCGGAGGAAAAGCTGCAGCCAGGGCAGCAGCACGGTGGTCCGTGGGGACAGGGTGGTGAGGACATGGCCCCAGGAACTGGTGTCCCCAGCATTCCCCCAGTCTCTGGACTTGGAAGGGTTTTTTGACGGGTGTCCAAGGGTGGTCCTCGGTCTGTCCCCCCAACCCATGAACGCCAAAGGGTGACTTTGCACCCGGTGGCCGCATCCCTGTCCCCACGCGCAGCATTGGTGCCCGGCTCCCAGGGAATCACTGGCCAAAGGGAGGTTTTTGGGATGATGTAAGGCTGTAACTGGAGCTCCAGCTGAAAAGACGCAGGAGGTGGAGTTTCTATGGAGCCAGACAGAGCTGGGATCCTCTCCCTTTTTCTCTTTCTCTGGCTCATTCAGGCTGTCTCAATTAAAGCTCGGTCGAATTAATCTTACACTCTTAATGTCAGTTGCTATTTTTCTAATTCACCTCCACACTCTTAAAGACTATTTCTCCAAACAAAACGGGTCTGTTTTTCAATTTCAGGCTGTCAATTTCATGGGCTGCTGATACATTTATTAGGTGTGTAATTTGCTATTTTTAGGAGGCTGCGGGGGAGCAGCACCACTTTTTTTTTTCCTTCTCTTTTGCATTTATAAACCTCTTACAGTTCCCTGTCCACTGAAAATATTTTTACTATTTAAAATATAGTATCAAAGTCCAAGTATCTCAGTCCAAATTCCTCCCTGGCGTAACTCTGCTGACCTCTATTTCACAAGGAGTGAATTTATTCGTGAATTTATTCTCTAATGTTCTCTTTTTTTTTTTTTTTTCTTTTTCTTTTTTGGTAGACATGAACACTTTTTGGCCACTGCTGGAAGCAGGAAAGCATTCAAGTGTATGGACCGATGATGTGGTCAGAAATGGGCCTCAGCTACAAACTCTGCTGCAGGAAATACTTAGACCTTTTTCAAATAAGCCCGTCCCCTGGTCCGACCATCTCTCCGAAATGGCAAGTGCCCCCCCCCCACAGGGCACACAGCCCATGTTTGCTGCCAGACTTAGCTCGTTTCAAAGCAGCCGTGAAGAATTTGGCAATACCCAAAAAAGAATTTGGGTAGAGGCACAAGGGGGCTACACTGCAGCCGTACGTACAGGTAGAGCAGTGGCAATGTATTGGTACAACTCACGAGGCCACCAGGCCACCAGCCAGGTCAAGCAGGAACAGTTAACCAGTGGAGTGCTTATGATACACAGGTTGTAACTGGGAAAAGACAGTGGTGTTTAAAGAGGGAGAGGAGATGTTTGCACTTCCCTTGGCATGGGATTTTTGGAGTGGTGGAGGGACTTTGGTTAGAGTCCATACGTGGTTCTTCAGTGAAAGCAACCAGGGGTAGAAGGTGCCTTCTGGCATCTCCTCAGCTAAAGGTGGGTTGAGAGACCGACATCAGGGTCTTACAGCACTAACTCATCCTACCTAGATGGCTCAGGGGCAGAGAAGATGGTGTCCACTGCCTTCATGGGCAGCAATAAACGAGGCAGAAATAAACAGTGCAGGAAAGCAGAGCTCTAGGGCCAGACCTCCAAGCATAATTAGACACCTAATTTCCTTGTGGGCCTCCCACTGAAATCAGTGGGAGGTTAAATGTCGAAGCACCTAAATGCCTTTGGAGATCTGGCCCATCAACTTCTCATTATAAAATGCAAGAGATAAGCGTGCCTGTGCTGTCCACATGCCAGAGGTGGGTGGACCTGTTTGCTCTCTCTCGTGTATCTGTGCGTTGGAATGTCTCTGGGGTCTGATTCCCAGCGTATCCCTGCAGACGCTGGCCTGGTCCAGGCGTGTTTGAGATGGTTTGCGGTTTAGTGCTGCACCAAAAGTTGCCTCAGAAGGTGTCCCAGGGTGGTGCGCCCTCTGCGGAGGCTGCTCTGTCGCAGGGGCAGGGTGGAGAATCTCCACTGAGAGAGGTCTCCATCTCTGGAGGGCAACCTCAGAGTGGGGGAACGACTCAGAGTCCAACCCCACACCAAAAAAGTAGGGGGCAGGATTCAGATGGAGATGCAGAAATGATGGGGGTGGCTTTAGAATTGTGTCTGAAAAGTCACTTTGTGAGCATGAGGCAGGGAACTGGAGGTGCAGGATGGCAGGGGCTAAAACCCTTCCTCTGAGCGGCTCCCCTTGCAAATAAACACAGAGGGTTAATTAGCAGCCACTATCTCTGCAGATTTGTTGGGTACGCTCCGCCGAGCTTCTGCTGCCTCCTCTGTGGTCTCCAAACCCCCCTGGCCCAACAGATTCAGCAGCACAACCCCTCCAGACCTCATTACAGCTAATCAAGCATTGCCTGATGGACACCCCAGATAGTCTGCTGGCCTGCACAGCCCCATTTATTTCCATCAGGAGGACCCCGTCCTTCCCAGGGCCGCAGGCGAGCACCCACCACTGCTGCTTGGTGGGAGGCCTCACCGGGAGGCCAGGGGTAGCCCTGGCTATGGGAAGGGGGACATATAGGGTCAACCCCCCCCAGCTGGGGAGGTGATGAGTGTGTCAGACCTCAGACTGAAGGGCAGAGATGCTGCGCCTGTAGGTCCTGCTCCATGGGCACTGGGTTCAGGGACACATGTCCCCGTGGTCAAGCTTTTGTAGAAAAAAAAAGCAAATTGGAAACAAACTATTCGGTTAAAGGCTCTTTCACAATGGATATAGGTACTTGTTTTATAGAAACGAACATGCTGAAAGGGTGTTCTCAGAGTTGCTAAGTCAAACGCTCATTATCCATGTTGCTCTTCCTCATTTTCAGTTGAGAAGGAAATAGATAGTTAGTGGAAAATTCAGACAAAAACGTTGAAAACTCCTGACCAACAATTGATATTTTTTAAACTGGCTACTGACTACCCTGGTTTTGTGTTGTCAAGGTGCTCCTTATCTTACTCATAGACTTGGAAACCAATGCAAATCTAAAACATCTTTTATCCTGTTATAAGAGGAGGTTTCCATTCACTCTTGCCAACTGTTGAACTTAAGGATGTCGTGGTACTTTCTGAGTCCTGTCCATCCTTATAGGCAGCATCCAATCAAATAATTTGCTGGATGACATTTATTCTTAGTAAGATTTTTTCATGTGAAAATTTGTACTGGTAAATAATGCAGGGTAACAATTTTCAGCCACATTTTTTTTTTCCACTGGCGAACACGTATTTAGGATAAATACAAAATTGCTGTAAAGGGAAATGGATTGTTGTAGTTAAAACAAGTCTGAAAACATTGCAACATTCAATGTCGACATTTTAAAGATAGCCTTTCAATAGCATTATTCAAACCCAATGTTTGTTTCAGATTTACTTCAATGTTATTGAAACTGTTTGAGAATGACATTAAAAGCTTATGAAGGAAGCTGCATAAATATAGCCTTCAACTCAGACATTTTTCCTCCAACGTTTCAGTTTTGAAAAAAGAAAAACAAACCCCAGCCCCAAACCAACACATATTTTGGGTCCACTTGAGGCAATCCTTGTCCTTCCCCCTTGTGCTCCCCTCTCGTCGTTTGGTTTTGTCAGTGGGCTGAAAGGTCAGCTCTTCGCTTCTCCCTCCAGGCAAACAGCACCTTTCCGTTATTCTCCAGCTACAACCACCACCACCCCCACCCCCACCCCCCAACATCCCAGTCTGGCTGATTTTTGTTTTGGCCCTTCCAGGACAAAGGCAGAGGGGGGGGGTGACCCCTCCTGCATCCCCTGTGGCTGCTGAAGGCGCGATAGTGGGAAGAGGCGAGTGCCACAGGTACCTCTTCACACGCTGCAGGGTTTCAGAGCGTGACTCTCTACTTTCTAAGAACAGTGTGGACATAATTACAGGGAAGAGTGAGCAAGTGCTTTTGCAACTTTCCTGCCTGCCTTCGGCGTGTGCAGCAGAGGGGGAAGTGGCCAGTGGTGAGCCGTATATAAGATCTTTAGAGAAGTAGGTGTAACGCCACACGTTAGCCATGCAGAAGTGCTCTGTCCCAGCTGATGGGGCTAATCACACTGTAAATGAACATCCCTGGAGGACAAGGCATTAGCAAGGCAAGTTAATTCCTCAGCTCCTGTGTCCTAAGCCCAGAGCCCCCCGTGAGGGCACAGTGGTATTGCCTGAGGGGGATGCACCTGAGGGAGGGTTCTGTCAGTTGAAAAGCTCCTTTTCCAGAGCAATTCTGCATCAGATGCAGGGGTTTTTTAGCATTGTTGGATGGCTGTTTTTCTCATGAGCTTAACACACGGGGCCTGTCCTTTTCACTCCCACTGGAGGGGGGTGACCTGGGGTGGGTGAGCAGTCTCTGAGGGCTTGGCACGCTGCTGGAAGATGCCTGGCGAGGTCGCATCCCTGCTGATGGACACAGGCGCTTTGGAGACTGGGTATGGGGACCAGCAGAGAAAGCCTGCGTGTCTGGGCCCCTGCCTGCACCCCCCCGCCTCCAAGGATGCCCAGGGTGCCTAAGCCTGGGGTTTTGGACAATCCACCTGCAGCCAGGCCCTCCGTGTGGGACCGGTGTCTGGGGGGGTGGTTTGTGCCCCTCAGTGCTGCCCGTGCCTCCCTGCACACAGCAAAGCCAGAGGTACGCACACAACCACCCACCATTAGTAGCTTATAAACCACACAGACCACGGCAGCCTGATTTCTCTTTATTGTGTACGGCTCCTTGGGAACCGAATGTCTTGCTTTTTTATACAGTTTACTCCAGACAAAGGTCCCTTACCTTTTTTTTTTTTCTAATCTTGCCTTGCTTTTCCTTCGCTGGGCTGGCATATCAATAATTCATCTCTCTTGTATCCAGGAGGTTTCTAAACAACAGGAAACTTTGGGGATGGAACAGAAACATAAAACATTCCTGCAGCTGTTTGCCTTCTGCATGCAAAGAGAGACAGCGCTGCACCCACCGGCTCGGGGGGTTTTGCTGAGCATCCTTGTTGAGACCAACTGTGATAAAACCTTATGACAACACATATTCTTTCTTTGCTTATCGGGTAATAGAGCTGGAGCTGGGCTTTGAGTGCCATGTCTCATATGGGAGATACACTTATGGGAGCTGGTAGCAACTGCTAATGCTGAACGGGGACAAAGTTAGCAAGAAATCTGCTGAGGGTTGTTGTGGAACTCAGGAGTCACAGGCATCCTCACCTTTGCTCCAGGTCTGTCTCTAGACAAGCAGAAAAAGACTAATTTCTCTCTTTTTCTTTGTTAGCGGCTTCTTGTTTGCTAGTTGATGGTATGTAGAGTATCCTTTCACACTTTCTACCCTCTGGGCATTTATGTCCTCTCTGCTCCAGGACGTGAATCTGCTCTGCTGCTCTCTCCATCTCCCACAGGATGGATGTGGCAGACATTTGAAGGACCAACCAGTGACTGGAGGGCAATGCAATCTTTCAGCCAGCAGGAAGATGGTGCTAAGATGCACCAGGACAATTGAGAGTCACCCTCTGTCCATACATTCTTGGTCATTTTCCTTCAGCAGGTCTGGGAGGATGTCCCGGGGTCACCACAGCACTGTGAGGGCTGCCCACCTTGGTAGGCTGTGAACTGAGCAAAAGCCTGAGGCCAGGACACAGCTCTAGCTCTGCCATTCACTGACTTTGTAAGGATTTTTAGATTTCTGTGCCTCTCTCACCCCTATTTCCCTGCTCTGCTGTGTCCCTGGCTGTGAGGCAGGGGCTGGTTCCCCTAGGAGGTGCATGATGCCCAGGTCTCTGAAGGTGTGCTCCTAATCAGCCGAAGCTTTCCTGGACTGGCTGCATTTCCTTGCCAGCAGGTCTGTCACTATCTTACAAGCAATATGGCAATTCATCCATACTCAGACCCAACTTTGCGCCTCAGCAATCACAAATCCTCTTTCTATTTCAAAAAGATCAAAAAAATCCCTTCTCTCATAACATTAGTGGATGCAGACTTTCATGGCTGGGTTATTTCTCATTCTAAGAAGTAGGATCACATTGCTCCCATCCCCTGTCACCTTCTTATCCGTTGCTGAATTCAATTCAAAACCACTTTCCTGCCTTGTAAAACCCCTCAGGACTCTGCTTCACCTTCCCTCATTTCCTACTCGTGGGCTGCTCTCCTCCTGGACCGTATTTCTGTCCCTTTGTTGGGATACTCCATACTGTTCCGCTTCTGCCTGCTCCTTCCCTCTGGATTCAGAGCCAAACATCTTGCTCCTCTAAATCAAATCCCTCCTCAAAGCCTTCATTTTCTCCCTACCTTACATTTGACGGTCTATAAAACATTTTTTAACCTGTGTATTTAAGATCTTTTTTTATTTCCCCCGCTCCTCGCCACGCACCCACCCACAATTTATTAGCCTCCTGCATTTGCACAATATCAGAAACAGCAGCCTGCCTCGGTAGGGCACAGGCCAGTGACCAGATAAAGCTCTGGGAGGCTTATTCCCTTAGTAAAGTGACGTGACAAGAATTTATCATGGAGAAAATGCAGGGTTAGGTTAACAGCAGGCACACGTAACTTTAAACTTGGTATACATAAATGATAGAAATAATCGCCAGAATTGGAGAACAGATACGGGTTAAGATGATGGCTGACTCATCAAAGAACCAAACCCCAGATGCCAAAGGAGATGCCCTCTGCCTGAAGGAGACATGTGTGATGACTCTGCAGGGGTGGGCTGGGGTCCCTGTGGGCACACACGACATACCTGAAGCACGATACCAGAAAGATTGGTAAGAACAAGTTCCCCTTCTTTTTTCCTTTCATTGAAAAAAAATATGGCGGTTTCAGCCAAACATTAAAATCTCACTTGTCAAACCCATCAAGTAATCTGCCACTTTAGGAGGAAGGGTGTGTGGGATTCTTTTTTTCATTTTTCATGTTCTTTAGTGAACAGCTTACATACATCCTTGCACACCCACCCACCCACCCGTATATAAATATAGATGTATGAAAATAATATGAAACGTAGTTCAATCTCATAGCACATAATAATTAAGGGTCCAATTTAAATAAGCATTTCAGCATATGCTTACAATCTACCTGGCTTCAATGGGACTGGAGCACATACTTAATTTCCAGCACATGCTTCTATGCCCTTTCTGAACCCGGCTTTTACCTAAGTGAAAGCTAAAACATTGAACTACTACTTTTTTTTTTTACTTTTTTTTTTTTTTTCCTGCCTTACAGAATAAATGTCAGAGAGAGGACGCTTCCAAGCTTTTCTCATGCAGAACATAGCTCAACAAAATTCCACAAAACGTAGCAGGAGCAGTGGTACTACTTCTGGTAAGTTATTGTGGCAAATATTTTAATTTGATTTTAGCCTATTCGTAGTGTGAAGCAGCAGTTACTCTGCTGGAGATAAGGCAAGAGCGATTTGGCGTGAGGCCATGGTTTTGACTACAATAACTTTATTGGCCGGTGTCTCGTTTGTGTAATCACTAAAATTAACACATGACAGTATGAGTGCTGAGTTCAAAGCAGGAAACAATCTCAGATACAGCTACAAAAATTGCTCCAGTCCAATTACTGTAAAACAGATGGAGATAAAGTTAGTGTCCCAGGGAACCATCCTCACATTTCGAAAAAAGAGCCATTCCAGGGGTAGAAATGAGGACAAAACTGTTTCAGAATAGCCATGAAAAATATGTGCAGAACATGGTTTGATTAAACAAATTTGCAGACTGTTCTCAGCAAAATGAAGCAAAACAAATGATCCTCAGTAATAAAGGAGCAAATATCTCCCTGGCGAAGAAAATAGAGTGAGTTGGGCCTAGTGTGTTTTTCATTAGCTCTTTCCATTAAAGGAACACATTGTGCAATGAAGTTTGGCTTAATATTTAAGTTTTGATTAAATTAAATAAGCTTTTACAATATTTAAGACCAGTAGAAAACATTTTTATGATTTGTTACAAATCCCCAGGGAAATATTTAAAAACAAGACCAACAAGCAAACATGTTATTACCATATTTTCAACTTAGATTTTCTAGCACTGTGTTGAGCATGAGCATCTGAAAGTAAAATTCACCAGGAACTGACTGGAAACCAAACTGAAAGCAGTTAGCTACGGTTCAGCCTGTACGCTGACAGAGCTGGGGAAGGGAAAAGGGAAGAAAGTGGAGAAGAGGGGAGAAAAAGAGAATAAGAAAAAAGACATCGCAGAGAGTAAAAAATACATCTGCTAATATTGGAATGACCTCAATTGCTGTTTGAAAAATGGTAATTTGCTTTAAAAGTATATATATTCCACTGGATTCAGGCATCGAGTTCCCACGATTGAACAAGGTCCTTCCCCTTGTCTGATTTAACTTACGCTAAGATCAGTTTCTGTTACTCTAGCCAGGCAAACTGGTCGTACATATGATTTGCTCTTATTTTCAGTTCCTTTACATTGCTAGAGAGATAGTCTGAGTGCTCGTGGAAATGAATCCCCAGGTGATTTTTATTCATATTTTTAAACAGAGACCATCAATGTGATAAAGGAATACTATTTGGGCTCTGCAAATTGTAATAGTGATTAATTAAATATAATTTTTTTCCCAAATTAAATATTTATTTATATTGTACTAGATTTTAGCATGCTGCATGCTTTGTACAGGCTGTTTTGCATAATCATAACATTATTGAAACAAAAATCGAGAGAAATCTGAAACCCAGGAAAAAAAAATTAGTCAATATAATATATTTTTACCAAGCCAAATCAGAAAAAGCAGGGGAAATGGATACTGTCTTATCCTTGAAATAAATGGGAAAACGTGCTTTGTGCTGTGTTCCCAGCCGGGGCTCACTTGGTTCTGTGCCGATAGTGATACGCCATCTACACCTTACACCTTGTAATGTGGTTTGAGATCTCTCTAAGCACAACCTTCGGGCCAAGTAACGTGATTGTTATTATTACAATCTTAGTTCCAGAGCCAAAACTGCAGACCACTCAATAGTGCTTTCTCTCAATCCAAGGAGATAAGGAGCTAAGTATCTTGAAAGAGAACTTGCATTTGCAGTAGGTGAAATAACTATTTTCTTTGTGGGACAGTTTGGTGGAAGGAGTTAACAGAGGGGAAGTGGTGATCCTGCGGTGTGGTGTCAATGCAATTAATGCTGCTCATTGTTGACTGGGACAGAAGAGGTGGGGAAATTACAGCTTGTTAGTCCCAAATACATTATGGCCTCCTAATGAACTCCATTTTATAGCCAAACTTCTTTAAATTGTCTCTTCCCGTGATTAATTCACCTCTTTCTCCCCTTTCGGCAGGCTGTTGTTGATAGGGAGTGTCCAGTGTTGAATGAGTAAAAAGTACTAATGCATGTTCTTTCCAGGGAGAGATAACCCTTCTCTAAACATGACAAATGCATCTTTTACGGAGGAAGATACCCTGTGCGGAGAGGGCTTATGTATAAGCACTGGAAAGCATGTGTTGCGGGGGGGTAGGAGGTTGGTGGGATGACTTCTTGTGGCTCCTGGAGATTTGTAGGGGTTTGGGGAGATTTTTGGGCTGCCAGCAGAGCCAAACCAGCCTTGTCGCAGGGGCCAGTCGGGCAGGAGCAGCGGGTCCTGCTCACCTAAGCTGGATCTGGGGCTCCCCGCCACCAAGCCAGCACTATTCTGTCCAGGGAACTTATTTTTTGGCTCAGAGGTTTAGAGCCAGAGTGGAAAACTCATAGCCAGGACCTGAGCCTGTGGCTCCCACCTCTGCTCGCCCTCCAGTGCGAGTGCCAAGGTGCTTTTGGCTGAGGGTAATTAAGAGTTAAACAGGGTCAAAAGGGGAAGGTGATGGTGCTTGGCATTCTGCAGCACGGAGGAAAAAGGCCAAAAGATGTGTAAATATGGCGGGTTGACTAAAATTATACACATCTATTACCCGTGTATATATATTTATGTGCATAGCCACATGTCCCCACTGGAACACACAAATAATATCACAGCACTCACAATTATTCATGTGTCAGAGGTTTTTTTTCCAACTCATCTCTGGCAAGAGAAGACAGCAGCAAAAGAAAGAGAAAAAATAATCTTCCCCAAGCTGATTATCAAATAAAATACTGTTTTATTTTCTGTCTAATAAGTACAAGAAGTTCCATAACTCCCCTGATTAGGCATATTATCCTTCTTCAGAAAGTCAGCTTGATTTATGCAGAAAGTGATTTGGACATACTTTCCTCTGGCTATAGAGATTTCATAATTCCTGGTGTATGTCTGGAAAATCTCCCCTCGTCCTGAGTCCAAACCAAATTAATGTCTTCCAGAATGACCTGAGGAATTAATGAGGTTTTTGCTGTCAGTTCTGCCCATGCAGGGTCAAGTAAATCATTTGCTGGCCCTTACTCCAGTGTTTTTCGCTGTCTTTCTGACTCCATGTACAATGATAACAAAGCTGCAGATGCCTTTGAAATACGGCATCACTGACACTCTCCGTCCATCTGTTGGGACATATTTTAGGCTCTGTTTCTCTGTCTGCTGTAAACTCTGCCTTTAATGGAGTCAGTAATTGCTGATAAATGGGGTATCAATGAAGTCAGTGTACTGTAGGTTTCCCCATTCTTTTCTGCTGATGTGTGCTATTTAAATCTCTCTGCCATTACTTAAAGTTATTGTGTGTTCTTGTCTTTAATTCCAGCCCCAGCATTCTTGGCCCCAGACGCGATTTTTAATACATAGCACAACTAGGTACTATGGAGAGCTGTTTGGCAGTAAACAAGTTATCCTCAATTCCCCACTCTGCTGTCCCCAACCAAAGAAAACGTGAAGCACATTGAGCGTACATACATCAAGTTCTGAGTAATTCATAGATTTTCTTTCCCTCATGTCATAAATATTTTAAACCAACCCAATTTTGACATTGCAGCCAAGCAATAAAACCCAGGATTCGTCCCTTCTCCCCCTCTTCTTTGGTCCCCACGTGGTAGAGAGCCTGAAGTAAAATGAGCCCACACTTTATCCTACATTTTATATTACCTTTCTTTATTATTTATCACAGCTTTTAAAGGTATTAAAATCTTACTTGAGATGAGTACTGCTTGTGTCTCTGACACTGTAAAATCTCTAATCTATCAGGCTCTCTGCCAGCTATCTTGGCAGTTATACCTCATTTTCTTGCATGGCATCTGAGTACAGAATAATCACTCTAATTGCAAAAAAAAAATGATGGCACTTGCAGGAGCATCTGCATCCAGCAAGACCTTTCCAAACACCCAGGCAGATGCAGTCTCCCTCCAAATCAAAGCCAAAGAAGAAGCAAAGAGCATAAGAGATGAATGGGAAGATCAGACCATCTCGTTGTGTGTGTCCTGCCACTGGCCATAGTCAAAACCAGAGGGTCAAGGAAAATGGTGCAAAGAGATTCATATTGGGTAATTATGGAAAAACCATTACATAGGAGTTCTGTTCACAGTGCCCTTCAGTCAGTAGACAATTTATGACCAGAAACAGAGGAAGCTCTAGGTATTGCCTGCAAGGTTAGGGTTGGGTTTGTATCTTGGCCCATGAAATGTATGTCCCTTACTCTTGAAGGATTTTTGGCTGTACTGTGAGGACCCTTGGTTTGCTGTTTGGAGCGTGTTTCAAAGCTCCCATAGCCCTCTTGGAAGGGATGTTTGGATCAGCAATTCTTCTCTATTAAGCTGGTGGCATCTCACTTTGAAGGTAGAGCTTTCTGCAGCATGCCTTTGAGCCCAGAGGGATAACTGAGTATCTGGGTCTTTTCTATCTCACTTCAGGAGACTGTAATAAAACAAAACACTTTGGTGGATATTCCTGGGCATTATGTTAAAATGTATTTGTGTTCCTGTGGACTAAGTGTCCCTGAATTGCACCAAATTTTCACATGAGAAGACACTGCTTTGAGAGGCTTATACTTCCCCCCAGCTGCCTGATTTGAAGACACTTACTTGCTTATATGCTTCAAAATATTCTTGTGAAAGAAGGATTATTATGACAACTTTGCAAAAGGACAACAACATAAGCTTTGCCCCTCTGCAATTTTATGGATTTTAAGGCAGAAGAAATGGTTATATTACGGTTATCTAATTTAAAATCCTGTCAAACGAAAGCCATGAGTTTTCATTTATTAAAATCCTCATAAAAATTTGTACCCTTAGATTAATTTAAAACTTACCTTTCAAAATACATTGCCTTGATTCAGAGGCTTCACATTATGGGAGAATTCACCCCGCATCCAGGGAGGCTGCTGAAAGCCCTCCCCACTATAATAGGTGTGCCTTAATTCTGCTGGTTTCATCTCGTAGTCACTAGACCTTGTTACACCCTGGTCTGACTGGGAAACCACGTCTCCTTGTGGGGATGGCTAAAGGGCAGTCAAGTCAACTCCCAGCGATCTCTAGGGGAACCCCAGCAGATGTAACCTCTTAAGTCTCTTCCTGTTAGACTCAGATGGCAGCCCCATGAAAGAAATTCTCCCTCTTTGCTCAGGGGGGAGCCTGACCTCCCTTTCGCTGTCCTTATTTTGCTGAAAACTTCCTTCCTGGTTCTTTTCCCCGAAAGAAAGCAGCTTCTGGATTTTCATTCTTCTGGGACAGATACGGTGTGATGACTCTCATTTCCTCTCTTCCCTTTTCAGTTTCTTCCCCATACCTTCTTTTCTTTTATTTTCTTTTTTTAAACATAAATGATGATTTCAGTGCTTTTTGCTATGGTCCATCTAATGCAAGCGAAGCAATCACAGCCTGCCTCTTGGGATGATGTTACAAAATTTTCAGAATATTACAGTGTGTTATAAATCTTATATTATTAAAAATCATTTTTATTGGGCATACAACACAGCAAATGCACACTCTCTTGTTTATTTTTAACTCTTGTCCAAATGGTTTCTACATGCTCTTGTTCCTCTCACATTCTCTCAGCTGTAGCTTGTGAGATCACTTAAATTCTAGTTACCTCCAATTCAGTCTGACCAGGGGAAGTGGGTGTGTAACAAGTTCAGTCACCTTGTATTCCTGCCAGGTGTGTCCAGAAAGTTTGGTGTGTCTTTGGGCCACATCACGGTCAGGCAGCGTCACTTGGTGGTAGCGGGCAGTGTGCCCGCATGTCCTGGCCAAGGCTGGGTGGCAATGCCAAGGGCAAGCAGGATTGTGATGGAGCCACTCAGTCTCAGGCTGAGATTGTACATGTGGCCATGGCCACAGCTGGACTGTGGCTCACTTGCCATGATTTCACCCGACATCAGGGTACGTGCTTGGAGCCCATGGGGCTAGATGGTTCTTGGGTATGACATGCCAGGGACATCAATCTCTTGAGGGGGCTCAAAACATAGATATGGCCATTGCTTGCGTTCCTTTTTTGATTTTACTCCATCTCTCTCCGTTCTCCTTTAACTCACTTCTTTTATTTTTTTGTGTGGGTTGTATAAAATCTAAATTCAGGAAAAAACTTCCCTTTGCCCTTCACTTGCCCCTCTGAGAAGTATGTTAGCAGAAACATCTTAAACCTATAGATTAAACAACTCATGTTCATCCCAGGTTTCATATATGTTAACCTCCACAGTTAGTTTGTCAGGCTGAGTTGTGTCAGTTTTTCATTGCTTTCATATTCATATTCCTTTTAATCTTTCTATTAAAGTTCCTTTAAAAAAGCTATTATGGGAAATTTTGTAGAAAAAAAAGTTAGTTTTACTAAGTATTTTTGACAAAAGGCTTTAGTTTTTGATAAAAAGCTGGAAACTCAAAGCTTTAAAAATACAATTAAAGTTTTTGTGAAAATATTTAGATTTCCATTTAAATGTTTGTGGGATTTTGAAAATCAAACTGTTTTACAGGGAAAAAAAATCATTTCCAGTTTTTGTCCAGAAATTTTTAACCCTAATGAAAATTTCCGTGAAAATGTTTGCATTGGTCTAAAAGCAGGTTTTTTACCCCTCTTCTCCAAAAATATTTCAAAAGAAAACATTTCTATATGCTACTTGATTTCCCTCTCACACCTGTGTAAACCAAATGTGATTCCATTGAAGTGAATGAAGTTATGCTGTTAGAAGAAAGAAAAAGCTTAAGTCCGTTGTGTTTGAATAGATGACTTTGTCATTTAATAGGCCACGCTTGTTCTAAACAGAACTCCCTAAATCCAGAGATTCAAGTCCCAGCAGTGTCACAGCCAGCCCTTCTCCTGTGCAAAGCAGCTCAGATGGTTCTCTTCAGCTGACTCTATAATGTTTCTCTATTTAAGATGAAAAACAACCGAGGCATGGAAAAGAGAACAGACATGGAGGATCATGAGGCATAAACCACTAAGTCTTCCCAAGAGGTGGTCGGTGCTGAAGTTCTTTGACACAACACTCTGGAAAGTCTCCACTGCTGGGGCTGGTGTTGAGTAGAACTGCAGAGAACTTTGGTCCTCTTGTTCTGCTTGTCTTGGAGCCCTGCACTGATCTTCCTACAAATATCCCAACCTGAATGTCCCATGCCAGAGGAATGAAAATGGTGGATACCAGCACCAGCATTGATAATCTGTAAGTGGTCTGAACCTTTTCATTGCATTTGATCGTAGGTAGCCATGGGAAATGACTTGGTAGAACTGGAGCTGGAGATGTCCTGAACTATGACAACAGACACTAAAGAGCACACAAGCAATAGGATAATAGTCTGGTCCTCACTGGATAACCCCTATGCAATAACCCATATGAAATGCTATGTTTCTTGATGGAAAAAAAAAGGAGAAAAATAGATGTACCTCATATTCACAACAAGGGAAAAGTATAGAGAGGTTCTGTTTCCGACCGGCGCTTTTCATTTTGCCTTGGGAAGAAAGGCCTGGGAAAGTCATCAGAGCTTCCAAAGTATGTATCCAACCATTCTGGATACAGACACTTCTGGAAAATCTGCCATGATTTTTGGTGGCACAAATACCTGCACACAGTGTTGTAAGTGCAAGTTCTGGAAGCCGGGTAGTAGTTAGTGGGGAATCTGCCTTTTAAGTTCAGGGACTGAAGACTTGAAAGTTGAGATTGACCCAAATTATATCCCTGAAGACCAGTTTAACGCCCACTAGTCTTCACTGCAACCATAAAACTACACAGAAACATCCCTGCAGCAGTCCTTTCTGCAACACAATTTGTACTAATTTTTCCAAGAGTCCCACCACCAGGATTACTTAGCAGTTGAGATGACAGACAAGACTTCCATCTTTAGAGTCTCTTTCAGAGAGCTCCTTCAACTAAGTGCCCTGTGGGTTTTCCCTCCTATTAGGTCTCTCCTTTTTTTTAAATTTTTTTTTTAACCTTCCTTTCTTTTTTTTCTTCACAAGAATAAAAACGATGAAGGAAAATTAATTTTCATTGCAATGCAATGAACTGTGAAAGCAACTCTTAGTTGTGGTCTGGAATGCAGACGCTGCTGGCTACCTTCTCAGACCATGGCTAATCACAGCACTGACAGACTGGAACTCACCAGCCAGACCATACACCTCAGCACAGCCCCTCTGCTGCGAGGCCAGAACACACTGAACCCCTCAGAGTGCTGCATTAGGGCTGATAGCTGACAGCAGATGGAGGAAAAAGTTGTTTGGAGCTATTTCATCCCGCTAGTCATCCCAGCAGTGTTATTCTGCCATCTTTGGTCCCTTCTTACTAACCTCTAGCTATAATTCTTTGGCTTGCTTTTGCAGGACGATCGCTGGTATTTCCACAATAACAGACTGCAGAACATTATTCACACTAACCTTGGAAGCAGTGGGAAAAGCACGCGCTTGTGTTGCCCGTGCCCCTGTGCGCTCCTGGTGATTGCAGCTCCACGGGGAGGACAGACAATTGTGGAACACGTCCATGGAACAATTCTATGAGACTCTCTGGGCTCAGCGTGTTCCTACCACTCTCCTTTTTGACAGATTCCTGCGAACACTCAAATGGGGGGATGCTCAGCCTATTGCCAAGTCCTCATTGTTCTTCTTGCAAATGCCCATGCTTGCATGTGGGCAAGGTACTCGTGTGTGAATGTAAATGCTGGGGATTAACGGTGGAAGTGTCTTCTCTCATGGATCCTGTTTCACCCATTGCATCACAGATTAGGAACAGCAGCAGTGGTGACCAGTACCACATGGGAAAAAATGAGTGACTGCTCGGAAAAAACAGTTCTAAAAAGAAAAAAACACCCTAGAAAGCCGAGCTGTGTGAACACTGTGTGTTCTGTAAATAATTGCAAAGAGTGGAAAATTCAACTCTGAATTGAACTGAACTCAAACTCCATGACTAGACAATCTGTGAGTCTGAAGAATTATATTTGTCTTTACTAAGTCAACTTCTTGTTCTGCTCCAGGTGTGGTGGCATTTATTATTTAAAGTAGGTGGGAGAGTGACATGGAAAAACCAAGAAACGATACCAACAGCTACCTGAGCACCTAAACTAGACATCACTATAATCTAATCATTCTTGATAGAATGATAGGTAGTGCATCTTTCAGCTATGAGGTACGTCCTCCTCCCCATGTCCGTGCTAAGGAGCAGGAGAGGTGTAAATTGCACTCTTGAAGGTCCCTGAACTGGTTACATGGATCTGTGATGAACCGGTGTCTGTGGCAGACCCTCATGTACTATCTGGTCATCAGCTGCTGGCTCTTAACTTGCCTGAAGGGCAGCAACAAAGACTACTAAAATTCATCAAGTACGTCCACAGTGATACCTTTCTGTGTGTCCCCACCACATTTTACAGTCGTGGCTGGAAAGGCAGGTAACCAACATCTGCCCCTTGCTTGTGGGCAACACAGCCTCTCAGGGCCAGAAAGCTGCCTTTGGGATGTCTCATCACACAAGAACCCAGAGTGATTCCGGAGACAGGCTGTGAACTTGAGTTGTTACCAAATCAGGATACTGACAGCCTCAGGAAGCAGGGACTCTGAAGGCTGTCACCCTTCTGCTTTCCCTGCGAATCCCAGTGACTCTCTACAGTCTTTTGGGAAAAACCCAGTGGATCAAATAGTGCCCTTACACTGGCTCTGGGACCAGAGGAATGTCACAGTTACACACCTCTGTGCCCGTTGTGGCAATATTCATCTGTGACCAAAGCCTCCTCTCCTTAACGGGAGGCTTGGCCTCAGGAGGCTGTGGCGTTATTTATTCCTCTAACCCTTGCAATTCCTCCCTGAGAAAGCAAAATGATTCATGCCAGGTCCGAGATCCCCCAGAGAAATGGCTGTGTTTGGTACACATGACTTTAAACTCGTCCCTTCCACCCTCTGGTGATTAATGGCCTGTGATCCTCTGTGATTCATGGCATCCAGGAGACATTATTTTCTGGGATGTAAGAGTTGGACAGCATGTTTTCCTCATCAGTTACTGACTGTGATTGTAAGCACCTCGTCTACCTTATCTAGGATGTTGGTAAAGGTTGTCAAGGGGGGAAATAGGGAGTTGAGGGAGAGGATGAAGGAGAAAGCCTGTTCCATCACTGACTTGCTCCTCACCCAGGGCAGACACTTAGCACTTCTCTTGGCCTCTCTAGGTTGAGCTTTTCGTCTTCTTGGTTTAGCCTTGTCCTGAAGCTGAATTCACTCAGGCTCCCTTGGGCCCTTGGAAGGTACGGGGTGGAAAAAAGAAACCCTTTTGGTGACTGCATTTAACTTGAGAGTGATCCTACACACACCTGTCCACGGAGCCGACCGTGCCAGATCGCTCCGAGAGCCAGGCTCACGCCGTGCCACGCAGCGCACATTTAGGTTGAATTACTCTACTTAAACAAATTTTCATTTCCATGCACTTGATATACACTTTTTCCCTCCCCCTTTCCTCTCTCCCCATTGGCAACTTGAGGAGCCATTTTTCTTCCTGACGCCATCTTGGCACTCTCTCTACCAGCACGAGAAAACAGCAGAAGTTATACATATGGAGACCTCATCCTCAGTTGCCTAATGGATTCAGAAGACATCCTGAATATTCATCATTTCTCTTTTTATGAGCACCTTGGCAATTGCCTCCGAAGTTAAAGACTGTTGTAAATTATGGAATGGCACTTGGTGAATACCAATTTATCCGCATTTCAAGACTTCTCCCCCTCCCCCCGTCCCCGTCCCTCGTCCCCTCCACACAATATTGAAGTTCCTGTAGTCTTTGTGAATACGGGGTATTGTTTCTGCGCCGCCGAGGCAGAATTGTTTGTGCATCCCCGAAGACTGCGAAATGTCTGCGCCGGGGCTGCTCATTTAAACTCCCTGCACTTACTGTACCCTCTCCGGAACTCCCTTCCCAGAGAAGCCAGCAATGACCTTCTCAGAAGTAATGTTAAACATATGCTGAGGAAGCTTGGCTCCTTGACAGGCCCTTTTAATTATTAGTTGTAAATTAGCAAATCGTGGTTTTTTTCCCCCCGGTTTCATATCACTGGCTGCACGTGGCATCCTCCAGGTACACAGTCCCCACGCGATCCCTGACATACACACAGGTGGCAGACTCACCTGGCAATGTCAATATCGGGTGCTTTTTCAGTGTACATAATTTTTCTATGCAACAAAACATTACACCTCCAGAGTAACAATGGTGCAGAAATTAAGGCAGAGGATTAATTAGGGTTAATAGTTACTGAGTGGTTTCTGGTCATGTTCACGAGAAAAATCCCTGCTGGGGAGCAGGAGGACAGAAGAAGTAGCTTCATCTGGGGTTTACGCAGAGGACACTGAAGCAGAGAGGGCTCTGTCCCACAAGACGCTGAGCACCCTTTTCCTGGCCCTGCCAAACTAAGTGAGCTCCACGTGCAGGGTGGGCCAGGGGCTCAGCTTGCAAGTGGTGGGAGGCAAAATAAGCCCCTGGACTCTGGATCCCATCCACAAGACTCTGAGCCTTTCCTTCTAACATCAGTTATCTCCCAGGTGCTTGGGAGGCCATCAGAATCACAGAATCGCCTAGGTTGTAAGGGACCTTTAAGATCAGCTAGTCCAACCATTAAAAAAAAAATTTAACAAAAAACCCCACACCAACACTATGTCTACTCGTCTTTTGAATACCTCCAGGGATGGTGCCTCAACCACTTCCCTGGGCAGCCCATTGCCAATACCTGATAACCCTTTCAGTGAAGAATTTTTTCCTAATATCTAAACTGACCGTCCCATGGTGCAACTTGAGGCCGTTACCCCTTGTCCTATAGTCTGTGACTTGGGAGAAGAGACTGACCCCCACCTCTCTACACCCTCCTTTCAGGTAGTTATAGAGAGCAATAAGGTCTCCACTCAGCCTCCTCTTCTCTAGACTGAACAATCCCAGCTCCCTCAGCCTCTCCTCATAAGACTTGTTCTCCAGAACCCTCACCAGCTTCTTTGCCCTTCTCTGGACCCGCTCCAACACCAAAATGTCTTTTTGTGGTAAGGGGTCCAAAACTGGACACAGTACTCAAGGTGGGGCCTCACCAGTGCTGAGTACACGGGGACGATCGTCTCTCGAGTCCTACTCACCACACTGTTCCTGGTACAGGCCAGGATGCTGTTGGTCTTCTTTGCCACCTGGGCACACTGCTGGTCTCTACTTGAGCTGTATGAAGAGCTGCTCATTAACAGCTTAGCCAGTTTGCATGGGTCCAGACTAAAAATAAAGAGAATAATTTTGTTTAAAAGTGTTGTTTCACATATACATACATAAAAACATGTATAATCACACAATATATAGACAACCATAGGGCTCATGGAAGAGTATAAAAAAGTAAGATGTTGAAAGACTGCTGTCATTTTGCATTCACATTATACACAAAATAGGAAAATTTTCACCAGCTTACACTTTGTAGTTTGTGATTCACATCTGATCTGGATCAGCATCCCAATGATTAGATCTTTCTTCTGCTTTTTTTTTTTTTTAAATATACTGAAGGAAAGACACACTGAGAACAGGGATCATCCCTGAGGCTTCCAGGACTACTGTCAGTTGGGATGAGTGCTTTTCCGTTGAGTTTAACACTTCTGCTTTTATTGCAAAAGGGGCTCTGAAGTGCCTCCTCAGACCCAGAAGTGTGATCACTGTGGCAGCAGGAAGATGGTTGCTCATTGGTGCAGGGTATTGTCTGTCCATCCAAAGGGGCAGGAAAGGAGGTGAAGCCAGGGGCAATGAAAAGCAGGATTAATTACAGAGATGGCTAAAAGTTTGTGTGAGCCTTTGTCATTGCCTGCAGCAATTAATTTCCATAGTGATGAGAGACTGCAAATATGGTTCTTCAATGAGAGATGGGTTTTGATCTGATAAAACAGAGAAATAGACCGCCGCATTGTGTTTTAACTGCTACCTCTCTGGGTGTGTCCAGAACGGAGGAGGAAATGTTTTTCATGAGCAAGTAGAGAGTATTTATTTATTTATATATTTATATTTATATATTATATATATGTAAAATGAATGAGATGAGCCTTCACTGGCAAGGCAGCATCAGAGAAGCTCCCAGCACAAGTGACCAACAAATTTGGCTTGAGGCTGATGCACAGAAGAAAGGAGGACTCAGGAAAGGGAAGAGGTTAATATGATCTGTACTGGAAAAGCTGTATGGGTTTGGATTTCGTGCAAGTGTGTTTACCCTCTATCAATACGCTCCTTTAGAGCTGAGTTTCAACTCGAGTAATTATATTCTGAAGCTGTAATCATCTGATAAGCATTTGCACTGCTGTGTATTTTCCACCTCTGGACCTCAAAAAGCTGTCCCATGCACCAACCAAGCCCTGTGTAGGATGCAAAGCTGACCAGTATGACAATCCCTTGTAGGGGAAACAAAGCACAGAAATCCTACAACTAATGTTAAAGAAAGCAGTTGATTAAAGATCACAGGCAAGAGTTTGCCAACTCCCAGATGGCACCCCAAAAATTTCAAAATTTTCCAGTTGGGTGAGAGCTACAAGACATTTTCTGCATGCTTGGGAGGTGGAAATCTGCTTCCAGGGCCACCTGTGACAACCCCAGGGCCTGGAGCAGAGCTAACTGTGGCTTGTGCAGTGTGGACACCTTTGAGTCTGCCACTGGAAGAGAGCAATCAAGTGTTTACACATGAGTTAAAGGGATTTGCTTGATCAAGGTCTTAGGAAGGCCTTTGCAGATTTTCAGAGAATCTATAGCGTTGAGAGCTCTCTAGAAGCTGCATATTTTAATACCAAATCTTGATCCTCTCTGATGGTGCACACAGGAGAAAATAAGACAAGTGAAGTCATCTGGTACGTTATGAAATTTGGTCCAGAGTAATTAGCTCGATTTCTGAATGACTTGATGACAAAGTATAAGGTAAAAGTCTGATCTGCTGCTTAATCTTCTCTGTGAAAGGTTTACAAGACCATACCTTCTGTCCTCGTTTGTTAATGCTCTTTATACAATACTGCAATTGGAAACAGTTTTGTTCATATCTTGTATTTTTGCCTTTGACAAAATTAAGGGAAAAAAAATTATTTCTTTCCCATCATGGAAAACTGTGTCCTTTCCTTTGGGAAAATCTGTGTTTGACTCTAAATCAACTTTGTCAATCTTTGAAGAAATATATGTGAACATATGTACATGACTGCTCCCAAAACAGAAATCGCTATTGTCACCAAAAAAAGTGCATAAAATTATTACTTCCTGATGATAAATGATCTCTTAAGTTTGTATTCATTATGCTAATTGGTCGTTGCAAGAGACACATTAAGTTGCTAATACCTTGGAAGTTTAGGGGAATATTTACAATTGCAAATACTTACTTGAAAGGTTATGACTGAAGAATGCAGAGAAATGCTGCAGAGCTCTTATAAGAACTTTAATTGGCTATCAAAAACCATCCACAATTTATTCAATGTCTCCTTCCAGGAGAATATATTGTTAGTTCAGCTGCAACTTCTTAACTTCATCATATTTTATATACTTTGGCCATCATGTATTGCCACAAAGTATACTATACAGTGTGATTTAAAATGTGTTCTGATTAAGTACACAGAAATGGTCCTATTCACCATGCAAGGAATGAGGGGGGCATCATAAGTACCCATTGTTTAAGTGTAGGTATTTTTAATGATCATTTGTTAGATAAGCTGTTTAATCTTCTGTTTTGTGCTATACTTCTATTTATATTCTAGGGTACTGTTTCAATTGCAGACCCGAAGGGCAGACAATTACTTTTGTCCCCCCTACTCCCATCACACAGCAATTGGGAAGGAAAATGTAGGGCATGTGTCTCCATGGAAAATGAAAATGTGAAAAAAATGGCCAAAAAAGCATTAAGAGCGATTGATCAGCTGAAAGATAGAGTGAAAGACCTAGAGAGTGCAATAGAGGGAGTATGCTGATATTTTTATTATTGCTACAAGTGGTACTTATCCAGGTTGTAAAATTTTGTTGCATCTTAAAGAGAATACAGGTAATTCAGTAAATGTGGAGAGAAGGGTGATAAAGACGAATGGATGCTTCTCTACAAGGAAGGGTTATAAGGTCTTGCTCTTTTCAGCTGAGAAAAGAAATGTCGGAGCTGGAATCTCACAGGTCCCTGTGAATGCTGAAGCTGGCAGAGAACATGAAGAGATGATTAACTGCAGTTGAACAAGCACTAGCGACAGTGCGACGCAGCAGCTACAGAAGGTAATGGAGGAAGATAGGAAACTCCTGGCTGCTGGACCTCATAGAAACCAAATGGACTGAAGACTTCTGCAAGGGATGAGACAAATTCATTAAGGACAGGTCAACCAGTGACTCTTCAAAGTCACTGTGTAACCACATGGACCAAAGTCCATGTGTAACCTCTATCTCAGGAAATCCAAAACTACAGCTTCTTGGAAACTGGCTGAGAGCAATGGGGATGAATCTCTGTGACTTATGCCCTAGTTCTTCTGTGCTTTCCCTAAACTGGCCCAGATAAGGGCAATTCTTGGTCATGTGTAAAGAAGACTGGATTCACCAGAAATAACTAAAAAGTCAGAGCTCCATCTCCTATGTTGACCAGTTTCTATTAGTGATGTTACCATGGAAAGTCCTTCCCCTTCACTAGGCACCTGTGCCACCGAAGCCTTGAAGACAGATTTATATGATGAGCACCTTCTTCTAGCAGTCCAGGTATAGATGAGAATAATATTAAGAAAAATGAAACAGCGATTCGGCCTTAATGAGACAGGTGGAAGTACACTCATGATCAAAATACAATTATTAATACTTTTAGCAAATGTGACAAAGGATATCTCAGTGTATTTATCAAGTTGTTAAAATAGAGATAGACTAACCCCTCCTTCCCTGGGAATCTGCAATATCTAAACCAGTAGTCAAGACTTTTACTCACAAGGGAAGAAAAATGATTCCTTGGGAAAATCTTTAAATAATTTTTTTAATGAACCCTAAGCCTTATCTTGCCTGTCAGTCATGTTAGCGCAGATGTTTCCAATTTGAAGATGAGGACTAGTTTTGTCTGAAGGCTATGTCTATGAAGAGCCAGCTCTATCCTTCTTTTTAGATATGAAGGAGTTGGCCTCCAGTCTGCAGAGGGAAATCAGAGTCCGGGAGGGTTAAGAATAGGAGATCGGTGCTTAGGTTCTGATACCAAGGAAGGAATTGGATGCAGCTGGGAAACTTGGGAAAGACAATGAGGACAAAAGAAAATAAAAAAACGTGATCCTCATTGTTAGAAGCCTGTTGGATGTGGAGAGTTATTAAATTAAATGTTGTGATATTGCAGAAGCGGAGTCCAAAATCCTAAAATCACAAACAAAGACTAGAATTAACCAGCTCAGAATAAGGATCCTGGTGTTCATCACCAAGGAACAAATTTCAGTTCCCTCACAGCTCAAGTTGAACACAGCAGTCCCTCTATTGACTTCAGTAATCTTGGTCTCACGTAAGAATGTGGGAAAGGGAAAGGCTCCTGAATTTATTGTACATAAGCTACCACTAATGCCCTCTGTTATCGGTACCTTGGGGCACTGTTGGAGGGGACAAGCCAAGACCTCCACATTTATGTCAGTCCTCAGAGATCCTGGGGACTGACATAAGGTAGAGTTTTCTCCATGGTCTTATAATGGAAAGGTAGTCAGCCCAGGACCTGAAAGTGCATTCCCAAGCAAAAGCGGCCCTCCAGGCCATGCTAGACCTTTGCAATCCCATGCACATGGGATTATTGCTAGAGTCCTGTGTCTGCGGCCTGCCATCATTAAGAATGTGGTTGCCTACTTGAAGATGAGAAAATGAATCGCATCTTACATATAAAATAGTTATTCTCACAGTAAGAAAGCAAAGAAAATGAGTTTTTCCTCTTCAGCTGAATATTCCATGCATTTCTTTTCTGCTCTAGGGCTTTCAGCTTTCTAACCTGATGAGTTATGGACAGTCATTCTTTCCAGCCTTAGCTAAATTCTTTTCTAATTATACATGTTCTGAATAGCACGAGGCAGACCTGCTGGTAGAACATTTGGTGCAGAGAGCATAATAAATTCCACAGAGGGCTTGACATGCCTTGCCATAGATGCAATATTCATTTTCATCACCACAGAAGAGATGAGACACTGAGCCAGAGTTTAAAAACCATCGCGCTCCTTCACTAGGATGTGTGGGTGGGATTAACATTGGCTGTTCAGTTAAAAGGCTGCCTTGTAGGACAACTTCAGTAGAATAAATATCTAGACATTTGTAAATCATATTTTGCAAACAAAAAAAGATGGAAGATGCAATTAAAACCAGACCTATAAGATACAGAACTGTATTAGTACCCTTTTTGTTTTGGGATAAAACTGAAAATAACACATAGAAAGCATAAACTATGTCAAGAAATTTTATCACATGATTTTTTACTCAAAGAACTTCTCTCTGGAAATTAGGCTGTAAAATACTTACAGTAAAAAGCGACTCTGAAAGAGCGTGGGCTTATTGTCAGGCAATGATTTACAGAATGAATATATTCAGATTTCAAGTAAAAACATTTCATTTTTTTTTTTCAACCATCACACCTGCAAATCCATCCTGGGACCTCGAAGCAGATTCCTTTCTTGTTTCTCATGGATAGTAATAAAGTTTCTAAAGACCATCTGTGGAAAGGGTCTGACATCTACAGACTTTGCAAACCAAGTGTTCAGACTTTGGAAAAAGGTGGAGAATATATACGCAAACATGGAGACTTTGTTTCTTTTCATAGATTATCCATAGCCCAACTAATAACATGAGAAGAGAATATTTGCAGGACAAATAGCAAATGAGCAGCAGAGGAAGGGAGGTGCCATCTGGTCACGTGCTCGATGCATTAGGACACGTTACCCAGTAGAAGTACTGGATGGGACATTTGTTTTGGGACATTTGTTTTAGGGAAGGAAGAATTCCAGCTCTTCCTCTCAGTTGGCTGCTGGGGTTTTGATGTCTCGAGACACGCTGCCAGGGGTCAGGAGGCTGGAATGTGTATTTCCTGGGCAGAGACCCTTCCTGCTGAAAACAGAGGGATGCAGTGGAGATGAGCTCTTTGAAGACGGCCATCCTTGTCCTCTCCTCTCTACAACAGGTTTCCATGGGCTGTGTGGACAGATAGGTCCTTGCTTTAATGGCACAACTGGCAGGCAATGTGGACTGCCAGCATAGAGTCAGAGGCTGGTCAGGGTTTGACAGCCAGGCTTTGGCTCCGACATGTCTTGGAGAGATGAGGACTCCTGGTACAGAAAGCACAAGTAACGGTAAGCACAAGCTACTGACCTCCAACAGCAGCGTCTTCTAGAGACTCCATCTAACCCCTTGTACCATTTGTCCCTGTGGCTGTTGGCACCTTTCTGGTGACCAAATATGTCCAGATGTGCTCTGTAGGGCAGTGTGGCTTCCCAGCCAAGGTGGTGCTCCTGTCTCTCCTGCCTGTGGCTTGCAGGCAGCATGGGGCTGGGGGATCTGCCAGCCCAAAGCGGGAACGAGGACCACATCCCTCACATTGGCTGGATCCTTTTTCCTCTGCTCAAGTGGGAAGAGGGGAGCTCAGCAGACATATATTAATAATTATACAACTAGACAAAAAACTGAGTGAAAAGGTAATTTACTTTCATGAACCATGACACACGTGGCTGTAAAATATTCGTGGCCCTACTTTCCACATGTTTAGTATGACCCTGCAGTCAGGGATGCTCAGGGTCGGCAAACGGTCTCCTTCCAAGGACACTCTCAGCATGGAGGTAACAGCCCCATTCCATCTTCTCACAGAGATGCTACTTTTGTTCCCTTCTGCTTTGTTGTTTCTCTTTATATATAATAAGAGTCATTCAGAGTCAGCGTAAATGTTTGTTCAGAATAGGGGATGGAAAAATGTAAGAATGATTCTGGTAATGGAAGTAGAATATAAACAAAGAGCTTAGAGAAAGTGGAGAAGCAGTGGAGAGGTTTCCTGTTTAAGAAAGGAAAATGGAAAAATTAAAACAAGTACTTATGAAAATGTAGAATAAACCTTCCACAGTTTAATGAAAAAGGAAGAATTTGGATCTGCTCACAGGTCCACAAGGTATTTTAACACAGACAGTGGCAAAAAGATAATCTTTCTTCTATTGGGAAAATTACTTCTGTAGTACTTAGACACATGAATTCCGTATGCGTGACACAGAGTATGACTTGAGAGCACAATGTAGACACAAAGGTGTGTGCAGACTTCAGCGCTCCTGACGGCCCTGGAATGGGGAAGGAAAATCACCACATTTATCTCAGTCTTTTGCCATTACTACTGGAAATGAACCTCTCAGATACAGGAATGAAGGAAATCAGAGACAGGATTTCTAACTGTGGTTCCTCCCTGGTTGCAAAGACCCAAGTCTTGCCTCTTGGCAGGCTTGGGTGACCCTTGTTTTGGAGGATGGGATGTATTTCAGAGCTTCATAATCACCCTGGAATTGCTGTGCTGACCGTTTCTAATGTGCTAAAAGAAAGGACATTTACTAGGATTATTTTTTTGCTTAAGTGCATGTGTTTCACTTGTTATTTCAGATTTACTGGTGTTTACTCATTGCTGAATAATGACCCTGAGGGTAATGGAAATCTTAATAGGCTAAAAAATTGGAGCCAGTGCCATCAAAAGCTTCCTGTTCTTTACTGGTGCAGCGTTGCCACTTTATTTGCTTACTCTGCAAGACAAATGTGTTTGTTGTTGCAACATTTTGGCCAAAATCCTGATTCACACTTGCATGGGGCTGGGATTTCATCCTGTGAGCTGCCTGCCTGTGGGGAGATGTGAGGGAGGCAGCCGTCGCTTAGCTCCATAGCATGGCCAGGCTGTGCATCTGTGTCACCAGGGAGCTCCGAGGATGTGCTAAGCGATGGGTGACACGCAGCATGGCTGAGCCAACGCCATCCTGACCAAAGCCAACCATTTCGGTGATGCCAGCCAGGCCCAGGGCGACACTGTGCGAGTTGCAGGGAACCCCTGTGAGGCAGCGGGGCCGTGCAGAAGATCAGACCCTGGCCCAGATGCTCTTCCAGATTGTGCTATCCCAGCTGATATGTCAGATGTAGCCCACAGATGCTCATGCAGCCAAGCCAGAATGAAACTCAACAATTTTGAAGGCTCGATGGTAATTTTACCACCTGTGACAGGTGGCTGGGCAAGGTTTCTAAAAGCCACGAGAGACTGCAGTTTCAGTGCTGCCACTAGTGGCTGAGGGCCCTTGGTTATTTCAGTAACGGCTGTTTTGTGTGAAGCCACCTTCTGAAGATCCTTGGAGCCCACCAGCTCCTCCAGAAATGTCAATGACTTCCTGCTGTGACAAAAAGGGGATGTGGCCTGTGGATCACCTTGTGTTTCTCTGGGCTGGCTGACACCCCTGAGATGTGGATCTCTCTCAGGTGTTTCACCCCAACCCCCCATCCGTGGGTGCTCACTAGGGAGCAGGAGCCAAGCAGTGCTCCTCCCTGCCCCCCTGCATTGGGGCAGCAGACCAGCTGCCCAGAGGGACCAGAGCGAACCCTCCTACCACTCCTCTGGCCAACCTGGTGATCTCCATTTGGTGGAAAAGACAGAGAGAGAAAGAGTGTACGCACAGTCCCAAGACAAAAATTACTTTAGCCCAAGGGTTTTTTTTTTGTTTTTTTTTTTTTTTAAACACATCACCCAAACTGTATTTTCAAGCCTCTGTATTTTCAGGTCTCTGCTAACGAGAAGGTCTTCTGATGAGCAGCGGGAGTGCTTTGTAAAGGAATTTGCAGACCAGAGGTGCTCACCATCAATTTCCTGCTGTCTACGATTACTATCATTGCATTTTTGAGGCACTTTTAAAATAAACTATGCAATGATGTAATGCACACAAAAGGGCTGGGGTGGGAGTGCAGCAAGAGGAAAAGAAGCAGCATCTGGATTTTGACTGGTATCTTCTATAGAGCATCTTGATGTCTGTAATTAGTGTCATGTTATGAGAGCTTAAAAAAATAAAGGCGCCAGAGTTCCAAATAAAACATAAAATGGCTTTGATAGAATAAATGTTACTATCATTGTTTAAAAATGTTGTGACCTGTCTGCTACAGTTTCTGAGAAAGATATTTTCCAGTGCTGCTGCTCTCGCTCTGACTCTTTTTTAAAATTCTATTATTACAGATAAGGACAGAGGAAAATCCTCAAGACAGACTTGGTTTAAATCTCTGTAACACAATGCCAGCATTGTCTCTCCTCAAGCCGAACTTCTAAATTAAAATAGGCATGATCTTTAACAGAGCTCTGAAACACTCTGTTCTACAGACACTTTATCCTCTTTATTAGAGAACATTAATAATTCAAATGTTATGGCTTAGGTTAGGCAGACCCATTTGTCTGGTGTTGGAATAATTTAGCTGTACTCTACTGTTCAGAGCTGTTTTGATACCCCATGGGCCAAATTCTGCAGCCTCTTCAAAAGTAATGAGAATTTTACCTGCATCTTGGCTACTTATTGGGGAAAGAGACACAAATAAGACGTCCTGGCAACCTTTTCTTTGACCTTTATCATGCCCAGAACATACAAACACACACTCCCAGTCCAGCTTTGCAGACTGCATAAGGCAACGTTTCCATTCCAGCCAGTTGGATTTTTGCCTGAGCAAGGCCTCTAGTTTTGGATCTAAAAACTCTACGTAAACATGCTTGCAAAAAACACAGATGCAACCCACCTTAGCAGTAAGTTTTCCCTCAAGCTTTTGTTTTACCATGTGCAGAGCAGGATTTCTTCACTGCAGTGTGCACATATGCCTCTGAATGCATCACGTTTTCAAATCACAGGGATTTTCTCTGACTTTTTTCTAGACTTTAGGAGCTGGGCCGCTTTCTACCTACAGGTTAGATGTGGAGCTCATTAACAACAGTGATTTCCAGGCCTACACACCTACAAAGTCTTTGGTGTAAGCTCACATATATCAGCATGTAGTGGCAAACAGATTAGTATGTAAATATAGTTTTTTCCAGGTGGTAAATTTCTTTGATATGAGACCAGCTCTACCTCCAAACACTGCCAGACCTGAAATACTTAAGATGTGGAGTCTCACCCTAACACTAATAAAACACAACAAGCAATGCTCTGAAGAGGTTTTGTCTCTTTTAGAAGCAGCAACATGGATGATGGAATAGGAAGGAATAGATTCTAATCTTTTTCTACAGCATGTCCGTGGTGAAAGGGCCAGTAAAGCTCTCCTTATCTTAGTTGGCCACTAGATGAGATGGTCCAAACACCATTTCTATATAATGCTGAACCTTACCTCTATTGATACACAGGTGACACCGAGACATGAACCTTGCTCCAGGTTGCCATCCCAAGAGAAATAGAATATTTATAAATAAGGGATGTTAGCGATCAGCTATCTGGACATAGACAGGTTAGAAACAGATTATATATTATCGTATTTTATGTTATAATTTATAATTATGTATTACACAGATTTATCAAAAAACCTACATTGTCTGCTTAGCTTCCACCAATGTTAGTCTCAGAGCAGATCATTTATCTATTAGGTGCGAGAAGAGCAACCAGACATTCTCACCTCTATTGGTCTTCTACATTATGAAACACTATAAGCAACATACAATTAAATTTGAAAGTAAGGAGGAGTGCAAAAGTACATATATCTCTTGATTGCCATACTCACCAAAGACAGAACTCCAGATGCAACTTACAGAGAAATTTTCTCTGTAATTGTAATGGTAGAAAACCCAATTAGTTTTCAGTGTCTTCTGTTGAGATATAAGAAACCAGTATTCTGCTCCCTCACAGGTGTAAAAGTAACACACAGAGTGCTTAAAGGCACTTTAAGCCAGATTTTAAAGGAGATTTGGGAACTTCAAGTTACAGGTGATTTCTAATGGACTATTAAAGGCCCAATTTGACACCTACTGATGTTCTTGCAAGTCCCATCTGGTAATTTTAGGCTGTCAAACACATTCACAAATTGGCCCCACGTTTCCCTGGCCAAAACTGAAGATAGGGCTCTTTCCTATTTCAACAGTATTTTGCTAAGGAAAAGATGTTAAAGTTTCAACCATGGTAATAGGAGACTTAGAAAAAGAAAATATCCTTAAACCCTTCACATCTCGTGCACCAAACAAAAACCCCACAGGAATGAAAATAGTTCCAAGTTATTCCCTTTCTGCATGGTTTAGACAGAGGTAGGGACTGAGCTCATTATTAAACGTTTAAATCATTGGCCCTGTCTTAGACCTGACATAGGAGGGGAGGCTCTACATTGCATCACTGAAATGAGGGCAGGTCCAAGTGTCTGCACCTGCCTTTTGGGGAGAACTGGGTTTGACTGAGTGAGGTTGTCCATGGCAGGGTAGTAGATTAAGTAGACAGAGCCTGCCAGTTATATTTGAGTGGACTCATTGATTCTTCTGTGATTTTTTAAGCTAGTGTGTCTCCATCTGTTTCTCCAAAGAACATCAGCTCTTCTCTGTGTGTTAACGCTCATTTCTGTGCCAGGAGTTCAGCTGGGTTCTCCATCTAAGTTGCAATGAAGGCAATAAGGACAAAGGACTCCTGGTGGCAGGGGCCAGCAGCCCCCGTGGCCACTGCTGACCTCTCCACTTCCCAGACGTGTCCCCAGCCTGCTCCTCACCACCCTGGGGTGCAGCCAGCGGACTCCCAGAGATCAATGGTCACTTGTGGCAATAACATAGAAATGTAGGACGAAGCTCTGGATGAGGAAGAATGGTCACAGCAGCAGCTGAACAAGGAAGAAAAGGAGGAGTTGAGACGTGAGGAACCTGAGGCCTGGTCCCAGCCTGCCTCCAGCTTCCCTGGCCGTGCTTAGTCTGTTCATTGCATTTCTCCATCCCTCAAATCTCAAGGGGCTTTCTGACAAAAAACCCCATTAGTGTATGTGAGGTGCTGAAAGCACATGGTTATCACGTGTAAGACTAAACACAGAGACAGTAGGGAAGGGAGCCTGGTACTTACATATGTGATGTATAAGTCTCACAACAAAGTAAGCATATACAGTTCTACTAAATCATTGTGGCCTTCAAATCTATTTAAATAAAACCTCACATAGTCTGTTCAGCTGTTCCTCGTAAATCATAATTTTAGTTAAAAAATGAACTTCATACCTCTTCTGGGTTTTGTTCTCCCATAGCCACATTCCTTGAACTGTTGCAGCCCAGAGGTCTAAGGGAGTCTTTGCTGAGAAAAAAACCCCCATCCTTGGACCTGGGGACTGGAGTCAGACCCTGGAAAGGACTCAGAACTGGGGGAGGAGAATGCTGGGGAGAGGGAGAGAAACAGGAAGGACACAGTGTTAGAGACCTTCCACAGAGAAACTCGTGTAATCTCTGGTGCTGCCTCACAAAACGCCTGCAGGTGAATGGTAAATGGGATGATTTGACGGGAAGCAATACAATTCCCCTCCAGATTTAATGTTTGTTCTGCCTGAGATGCTGTGGTTGCTTTGTGACCACTGTGTCTGCACTTGCTTTTTCTCTCCCAATACTTTAAATTTATTCCCTGACCTGGTAGACACCCCCTCCCCCCCCCCTTGTCTGCACCCCATCTTTCTGCTCAGGGACCCACTAAACTGCCTAAGCAGCTTCTGGAGGACTCATGCCACAGCCAAGGAGAACTGTTTCATTTCCAGAGTCTCCAGGTCTCTTTGTGCACTCGTACCAAGTGGCTCTCCCGCTGCTGTGCTGACTGTCATCTTTTGAAGCACAAGATGAGAGCACAAAACACTTTCCCTTTGGGCAGCCTGAGGTCTTCAGTTTTTGACCCTTTAGCTGAGGTGGGATGTAAAGAGGTGATTGTCACAAGGGGGATGGATGCACCTTGCTGTGGCAGATTATAGGACTTCTAACAAAACCTTTCCAATAGACTAGCAATGACTATGAAATTACACCAATATCATAGAGATCTTGGGCTTTTTCAAGACCATGTAAAAAGCCCGGTGTGCGAAACTGTTTTTGTATGAAGTCCAGTCCCAGTTTCACAGCCGTGATGTCACTTCTCCCACCGGATCTCAGCAGGTCTGTAAGTCAGAATTAAATGTGCATGCAGAAGCTGAAGTGCAGGCCTCCTTTGGGAGATGACGGCCAACCATTTGACTGGAGAAGTCCACACTTGTTCATTAGTTGCATGATAGGAGTTCCCACAAACCCTAATGTGGCCCCATTCTTCCAGGTGATGTGTCCGTGGCCAAGAGCAGTCGCTGGTCCAAAGAATTTACAACCATGATGCTGCGGCTATTCCTCCACTTCATGTAATACCAAATTATGTTCTGTTTATTGTTAACTCTCCTCCAAACTCGCCAATGCCTTCCAACACTGTTTTCCAAAATTGTAGGTTCTCAATTTCTGCTTGTTGAAAGATATGTTCAACATATTCTTAGGTGTTGGTGTGAGTGAACCAAGCAATGAGAGTTGGTCAGGTGCCCTACCAAGGGAGAGAGAGGCTAAGCAAGTTCCTTGCAGCAGGTAAGGAAAAAATCTAATTACTTACTCCTTTGAGAATCGTACGATGTTACCCTTTAAGAAGACATGACTCTCTGAGGAGAGAAAACAGAAGTAGCATTCATCAGCTTTACAAATGGTCGAAAATGAACCAGCTCTGTCCCAAACAGAGGTATTACAAACGTGACAAATGTTGCAGTTATGCTGCCTTCTGCTGTTTCCACAGCTCTTAATCTGCCCTCATGAACAGCCCCTTCAGCTGCAGTTCTCCCTGCAGGAATGTCTCGGTTGCCTCAGAGAGCGCTGTTTCTTTCCAGACACACCATGAGACTTATTTTTTTACTCTGTTTCTGCTGCTCCTGATATCCTTTGGCCTTCAAGCTTGACTCCATAACATGAGGGACTCAGTCCACAAGCCTTTCTCTCTTTGTGGCTCTCAGTGACAAGACACCAGCCGGTCACTCTAGTGGTCTCCCAATTCTCAGTCCTCTGCAGCTCTTTCCATAGACCTCCCACTAAGCAAGTTTCCTCCTTCTCTATTTATTCACCCCCAAATGCCGCCACATAGCCTTAATTAGGTCCATCTGGGAAGCATATGTTCCGTCGCAGGGACTTTGGACCCACATTAAAGGGGCAAGTTCTCCATGACAGAAAGAGTTAGAGACCCTGTCCTTAATCTTTGCAGGAAGACAAATCCTGAAAAGAAGAGTTGCCCTTTTTGCTGACAGTCAGGCATTCTCTGGATAAATATATCCCACTGATACCAAATAGGATTGATATAGATGAATTAAAGGAGTAGGCAGTACTTTCTCTCTGATGTGCACAGTACCTTCAAGCACTCTTGCCCAGTAACAGTTCTCCTGACTGGTGGACTAGAAATGGCAGTACAAGAGCAAATCACTCAGGGGTGTTCACCAGGCTTGGAGGTTTTCTATAAGGGCCCACCAGACCCTTCCCACCTGGCTCAAATAATAGGTATTACTAAGGAGAAATCTACCTATGACTCTTGAGAGATCATATGCTCTTCAGTCTGGGTATGTTGCTGGAAAGAAATCATCAGGAGATGGCAACTCAGTATTGACCAGAATGGGTGGCAATTGGGGACTGAGCAGGAACTCAAGGCCGTACAACAGCATCACTGGGACCTACCAACCAAAACCACTGAACTGTGCATTTTCCTTCCTCTGAGATATTGATACTCATAGTACAAACTTCTGTGGGGTTCAGACCTTGGTGCACGTGGATGTAAAACAGTAGCAAGACATACAGAGCTACATCTCCATCCTCCTCTTGTTCCTGTACTTTGTTTCTGTTCTGAGGCAACACTGTGGAGCAACTGGAAGAGAAGCCACCATTGTCTAGACTATTAAGCCCCCTAGACAGATGGATGTGAACAGAAGAACAGAGACTGGTAAGTTGGGTAAGGATAGTTGGAGCACTGCTTCTATCCTTCAAACATGCTGGCTGGTAGAGCCAAGCAGGCACAAAAGAGTAAGGCAGGCTGTAAAGATATTCAGAGAGCTTCCTGAAGAACAAAAAGCTGTAGAAAACAAGCTGTGACTCCCTAGACTGTCCCATGCTTGCAGGGATTAATCTTTCATCAGTTCTCAGACTCACTTTTTTTTTCCCACAGCTGACCCCAGGAAAGCAGGAAGAATGTGGGTTGAAGACTCTAGTAGGAAACATCATTTAGGAAAGTTCTAGAATTCATTAAATCTTGCTAACTTAGGAAATAACTATTTTTGGAACTCTTGCAATATTATCATTACTTTAAAGCAGAGGCCTTGGGGGGTATCTTTAGGAAAGTCTCTTTCAGTGGGATTCACTTGCTTTAACATCTTCAGTACAGGTGCCCACAGAGTAGTTTCTGACATCTAGTTGGCCTCTTCATGGAGAGGTACAGGGTCTGTGAGGGCATGATTAATTTGGCCAACCCACGACACTTCATCATCTGTCTCAGGAAGATATAAGTCACATTCTGGAAGTGTCTTTTTCCCTTTAAGTTGATATTATAGGGTCAAGAAGACTAGTTCAGGGGTAGGTATCAAACACTAGCACAAATGTATTCTACCCTGACTTTCTAAACTATCCTTCAAGACTGGCAGAGCTGCATGGATTTCATACACATCTTCTGGGGCAAGACTTTACCAGGAATAAGTGTTTGGCTTTTCTGACCTTCAACATGTGTTACAAAGCCTCTCTCTTTGCCTTGGCTTTCATTGGAAATAAGGTGGAGTGAGGAAGGTGTGAGTTTTTGTGGGACAGAGGGAATTCCTTTTTTCAAAGTCAGCATTGGATCCATGTAGATGTTTTCACTAAGAAGTGTGCTTTTAAAGATCTACAGGTCCCACTTGGAGAGTTTAGTGGGTGATCCATACACTATAGCTGTAAAATTCATAGCTTGATTTTGCAGCCTTTGATGAATGTGAGCCATCCTTCACAGAGTGAAGGGCAAACTCCTGGCACTCTGCACATGTTTATCAGCTGAAGGGCTGGCTGTACATATGGCAACGAGCCATTCAGTGTGTGCTAGGGCTGTGAAATCACTGCTCAGAGAAGTCTGGGAGAAGCCTCTTTCTAGTCTAAGGAACTTTCCTTAGACCAGGTAGGAAAGCAGAGAGGGTAGAAACTCCTGAGCCCACCCGCAATCACATTTCCTTGTCCAAGAACATCAGATTTTTGGGATATAGGCTGAAAAATAAAAACATCCTATAAGGAGACTGTTTAATAAATTGGGGCAGCCAAGTATGTGAAAACTCCTGTGATCTTCTCAAGCCTTGTTGGGATTGGCAGAGAGGCTTCTGAAGCACATGGAGGTGGTCAGACACTTGAAAAGGACTAAAGTGTCAAGTGCCAGGTGGAAAAAAAAAATAAAATCTGTTAAATGTTATCACAGTAACTCTTCTTGGTGAGGTAAATTTCCATGCCCTTGTGACTTACTGTATGGCAGCTTCACATGCTGATTCAGGCCATAAGCAGCCTGTCTTTATTCAGTGTAAGTATGATCTTCCCCAAACGCTGTCTGCTTCAGGATTGTATGCAATTTGATGGGAACTTGTTCCGCCCACCACACCCCATTAATACAGGATCTCAGCATCACTTAAATCAGTGCGTTATGGCATCTCGGTCCTGAAAATAACTCTGTAGCAGATAAGATATTTCCTGTTCCTGCATTGCCATGATTTTTCTACCTGTCTAGAGGCTCCCAGAAACAAATGTGTAGAAGGAAGCCCTTCTACAGCGTTTGTGGCTTTTTAAAAATAACCACAGTCTTCTTGAAGCTGGTGTTGCCTTAGATGAGCTGAGCTCAGCAGCGCGGTGCTCACACAGATGTGGTAGTAGAGGATTAACCTCATCGATGAGGTAACAGATTCCTCCTCACCTAAGGGTCTCCGTGCCCTGCCCATCAAAGGCTGCTGTGACTTTAGGTCGATGCTGGTGCTTGTGCTCTGAAAGCCCCAGTCCCAGTACAGGTACTACAGAAACATCTTTGTGATTTCATCTTACAGTGCATCTTTTTTTCTGGAATGATCCACCTCAGCTGAAGCAAGATTTAATTCAGGGAAGTCCTGTGGTCAGTGTACATGGGAAAAAAATAGCCTCTAATGACTACAGTTCATAATTAACAGGCCTATGAATGTTTGTGAGGTTGTCTGGTAAGTTGGAGTGGTTTTGGTGTTGGTGTTGGTGTAGACACACAAGCTGTTCCCTCGTTTCCCTGCAGTCTATATTGGTACGCAGCTCCACTGGCAAGAACACTGCTCACAATACAGTTTGAAAATTATAATGAAAAATGCTAAGAATCAGTGATGATACTTCAGAAAATACAACTATAGTAAGTAATGACTCAAGGAGTTCAAGAAGCTGTGAAAGTTACTGGCCTTAACATACACGTTAAATAGATGCAGTGTTCCCCAGTTTCATAATCTTGAGATTTGTGTTAACATTTCTCATTCCTTTCTTTTGCAAACATCTTACTGAGAAGGACTGCAAAAAATACAGCTCAATGGGTTTTGAATATACACAGAAATTGTACAAATTCAGCAGTGACCTGATAGCATTCACAGTACTTGCTGTGCCCAGCCGCGTTATGTTGTAAGGTCTAGTTTCTCTGGTTCAGAGAAGAGCCTAAAAACAGAGCACATCTCTCTCGGGACACTTGCACTGTCAGGATGATGCATAAACTGATCCAGCTCATAGGAGATAAAGCCAGCTCTGCGGATCACAGCAAAATTCACAGGCTCGGATGCCATTCTGGTATTCGGAGGCACCACTGCCGGAGATCCGACCTCGCTGTGGAGGCTGGTGTTTGCTGTTTTCAAAGGGGAAAGCCCGCGCCGTCTAAGGCTTAAGACATTTGGCTTGTTGTTGTAAACCTTAAAATTCCAGAGAGTAAAAGCCATTTTCAGGTACTCAATCACACATCAGATTTGAGGTTATCAGTGTGTACATGTAAGGTTTAGGATTCCTTTTAATCTATGTAAACAGTATGCTCAAGAGCTGCATGTATTTATGTAGAGATCAAAGAGGTGGCAACGTCTATGGAGAATAAGCAGCAAGAAAAATCATAGGGACGGTAAATGATCAGTTGTGAGAAGGAAAACTTGAAAAACTTGGTTCTAGCTATGGAAAATAGGTTGCACTCGGATATGGCTGGGACATGTACACCAGGCTGGGGTGTCACACACCGCTTGTAGCCCTCATTGCTGTGTGACACTGCAGTGGGTCCTGCAAAGCAAGCTTGGCCTCCAGCCTTCTCCTGCCAGCATCTTCCTGTCTTTTCGCCAGCTGCTGCCTGCACCCGGGGCAGCATCAGGCAGAAACCTGACAGGCTCCCCCTGTGCCAGGGCTGGACTCCTCTGCACCACCAGCTCTAGTTCCTGTCATGGAGGCTCATCACAAGCTGTACAGTCTCTTCCCAGAGCTCCCACTGTTGCTGGTGCCCTCCCTTGCTGTTGCATACTTTGAACTTCACCAAATGCATGCTGAAGTCAGGGAGGAATTTCCTCCGGCCCTTGATTTCCTTCTCTGGTGGCTTCAGGCTGCTGCCTGAGCATGACCAGCAAAGTGTCGAGCAACTTCCACATCCACAGAGGTCTGCAGGCTCCCCAGTGGGCACAACACTGGGAAATCAAGGCAGCTGTGCCTGGCCTGGTGCTATATACTATATGGGGCAAGGACCAGGTCCTGTCAGGCTAGCCCTCTCTACTTCCACTCAGGTTGTCCACTTGCTGGCTCCATGAGAATTATGGAGGTGAGAGAATCAACCAACTGACTGAGGAACAAGGAGCCTTGGTTGATGACTGCTGCTCTCCTTAACCCAAGCCTCTCTTTGCACCCACTGGAGTTGATGGAGAAAGACTTCTTGCTTTTCCATGCTCATTTGTGTGCCTTCTCCATCCCATGCTGGCTGCTAGCAGACCGTCTCCTTCACAGAAAGCTGAGTGTGGCAGGACAGTGTGATGAAAAGCTGCTGAAATGTACTTTTTAATGAGAAAATGAAGTGTTTTCCATTGCGGTATGATTACTTTTTTTCTTAAATTCAGCAAAAAAAAAGAGGAAACAAAAAGAGGAACATGTGTTCATTTGTTGTAACTGGAGTTTGTGAAACGAGGTCTTCTTGAGAAAGCTACCAAACATTCATTTCAAAGAATACGGACGTTTTGGCATCCAAATATTGTAGCATGTCCAGAATATAATTAGCTCCTGAAGTGGTTTGAACTTGTAAATATGTCTTTAGATCATAAACTGGTCCAGTAGCTATGCCGAGCTTTAAAGCTGACTCTTGGAAAAACAAGGTTTGGAAGCAGAGCTCAAGCCACAATAGACACACACTAGGACCCGAGAGAATTTTTTTCATGCATATGGTTCATCTATTTACATATTTTACTGTAACCTTTTCAAAACCCTTTTGCCTCAGGCAGTGGATGAGATTACTATTAGAACAATATAGGTAACTGTGGATAGTTCGAGCTGTTTAGCTGCCAGTATGTATTTCATTCACAATTTAGGCTTTAATTTTCACCAGGCAAGTGAGAAAGAATGAGAAACATCTGTATCTGTATGGCAACTGTCAGAGGATCTCAGATGCATCACTGAAATTAAATCTCTCAACAGGCCTGCAAGTGAGGCTGGGGAACATGTTTTCTGTTGGGTAAACTAGAGTAGAAAGAGGTGGAATGATTTCCTACCACGGGCTCAGTGGCAAAAATTGAAAGAAGAACCCAAAAGACACAAAGGATATTCCTGCTTGTCTCCTCTGACTTCTTAAATATACTCTCCAGGCATGGGAGAACTGATGCAGATCAAACACGAGCCGACCCAGACCATTGCCCAAAACCTAAGTAGTTAAAGTCTGTACAGGGCTTTCAAACTGTAAACTACACTGTAAGTGCTAAGTATTATTATTACCTTGAATCAAACAAAACCCAAACCTGCTGGAGAGGTTCAAAAATATTTGCTTAACTTTTATGTATTTATTTTAAATTCTGGCTTGACTCTGTGCTTCCTGTTGTCTCCCGGGACCGAAAGCGCAGATACTCCAATGCCACAAGGTGGCTGCGCTTGCAGTATTTCTGACTTGGCTGGAGACGAGGAGCTCTGGAAATCTCACAAGAAAGCCTTCTCTGTGACTCTCCACAGAATTCACAGCTGAATCCACCTGAGAAGCAGCGGGTGCAGCAGGGGCTGCAGTAAAAGCCCCACCTGAAGCTGGATAGTGGGGCTGAGGGGCAGCCAGGACAGGGATAGACCTGCCGAACAGGAGCTGAAGTTTTGGAGGTAGCTCCTTCCAGAGCCGGGAGATGACACTGGGGTTTTCAGAAGAGCCTAGATGACTCAGGGACACAGTTACCTTTGGTTGCTTCCCTGAATTAGGGGTTTTCAGACTCTCGTGCAGGCTGTGATCAATGACTCCCTTCCCGCCAGCGCACGTCCTGAAGAAGGGGTGGGAAGAGCATCATCTGCATGAGAGAACCTCTCCTGCAATCACTCAAATCATCACAAGCTCTATATGTTTTCCTCGTTTGATAGCAGTCTGTTTGCTTCACCTCTGGGGTTTGCCTCGCTGTTTGAAGTCGGATCGAGTCCATTAACCTCTTAACTGCTCCTGGCCCTACCTGGCAGCATGGCATGCTCCGCTGACTTCAGTGGGATGCCAGGAAAATGTTGGCAAAGGAACAGATGCTATTGGGACCCAGCAGAGAAGTGGTTAGCCGCACGGAGGTTGTTCAGTGCAGCAGCCTGAAAGCTCATATTACGAGAAGCACTTTTCACCATGTGTAAAGTCTGACACGTATTTCAAAGGAAAGCTTTTAATTACAGTTGGCAGGTCTGCCCCCTTGGCTGAAAAGTGACTTAATTTTTGACCCCGGCAGCAGAAGAGTCTGTACATCAGGCTGCCATTGCAGTATTAATTCAAATAAAGAGCTGTGGCTTTATTGCCAGCGCTGGACTCCTTCATGGGCTGAGCATGACCCACCAAAGTGACTGTCGGGCTATGGATGATGAGACAAATGGTGTGAAACAAGCCACCTTGTGCCCCGGCTTCCTCATTTGCAGAATAGGAGAAACAGTACGTCTATTCTTATAAAGTGCCACTGGACCTGGGGGTGAAACTCCCTCCCCTAGCTGTTATTAATTACAGTGTATTCTGATGATGGGGGCCACAGACGTCCTAATGGTAAATCCAGGGCCAGATTTGTATTTAACCTATCTCAGAGTTTGGAAGTGTTTCACCTGTAGGTTTTAGTGTAGCCCAGTAAAGTTGCAGCCAGGATTAAAATTGAGTCTGGGTTACCCAAAAATGGGAAGTTCATAGAAGAAGAATAATTCGATTCAGGATGTCATTGCTGTGGGACAAGGCACAACTGCTTTGCAGCACAGCAGCCATCCAGCCAACATCAGGTCTATTCCAAGCCCAGCCCTAATTGCCTTCCTGCTCAGAAAAGCATGTTTTCACTTAGTTTGGCACCTCTCTGCACTTCATATTTAGGGTCCAGCAAATGCAGTAAGAACCAGAGACCTCATGAATAGCACCACGCTAATGAGAACTCAGGACTTTTTTTTCTTCAGACATAAAGAGAAACCAAACTTGGATTATTTCACTAAAATAAGCTGAAATTGAGCTATTGGAAATTCGGGGGGGGGGTGTCCTTTTTTTTTTTTGTGTGTTTTGTTTTCTATCTCTGTCTGGTTCAGAGCACCACCTTTTTCTCTAATAAAATTAGAAGAATGAATACTGAAACACTAAACAGGTAAAGCAAGAAAAAAGTTCAGTTAGGAGAAAACAACTAAGAAATAACTTCCAATAAAACTGCAGGTGCCAGTACCTTTGGAAGTAAGCTCTTGTTTCAGGTGTCCAGCTCAGCAAGCCAGAAAATTTAGAGCTTTTAGACAGGCCATCCACAGATGGACAGATGGCTTGCTAAAACCAGCTTATGGTGAACATGGGGTATAGGAGCCCAGCCCACCCTGGTGTCTGCACCGAGGAGGACCTCATCCCTACTTAAGGACCTTCATACCCTGAATCTGTGACTGAGCTCAGCATTTTGTCAACAAACAGAGGTGAGGATGGATGCTCCCTGCAATGACCTCCATGGCAGTGGTGATACTGAAGGCAGCTTGGCTCCTCCAGCCCTTTCCAAACTGCTGCAGCGAAGCCTCCTGGCAGCGGGATGCTCCTGGCCCCAGGGATGTGCTGACCCTAGACTCCCTGGGGGCTGCTGCCTGCAGAGCTGTGGCTGGTGCCCCGTGGCCATGAGTAATAATTTCCAAATGAGGGGTACTGGAAGTAGTGGGTTAGGAAAGGCTGGTGACAGTTCTAGTTCCTCCTGCTTTTCCTCCTTGTCCAAACCCATCTGCCCATCTGTGTCCAGAGATGAGGATGGTCAAGGAGCGTTGTCCATCCATGCTCTGCCTTGGCTTGTCATTCACAGGCAGCGGGGGCAAGCAGGCACCAGACTCTGTCTGTCGCCCTCCCACAGACCCTGAGGAAAGGAGGGATGTAACAAGGCAAAAGGAGGGATGTAACAAGGCAAATGCAGGGAGACAGAACGGGCGACAAATACAAACCGGCTGACACAGAAGGGGAAGAAATATTCCTCCTAGTGGGCATTGCAGTAGGCTGATAGGGCTTTGTTATTGTCTCAGGAAGGAAGTAGCAATGCACAGAGCAAGGCAAACTGTCCAGCTGTAACACCTGGACACTGCAGTCGTTTTCACCAGCGATTAAACGAGAAAGAGAGCTTTCAACCTACTGCCAAGGATCTTTCAAGCCTCGGTTCCTCCAAGACAAAAAGAGCGGCTTTGCACAAAGCCTGCTGAATGCTTTTGCTCTCTGACGGCGATGTTATGTGTCCTCTCGTGAGCTGCGCTACGTATATACACATATTCCTCAGACATGCGCTTCCACAAATAACCCCCTGTCAGCATTCCACTTAAAATGATGGATTTGCACCAGCAGCACCTTCTCTCGCGGCGGTGCAGGGCAGGGCGGCTGGTGCTTACACACGCCTGCACAGCCAGGGGTACTGCAGCACCCATGGGCTCCGAGGATGGGTCGTTTCTTCGCTTTTGGGTTTCCACAGAACCACCAGGCCAGCAAGAGCCATCCAGTCCTGATGGACTGTTAAAAGGTGACAGTAAGGAGCTGGGTAGACAGCAAGATTTGGATGTTAATGGTAAAGAAGTGCCTAAAACTAGTTTTAAGATCTGTAACCTGTGCAGGTCTTTGGGCACATAACATGAAGTTTTTTGGATGCACATGCAAAAATAATTGTCTAGTTCACGGTGGAAAGGCTGGCAGATGACACTGAAGGTGGTGCAGCATCACTGTCTCTGGAGGAACAGCGTGTTTGTGTGCCCGATGTGGGTCCCAGCTCCCTCGCCCGGGGCAGTGGGGCTCTGAGCCACCAGTGGGATGCACCGGGAGCCCTTTGGGGCAGAAACATTGCTTTTCTTCCCTTTGTCTGTGGGGCTCCTCAGTGATGAGGCCAAGCTGAATGATCTCTCAACAGAAACTAGAGGGTGTTCCTACTTATTGCTTGCATGACTACTATATGCAGGAGCTGGAGCACACTATCATAAATATTTGTGGTAGATGCTGTCCAGTGACAGTTGACGAGAAGAGTGTGAATTTAATTTTGTTAATAAAAATCTGTGAGTCCACATGAGATGGAAAAAGTCTTTTCAGTTAGGAGAGTCCAGCTCTGCGTGGTCTGGTTTTATTACCATAGTCACACTTTCACTAAATTAATTCCACGGTTTCCAAATGCGCTAATATTCAAATAAATGATCTAAACCAAACCTAGCCATTTGTACCTTGCTGAAGCCTTTTTGCAACAGCTGACACCCAAAAAAAATCTCCGTTGAAAGATTCCGGTAAAAAATTCCAGCAAAACAAGAAATAAAGATCAGTGTGGACAACACTCTATTAAATCACTGCACCAACTATTATTGCTGTGATGAATACCCAAGACAAGGTATGGGTACTGAAAATAAACCAGAGGTCCTTGAATAGCTGCACAGCATGTAAATGATTTAGGAGAGAGGCTACATCTAATAAGTTGTTTATTACAACAAATCTCATATGACTTCATGCTAAAAATTGGGTGGGTGTAATTCTCCTCTAGATGAATACTCCAAACTTTATATGAGAAGCTGAGCTTTTTTGGGTTTGAGCTTTCATCATTCCACAGGCAATTGTAGCCATGCACTGACACCACTAGGACAATAACAATGATTTAACGTGATAGTAATAGCAATATAGTTAAAGCTTTGTCAGAATTTCCATTTTAAACTCTGTTTATTTAGAAATAATATTTCAACCAGTTAAAACTGCATCAAGCACAAACTTGGCATTTGTGGTCAGCCTGGATGCCTGGATGTAATTACTTTCTTTTATACACACACACACATACACAAAAAAAAAAGTTACTTGATTTTTTTTTTGTTATTTTCAAAAGCATTTTTTTCTTTGTTGTTGTTGCTGCCGCCATTGTCCAGATGAAAGAAGCTTAATCTTAAACAACATGGTTTTGCAACCACACTGTCCATAAAGAAAACAAATCACTCTGGGCATTAAAACCAGATGAGCCCTTTAGGGCTGGCAGGAAGCTGATCCTGGAGATCAGTGGGAGCTCTGTGAATCCATGCCACTGGATGCGGGAGCAGCACTGAGCTGTAGGAGATGGGCTCCCGGTGCCTGTCCCGACCTCTGTGTTGTTCCTGAGGGATGGGGCCGGCAGTGCCGTTCATACCATGCTGTGGGCAGGGGGACCCCAATGGGGTCCAGCTCATGGTATTACTCATAAACGGGGATAAATTCTAGTTCAGAATTGGAATTTGCTGAATTTTTGGAACAGTTCAGAACTGGCCTAAATCTTTTGAGCATATATATCTATGATACCTTCCCAGACAGGAAAAAACCCAAAACCTTACATCAAAATGAAGCCAGAACTGAGAACATGTGTCCATACCCAGAGGATGAGAAGCCCAACACGGTAATACATTTACCCCAACTTGGGCATTGCAAACCCCAGTTAAGGCTGCACTTGGAGCAAATCCAAATGGGTTAAGGCAAAAAAAGGAAGGGCAAACCCACCTAGGCAACATTAATCCTCTCCTGAAATCAAGTCAGATTGCTATTTCACTGTTTATGACCTTAAATGAGAACAAATTGATTTTAAAAAGCCTCATTGTTTCTTAAATTGCCTCCCTCCCCTTCTTTTTCCACTTCTCTGTGTCTGGACTTCAGGGAAGAATAAAGACCCTTCAGGTGCCTTAAAAGCATTTACTACCTCTGAAGCACAACTTTAACTGTGATTTACCAGAATTTAAAAAAGAAGTCAGGTTAGATGATGATTGCAACAGTTGTGTAAAGAAATGTACAAACTTTGAGCTCAGATGACTCATTTTTATGCTTGATTTGTGACTTAGCAGCAGCATATTAAATTGTTGTTAGTCCTAAATACAAGTGAAATGAGGCTGTTTAATACATAACAAAACTCCACAGAAACAAGTGGGAAGCTTGCCTCATTGATTTTAATGGGAATTTGTTTCCCAAGAAGAATTTGCTGGTTCAGTATTTTCCTAGTTGTGCAAAAACAATTTGCGTGGAAAATAGATCTGACATATCTTGGGCTTTTGATGCTGCAGAAAGAGTGAAAAACATTATTTTGGGACAGACAGCCCTTCTTGTGGGGCTCCGAAAAGCCACCAGAGCTTTGCTGTGACGACCGCAGTGTTTGCGGAGTGGACAGCCTTTGTGAAAGGCTCATTTCAGACCAGCCTGGTGCACTCCTGTTCTCACAGTGCTCTAAGACTCAGGATTGGGGGCGAAATACTGGCAGAAGCTGCTGAACACTTTTCAGGGCTTCCAAGGCCACATTTTTGTAGGAAGAGGACAAAATTTCTCATCAGAGCGACGTTGCATAATGTTGTGTAATGGTCTTTGGAAATAATTCTCTTCTTGGCCCTGAATGATGTGGTTGCTGATGTGTTTGGTGATAATCGCATCTTTCTGTGGACAGCTCTGGCAGCAGCCACGCTGCCGCCTCGTCTAACCGGCACATCAGGCCGGCCTGCTGATTCCTGGGCACTTACTCCTTCTGTCATCTCTCTGTCCCCTCCTGTCTCCCCAGACAGAACCATGACCATGGCTCTATCCCGCACTGACAGTACATTCATGGCTCTTCTGATGCCAACTGGCAGTAGTTTCCTCCTCAATTTGTACTCACTAACCCTTTGGATGAGTGAGGACCTCAGGCAAGACACCCAAGCCCCGTGGAAGCAGCTTCCTCGGACACCAGCTGGCTTGGTCTCCACACCACCACGCTGGCATCACCCCTTGTTTGGCCACTTGTTTGAGTTGAGCAGGAACCCCAGGGCTGCCCCTGCCCATCGCAGCCCCGATCCAGGCACGTGCCCAGTCTCAGGACACTGGTGTGCTCCGTCAGCCTCGATGACAATGTCACAACGTGGAGCCATGGTCCTGTCTGAGGAGCTCCGCTTCCCACCCAGCGGTATGGCCAATGGCACCAATCCCAATTAATGAGGGGCTGTGCTTTTCAGCAACTCCACCTTTCATTGTAGTATCTTCTACTTCATTTAAGACTTCGGAAATGACATTGGTATGGTAGGTAGTGGGCAGAAGCAGCAAAGATGGGCAGGACTTCATAACCTTTGGACTTCTTTCAGATTTGCAAGTCAATGAAAAAACCCGGGGGAGTTTTTCTGATATTGTTTTCATACTCCGGGTAGCTGAAAAAGTGAAATTCTTCTGAATGAGCAAGACAAGGAAAATACTTAGCTCTGACGATGCTGGGAAAACTCTGGGGTTATTTTTGTCCACAAATATAATTTCTGGCCAGAAAAAAAAATAAAAAATTGCCTCAAGTGTTCTCAGTATGTGAGTTTCTTATCTTCTATTAGAAAACATAAGCACTGGCAGGAGAAGGCAGACTTTCTTCATTAGGTGCCAGAATATTTAGCGTAGGTTCCTCAATATTGGAAAAAGTAGTCAGAAGAAAAACAAGAAAAGTCATTATCCATTTTTTTTCCCCTTTTAATAACCTTTTCAGTAGCACAATGCATTCAAAGCGAGGCACATTCCCCTCAGTGCAATATGGTCTCAAGACATGATTTAGATGGAAAATTTAAGTAAGATTAATGCAATTTATTATCCGCCAGGATATCCCTACAAACCACACTGCTTGGCTGAATTTTTGATTCTCAATCTAATATTTCAGATGAGATTTCCAGACGGGTGTCTTATTCCTCTATTAGTTTAGTGAGGGTGATATAGAGTTTGTAAAACAGGAGAGGTTAAGCTAGTTTTAACACTTGATTAATCATTTAAATTACTTTGTTACTGTTTGAATCCATTGACTTTTGTTTACCAAGCAACTCCCTGAAACCCAAAGCCAACAAAAACGGCAGGCAGCTTTCCAAGTTGTTAATTTATTCAATGAGTTCTTCAAAGGAGTTCTAAAAGGGGAAAAAAGGAACAAATTTATAGTTGCATTGAAAGGGTAGAGCAATTCTTGTTCATTGCTTGCTAAAAATGTCTAGGTTTTTATGACTCAGAAAAAAAGCCAATATTCAAATATGCTGGCCAGCTCCTGGAGACATACATTTTTTAAGCAAATCAACCAAGTACTTAATGGACCCTGGCTGCCTGTTCGTGCAAACACTGATTGAAATAAAATCAACTTGTGTGACAAGTCACACTTTTCTCTGCCTTTTATGTGCAACCGTGACTTCATCTGAAGTGAGATTCTGTTCCCCCGCAGGAAAATGTGAGCACTTCTAGCGGGAGCAGGATCAGGCCCGTAGGAAGTCGAGTCAAGAGCACAAGGACAGAGCTTTTTCAAAAGCGAGTATGAATGGGTGATTAAGAAGCCCCCTTCAGCCACACAATGTACATGTGTACAGTTTGCAATTGTCCGCTGGGGAAAGGGGAAAAAAAAAACTCCCAAGCCCTAAATCATGGGGAAAAAAAAGGCAAAAAAGGCTAGCTTTCTATTCCGCATATTACAAAGTTTGAGTTTGGTAAATTGATTACAATTTCTTTACAGAGACCTATCAGGAATAAACCACTAAGTCTTAGACATAAATTTGAATTCCAGAGTCTCCAGCTAACCCAGCTCATAAATGAATTCCTAAATGCTGACTGTGCCAGAAGACCCAGCGCTGCAAAACCACTTGGCAGAAGCCATTAGTTTCAATGAGATGAACTGCTCTATTTAGCTCTCATTCAAAACTTTACAGAAATGCCAGATTTCCATAAACACAGGTTTCCTTGAATTTCCAGGGCTTTGATTAACTGGTAGATGAGGGTGTCTTACAAATATAGATTTGTATGCAGAGTTCAGCTCAGAAAGCATGAGAGACTGGAAACAGACTATAGGCTTTTCTTTCTTACTTACTTTTTTCTCTTCCTGAACTAACAGAAAGCAGGAAAACTCCTTTAGAATATTTTGGAGCTGAGGCTTTAATAATTAATAATTATTCTGTGGTTTAACACTGTTGTAGATCATTTTCCTGCCATTTATATCATCGTGTGTTAAGCTTTTTATGACAGATTAATATCCTTCAGCTTTTATAGTATGGTTTTAAAGCCTTGAAGCAATGAAAGGCTAAAAGAAAAAGGAAAAAAAGCACCACCCTATTTTTTTCTCTTTAAGAAAACCCAATTACTGTGGAATTTATTAAAGGCAAACACCACCTCTCTTGCTAAGGGACAGCATTTTAATTTTGCTATTTCTTCTTGTACTTACCCACAGTTTTTGTGACCCACCCATCAGTCGGTCATGTTGGGACCAGCAATGCTGTTTGATACATTTGAATTTATGGTTGTGCTTGTTAGGTGAGGAGAAGTTTGGTTTTTTTTTTTTTGTGCATTCTAGGTTTTGGGCCAGGTTATGGACCAATGCCTTTTATGGCCTAGATGTTGCAGCGCTACAGGTTAGAAGATCAAGTCTCTCTCCCCCCAGCTCTCTCATTTTTTTCCCTCCACCAGCAAATGTTCCTGAAAAACCCATAACCTCTATACTATTATGGTGATCATCATAAATCTAGGAATAAATGGCATTGCTAGCGAGAGTGCAAGAACTGCACAGATAATAACATGCAACTATGGTTTATTAACCTTAAACCCTCTTAAATCAGTCATAGAACTGTAGCAGCCAAGAAAACTATTGTGGTCAAACGCCATGAACTCCAGCTTGCTTTTAATACAAGGAATATTTCCCCTCTTCTCCAGCTTTTCTCCAGCATCTCTGTTCCCAACCAGAGTTTTTATAATAAAAATTATAGTTTATGTGCATGTTTTTTGGTTAGGCTTTGAGAGTCTGATTCAGCATTTTTTTTTCTTCACTTTTTTTTTTTTAAAAAAAAGTGTTGGCTGTCTGGGTGCTGAGCCTCGGAGGCTGTGTGTGGCCCCGTGGCTTGGCGCCCACGCAGCCCAGTCCTGCTGCAGCTGGCAGAAGCTGCTGGGATTTCAGACGGCAAAGCACCACGTCGGGCCCTTGGCATCACCCCACCCCTCCCGAGTGCCGCCTCGGAATAAGCCCGGATCCTCTGGCCATTTACGGGTTACGGGCTTCTCACTGCTTTCTCTTTGGCCACCCAATGAAGAAGGTTACTGAAGCCTGTACGTGCAGAAATAAACGTGGCTGAGCTTTTCATTGAAAATTCCACACACACCCCCCCCCGGCCCTTTACCGTTGGCTTTTCCAATGGGACCTGCTACCAAGACACCGAGTTGGGGGATAAGTGACTGACGGGTGTTGTTGTGTGGTGGAGGGAGGTGAATTCAGCCGGCGGGGAGAAGAACGCCTCCAGGAAATGCCACCAAAGCAAGCGCAGTGGAATCAAAGCAAATCTGAAAGCAAAATTAAAGAGCATTAAATTAAGCAAACTATGCAGAAGATGTTAAGATGCTGGAGACCTGAAAGGAACTGAGTCCAGCCCTCACACTTAGATAACAACAAATGATATTGCTGAAAATGAGGGCAGTTATGGGAGGAGTTTGGAAACTCCAGAAGTGAGCTGAGCAGTTTGGTCTCAAACAGGATGGAAATGTAAAGTTTATAGGGCACTTAAAGTCACAACATGTATTGGGGTACAAAATCCATTTCTCAAATATTCAGACTTCAGGCTGGGATAAACATCATATTGAATATAAACTTCAGCTGGAATATTTAAACTATATGGTCCTATTTACCAAAGAATAACTGGTGAAATAGGAAAAAAAACCAAACAAAAAACCAACTTAATATCCAAACCCCAAAGATAATTTACTGCTGTTGTACTATTTCTCCTTACAGAAAAAATGTAACAGGAAGAAACCACTGAAACATAGTTTAGGTCTGAAGAACCGTGTTTCTTGAGTATCTGTAAATCTACGAACATCCTGCTGCTTTGCCTGGTTTCTGGGAGCCCTAAAGCCCCGGCTTTGGTGAAAGGCCACACACAGATCACAGACCATACAGGAGAGACCTTGATCTCTCCCCTGGCATGGCACAGAGGCCGTCTGTCTGTCTGGAAGTCAGTGCATTAGATCCAGCAGCAAATCTTGTCTTCCAGAAGAGAAAATAAATGAACATCTTTTCTTCTGCTAGAACACAGCCAGAACAAGTATCCTGTTCCCATGGCCTGGGAACCAGCCATGGCTGGTGTGTAGAGCATTCACACAGATTTGGGGACCTCCAAGGGAAGAGACAGAGCCATGGGATCCAGCTCACAGTCTAAGAGAGGGGTAGGGTTGATTTCACATATAAAGCAAACTAAACAAACAAAAATCCTTCAATAAAATTCACACACAAATTGGTGTATTTAGAAAAGTTTCTTAATAAAATAAAAAAAAAAAAGAAAAACATCATTATCAGTTTTTCTTGCCTATTTGAGTATGTGAGGAATTCTGCCAAGAATTTTTATTTCAGATAACGGATTCCAAGCTCCCATTATCAGTGTGGAGGAATTAATACCCTCTGTTGATACTTTTTGCCAAGACCAAATGTGGAAAATACTCAGCCCACACCTGTTTCAGTTCTACAACACATACACTTCTGCTTGCCAGCTCTCTAGTTGATAAAATTAGTTAGGGGATTTCTGAGCTTTTTTTTTTTTTTTTTAATTTTGTTTTCTTTTGAAGGCAGTTACAGAACAGCAATAGCAAGAGTGTGTGGTTAGCCCATAGGGATGTGAGAGGGAAAGCAGAAACACTTTGAATCCCCAGCAGCAGTTACAAGGAGGAAGATTTGGCTCCGATAAGGAGTGCCAGGTAGTGCCAGGCCATCAGCGTGGGGATGCAAGGTTACTCTGCCAAACCAGGCGGGTTTGCTCCGCTCTTCTTTGAGGTATTGCCTGATGGGGCTCAGCACAGCACCTAGACTGGCCACGTCAAACAGCAAGACAGAGAAGAGGGTTTTTTGAAAGAAAGATTCTCAATCAGGTCAATGCTCAGTGGAAGAGACCACAAGGCTGATGACAAATGGTGGTGGGTCGTTCAGGTGCTTAAGGGAAGCAGATGCTTTTGGGTAGATCACTGCAATATTCATTTCAGCGCCCTCCTTTCTCCTCAGGAATGCAAATTTGAATTTAAAAATTACCCTGTTGTTGTAACCCCAAGCCCTTGTACCAGTTAAGTGGAGAATCGCTCCATTAGCCCCTTGGGCTACTGTTCAATACGTGGCCAATCAGCCAGACACTGACCTTCCGTGCTCCCATCATCCAGTAATGCCTCCCTGGTCACTGGGTTTGAACAAACGGGGCTGTACTACACACAGACCAGGGTTGCTCTTGTCCCCCTCCTAATCCTTTATGTAAAATGTACACTCTGCCTAAAATTTAAGCTACAAAGCAAGATTTTTATACAGCTACTTTTTCAGCTATCTGTAAATTATTTTGTGTATTTAGCTCAGAATAACAAAAACTGGTTAAAAATGCACTGAAGTGTGTAACATCAAGGAGCTATAGTAACTGATGAATTCAATTTCATCTCTATTACACTAAAATCATAGACTACAAAGCCAGTATCTCTGCAACGGAAATGCTAAATAAAAATAATTTCAGAAAAATAAACAACTTTCTTGGGAAAAAATTGTTTTACTTTTGAAATTGCTGTCTCTTATTTGCTACTCTGTAGAAATCAAAGTCTGGTGGAAATACCCAGCTCTTTTTCACTTTAATTTATACTCACATTATTCTCACCAGCTTTCACATGGTGATGTGGTTTACCTTCTCCTATGGGAGGGACCTCTTACAATATTAAAATAAAAATACAAGGCGCCTCCTTCTCTCCTCCCCTCTCCCTCAAAATTTTTCATTTTGTTTGCGTCGTAACTAACAATAAAAATACTGGAAGAAACTCATGATTCATAAGTTATGTGAAACTGTTAAAGAGAGATCTACTTCAAAGCATTTCATGACAGAAGTATATTAAACTGAGAACTCTGCTTACTGTGAAACGTTGAAGAAAAACTAGGAAGTATCAGTAGACTAGTGTTATAATGGCGAAGGAGACATATTTTTGCTGAATGGTTTTCAAATGCTATTGGCATTTAAATTTGGGAAGTTCAGATTTAAGGAAGAATAGCTCAAAGTCAAACCCAAACCCATTTGTGTTCTTTAACGTTTATTCCTCAAACTAGCAGGTTTTTCCCTTTTTAATCTGAGAAACTGAATCCAAGCGTCTCTTCAGTGTCTCCCCAAAGTATTTAATTTGGAAATATCACAAGGAGAGTTTAATAGCCATTGTAGGCTAATGAATTTGGGGCTGGGTAAGCAATATTATTTGCAGATATTTAATAAACCATATACACATCTGGATGCTCCTTTTCCCTAAAAACACAGAGATTTATGCAGCCAGTCGTTTCTCCTGACTACTCTGAAGAGGAATTTAGAGCATCCAGCTGCTCTGGCCATGCCCGTGTGTTGATGAGTGCTTTTTGTTGGCCCTGATGCTTGGTTGGCTCTTTACACTATTCAGTGCCTCACATGCTGTATTACATGTATTACAGCATGTGATTTTTGCAAGTCTGAATGTTGTATAGTAGTAGTCAAAAACTGTAAAGTGTCTGTTACATTTATACAGCCACCTTCATCAAGCAAATTCATAATCTCACCAGAGGATGAAATCAGATCTGTCCAAGGAGACTGATTGTTCATAAAACAATGTTGACTGACGTTATTTCTTTTCCAGCCCTTCACTTCTTCTTTGATTATAACTTGTGTCAGTTTTATTCCTGGTTCTGCAATTGGAAACCCACAATAACAGTGCTATGATGTTTCACAAATCTGCTCATGGTCAGGTCTCCTGTTGGTTCAAACTGTGAGCATTCAGCTTTTCTATTTTCCTTTTTTCCCCCCCAAATAGGCAGAAAACGTTTAAGTTATCCAAGTAATTTAGGAGTCCTGTGCTCTACAATGCTTGTAGACCTGAAGCAGGACCCTGTGTGCTTGCACTGAGACTGAGTTATGGCCCATAACAATCTCCCACCTGCCCCTTACAAGGTGCCTGTGCTCCATGTCTGTGCTTTGTGGCAGCCACAGGGTTGTCCTGGGGTCAGACTTACCCCACACCACCAGGACAAACCCTCGGCTCCTGCATTCAAAGGTGGATACAGTGATTGGGTTGAGGAATGGCGACTTCTCATGGTGTTGCCAGGACATTGGATTGAATCCCCAACAAGAAGACACTTACACAAATGAGGCATAGGCTCCTAAATCCCTTCAGCCCATTAAACCTTTTTCCACTCTCTCTTTCAGTGATCCCCATACACATGCTCGTTTCCATTGACAATGCTGTGTAACACAAAGCTCTGTCACCCTCCTGTACCCAGCAGGTATGTCCATAGCCCAGCAGATCACACACCACACTGACAGCAGGACCAGATGGTTACCAGAGCTCTCCTGCATGTACACAATGTTTATCAGAACTATGAAAATCACAGTGGTCCTCTTCCTCCCCAACTCACCTTTCCCCCCACCCTGTTTTCCGTCTTTCCCAGCTATTTATACAAACAACATTTTGAAAAACACAGAGAAAACAATCCTTTCCTGGCAACAGTGGGATTTTTTTATTTATTTGCTATTGGTTCAGGAATGCTTTTGCACTTAACACCTCCATGAACTTTTTTTTGTGACAGAATATCTCATCTGGAAGGTCCATTCAGAGGTGGCTGGCTGGCCTGCCAAATGCAGGCTACAAACCCTATCTTCCCCAGGTGCTAAATGACCTTTCCTGATAGGCTGCACTAAATCTGGGGAGATGTTTGGATTAGGCTTGAACGGGACACTCTGATCCCAGCTATCGCCTCTTCCGGATACCCAATAGCCCTGCGAATATTCCAAACTGATAATGTCAGCCTTGAAAGGGACTTGGTCTGAGAAAGCACTTTTTGCTGCATTTTTTCCTTAGCAGAAATCAAATGCGGATGTTCTCAGGGAAAAATAAAGAGCAGAGAACCAGGTGGAAATCCATCCAGGGTTGTGGATGCCCTCAGCAACACAGGGATAACACAGCAGCGGCCACAGTAGCATGGTCTGTGCTCTGGCACTTCAAGTACACCTTTTTGTGACTTCCCAGGGGCATCTCAGGGCCCAAGCTGCATCATGCAGGGGTCCAGCAGTACCCCAGCAGACCTTGAAAGGATGGGCTGGGAGCAGCTGTGGGCAGGGGGAGACGGCAAGTGTCAGCCTGCTCTAGCCATGGTAGGAGGGTTGGAGAGTGCCTTAGCTTTTCTTTAATTGATGAGAGGACTAAAGGTGACTGATTTGGAGAGGATGCTGTTGATCTTCCTTGTCTGAAGAGCATTGTCCCATCAAAGGGGAATTGTCTTGCTCTTGACAAAAAACTCCACAATGAAAATGAAAATTGCAGGGATCTCAAATTTTAGTCATATTTGTGGGTGCATTAACCTGCCTGCATATAAACCAGGATACAATGCATTGTGAGCATCACAACATGCTCAAGAAAACTACATCCTGGGGATACAGAAACAGACACTGCAGGTGAGAACCAAGGTCCCTTCAGCTCCTTCGTAACAGCCAGTTACAGACGTCTGAGGGAGAGCATCAGTATGTGTAACACTGCATCTGCTTTCCACTGCAGCACAACCACTACCTCAGGCCAAACTTGGGGCAGTTGCCTCACCCCTGGGCAGCCAGTCATGAAGACATCACCAGAACCCCGCATGTCTTGGGTGGGAAGGGATGTGACTGTCGCCCTTGAAACAATAACCCGTCACCACGTACCTGGGTATTTGCCTTAATTCTCTTTGCAAGAAGGAGACTGTTTTGTCTTTATTCTTGGTGTTTTGTGCTCTGATATAGATGTATTTCTCTGGAAAAACTCTTGTGCATCAGGATTTCTGTTTTCATTTATGATCTTCAGGGAAAACATCTGTTGCTCTTGCTCCCTTACCATTTGTCTTCAGCTTCCCTTATAACTGTTGTTTTACTTGTGATATCATCATTCTTTTTGTATCCTCACCATCTCTCTGCACCATGTCTCCCTGTCTCTGTGACAGGCCGCTTGCTGCTGTTTTCCAGGACAGAGTCTCATTCTTTATTTTTAGGAGGTGTTTAAGCTAGTGTCTTGTCTGTTACTGCTCTTTGGGATTTTAATGTTCTATTCTCTTTTTCTAGAGTAATTTTACCCATCTGAAATAGTCCCAGAGAGATAATCTGCTCAAAATTTGAATCTTCTCATTTTTCTCTACAGTGGACAATTGCCGGACTTTCTCTGGCTTGGTGTTTAGTTTCTCTTAGCTGTATTATTGGTGCCTTGGTGCTGTTGTAGGAAAACATTGAATACAAATTGAATACAAAACAGAGGCCCAGATTCATCTGATTTATGCTGCTTCCCTCAGTGCCTTGTCACTTTCCTATAAAGCCAGTGCAGAGACAAAGAGGACAACTGAGTGAAATTGTCCTCGCTTCTCTTTTGCCCAAACCATCACCAAATTACAGTGACAACGCAGCGCTCCTACCTGAGGCGATGCAGGAACAGGGCTGGAGTTAGGTGGGCAGCAGTTGCACCACAGAAGGGAGATAAATCCCATAACAAGGCTGCCACTCAGGGCCAGATATGCACCATGTACCCACAGAACATCTCTTCCATGTTTCACTCTACAAAGGAAAAGAAGGGAAATGACAGACACCACAAAACCATCAGCGACACCAGCTCAAGACAATACTGTGTTACCTTCAAATGGCTCTCTCTTTGAAATTAAATTGTGAATTCAATCCAATTCCTTGACACCTTAAGTGCTACCACCGAGACCTGAACAAGCCACATGCACCGAAATATTACCTGGAATTTCAGTGACTCATTTATTTTCCAAATATGCTATGAATGACTTAATATAATCAAGATAGAATTGCCAGGCACATCTCTAAGTGCACAACAAAATCTGATTCCCTTGGAATAAGATTGAGGATAATCTGAAGAACAATGTGGGCAAACACGGTCCTTCTCTATCCCAGATAATAAAATATAGGAATTTGGTTTCAGGAAATTTAATGCAACCTTTTTAGGTGCACAAGCCTTAGCTGAGTATAAACAAAAAGACATGTTGCTTGGAATGGGCAATACTGATATCATTAATCTCTGCAAGATCAAGAGTTACGAAAACAGGATCTTGCAAGACAGCTCATCCACTGGTTTCTGCACATCCCACATTCCCTCAAACTATCTGCTGCTCTCTAAAATTAAAAAGGACACTTGTCCTCTTTACAATCTACAAAGTGTGTCTTACCTGTCCTACAGGGGAAATCGTCAAGTGTTGCACTGCCACGGACTTTCATCTCCGGATGAGCTGTGGGATCAGATTTGGGGTTTGGCTTTGAAACTGAGCAAAGGCTTCACCTGGGGTTTGAATTCCGTCAGCTCCCAGGGGCTCTTTTCCTGTGAGATCAAATGCCTCGCAAGGCTGGTCCTTGTGTTATTTCCATCACTAGATGCTGCCTGCATTCTGTAGGCTCCCTCTAGCTCTGCATTCCACCAGAGTTTGGAGGAAAGGAGTAGGTCCCAATCTAGAAATGCCTCTTCTCCCTAAAGCGATGGGGAGAGAAGAATGGCAGATGCTATTGCTGAGACCTAAGGCAGTCTCTCGTAGTGTATAAAATGTTTCCCAGCAGTTCTAGGGATCTCCCACGGACTTTTACAGGGTGTTTTCAAAATTCAAGCATAAGTTGTGAATGAAAACACCTTTCTGTATTTCCTAAATACTCAGGAAATGGAGGGAAAAAACAGTGAAAGCTGTGATGGCCAATCCTTTTCCCTCTTGTAATTTTGCAAAATCCCACCTGAGTGGTGCAATACAAAATAAATCCTGATTTTATCAAAGCAGTCCTATGAAACTCTTTTAAAGGATTTAAAATCTTTAAAGGGTAGAGTTGCCTGCATCCACTCAAAGTGCTCCAGTTGAGGCAAAGACACAGATTCTGTGTTGTGGAAACTCAAGCCAAGCAGTGAATGATGAAAAACCCCCTCATTTACTTTCCTGGCTTCTGCAGCCTTATCAGAGTGTTCTGCCCAGCAGAACTGAGCCCTGTGAAAAATGTATATCCCCAAGTTCAAATGTGCAGTGTAAAACAATATCTAAAAGAAGTTAATTCCATTGCTTATTTCTTAAATAGTTTTCAGTGCGAGAGATGGTTTTATAATCATGTGTCTATGATCAGAGACTTTTGGATAGACACCAAATCAAAACATCAGCAAAGAGAATGGGGTGATGTGGAAAACTGATTTATTCATTCATAGTCAATAAAGTAAACATGCAGTAGCTGGATTGTAAATAGCCCTGTGGAGAAGATTTATAAGTCTTAACATTGGGAGACAGGTTTATCCCAGTTAAAAGCACATTTTAACTGGAAGAACTCTTCACTGTGTTTATAAAATGAGGCCTTGGGTGCAAGATGAAACCATAGGCCTGTGTGAATTCAGAATGGGCAAAATATGTCATCTGCAACCATGTTTTTAATCTCTTAAGTAGAAAGCAATAATTGATCTGAAAATGTAGAGAAATAAAACCAGAAATTCTTAGCAAAACAAGACGAGGCCTCAGCAGCAGTAGGTACTGTGCTTAAGACTTCCCTTTGCTCCAGATTGCTGTGTTTATAAATCAAAATTATATGTCCAGTGGGGAAAAGGGAAGTAAAACTGTTTCCAAAGAAAAAAGGACAAGTGATTCATTTCTGTTAAAATCATAATTGAAAATACAGAACACAGAAATGCTCTTGGTTTACTCTTGTTTTTATTTGTAACATTTGCTTTGTTGCAGGCAATATGATCAAGAGACCGAAAAAGGACCCATTTACCACTATAAATCTTTCAACTATTTGAAAAATAATGCACATTGCAGGCTTTCGGCACCCTATAAAGTAGAGCTTCATCTTTACCAGGGATAAATGCACTTCCTTTGATTTCCTGATAGAACCGGCAGTTCTAGTATTTAATTTATTAAACAAAAAAATATCTTTATTGACTGTAGTGTATAAACAATTTCAAAGAAACCCTAGTGAAATCTAATGAGGTATTTCCCTTTGCAGCATGACAAGGTTCAAGTATGTGCATATGTGCAGTAAGGAAAATAAAATTGACTCTGACAATCAGATACCCCAGTGAGCTTCTATCTTTGCAACAAATGTGCTCTAAATTCCGATGTGCTTTGACAACCACCATTTATTTCAATGCCTCCTCCCCAGAGGAGAGGAGCTTCTTATGGGCCAAATCCCTGTCTCATGAACGTCAGAGGCAGTTTTGCCATAGGTATCAGCGTTTGAAAGATTTGATCCTAACTATGTTTAAAAGCAATCAGATGGATGCAAAATGAAAGGAAATGAATGTGTTCACTCCTTGAAGTTCCAAGGACATGGGAGAAGCATGTAAGCCTGGTATTTTTATTTTGAAGCTCTCACATGCTGATAGAGTACCAATTGCCCTTTACAACTTTGCAAGATGCCTCTTCAAGGCTTTCACAGGCCATTTAGGGGTACAATTGTCTGTCTTCCAGTGCAACAAGTCAGATCTGGCTCCCTGGGTACCCCATGCCCTTCTGGTAGCAAAATATCATTCGAAGGAGCTCGTCTGTGCTAGAGACCCTTATAGGGTCTTGGCTGGACACAGAATGGAGATAGTTCCAAAGACGTGGTGCTAACTTAGTTCACTGTACCAAGAGGTGGAAAAGACTCCTTTAAGGACAGAAAAACTTAAAAGCAAGAGGAGGGCAGAATTGGTGTGGGAATCTCTGGGGAGTGGAAGGACAATACTCAAAAGGACAATCCTAAATCATCTGGAGGGGGTACATGTGAAATGAGTCCTTTGGAAATTCAGCCACTTATACAACAGAAGTTATTGATAATTAATGTTAACCAAGAGATAAGGTAACAAAGAGATAAGGATAATTAGATAAACATAGCTTAACAAAACAAAACAAAACCCAATTTTAACATATGTTGAAAATAAATATAGACTCAGATGTTAAAGTCATTTAAACATTTAGGGTAGATATCACTGGTCTTCTAAGATGGGTTGGAAACTGTGTACGTCAGCAGGCTTAGGTCATGGGGTGAAGATAATGACTAAGCAACCAGATTAATGCCACATAACCCTTCTAACTCCGACAATTTTATGATTCCCTGATAACTAGTCACCCTACAACCGTGTGAAGTTGTGTCAGTGAAGGAAAAAAATAACCTCTAACATACTCTCAAATCCCGGTCACTTTGCCTTGCAGGATCAACCCATCAAGTCTTCCATGTGACTTTGACGACTGGTCACAGCTCAATGCCACAGGACAAATTTTGGACATTCCCAGTCAGTTCAGAGAGTAAACAAAACACAAAGTAATTGTGAGGAAACTGTGATCTCCCTTCAGGCAATCCCACAAATTGAACAAAAAAAGAAAAGAAAAACTGCTCACTGTACAATGGTCACATAATTCTGGAGAAGAGTCAATTACAAACAAGAGAAACCTGGATACCTGCAAAGACACAAAAAATAGAGAAAAATCAGTTCTTGTCTTTTAAAATACAGAAAAAGGGCTTGAGTGGCCCTTGAAACACAGTGGCTTGCTTTTCATGCCAGTTTCATGGTTCTCTTCAAATCTGAAGTAATGGTCAATGTGTCTACTCTCTCTGAGGTGTTAAAACAACATGCAAAAGGAAAAGCGTAACAATGAAGGAGCATCTCCCTTCCCCAGAAATTGTGCCAGTACCCTCAAGCAGCAACTTCAGTCCAGGCCTCATCTAGCTGTTTCTATTCCATCTGCTTCCCGAATGGTGTGACTCCAATGAGGGTTTGTATCCCTCCTCCAGCTGTTGGTTTTATTCTTTACATGTTAACACGGTCAAAGAGGAGACTCTGTGTGGCACAGCTCCCATAGTAAATACTCGTGTCAGAAGCTGTGAAGCTGGAAGAGGACTTCTGCTGTAATTTCTGCAGCAGTGCCGTCTCCCCCAGCAGAATACCACATGGGGCGCTCTAGGCCCCCTACGCTTATCTCTGACTTGCTGTGTAATTACCGTGTGCCTGACAGCACTTCCCATTTCCTAGAACCGCTCCAATTACAAGTAATTTTCTTTTTATAAAACCAGGAAAATAACTTGTAAAACTTTCATCGGGTTGCTACCACCTACCAGGGGAGCAGGAGTTCATTAACTGGGAGCTCAGGACAGCGTCAGTTCCTTGTGGGTGCATGGAAGCTGCAAAAAACCTTCGTGGGTGAGGTCTTGTTACTCAGAGCGACTTCCACTCTGCAATCCACAAGGACACATTAATGAGTGTGCTGCGGATCAGGATGCACTCGGCAAGTGTGACATTAGAGAAGCTTTACAGAGGCATAAGCAAACAAGTAAAAATACTTCATTTTTTCACATACTTAAAGCACAGATGAGGAACTGAGTGACAAAAAGATTGCGTGACTGAGCCAGGGTCATACAGGAAGACTGTGTCAGTGCTGGAAACTGCAAAACTTCCAGCTCCCAGCTGTCTCCTAATTATTTGATCATCTTTTGCCACAACAGGAAGATAACTGAGAGTGAAGCCATTCCTCAAATAATTGCTGGGAATCGTGAAACATGATTCCAAGTGCACATAAATACATCCTGAAAGTGTCAATTTTTAAAAGACATGTCATAGGCATTGCATCCTAATCTGTATTTCCTCCTTACTGCGGTCAAGTGGTTTAATGTCGTAAAGGCACTAACACTGCCCATCAAATCCCACGGGTGGGCACCCAAACACCCCGGAACACTGCCTTTAATGTGCTTGGGTTGGCCTCTGTAGACAATAATTCCTGTCCTCAAAAACAGGACTATGAATACAGTATAATTACACTATACAGACTATACAATTTCACTTACCAAGTCAGCGATATTTAAAGATTTAAGATAACTAAATATTTTATTTATTTTTTATTTTTGTAAACCAAACAAAACCTGGCAGAGGTACCCTTCCAGTCAATTATCCTACCCTGTCAAGCTGTCTCTTGCTTTGCCTTTTAGAGTTGTCTTTGCAATGGAAGAGCAATCAACAAACAATACACAAAGGCAGGAGAGTATCAGTCAAAAAAGGGTCGCCAGCAGTAGGATTGTGATATATGATACTCCTGAAAAAAAGTCAAAGCGATTGGGGCAAAAAATGGTATGATGAATTACAGGAAATAGTAAATTACAGAAAAGTGTATTCTTTGCTACTTTTTCATAAATCCCTTGAAACTATTGTCATGAGATGATGATTAGAAATTTCAGTAACACAGTGGTAGAAACAGTCTGACCCAAGAGACTGTATTTTTGGTTTTGTCTGCAAAACTTCCGTCGTTGTATGTGTGAAAAGAGCAAGAAAGTGTGTATATATTTGAATTACTATTAGTCCACACAAACAATGAATCATTTTATACATTGTTATTTATCTTCAGATAAATTATTTGTAAATTATGAGCCAGATCCATGGAGCTGTACTCATTTAGAGATCAAATCTGGCCTCTTATTTTCATTATAAACCACAATTATAGATAGCTGAAAAAAATTGTGTAAATAATTTACTCCCTTATCATTTCCCTTCAATCTGCAAATATTTCCTCGAGCACAGTTTTATTATATAAGTGCTCTTAGGATCTTGGCAATCTAAGAACCGTTACCAACCCAGATTTCTGCAGTGCTGTTAATCCAACCTCCCCTAATTTACTTTGCTTTTAACTACTGTTGTGTCCACTTATAAATTAAGGTTTACAATCCAGCATTTCCTTACTTGATCTACGATGCAGAAATGGACTTACATCCTGAACTTACATTGATACTGATGTCTTACATGGGAGATTGCTGTGCTTTATCTATTTATTCGGTATGAAATCCATTTGCTTCCCTCACAGAGGAGCTCCCATCAGAAAGGTGCCTTCTGGGTGCAAAGAGATTCCTAATTTTCCCTCTGTTTATTTTTTTCCACCAGGATTTTATACAATGCCCACTGAGACAGCTATTGACTAAAGGGACCTTCCTGTTGTGTCCCAGGAAAATGAGGAAGGCATATTGATTTTTCGGTTTGCTGTTAAGGCACATTTTGAAATTCTGTGGTTTTGGCTGACACTATAGACTTGGCAGGGGCTTAAACCTGCAAGATTAAAATCTAAAATTTGCCACTTCCTCAACTCAGTGCTGTTCATTGCTCATACCAGGAGTGCTGTGGTTCTCTGACACGGCACCCGAGGCAGATTTTCAGCTGCTGCCATGGCTCCATGGGTCCCAGCCCGCTGCATGTCTGCCCTGCAGCCTCCAAGCCCAGCTACATGGCAAGCCAAGATGATGGGAGCAAGTGTGTGGTCTGTCACAGACAAAAATAATTTTGACACGTTCTCCTTTTGTAAGGGAAGAGATCTCTGGTGTTTCTCACAGAAAGTTTCCGACTCAAGCTCCTAGCTTCTCCCAAAACATTCTCCTTCCCTGGCTCTGGGGTTCAATGACTGAGCACACAAGGAAGAGGTTAATGGGAATTACACCCGAGCCCCTGCTCCGGTAAGACATGATGACATAACTTTCATTCCTACAGGAATCTCACCTCAATTCCGTGTGCGTCAGTCATATGCAGCAAAACCTCAAATACAGCATTTCACTCAAGTTTATGCTTAACTTATAATTATACGAGCATTCTGATTGCAGCCCCTGCCATATCTCAGGACTCGCCTATCAACTGGCATTTTAAAGGCACTGGTGAGACAGGTCCTAATTTCAAAGTCAGGCAACCAAAGAAATTAGAAGTAAGGTTTTCACAAATGCTTCAGCTGCCTCCCTTAAAAACGGAGCTACTTGCACGCACATCTAAATAAGGATTAAGGAGGGTTGCTATAGGCACCCAAATTTGGAGATGTTGGCCTAAATGACTTGGATAAGGAGAAGTGTTTTTAACATGAGGTGTTAAATAAAACCTTTGAGCTTCAATAAATAAATACAGCTATTTAGGAAGTGGTGACAATGTGCAATCTGCAAAAACGGGAAGACTAGGAGGTGCTGTGGTAATAATGCAGTTACTTGAAGCACATTTAAGATACAAATATCTCTGTGGTTTTTTATTTGCTTCCACTCTTTGAGTCATTCTGAGAAACTTCACAAAGCTGTGCACATTCCAGTTATGGCTGAAGCATGATGCACTCCTCACTGCACACAAAAAGCTTTACTCCTGGGAGCTACAGCGTGGGCTGAGGAGAAGTCTTTTCCAGGCACTGGAAAATGCAGTTTTGAAGCACAATGTAATGGAGAACTCTGTTTCATGCGTATAAAAGAAGAAGAAGAAGAAAGGCAAATATTCTTGGCACAAAGAGACAATTAAAAAAATAGGGAAGTAGCTACTCTCAAGACTGAAGCATTTCTGTCATAACATGTGCTGCTGAAGTCACCGAAATGTTGTGGTGATCGTGTGGCTTTGTCCTAGCTGGGGAGAGGCTGTTTTGATGGTAATATTTTGAGTATTTATTACAAAATCATAAACACAGCCAATCCCTCAGATGGTTTACCTGAACCAGAATTAGTTGATGAAACAATAGTTCAAAACAATTTTGCGTCGCCTTATTTCAAAATCAAGGAATGGATCCAGTTAAATTAGTTTCCAGAGACTACTTAGAGTATGGTAGCACTGGAGTTCATTCTGCCTTAGAAGATTCAAAGATGAGAGAAAAACAGATCCAAACATCTTCAAATAAAGCCAAACATGAAAACTACACCCATGATTTAGTTTATATTGCTTAATAAAAGATGATGCACTGTGAAGCAGTTCTCTAGTGATCAGGATTGCTAGATTATAGATGCTGATCTGCAGCTGTTACCCACACAAAATCAGCTGCCAAATGCTTCCTAATGCCTCAGTTTACTCATTCACAGGAAAAAGTAAATAGCGATAAATTTACCCAAGAATCTTGAATGAAATTTTTAGCACAAGTAGAGATGCTCATGATCATTATTAAAAAACAGTGCTTTCCCTGTGGTTTACTGAGGTCCGCAGGACTCTTCAAATTTAGTCAGAGTTTGCATGAGGGGTCTGTGAGTGCCTGCTCCTGTTCCTGTCAGTTATTCAAGCTTTTTCCAGCTTTCCCAAGAGAGGCTGCTAAACATTGCCAGCCATGTCTGACTCTTCCCTCACTTTTCTCCCTGCCATCCATCTTCCAGCAAGCTCCATGTTGATAGATCCCTGAGGTGGCGCATAACCCCAGAAAGAGTTGGAGGCTGCTGTATATGTAGAGGAATCTGCCTGGGGAGGACAGGGTGGTGTTATGGAAGGACAAGGGCCTCACAGGTCATTTAAAAGACCAACTTGGGGGGGTGCCTTTTAATCTAAAAGGAACTGCACTCCCTTGTATATACAGATAATATCTAAGTTTGCAGAGGGAGCTCAATTCCTCAAAACCTTATTGGTAGCAGTGCTAAGTACTACACGATATTTCAGTGAAAAACCCATGAAACGTCTTCAGATAACAAACCCCAAGCCTAATTGTAAATGCTTGCTGGGCCAGGCCCAAAAACTGAAATAAAGACCTGACCCCTATCACACACATGTGACCTATTCCCCCAACTGCTCATAGAGGAGGAGGAGGCACTGAGCACGTCAACACTTACCTAGGCTTGGAGGGCAGGGTGCTTTCCCATAATCAGAGGGAAGTGTTGGAATGTATTGTGCTATGTTTTTTAAGACCTTTTGAAACTGTGACCCTAAGGAAATGAGGAAATACAGGGGATGAGGTTACATTGTTATTATTATTTCACATTTTTTGAACACAGGATTATATGGCTGGATTCATATTATATTAGCTTTCTAAATCTTTAAAAACACAGGGCCTACAGTGCAGGTTTGATGCTTTAGTCATTAAATTCATGTTTTTCTATTTAAAAAATCCTGCCTATCTAGTAAGCATTCTTTTCTTGCTCTCTGTCTCTCACATACTCCTTGGAATATTCTTGTCTGAAAACATGTGTGTGCAAACTTTCCATTTCATAAATAAAAGATTTGCTTTTTGGGTTATAAATCAGCGTTTCCTGTTTTTCTTAATTTTAGACTTGATGCTGACAGCCACTCTCTGACCAAGTTCCCCAACACCCTCACACAATAAGCAGCCATTGCAAAGCCTTAAAAACAGGTGGGATCAGTCCCTTCAGACATGCAAGAAGCTATCGTGTTTTCCAGAGAAGTATTTTCCACACATTAATGTGTTTCCAGGTTGTTAGAGATGATTCACTTGTCCACCTTCAGTTGTACAGGCTCCTGTAGCCAGCAGCCTTGCCCCCTTGGATATCTCTTCTTCTCCCTTTCTCACTATTATCTTATCCTCCTGACAGCTGTTTTTGAGCTGATTTGATTCCTTTTCTCCCCTTCTCCAGTTGCCAATGTTCTCTTTGCATCATTAGCAATTTTTTCTGATAGTTCACCATCCACTCCAGCAGAAACATATTTCTCCTTCAAAAATCACCCTTTTCTTCTCCCTTTTTTATGGATGAGTAAGTGAGAGAGTGCAAACGAATTAACTTCTAAATGCCATCACGGTATTTCCTCAACAATCCTTAGGCAACTGATTTTGTAAAATATTGTAGTAGGAAAAGAAATAGTGAGGATGTTTTTCTAGATTTCAAATAATTGCACAGTACTGCACATCCTGTTCAAAATGCCACAATAATATACACTCTGTATTACTGAAACACGAGTTACACGAGCAAATCAATGCTTCTGCCCAACAGAATTTCCTCTATAACACATGGGAAATTTTGCAATGTCCAGAGGAATCAATTCTTCAGTCCACTACCCCTTAATATCTACTAAATAAACCCTTTAGCTCATCATCTTGATGTGAATGAAAAGGAGCAGCACTGGAGCGAAACCCTCTGCCAGACACCCTTTACTCTGTGTCACAATGGCCTCTAGTGGATTAGCAGTAACTGACAGACAGCTTCATCATCTCCCCTGTGGCTGGTAGCTCCCCTGGGGTTTTGGCACGGCTGTGGGGTCTGCTGCACCCCCAGGGGCCTGAGCTTGGACCTTGGTCAGGGCCAGGGGCCTGAGCTTGGGCCTGGACCCAGACCTTGGTCAGGGCCTGGGGCCTGAGTTTGAGCATTGGCCTGGGCCAAGGCCTGGTCACTGCACCGGATACTCCTCCTTGAATTCCCGCCCCTCTTGGCTACTCATTGACCCATTTTCCCTCTCAGCTGGCACACAGGGCACCCCAGAAACCAGCGATGTATTTACTTTATCGTTTCCTCCGGACTAAAGGAAGGAAACCATGCAGGCCCCTGCACCTGCTGTATTTAATGTCTGAGTAGCAGTGGGGGTGCAACCGAAAGAAAATTACAAAGTCTGCTCCCAGGTGGATATAGCATTACCCTTTTGCTTTATCAATAGAGGATAATTGGTTTCTTAAAAGAAAAAAAAAAAACAACCAACCAACGAACCCAACTAATTTCTAACAGGCTTTTTTGAATTCGACATCCTGCTGGTTTTAACTTGTCTAAGTTCACTGGTATTGTTTCTACTTGTTATGAACAATGAGTAAAAATTGAAGAGATGAGGAAAAATTCAAAGGAGAAAGCATTTCAAATGCAGAAAATGACTTTCACAATACTGCCTTTTAACGGACCACTGTTATGTTTGTGTAATTTATGCTTCCTGCTTCATAAAATACACTGCCTTATCGCTGAAGGTTTTGTGCTGCTATTTGTCTGTTAATAGCATAGCAGCAAAAACGTTGCCAGACGCATTTGTCTTGAATTTTTAACTATTAATCTTTCTTTTAAGAGTCAGCATGGACTCCTTGTTTAATGGTGGATCATCCATCAGGGAAATACACAAGCTAAAATGCAAGGACTAATACTTCACACTTGGTGCAGTCAGCACCATTCCCAGATCCAGAGAGCTGCCATGAGAGCACCTGAGACTGGACATAAACAAATGACGTATGTCTTATATGGATCAGGGAAAAGAATTGTAGCTTTTCAGAAAAAGTCATCTGATCCAACCTGATCAGCTACTGCAATGAGGGAGGTTTTTCTCCCCTCAAAGTGAAGTGTGACATTCCAATGTGCCTCATACACTTAGCTAGAAAGAGAACAGAGAAACCCTGATTTTGTTAAAAAATGAATACTTCTTCATTAGCTTCAGTGAGATCTGGATTTTCCTGCTCCTTGAAGGCATGTATCAATCATCTTCTTACAGAACAGCAGCACTGGCTCCTTTCTTTGGGCCAGGGGCCTCTCAGCTTGTTCTTAAAGCCTTATTGTAAAAGTGAAGATGACACATAGTCTTCTGAAGAACTATGTATGGTCTCACCTACAGCACTTATTACAAAGATCATGGGTCTCATACTGGGGAATCTACCATGCAACTGTAAGAGGGATTAACCACCTCCTTTGGGAACTCCTGGAGCTTGTTGTTGCTTATACCTTTCAGGCACACTCAGGTGGAGTTCAGTCTTACACAAGGCCCTGTGCATTGTTCAAATTCAGGACGTTATCTACAGGAAAAGGTAAGTCCTTAAGGAAAAATAGCTTTTGGCTTGGCATCAGGAGCATGGAAGGGTGAACAGTACATGAGCAACTACTCCTGTTCAACAGTGATGGAGATGGGTACTGAGGAAGCAAGATGATTCCACTTCCTCTTGGCAGTTTCAGTGGCTTATAAAAGGTGATTTTCATTCCCTTGCAACATGCTTTGGAGATGTAGGGTCCAATATAAGCACTTGTAGCTTAAGCTAAGCACCTGATGTAAGAAACCTCTTACAACAGGTACATTGATAGTGAACATTTTCAGACCTAGGTCCTTGGGGATTTGCTCTACCACATACATTCTTTAGTTCCAGTCATCCTGGGAATCACTAGGCCCTGGTGTGAGTCAGTGCATGGACCAACATCTGGACTCTGTAGAGAACGCTGCCATGCAGTGCAACTCCTTTAGACACCTCAGATTCTTGCAGATGAGAGAGGTTTAACGGCTTTTAGCAGTTACGCTCCCACATTTGGCTGATTTGCTATTGCAACAAGTTCTGTGCCCTGCTTTACTATGGAAATAAAAAAGTAAAGCCTTAATTTTCTATCAGAGGGCCTCCACAGCAAAAAGATAGAAGAGGAGAAATGGAAAACACACAATACAAAGGCAGGCTTGTGTCTTTACTGAATATTTTCATTGTTTTCCCTGAGGGGCCAGTGGGTTTTTACACACAGCACTAGCACATTTCATTTTGACAACGAGTCAGACTTTCCAAGTCACTACACCTTTCACAACACACTGCAAACTGTCAGTGTGGTAACTTCCTTAGGTTTAATGAAGTTACCTTATGAAATCTCTTGACAGAGCTGACCAAAAACAAAACAACCAACCAAAAAAAATAGCATAAGGCTACTCAAAAAAAAAAAAAAGAGGAGTCCCCAATGAAATGTGATACATGCAATCTGGAAAACCTCTGAGGGTAGAAGGAAGAGTTGTGTGCTGACAAATGGTGCAAACTTCTGGCTAAGATTAGATTTCTGCAGGCCGGATTTAGATAACTGGCCCAATTTTCCAATGGACTGAATGCCTGCCGGCTCCCAGTACTGGCCTTGCAAGCCACAGGCGGATCATTAAGCTTGCAAAAATCCAGGCACTAAGTTTGAGCCTAAATAAAGGTCCAGGGACAATATCTTCTAAAAGACTCAAAGGACTATTTCCATTTGAAGTCAAAATTTTTGGAAGGTCTTGTTGCACAGCCCAGCCTAGAGAACTGTTCCTAAGCACCCATTTAAAAAAAAAAAAAAAATCCAAGTCAGTCTTTTTTTTTTTTTTTTATGGTGGCCATAGGATGAGCCTAGAGAGGCAGCTTACCCTTAACTGTACAGCTGAAGAAATTCCAGGATAACAGTCACCAAAATTAAGGCATGTCTGTCAGTGACTAAAAGCAGAGACACCCACTTAGACCAGATTAAAAAAACATATATAATTTAAGGATTAGCAGGCTAGCAGAGTTGGAAGAATTTCAAGCTCTTTACTGGGCTCAGGAGGAAATCTCTTTTAATATTCTATTTCATTCAGAAGTAGTCAAGGATTAGTGGTTTCAGAGGAACAGGTCAATACTGATGCATGGAGAGTCTGGGGAAGGTCAGCACTGTTTGTCCCGGGTGCTGTGGAAAGGAACAGGTATTGCTTCTTTATCTGCATTGTTTGAAACCCAAAAAGAGTATGTAACAAGAGAGGGTCCTTCTTGCAAGCTTTGTTTAAATGGGATCACTATTAATGTACAGATGCCTACGCTGAGAACATCTGCTGCTGGCTATTCAGTGTTTTCTGGATGTTTTCACCATTATGCTCTATTTCAGTCCTCTTCTGTAACTTTTGTACAGAGTATTCCTACACAAGAGATCATCTGGGGAAATCCTCATTTTGATCATGGCAGGACTGATCCTGTGCCAGATATCCTGTTGCATTCAACAACAGCAGGTCTAAGGCCCTGCTCATTAAAAGCTAGTTGAAAATTTTCAGTAAAAAGGGACTTTAAAATAAACAAACTCTGTCTTAGGAACAGTACTTGAGGTCACTAGTAAGTGAAATATGGTTTTAGTTTTTTGGAAGGTTTTGTTTTGTTTTCAGTAATTGAAACAGCAGGTTTTGGTAAGCTACATTTTCTGTTCTTGGATTGTGAATGATTTTACTGAAATAAAAAAAAAGTCCATATTTTTTTTTCAGAGGAAAAGAAATTCAATTTCCTGAACAGCTCTATAAATGATTGCAGATCCTGATCTGGGCTATAGAAAAGCCCTTTGGACTAGTTGGGCACAGGCAGACAACTGAGCCATCTTCCTGATAAATTCTGCTCAGATCTTGGCATATCATTCATGTACTTGGAAATCAAGCAGGTCACACTCCCAAGCTTTTATGTACCAAAAAGCGAAGCCAAGAATACCATGTTTCCCTTAAAAATACTGTCCTTACTCAACTTCTTTTATTACAATAGCCACTAGGAGGAGGAAGAATAGGTTAACAGATTAACATGTATCAAAAACGGCTTTTAAGAACAGATCACCAGAGCCCTGATATTGAGTTGCTGAAGGTAAGAGAAGCCCAAGTCATGATCAGTAAAGTTGAATTTCACTGTGCTCACAGCGCAGATACTTCATCAAATCTAGGGGAACAGAAAGGGTAAGGACACAGAAGAAATTATTTAAATTTCTGAGTAAAGTACAAGCATCACTTTTCAACTCTGTATTGCTTGAAATTATAAATTTATTTTGTATAAAAGAAAAACTTCAGGTGAAAAATAGGCTGCAGCAGCTTTCAGACCTGCAAACATCTGATGGCAGGTCTTGCCTTCAGCAACTGCTGAGTGAAGAATTTTAAGACCATTTCCAACTTCTAGGCAGCTGGCTGATAACAGCAGCATAGGCGCTGAGAACTCCAAGGGGTTTGGGTGAATTCTCTTTGCAAGCAGGTAGTAAGCTGGCTTCGGGGATGCCGATACTCCGATTTCTGTGAGTAAAAGGAGTCATAATTTTGCTAGTTAAGTAGCAATGAAAAGGCTGTCTGTGTACCAGCTGGTTAATATTTGAACAATTAGACTCTGTATTTATCTTCTTTACTAAACGTGATCAGACTGAATATGATGATAAATAACCCCTGTTGAAATATTACCTCATTTGCTAAAAGCTTGTTTTAAGCACAGAAACACCTTTGTCGAGTGCTGTTTAACCATAGGACTAAATTCCAATGGTAGCAATACTTAAAAGTACATTACTTTTTTTTTAATCAATAGCCTGTATTTATCATTTATACATGGGACATACCTCATTTTATAACTCATCCCTTTGATTTTCCATAGAAAACCATCACTGAATTTGTAGCTAATGCCAAGGTATATCAAGGAAAAGTTACATGATTAAACTGTAACACAATATGACACATCATCTTGAGTATAACCACTGCTGTGGAGATAGGACTGAACACAAGGTAAGAAAAATAGAAAGCGGCTACCCAGGGACTACTTGTTATGGTGTGCAAGGTTCTACATCATATGGTATAGAGCCCATGGATATTGCATAGATACCGCAACTGTGCTGGGTAGACACTGGGGCAAAATCTGATGCCTAGAATACATTTTCTGTAGACTAGGTCCAGGCACCTTCAGCTTCCCTGAGTTCACTTGAACTTTGTTTTGCTTCACTAATCCTTCTATTTTCCTCTTTCATTATCTGAATGAATCCAGTCCCTGACACCAAGGTCTGGCCAGATGGGTTAATTCAAGAGGACATGGAACTACGACTGGCTGTGTTTATTTGTGTGCAAAAGTCTCTGTCCATAAATTCAAACCCTCTCAAGGAAGCATGTGCAGACACATATGTACTCACACACACTTAGGATTTTTCACACCCTGTATAAGAGAATCTCAAGCACTTTACAAATCTTTAAGAGTGCAACGCACTCCCTTATGATGAGTAATGGCTGAGAACACATTTGCAGGACCCCGGTTTGGCCTGCATCACACATCACATTTCCGTGCCTGCTGTAGGAATTGTCCAGGGGGATTTAAGCAGAAGTTCATTTAGCCCAGTAGTCAATCTAATTGCCAGAATGTGATCCGTTGGCCCTTTTGAAGCATAAAGAAATGCAAAGCAGCAGCATTATTTATTCCTTCTATTCATTTTTAAAATTCTTTGTGTTTCTTGTTTAGCCTTTTCCTCTAAACTGAACAGTTCCACACTTTCCAACCCTTCTTATTTGGAAGTCTTTCAGTAATCTCTGTCCTGCTCTGAAGACTATGTGTATTCAGCATCAAGTTTATCTTTATTATGATGTGAAGGAAGGATTGCATTTACAAAAAAGAAAAAAAAAAAAGAAGATTAAAACCATATTTACTTGGTATTCAAAGTCAGTATTCATAGGGCATGCTACAGAATTCTGTAAGAGCCATGAACTGAGGATGTGCAGCACTAGCAGTTGGATGTCATACAAACCACCACTCTTTCAGAATCAATTTGCCAAATATCTAATTGACGACTTTTGAAAACCTGGACCTGAAAGATTGCCTATAGAGCAACACAGGAAATCTCTAACAGAGCCTAGGATAGATTTCCAATCTCTCCTATTCCACTTCTCCGAAGCCTTTGCAGCATTGAAAGCCCAGAGACAAACACCAGTTGAACTCTCTCTCCCACGTGGCAGCACTTGACCGTGGAACCAGTCTCTTCAGGACAAAAATGAAGATGGTACATCATGCTCCAGTATATCTAAGCCCAAATAGGGGACCTGATTTTTTAATTAATATTTCCGCTCTCCAAAAAAAGCATAAATGGAAGCCTAGCACTGTCTTTAAATACTTCCAGGATAGTTCCATTTCATCAGAGTTGGTGAAAAAATTCTCAAAAAAAGCATGGAGCTAAAGTGACATATTTATGAAGTGAAAAAAAAAAAAGTCAGTCAAGAGACTGTCACAGGGATCTCTGTTTAGTAGGTAAGTGTTCTCACGCTCTCCTGACACCTGACATTGGGGGCTCACTCTAGGGAACAACCCCAATTCAGAATAATGATGCACTTCTGCCTATTACAAGAAATCAGTTTACTTAGCCTTACATTCAAGATAAGCCTTTTTTTATTGTTCTTCTTGGACTCAAAATGCCTAAGGGACTTCAGCAGGTGTTTGTTCCATAAATATCAGGAACCCCTTTATATTAAATCTGGAGGGAAAGATCATGATAGAGCCAAAATCAAGACAAAGTTAAGACAAAAAAAGCCCAAAATAGATTTACTGGGGAAATGCCAATGTCTTAAGATTTTAGTGATGTAACCCAGAATTAGGTGCTAATAAGCACATGTAAAACAAATTAAATTACATTTAAGATGCTTGGCAGCACAAGGGCTTTGATTAGCACAGATGGACTTCCGTGTCATGTTTTGACCTGCTAGACTAAATGATGACATTGTTATGGAAAGTAATTTTAAGGCACAGTTTTGTAGCACGTTAAAATTTAGACATGGTTTCTATATGCAGCTTCAACAGCAATATCTTCTCATGCCTGTGCATGTGTGGCCACTATTGACTTTCAGTAAAAGTACCATCTACACACTTGTGAGGTACCATTAGGTATGCACATCATATTAAGATTGTTAGAGCCATGTGGTACAAAGTTCTAGGCACCAGGAGAATTGAGGCCATTCAGCACTTTGCAAGGGAGAGTACTAAAAATGGAAAGTTACTTATTTTGCCAAATGTCAGATAGTAAATCTGTGTTAGAGAAGAAGTCCTGCTCCCCTTGAATTCAGAACACTCTGAAACCACCCAAACAGCCCTTAGGTATGTCATATACAATACACATTCAGATTTGGATGCTTCATAACACTTGAGTGCGAAGAAAGATGCAGCAAACATTTATATGCAAAGTGTGAGCAAATTCTAGCCCCAGAATCTGCTTTAGTGACCTTTCTCCTGTCACTTGACATTTCTTTCTGTATTTCTTCATCTTAAAATACTGCAGATGATCTTTTTCATGTCACTTTCATTGGTATAAATCAGTCATTTACCACAACAGTCGGTTATGAGAGAAATATCCGTTTCCTTATGCATTTGTAACTCTACTTTCTAGCTTGACTCTGCTTGAAGACTCAAAAGATGAAAATGGCTCTTCAATTTTATGACCAAAAAGTCTGACAATATTATTCTAGTCACTAATGAAGGGGAAAGTCAGAGCTATATGTGGAGTAAGAATATTTTTTCTTCTAGGGAACAATACAGCCCTGAGAAATAAAAGAGACTTCAAAAGAGCTTAGTCACTTGGTAAAGGAAGTGTTCCTTTCTGTTGAAAGGTGATAGTTCCAGCAGATGTGATACAAGGATTGCTGAAGAGACTTCATATCTGTATAACTTAATAACGTTTGAATTTATGTGAATATGTTCAAACCACTTCAGATTATGACGACTACATATTTTTGGAAAAAATGGATGAATAAATCTCTGGACTGTGATTCTGACCTTCCATCAGGTTCACACTGATATCAGGAGAGCCACTGCTGGGGTTTTTTGTTTGTTGGTTTGGTTTTTTGTTTGTTTGTTTTTTCAACTGTGAAATAACAGAAACACAGTCACATAGCTGTAGCCAGAAGTCTGGGGAAAAACAACCATGGTGGTGCCTGCCATGCATGTAGCACACCCAGGAGGACCTCACAGAGGCAAAGCAGCCAGCCCTGCCTTGTAAGGCATTCTCACGTCTAGCTTGGAACCTTGTACTTCAAGTGGTTCCCTGATACAGGGCTGTCATTGCTCAGACCATGTAGAAGGAGTGAAGCCATGTGGTGGGTTTCTTTTTCTACACCGCTTCCCTCTTGGCCTAGCACATCCACGTGAGCCAGTGCCATACATTTCTGTCCATCATTTTTGAAGTGGCAAATCCCTGGTATCTCTATCTGCTTGCATTTGTAATGTACTCATATTTTTCTTTACCTTCACCATAAGACTTATGTTCACTTCCAGCAAGTATTGAAATTTGCATATTGCAGTTTACCAAAATAATTTTAGTCTCTTTTTCTCTCAAGCCAGTTTCCCTATATGTACATTCAGTAGAAATAAGTTCCTTAGCACATGGGAACATTTTTTTAATATGAGCAAAATTTCTTACAATTACGTTGCAACCCAGTAAGAAGAAAAGATCTTTAAGAAGAAGATAAAAGCTACTGCATGAAAGATTAATCTGCACAAATGCTTATCATCTGGAATATCATCTGCTTTTCTATTTTTTTTACTTTCAGTGCAAACAGATGTTTAAGGAATCCCCTTTTTCATAATTTTCAGCAGCATGTTATAGATATTCTATGTGCAGTGTATGGAAGAAAAGCAAAATTTACTTTTGGCAGGTTCAGTCTATCAAGTTCATAAACTTTACTGTGTCTGTCTTGTCCAAGACTAGAGACAACCTGCTCCAAGTCAGTTTCCCATTTGCACTTAATTAGGGAGTTCATTTTAGAGGTCAATGAAAAATAGCAGAGTACATTTTCATAATAACTCTCCTCACAATAAAATTATTTCTCAGGCACTCGTCCAATTTTCTCTGGAACAAGGGCAAGAGAAGTGGGGACACAAAATAGAGTTATTGGATACCTTATCTGGAACTCCCCAGCATGTTGTCCATTATCCAAGGAACACACAGTACATTCTGGATCTGAGGAAATAAGCCAAACATTGCATCTTTTCAGACAATTTTCCTAACCATACAGATTCATTTCCTTCTAACAACCGGGACAGAGATACTGAAAATGTTCTAAAAGACAGGAGACAGTCTGCACAAGGAGTTCCTCAGTATCACCCTTACACACAGATGTTTTAATTGCTGTGGATAACAAGGTGCCCTTGTAGGAAATGCCAGAGGGATATTTGGATTCATGAAGAAACAGCAGTGAAGAGAGAGCTGAGCAGCAGCAGGGCTGTTTCACTCTGTCTCAGCCTAGTGGCATCATTTGCAGGAGGAGAAACACTTCAAACAATGCCCATCAGCTACAGCATGAAGTCCCTCAGAGGCACTTATAGCATGAATTTGCCGTTATCAAGCAGCTGAGAGAGTGGCCAAGCTAGGCTCCATGCACAGGCAACGTCAATGCTAATGGCCAACTTAGACAGAAAGAGTGGGGTACCCATCTCAACACTCTTTAGGAGCCACTGACCTAAAGGTGGCTCTTGACCTAGAAGTCAGGTCTTTTGCTTTTTAATCTTCTTCTTCTGGGATGTACAGTGAACACATTATAAAAGCCCTTCCTTGTCATTTTAGATTATATTCTTTCCTAAAGAGCTAGGTTTTGTGCCATAGAGGGCATGATTCTTAATTTACTTTGGGAGTTATTCTTTGTTACTTCACAAAGAAGCCAGCTGAAGGTTCCAGTTGACCAGAAGCACAAGAGAGGTAGACCATACATGTGACTTTGTCACAGCTTAGGCCAGGTTGGCCAATGAGAAGATGACAGATGTTTTCCCTATCTCTCAGTCCAAGGAGAGGAAGAAGAGAGATAAAGAGAGTTATGAGTTCAAGAAAACCCCTAAACTAAATTAATGAAGTGTTAACAATAGAATAAAAAGGAAATAATGAAGTAGATACAATATATACAAATACATACCAAACTCCCAGGGAGATGTCACTAGCCAGCACTGGGGAAGATCCAGACTGGTCTCAGCAACAAATGGAAACTAGATTCCAGAACACACAAAGGTAGATGAACTCACAGGTGAACTTCTCCTCAAAGAAGAGCCCTTGAAGAAGAGCCAACCTGCTCCCTTTGATCCCTTAGGTTTTGTACTGAGCATGGCAGCTGGGAGGGAGCACCCCATTGGTCAGTTGGGGTTACCTGACCTGTTCCCGCCTCCCCACAGGTGTCACCCCTCCATGGGGCAAAGAGCCGACTCAGGGGGTTCCAGTTGACACAGCAACAAGCGTCAGCACCAGCCTCTCACTGGTGAGAGGCTCCCCCCCCCAAACCAGGACAAACTTGGACTATTGTCTCAGGCTTCTCCCTGCCAATGGTTTACTCCAGGACAGAGACACAACTATACATATAGAAATCCAGCAGTTTGCAAGGACCATGTAGGCAGATCACTTGGGAACAAGGGCTGCCTCATAAACTGTGGTCAGAGGCACTTAACTACTTAACTCAGTGCTTCCTTTTTTTTTTTTTTTTTTGTTATTAAATGAAACACAACGTAGTAATTTTAATCAGGATGTTGAATCAAGGCAGGCCATAATTGTTGTAGGTGCTTCCCTAAATAGGGCTTTATTTTCTATTTTTGGCTCACCATCATCCTCTGAAGAAAGGAAGAAAGATGCAGAGTGGTTCAAATCATCTTGCAGCGCCATATCACATTTCAGATCATTTGCACTCACAGTCATGTCAAAAAAAAGAGACATTTCAAATTGATCAATGCAGTAATTGAAACAGCAAGAAGAACTGGAGGTTATTTTGTCAGCAATAGCTCGCTTTATGAGACTGAACAGTGATGCCTTAAAATGGGACGTATCCAGGGAAAGCAAGCTTCCTGAAAATGTAGCCATTACTTTAAAATAATATTATTTGGCCTTCATGCTCTATCCCTTGTGGGTTTTCAATTCCCTAGCAAACTTTCTTTCCAACACGTCTTTGATCCTGGTCTCAAAAACCTGACATTTTCATTTTGCAAAGACTGGATATACAATGGACCAGTCAAGAACAAGGGCCAGATGCCCCAAACTGGTGCAAGGTGGTGCTGCTCCATTGCCTTCCACACCGATTTACAGAAGACAAGGGTCTGGCTGAAAGCCTTCCAAAGCCTTGGCTGCTCTTTCTTATAAACATTGACGTCAATTTTAGTCTTACTTCCTAAGGAAATGGAGTTTATGCAATCGTGCTCTGTGTGTGTGTGTGCATATGCGTGTGTGAGAGTACGAGCGAGTATTTGTTTGTCCTTACCCTCAATCACTTCTGAACCTGGCAGTTCAGCTCAGTCAGAGGAACTTTAAAAGAGACAGAATTCCTGCAGATACCATGATGGTGTTCTAATTGAGGAAAAGGCTAATGAGCTGAGTCCTTCCAGCCTTCAGAAAATTTGCACTGGTAAGGACTTCTTAGCCCTGACACCACCAGTTCTGGACCTCTCGAAGCCAATTGCTGACCCAAATGGGTTTCCGATTCAAAATTGGAGCATCCAAAACTCAGACTAACCCTGTTTAACTGGACCAGTGTTTCTGAAGAGGTTGGTTAGTCTGCTTTTCTCTATTTGCTCCAGAGCATACCTACACTAATTATCTCATCTGGTTGAAATCCTTAATCCTCACCTGGCATCAATAAGCTTAGCACCACCACTGAAGCTGCTCCCTTTCTCCCAGCTGTTGAGCAAAACAGAACCAGGCACAACATTTCCCATGGTTTTGTGTTCAGTTGTGCTCATTTTGCTCTGCTCTTGCCAAGATTGTCAGACAGAGGGATCAGAGGGCGAAGGGAAAATTACAGATGCTAATTCACAAACAACCTCATAAAACTATCCTTATTAGACCTGTAAAAAAAAGCAACAAAATAAAATGATAAGTGCTTCACTGCTAAATCTTTGTGATAAATGAGGTGATGCTTGTGGGGGGTTATATAGAGGTAGCAGGCTTCATTGCTTAACAGAGTGATGTATTTAGCAAGAGTGAAAGAGAACTGCAAAGGAAATTATGTGATAAAAACATCTTACCGTTTGCCAAACCAAATAAATAAATAAAGTATCTTCTTTGTGGTTGGCAAAAAAACCATACCACACTAAACAAACTAAAAATGAGCTGTTAGTTAAGCTTTGTTTGATAAATAAGGGACAGGGAAGTTATGACAAAAGACAAAAATGGAAATTAAGATATACTTGAATAAAATATGATCTGGAACTGAACAGTAATCTGGTATGCAAATAATGTATTTATGAGATTCAAAAAGCTGTGGGGAGAAAAGTGATTTTTTTCGCATTGAAAACAGAAAAGCAGGTGGTGTTCTTCAGCAAACTTCTTTATTCCCTTCATGGGATAGTTTATGTGAAGAAAAGAGAACACTGGAAGCGCCCTGACCCACAGCAGCACTAAAGGCTCTTTTCCCGTGAGCAAGGCAGGTCCTTTCTGCATGAAGCAGCAGGTAATGACAAAGCAAACCAGTGATACTTTGCTGAAATGGGAATCAGTATCTTATGGAAACAACCTCTGGATCACATGTATTTTTTTAACCTACGGACACCATGAAGTTAAGACTGAATCACAAATTTGTCTACTTCTGGTGGCTGCCTGATAAGGCAATACGTGGCTGATGGCCAGCTCGCCAGACCGGCATTCTCTCTATCAGACTTACCCCTCTATTGATTTAAGCAAAATGTGAGCAGATCTTTCTCTTGCATAGCAAGACTTGATGACTGCTGCTGGTGACCTCATCCATGTGGAGTTATTTTGGCAGACAGCTAAAACTTTTTAAAGGGCCAACAAGAATAGTTTTATGAGGCTGTTTGTGAATTAGTATCACTCTGTTGCCCTTTGCCCTCTGGTCTCCTATTTAGTGTGGGCCCCTTGTCAAGCATTGGACAAAAGGAGCTCAAGTCAGTGTAAACCCCTGGGAAGTGCTGTGCCTGCCTATGCTCCTTGCTACAGCTGCAGCTCTCCTGATGGTTAGTTGGTACAGCTTCAGGGATGGAGCTATGCCTGAAGACATAGCCCTTCACAGTATGACACTAGTCTGCAAGTACTGGTGGTCCTGTGCCTTTTGACATGAACACGGACACAGAGAAAAAAACATGCAATCTGTGCTGAGATGTGTCAGGTAAAATTTGAATGACCTGCTCTTTCTGTCTGTAAGTCCTCAATACTTCTATAGAAGTTTCATCATTCTCACTGTACAGAAAGGGAAATTGAGACAGAGGGAGCTGAAATGACTTGCTTAGCCTCATCTGCATGTGTGCAGTTCCTGTTTCAGAAAGAACAAAAAAGTTTCAAAATAAAACTGAGTGCAAACAAGTTGCAGAACAATTATCCTCTTGTTTTTTGAAGTAAAGAAAACCAAGGGGCAAGTGTAGTTCTTCAGCCTCAGAGCTTCCTTGATGTGCTTAGGACCTTCATGAGAGGGAGGTACAGCTGATGCAGGTGTTTGTCCCACCTGAGCTGAGTGCTGAGGAACCCTAGCACACTTCTTTATTTTGCTCCAGATTTTCTGAGTAACTTTCAGGACCTTCTTTGGTCCTGCTACTCAAACATGGTTTGACGTTAAGGGTCTTTGCACCAAAATACCCAAGGATGTGAGTTTTCACACCTCTGAACCTCAGCTCCCATAGAGGTTCAGAACCTGTACCTCACAATGCATGTCATGAGTTCAAATATGTTAAAATACATTTTTTTTAAGCTTAGATTTGAGACCTACAAGGAATCTCAAATTGAAAAGAAATTTGCAGAATTGAATGCACAAATTGCCACAGCTGGCCAACCATGGCTGGATATCTAAGGGTCTTCCATTAGCAAATATCTAAATGCACACTAAAAAAACAGGGCTGCTTTGATGGGACTAAACCTCCCAGGAAAAAAATTAAAAATACTGCTCCAGATTATCCAAATTGCTTGGACCAGCAAAACTGAATTATAACTTGTTAAAGTTTGATGAACAAGCTTTCCTGCAACATGTCCAATGGCCCTAGGAAGAGGAAGAAAACAGACTTTTTTCTGATATCATGGTCCTTGCAGAGCAAACCAAATGTCATAGCAAAAGGAACAGCTTGCAAAGGGACAGAGTAAAATATATGCCATAGCAAAATGGACTCAGTTCTGCAGCAAAACTCCCAGATTCTCTGAAAAGTCTATTTAGATGAGAAAAGATAGGGCTTGAGTGAGTTAAAAATACACTGAAGAATGCAATCAGTGCAATGTTATTTTGATATTAAATGAGATTTATTTGACAGTAACACCATATGCTCCGTGGTGCTGTCCACAAGATGACAATTCCATTCTGCAACAACTGCTGAAGTTCAAAAATTGTTTTCATTCGGCTTTGGAATAAAAACAAAAAAGCCTTTCAGTTCTTTATTGAATGGAATTGGACTGGAATGGCCAATTTCAGATAAAAAACTCAGGCTTTTCTTTCTGGGAGGCCTTTTTGCTTCTAATGTGTTCCTTGGTCATCCAAGGGGCAGGGCTTTGGGAGAAGGAAAGGAGACCGGGGCATGGATAATCTGAAATGTTTCAGAGGCCCGTTCAGAGGCCTGAAATGTTTCAATGCTGTTCAATACTATCGCTCGATGAAGTGTCAACCTTCAGAAAGCACTTCCATCAGTACCACCAACCAGGTCTTGATGCTGCTAAGATTTTTTGGTAGTGATTAGGCACAATTGTAGTGCGTGAGCTTTGTCAAGGATGAGACTGGACCCTTTTTCTGATGGGCAGAAGTGGAAGATTTTGGCAACAGGAGAGCTTTGGAAGCAGCTGAAGTGAATATGGCAAAAGTTGGGTGCTATCGCTAAAATGTCCAGCACTGTACCTCTCACAATGTCAGCATTCAAAGACATTAAGATAGTTTTTAAATTCAGTAGATTGGAGGGATGCAGCCTTTTACTCTCTCTGCCAGAGTTTTTTTTTCACATGTATTGTAGGCAAAGAAACAGGCACAAAAACAGGCAATACCAGAAAATACAAAAATTCCATTTTTTTCCAATTGTGGATAAACTGTTTTCTTTCTCATAAATGTTTGAGAAACTTTTTTTTCATCCAAAATACCTCCAACCTTGAAAACTTCAGGGGGGTGGGGAGGAGAGTTAGGATTAGGAAATGCTGCTCTGACACCTTGTGGGGATTAGTTGTTGCAGGTACCTGTTGGTGTGAGGTCGTTTGAGCACATTCCCTGGCAGACAACTGACACAGGCTGTCCTACACTCCTCCTAAGGCCTTTCCTTTCTGGAAGGAAGGATGTCATGGTGCATCACTGCAGCCCTCCCCAAGACGCCTCTTGCGATCTAGTGCTTATCTGGGCAGCCTCAATCCCTGAAAAAAACAAGGAAGCCAAATTACTATTCCTGTAGTAGCATTTCTGAACTGAATTGTTGCTGTTTACAGCCAAAACCTTTCGGTTCTTTGAGGATTTTCAGCTCTTCAATGAAAAGTTAAAAAATTTGGCAGAAAGTACACATTGTGACAAAAAGAAAAGTTGTTAACATTCAATCTTCGGTTGAAAAAAATATTTGACAGGAATGCCGGGTTTCTAACCAGCTCTAACAAAAGAGCTATAAACACATCTTTAGATCACTGCAAGTAATTAGACACCTGAAATAAGGGAGTTTGCTGATTTTTATAGGATTGTTATAGAAGTTACATGTCACTAAGGAGACTTCATCTCCTTGGGCTCTGCGTGCTATTCTTTGTACGTGAGACTGTGCCTCTGGTGCTGCCCATGGTCAGGCACAGAGTCCTGTTTTCCTGCACACACACACGCAGGCACACGCGCTGACAAGTTTATAACCAGACCAGTTTGACACTCTCGGATCTCGCTGGCTGGAAATCAAGCACACATTGTTAATGGGATGCGGCACCCATGGAGGAGCCGCATTTGCTTTGAACTGGCAGGTGACAGCAGCAGGAGTATTCGGCAAAAAAGACCCTTCTGGTGTGTGTGTATGTGTGTTGCTACTGTTCTGAGCTTCTCAGCAAAGCACAAAGAGGCAGGAGGACAACTGTAAGGCCATCGCAACGTGTTCCTGGAGCTGGGGCGGTGCCTGGCCCAAGGGCCGGGGACAGAGCATGCTGTCACTGGTACCCTGTACCAGCCCAGCCGCTGCAGGTGCTGAGAAAGTGTGAAAATTCAGTTTGCCTGGTGGAGAATGTGTGTGTGCGTGCCCTTGCACTGCCTAATAAATATGTTCATCCAATTAAGAAGAACAATGATTCATTAACAAAACAGGTACTAAAAAAATACTCTATTTAAGACAATCACGGCTACTTCCTCAGCTTTTCACTTCATTGCTGCTTATGCGAGTAAAAACAACAAACTAAATGGAGACCTTATGGGCACCAGGGACCAATTAATGCCACGTGACTTCCTCCCAGGCTTCCATGAAAATAACTGTATTATAATGGTCTGTGATATTAATATCGGCTTTGGGAAAGTTAGGCAGCAGCTCCATGGGGAAGGATGTAGCATGAGCAAGCACTCTGGAATGTGCAGTATTTGACAGAAGAGAAGTGGTGTCTCTCTATAAGTTGCATCTCCTCTTGCTATTGAAACAGAAAAGTCAGCTGGGAAAATACAAATGCCTGGGGGGATCTGAGAAGTTGCTGTTTTTTTTAATAAGGGGATACCTTTCCAGTATCTATTTGAATAAATTTCAGAACCTCTCTGCTTTTAATACAACAATTATCAATCTACAGACTAAGTCTGGGGATTACATTCTGAAATGAGTTTGGGATCCTAAATTGATACAGCCTCAGAGTTCACCTTCCAGGTTTTATTCCCTCACAGTTTAAATAACTTTGAGGATTTGTTTTTAATCTCATGGCTACATGGAAACCTACCAGAGGCAGAGCATGTGGCTCAGGGCTGTGAAGGAGCACCATGGCAGATGCTGCCTAAAGTCCATCTGGCTGACACAGCTCTATGGAGACTGCTTTACAAGAAGAACTTATTTTGCTTCTTAGGCTGGCCTGGCCGGTTTGAAACACAGTTCTGCTATTTCAAACCACATCTGCACCGAGACACGCAAAAGATGGAATGTATTGCTCTCCTTACACTGGTGATGCACAGATAATGCAGAAGAGCCGTAGGCAGGACCTATGGGTGCCAGCAGAGCCACTCTGAGGTGGAAGGAGCAATGTCCCCATCCCAGCCTGCCCCTGGGACCCCACACCTCCTCCCATTTTTAGCCCCTGGCATATTTACTGGGCACCGTTTCTGCGGGCTTGTACCGCAGGGACACCACGAGCCGTGGCTTTCTTGTGCTGGACTTCTCTTGGAATGGAGAGACACCCACCAACCCCCAACCCGTGCCCCCAGGGCTGGGGGCTTAAAAGGCAAAGGCACTGGGTAAGACCCACCAGGAAAGCCCCAGGGAGTGGCAGGATCCATGGTCCAACAGGGAAAGCATCAGCCACCGCCAGCTGGGTGATTACAGCTGTCTGGTCCTCGTGTCCCCTGCTGAGCCACGGACCTGCAGTAAAGGACATATAAAACAGTTTAACATGCATGCCAGGATACCAAGTGGAGTGAATAGAAGGAAAGCAAACCAGACGAGGGCAGAGTTTAATGTCTTTCACCATGACTTTGGCCTCAGTTTCTGCATCCCCACAGTAGAACTATTAACTCCAAAGAAGCACGTCAGTAACAAGAGCAGGCAGGGTGAAGACAGCCCCAAAACTGAGCATGAAGTGGGTTAACTGGGAACGTGGATCTAAATAGCATCACATTTGGAGGAGTGATTTGGGTTAGAGGTTCAGTTCAGCTCAGCATTGAAAAGTTCAGATACTGGTTAAACTTCGGATAAACTTTTGACCCTTTTTTCTTGTAGAAATCAGACTAGAATCACACAAACACAGACTCTCTCATGAGCTTTCCAATGCTGCTCGTGTTTGACTGAGCCAGTAATAGAAGAACAGATTTCCTTATGACACTCCTGTATTTCTGCTTTCAAACTCACTCAGTTTTTCTTTTCTTTTCCAAACCTGAGAAGTTTTTCATTCTATTCCATATAAGGTTTGGATGATAGCTGAGAGCAGGTCCGGCTCTGTCCTGACCGATTGTTACATCTCTGGGGATAACTGTCATCTTCACTGGCCTTTTTCCCATCCAGCGTTAAATATTTTCATTAATGACCAGAGAATTAGTCAGTCCAAAGACACAGTGATTGCATTTTCCAAACATCAACAGTTCCTCTCCTCCCAAGCAGAAATTCGTGGCCCTGGTGGCGCTCACCCTGGCCAACTCTGTATTAGCTGAACCTCTAATTTTTTTAATTCTCTCTCTCCTGATCTTCTTCATTTGAAGACTGCCAGACAGCTTCGCTTGCTCTTTATGCCTTCTGCTCCTTTCTCTCTGCCCGAGTCCTCTCTCCTCATGACTCCCACTGGTTATATGTGCTGTCCCCCCGTCATTAGCCAAAAAGGGGAAGAGGGAAATATCTTCTGAAAATATCAGCACTTTCTTCAAGCCCACTCAGATCATCTGTTTGCTGATTCCCATCCTGTAGCCTGTGACCTTAGTAGCACAGGAGTTTTAGTTCTGTTTTCTTCATTGGGCTGATTGCATTGTCAGCACTTAAAATAAATAGGAATTAATAACAGTAAAATTAATCAACACTTGGGAGCGTAACCACCCTTAGGATTGATGGAATCAACTGGTAGGTGATAATTGGAACCAGCCAGAAGCTTTTCACCAAAACTTAAATGTAAATTTCCTCCATGTTAGAAACCGCACATTAAAACACCCTCCCACAGCATGCAACTTTCCTTGTTCTTTTTTATATCCTCACAGTTTGGCAGGTCCTGTACTGGCCACAAAAATAAACAAGAGTATCCAGCCCTCACCAAATATTGCTTTCACATATTTCTGGCTCATCCAAACTTAGAAAGCACCAGAAATACAACTGAGCCTGAACTTTGGAAATTCTCAAGCCTGTTTTTTGGGCCCAGGAGGTGGAGGAAGCCTATCTGAGCTCCTGGACTTTTTTTCCAAATGGACATTTCTGTGGTTTCCCCGCCAGCAAGTCCTGCAGTGGCTGGCTCTTCCCGGGTGGGGAATTCAGAGTCAGTGCTCAGCTGGAGGACCAAGCCCAGCACGGTGCTGTGCACCCATCCCTGCAGCCAGAGGCAAATCCATCTGTGCTGTAGCAGTATTAAAGTTATTTAATGACTTCCATTGCTTCCCAGCTGTGTTCGCCTTCAGAGTAACCCAAGCTGTTCACCACACGAAGGACCAGATTTATCTAAGGGGATTCCCTCAATGGAGGTCGGGCATAACAGCTAGAAATGGCTTTGATTTTGTGCTTCCTAGTCATTTTCTTTCCCTCCTTCTTCCCCTCTTTAGCTTACAAAGGGCAAGGCTCCGTGCTGCTGGTGTTGGATGGAGCGAGGGGAGTGTTCCAGTCCTGCAGCAGGAGCAAGACGTGAGCCCCCCAGCTCAGGAAACAGGGGTAGCAACTCTGCAGTTGTGCTGAGAACAACATCTTCAGAATGAGTTGGTGCTGTGGCTTTGATGATTTCTTCAGACACTGTAAGTAGACTGACAAATTGACTTTCAAGTGAAAGGTCATTTGAAAGAATTGCGGATAAAAGCATCTGGATTTACAATTAAAAAGCTACAGAAGTTCAGTTTACAACTCTACTGGGTTCTGTGCGTAGGAGTTTCTATCATATAATTTGGCAGCTTCTTCTGCCTTCTGATTGGGGTTGTAGAAAATAAAAATTCCTTGTGGTTTCTTTATTTTTTTTTCTTTTTAAACACAGTAGAGAGTTGTGGTGTTTTGGCAAGTCTGATACAAAGAAATATTGTACTGGCATTGTCTCATATTGTAGGTGACCTCAGGCCTGAACTATACAAGGGAAAAAAATAGGTCTCTGTTGAATAGAGCGCACATGTGCTTGAGTCAGATTATAGAGAGAGTGTGAAAAGCAGAGCATACACACACGATACGTATAATGCTGATGTTGTGGGTTTAAGTGCAGTGCCCAACTCTCATCTCATCCCATGGGTGCAAATCAGAAGCGGTTTTGTGGTGTTAAGGCTGGCCCTGCTTTGGTGTGTGGGGTTCCTCCTGGTGTTCCTCTCCCCAGGCCCACAGCCCACGCACAGGGGCATTTGCAAGGCTATTAGGGGGTTGAGATTACTTAACGTGTCCAAACGCAATACAACACATGACTCCAGTGGGTGGCTGCCTTTCAGAGTGTTTGTGAGAAGATGTTTATGGACCACATTTCTTTTTTCCCCTCTCTCCCTTTCAGGAACCAGGATGGGAACTTTAATCCTGGAAATCCTTAATTATAAAGGCAAACACCACATGCAGAAAGGCTGCCTCTCCCTGCACCTCCCTGGCACTCCCTCCTCCCTTCCCCTTCTTTGTGGGACATAAAACTAAACCAAACAGAGATTTGTCCCTATCAATATTGACTTGACTGATTTCCCTTTTCCTGACTTCTCTAATCCTGTGGTAGATATTCTGTGACATTTGTTTCCGGTAGCAGATTCATATGAATGTTCACTCTAGAAACAGAACATTTCCGAACATCTATTAAAAAGCGAAACAGTGTAGTCAAAGAAAATAATGGGGGATGTTTTTTCTCCACAGTTTAATTTCAGCAGCTTCTGGTATTTTCTTTCTACTTGTAAAAGTAGTTCTTCTCCAGTATGTAAGGGTTTCCTTTTATAAGAAAACTGACTCAATGAGCTATTATATAAAAAAGACCAAGTAAGCCTCCTTGCCTTTCGTCACCCAATATGGCCCAGAGATAAGATGCCATCCACAGCTACCTGAAAGCCCAGGCTGTGGTTGTTAACAGAAGCCTGAGGACCTTCAGGCTGGTACCTTTGGTAGAGCTGAGACAATGACATTGATTTCTTTATCTCCATCAAAAGGTTGCTTTGTCGTCAAGGAAGAAGACAAGGGCCTGTTCTGGTTTTGCTTCCGCTGCCTCTCCTGGTCTTTAATGTGACAGGAACAAGTCCTTGGGGCAGAACTTCTGTTGCTGGGTGGGAACTGTCCTGGTCACATTGGAAATCTCACTCTGTTGCCGAAGGAAGATGGGGAGAGGGGAATCACATTCTCAAAGTGCCTCTCTTGATGGCAGAGGAAGTCTGAGCAAGGCGCTTCACAACCACTAGAGTTGGAGCAGAAGGAGCCTGCCTGCTTCACTTCTGAAAAATGGGTGCAATCACAAGATCACAGAATGATATAGGGTTGAAAGAGACCTCTGGAGATCATCTAGTCCAACTGCCCTGCCAAAGCAGGTCCACCTAGAGAAGGTCCCACAGGAACTTGTACAGGTGGGTTTTGAAAGTCTCCAGAGATGGAGACTCCATCACCTCTCTGGGCAGCCCGTTCCAGTGCTCTGCCACCCTCAAAGGGAAGAAGTGCCTCCTCATGTTTTGATGAAACTTCTTATGTACAAGTTTGTGCCCATTTCGTCTTGTCCTGTCACTGGGCACCGCTGAAAAAAGACCGGCCCATTCTTGAAAACCTCCCTTTAAGTATTTATAGCTGTTGACCAAATCCGTCCTCAGCCTTCTCTTCTCCAGACTAAAAAGACCCAAATCCCTCAGCCTTTCCTCATAAGACGCTCCAGGCCCCTAATCACCTTTGTGGTTCTCTGCTGTACCATCTCCAGCAGTTCCCTATCCTTCTTGAACTGGGGAGCCCAGAGCTGGACACAGTACTGGGGCCTCACCAGGGCAGAGTAGAGGGGCAGGATAACCAGCCTGGACCTGCTGGTCACAGTCTTCCTGATGCACCCCAGGATGCCACTGGCCTTGGATACAAGGGCACATTGCTGGCTCATGGTCATCCTGTTGTCCACCAAGACTCCTTTCTCTTGTTCTCCCTCCCTTTGATGCATACACATTGCACAATATACATTGCACCTGTACTACACCCAGACTAAGTAAGAAAGAAGAACTGATGACAAATTTTGACATCAGCAATGTCAGCAAAGAACTAAGCATGATTTTTTTTTGTTTTTTAACAGTACATCCCCATTTTGTTGGTGAAAAGTGTGAATAATAAGAAGTGGGACACTCCCTACTTAGGGGAGCTCGAGCTACTCCACAAAGCGGTAGGAGCACTAAGGCCATGTGCTGGTCTACGAGGCTGACTTGGGACAGCTGACCATGAGATGATGCTGTTTTATCTCCATGCCACACCTCTGCAGATTTGCAGATGATTGTTGCCATACAGTGATATGTTAAAGGCCATGTTTTCAGTGAAGACCTCAGATATAAATAAAAATTGCAGTGACTTAAGTGAAAAGAGTTCTGTGGGTCTGGGAACTGCCCCTGGAGATGGAGATGGCCCCTGGCAGTTTGGAACAGGCTTTGGAGGAACGTCCCAGCCCATCCTAAGGGTGGAGAGTCCTGGGAAACATACACCCCATTGGTGGGGTGAGGGCCAGTGAGTGAGCTGTGGAGAGCAGAAGAAACCTGATTGTTTGACTCTCAAACTTAACGCTTTTACAACTTGGAGATAAATTGGAGTATCACTTAATTGGACAGTTGCTGAGGTTTCTATTTTTGTTCAGTTTCTCCCTCTTCCCCTTTTACTAGTTTTCCTTCAACTCTGCTTTCCAGTGTCACTGAGTTATTATTATCCAGATCCAAATCTCACAGTTTCACTGAAGGAGAACGTGTATTAAAATACCAGATTTACCAGAAAACATCTGCAACTTGCAAGCCTATTGTATTACTATTATAAGAGCAAGCCATTGTAAATTCTTTTAAGTCTGTAACTTATTTCACGTTAACACACTGTGTGTTTTACAACACCATTTCAAAGTTTATGGCCTTTTTTCTTTAGCCGCTTGTTCCAATTGTATCTTATATTTCATCAAATATGGTAAAGAGACCATGAGAATAAATTGATGCTCCATATGAACCCCCTTATAAATGGATGTTGCCAAATTGCTGTAAAACAGTTTTCCTTTTTAGCCCTCCAGAATTGTTAGGAGGTTTCTGAGGCCAAATCCTACAGGGAAACGTTATGACCATTTAAGGCCTCCAAACTTTATGCTTCAGTACAAAAGGCCTAAGGGCGAGGATTTAAAATGGATGAAGTGGAGAAATTTGCACTTCCTTAAGAAAACACAGAGTATTTCCTTCCTCGTGTCAGAAATGAAAACAGAAAATACAAACTAATTTTGCAGGAGATTTTCCTCCTGTAATTCCTTCCTCAGCCCTACGTCTCCTGCCCTTCCCTACTCCCTCCACAGCCCCCAAAGCCTTATTTTCCCCTCCTTGTCGATGGCTCCCGACTCTGGGAGGTGATGGACCAGGCTCTGATCCTCGCCTCAGGCGCAAGAGCCAGCTGTAAGGTCTCCCCGTGTCTGCAGCTTGCTCCTGCCACCCTCTCCATCCCCACCAGGCTTGCTCCTGCAGACCATCCTTCAGGAGATAAGCATCGCTCAGGGACACCCACCCGGTCCCAGCCACGGTTCGTCATTTGGCTCTAATTGGACACCGGTGTAAAATGAAAAAAAAACCCCACTTGTCATATTTATGAGTTACTGTGAGTTAATAATATGCTGGGATCCATTAGTTAAAGCACATTTGCTCCAAACATGTGGCTCCAGCTTTTTTGTTTTTCATTCAAACAACATTTTTTCAGATGAAATGCTGTTGCCGTTTTTCTCCCAGGCGCTCAGCGAGCCTCAGGGAGTTAGAGCATCAATTATTTTTCTCCCCGTATGTGGAACAAAAAAGAAGAAGAAAAAAAAGAGAGTCCTAGCCAGAGAAGTTGGAATTATTATCCAAAATAATAATAAAAGAAAATCAAAACATCCAGAAATCAAAAGCTGCAGCCAGCTGAACAAATGTACTCAAAATTGAAAACACAAAACGTCTGCAGAAGATTCTCTTGCAAATAAGACGGGCTCTGCTCTCTCTGTATTTTTAGTAATCTCCTGTCCTGCCTCAGCCAATTCTTTTGCTGTTAAAGTCTGCCTACTTGAGTCAACTTTCTTTGACTCTATTTTGAATGATAAATTCGTTAGTGCCTTGCAGGTGGATCTGCCTGAGTTTAGAGACTCCAGAAAGGACTAAAAAGACCAGCAAAACCAGAGCATGAACAGAGGCTTGTTTTTATGCTCTCGCTTCTGAAATGGTGCTGCGTTTACATGCAATAAAAATCAAGATGCTCATCTTTCTTCCTCTCCCCCTCTGTGATATTTTTCCAGTGCTGAAGATGTCAAGAGCAGAATTTACCCTTCCCTTGATGCCCTCTTTTTTTCCCCTTCTGTTTCATCCCAGCTGCGTGGACACCAGCCAGCTCGAACTCCGCCTTTGCACTTCACTGCTCGGGGCTTTGCTGCAGGTTCGATTAGATACTACCTTTTAATGAAGATAACTGCTCAGGCAGACTGGAACCTCCAGCTGGTCACCGCCTTCACAGGGACACCGGCACACCCAAACACAGGCAGATTTCCCTAAAATCAGGCGGCGGGGGCACAGTAAACTCTATTAAACCCCATTCACTCTCATTACCCTAATTACAGCTCAATTTGTGACACCTCACTTAGAGGAACCGAGCCAGCCCCACCTACTCCTTCGATTCAAGGTGTATTTTGCCCACCATCCCTAGGACACGTTTATGGAAGGTTTTACATATTGTTGCTGCTTTGCTGGTAATAAGCTTTCTCTTATTTTATAAGCTCGCATTAAGCAAAAAGCTCCTCTGCTGCTGACGCAGACTCCAAAGCTGCACTTCATATATGTCAAACAACATATATAAATTTATAAGGTGAACAATGGCTGTATTTAAGTACTGATTTAGTAATCACGAACTTCGCTGGCAGTATCCTTTGGAAACTAAATCCATAAATTTTATTAGTATTAAATGTTTCTAATGGGAGTTGACAAATACTTGAACTGAGTTGCTTTTTCTCCACACTTGGCAAAAGGAAAGGGACAAAAATTCCTATTACACAATGAGAAATGCATTAATACTAAAACCCATTCATCTCAATTTTGTACAAATATAATTTAAGACCTTTTACAACCATTGGTGAAATTACAATGTGCTGTGGGGAAGTTGCAAAAATTTTATGAGAGTAATAAAATTGTCATTGTAATACCATTATAGGGCGCAGGGACAATATAGATATTTGAATTACCTATTGTCCTTATGCCAGATTGAAAAAGCTACATGCAGGAATTATAGTGTGTAACAGAGACAACTGTTGAAACAAACCAGAGAAATGAAATCCAGGTCCACTTTAGCTGCCCTGAGACAAATCCTCATTAGAAACCCGGGCTCAGAATACCCTGCCCACTTGTGTCAACAACAATTAAATTTAAAGGGGTGGACTGTTTTATATTTGTGTCAACGGTAGCACAGAGACCAACTAATTAAGCAGAGATTATGCGCAATGAAATAGTGTCGCATCCAAAAAATCTGATGTTTTTAGCTTCTGTGACATATTTCCTGGAGTTTGTGCTTAAGCCTGGCTGAAGGTAATCGTGGTGGTCCCCTTTGTTCATAGCCAAAAAACCTTCCCAGGTAGCTCATGGCAAACCCATGAAATCTTACCTGGGATTAAAATGGCGTTAACTTTCTAGAGGTGAAAATTCCTTTCACTGCAGAATAGTGTTGCTGGGCTATATCCAGGGAAAGAGCACTGCTCTCTCCCCGCCTGTCCAAGAGACGAACAAAGGGGAAAGGGAGAAGGGAAAACAAGAGCGGCAATCGCAGCCGTGTGCGTTAGCGACGTTTCATTGGCTGTGTTCTAGAGAGCAATAAAAGAATTGAAATAGTTCAAGCATCTGCCCTTGGCTGAGGGACTGGTAATTATACACTGCAGACTCCACTCCCTTGGAACAACTGTCTTTGATTCCTATCTCTTCTTTTATTACATCTGAAATGCAAAACTCCTGATGAAACCATTACATTTCCATGTGAAATTCACAACTATAAGGGGAAACCTCTGCAAAGTTGCCAGACTTTTGAAGGGCGGGGACAGAAACATATGGGCAAAGGTTGTAAAGTGCCATTCCAACTTTCAGAGGTCCAACCACTTGGGGCAGCCTGTTATGGAATTTGGGGTTTATTCTCCTCCTTTTAATAGACACTTTGGAATGGGAGTAAGAACATTAATTTTATTTCCTGTTTATTAAGAGTTACCATATTGTGAACTCCCGTGGTCAGGTTGATCGCTTTCCTTAACATCCCTGGCTGTTTAGTCCTCACTGGGACTGTGAGAACAGCAGCATAATCTCCCAGTAGTCATTTCCAAACACCCAAAGATTCAGCGAGACCTACCATGCTTTTAATACCCCTTAATACCCCAACTTCTAACATCATCTTCCCACAGATGGGAAAGATCCATAACCTTGCTGGGACCCTCAAAGTGACAGCTGGAGCTTCCTCTGTCTGCCCAAGTCTTCCCCAGAGGAGGTGGGCAGGGAAAAGAGGAGCCAGAGCTGCCAGCCGGTGCTCAGTCCCTCTTTCCACGCAGGTACCCACATCTGGGCATCTGCTGTGAAATCCCCATCAGGGTGCACAGCAAGCGGGGGCCCCGGGAAGCAGGTCCTGGCCAATAGGATGTCACCAGTGGCTTCTGGAAATGCCAGCTTGGACCGTGCTGCTGCCTCTGCAGTCCCCACCTGGAGATGGCTGTGCCAGGGTCCTCTCTCACAGGGGGAAGTCACTCCACTGCCCACAGACAACATGTCTAGGGAAGTCCCCCCGTGCCTGTACACACACATGCTTGATGTTTTATTGAAAGCAGATTCAGGGCACACCTTTCGGTGCCGAGGTGGCCTGAGCCTGCCCCCTCAACTACAGCAGCCCCAGCTCCTCTCGCGCTTATTCCCATGTTCCATGCGTTGCCAAGAGGCAAGAAGGTATTTCCCTACACTGCAACCTTTTATTTTCTGTTCTTTTTACTCTGGCTAATATGTCTTCTTGGTAACCACAGTATAATAAATTTCATAGAGCATGACCGGCATACTTAGTTCGTATTATTCATTTGCAGTCATTTATTTTTTCCAGCCTCTCTTCCCCTCCTGGTCCCCTCTTCCCAGCGCTCACTCTGTGGAATGATAATAATACACATGCAGAGTGCCGGCAGCCTGAGAAGGACTTAAAAACAACAAGTAAGAGGATCTTTCTGTCCTCACACCTGTTTTAAGATTTGTTATCCTTAAGAAGGAAAGCTGTAGGGATTCACTCTCTTTCTTCCTTGTGGACCCCAGTGGAATATACCATTAAACCACAGGGAGGAGAGAAAGCCTTCGGTGCACTTAAATATACTTATGTCAAATCCATCTCATTCTTCCTGCCTTCTTTCCTCGATCTAGCCACCGTTCCCAGGGGCTGGAGAACATTACAACCCATTCACTTTATATGAATGGGCACAGACAGACTTTTTCACCATTTCGATATGTCTACATTTGCAGGCATATCCTGTAGGCCAACTGAAACAGCCTTAATTTCAATTTACTGTCTCCCTCAGGAACATGACATTCTCCTGAAAGTGGAAAAAACCCTCCATGGCCATTCCCTACCTCCCCCTCCCCCCCACCTCAAGTCAAGATCTGAACTGGAGGGAAAATTTCTCCCAAGATTAATGGACTGCAGTTTTGATGCTTATAACAGGGCACATGATCTTTATTAAACAAGTAATGAACAACTTTCACCAAAGTACTGTATTTGGAAGGTGCTCAGTGTTACTGCACACGGCGCATCTAAATCCTTTGCCAAGTACCCATAGAACAGTGTTGTATTAGGAAAAAGAAGACGTTCCTCAGCGCTCGTTTAACTCTGCCTTGTTTTTCAGCAGTCCTATCAGCGACAACAAAAACAAGACTTGACAAACGTGGCCAAGATCTCGACTTCCTAATGTCGGCCGCACGCTGCGTGCAGCGAAGCGAAGCCTGAAGGTGAGCTGCTCCTGCCTCCCCAGGACAAGTCCTAGGGGTCAGCGATTAACGGGGCAAACCCTAAACAAAGCGGGCAACAAACTCAGATGCAGTGAATAGCAGCAGCGTGGAAAAACACCAGCATCGTTTGCCAGGCCGCTGTGGTCGCAGCTCTGATTTAGAGCAAACCAGCATGAAGAAATCTGGGTTTAGGAGAGGGACGTGCGTTTCTTTGCAGAAGCACCGATGCCGTACTGTCACTCGGGCCTCTTCTGGTACCCAGTACTGCGGGATTTCACCAGGCCTTCAGTAACTGTCTGGAAAACTGCCAGCAGAGAAGTCAAGGTGTAGTCAGGTGTACCACTGTGGTGCACTGCCCTACAAGGTTCTGGTTAACCATTTATCATTTCACAGCCATGGTGCAAACCTAGTTACATCCCCCAGTGCTGTAGATGCCATGATATTCCAACAAGCTTCTTAGGAAAGTATCAGACACCGGCACGTACGGCCAAACAGTGATTCATGTTATTACACCCAAACAGTTTTAGCATTGCTGATGTATCGCTGACCACTTGATGTTTTCTGTGCATTCTCTTTTGGGAGGATGATAGCTCATGGGCTGATAGGACTGGTCTAAGTTATCCAAGTGGCCTGATGCTGCAAATGTGTTCACAGAAGTTTTGCATTATTGCATTTAAGGCAGCTCTTTCTGGTGAGCTGGGGTTTGAGATGTCCGGTTACGAGCAAGCAGAGGTGGGCAGAAACGGGGTGGGGAAACCTTCTGGTCACAAGAAGCCAATAGGATTTGGGCTGGGACAAAACTGCCAGCTCAGCTTCCCACAGACCAGCAAATTACAGCGACAACAGCCATCTCCGTTTTGGAGGTCGAAGCTGTTCTTTTTTTTCTGTTGTAGGGGAGCATTTTATTTATTTTAGCTACACTGCAATTAAAAATAGCAACAAACCAAGAAGTGGTTAGGGTGAACACACAGAAGGATCGGCCTCAGCAGAGAAACGAGTTTTGCTTCCCACAGTTACAAACAGCCTCCACTGAGCAAATTGGATGTCTTGGCCAACTGCAAACAAATCCAGAAAAAACAAAGTCCCAACTGCAACTTGAAGGCCAGAGTTGAGTCTGCTGTATGTGGCCATGACTAAGTGAGGAAGACAGCACAGTCAGATAGCAATTTCTCCTCTGAAAATGCCCATCTTTTGATCTGGTTTTTTGGGTTGACCCATTATCAGTTGATGGGAATGGTAAATCTTTCCAGGGAGTATCCAGGGGAATTCTTAGACATAGTCAGATTCAGGATATGGCACAAGGCCATCTCTTAACCAAATTAATAAATACTTTACAGCAAGCCACAAAAAGTCTTTGGAGCTATTATTCTAAAGGTTTGTTCTGGTCATTGCTTCTGTGTTAGCATTACTCCATAGTTCTCCTGCAATCACAGATGCTTGCATGAAAGAAACATTATGCTGAGCCTAATGCTTTTCATACTTAGGAAATCTTTTCCTTATTAGTAGCAAGCAATGGGCAGAGTACCTCTCTCCCATTTTCTGCTGACTGTACGAGTGTCCTAGACAGTGGGGTTTTTTTAAGAGAAACAGAGTTAAAGAAAAGCTAAAGTTTGATCTTCAGAGAGGCAACTTCCAATGATACATCGGCTCAGTCTGGGTTTGCTGAGGGCTGGAGGCATTGGGGGGCTGGAGGCATTGTTGGGGGACTGTACCTGAGAACGGCAGGAGGAACGCCCGCTTGATCTGTCTCGTGGCCATGTTTGGTGACCTGAGTGGGAGCAGGGACACCACTGTGAGGAGCTGGTGGACCAGGGCTGTGCTGGAGCAACCTGTGGGCTGCTGTACCCATACCCCCTCCTCCAAAAAAGCTAGCAAGATAAGAAAGGGTTACAAGGAATTGGGCACCTTGTCCACCTCTGCATCCATGAGTGGAGTGCCTGCATTATCTCAAGGGATGCCTTTTTCCCATGTGTTGCAGGAGCTGGCATCCCTGTGCAACGCAGTCTGCCAGCTCAGGGATGGGAAGACGAGGCAATGGCCCAGCTTTCAAGAGAGGCTTTCTCTATAACTGGGAGTGAATCTTGTCCTCTCTGTGCTCTCCTGCTTCATGCCAGCATGTGTAGAACAGACAAAATATGGGGTTTGTAGGGAGAGGCTACATCATTCATGAAGTAAACATATACCTTGAAAAGCCATACAATCTCTCATACGTGTTACACAGTAGAGGACTGGGGACAACATGCACTTTAACGCCCTGACCTGGCACTTTCAGGTGGCTCTGTTATGAGCTTGGACAGCTTTTTTTTCCATATTATCCCCATTTCACATTCAGAAAAATGAAGCCCAGGGTAAGGGATGAACTTGCTGAAGTTCACCTGGCAAAGCATGGGGTACAGAATACGTCTTGTATACTGCCCAGTCTCGGCAGCCAAGGCAAACATATTCATGTACATTTAAAGAGAAAGGATCCTGTGAGGAGAGCTGGAGCTACAGACTTTTCTTAAACACACACTCAAAGAAGAAATCATTTTTGGAGAGGAAACTATGCACCTGGAAAACATACTCAGTTTTAATGGATATTAATGCCTTGTAAAAACAAAACAAAGCCTGAAACTTAATAATTTGCCTAAAAATAAAGACCATTTTGTTTTTAGTGTTAAGCCAGAATTAAATTATCCAACAAGTGTTTGATATTCTTGAGTGGGAGGGTAGTGAATCTGAAGCATAGACAACAAATCAGGCAAGGAACATGGTGCAGGGGCTGGAGAGGGCAAGGAGGCTGGGAGTGAAGGTGAGCAGGCAAAGCCAGAGCATCACCGGCGCTGGCTCCCAAATGAGAGCTGAAAGTTCCGGGTATCAGAAGGCAAATGGAAAAAATGGGAATGCAGTTCCATCTGCGGATGCTGTTTCTTTTCATGGCTCTCACCGCCTGACCCCTTTTTCCCATCAGTTCCTCGTCGAGGAGATCAAGGTGAATTACCCTGGATGGGCAGGTCTCAGCAGAGCAAACACAGCTGCCAGCGGGGAGTGCTGCTCTGGGAAACAACCCAGAGAAAGCAGGAGGAGAAGGCTTCTCTAAGCCAGCCCCGCAAAAGATACTTCTCCTTTTCCCTCTCCAGAGCTTAGCTGCTGTCCCACTGCAGTCAGAGATAATTTCCCTCTTGACTTTGGTAGGAGGACTGAGCTTCTGGAGGGCAATGGCTCCTGACCTGGTTTCTCCTCCTGTTATTATTTTAGGCACCAAGCCTGAACAGCTTCTCTTCTGCAGGCTTAAACGTAGCTGACTTGTATTCCCCTCAGAACAATCTTCTCAGCCCTTACTTCTCTTCCCCATCAGATGGCTCAGACAGAGCAGCAGCTTGCTTTGCAGTGCTGTGGCATGGCCAAGGGGAAAGGAGTCCGCCCTACCCAAAGAGCATGTTTGGAGCAGGGGCCCAAACTCAAGCTGTGGTGGAGGTAGCCTCAGGCCCTTCCAGGAAACTGAGGCTGTGTGACTTTCCCTTTTGTGAGAATAAGGGTGCAGTTCTGCTGGACACATAGTCGGTTAGAGCCTACTTTGGCTTTTTCTGCGTCCCCTGTGTTTGTTCCAGCAGTTGAGTTATACGCATATTTTGCTATGCACATAATACATAGCTTGGCAAGCAAAAGATAGGAAGGGTAAATGATGGTATGTTTACCTTAGCTCATGGGGATGTCTTAGTGGTTTAACCTTCAAATGTGGTGTGCCTAACTTTTCTCTAACCACAGGTCCAAATCCCAGCTGGGCTGACTCAGCCTTTATCTTCCTCAAGATAAATTCAGTCCCGTTCACTTCACAGTGGGTGGGTGTTTCAGATGACGCCTTAAAAACGAGAGTTTTGTCTGGTCTGGGTGGACCCTAATGATCCCTTAGCACTTTTCTTAAGGAAAACATTGGTTGTGGGCCAGAATTCCTGCTCTTCGCTGTGGCAGATTTGTGCTGGGAGCTCCACACTGGTGACATGCTGAGAGCACGGAGGTGCTACTGCTGTGGTGTGGAAGAAAATGAGATGATGCTGAAAGCCAGGCTTACTGAACCCCATAGTCCTGCTGGGCATACCCTGAACGAGCTGGGACTGAAGGTCTCCGGCTGGCCTGAAGGTCTCGTGCTGCCCACTAAAGAGGCATTGGGCAGCAAGTGCTTTTCCCTGTCTGGGAGGTTTAATCCTACTGAAGGATAGGGAACAAAAAGCCATCAAACCTTTGCGCAGGAAGCAGAAGACAAGGAGCAGCAGGTCAGTCAGGAAGGCACTTGCACAGGGACGAGAGAGGCTGACGTGTCAGAGCACGCACTAAGCCTATGGGAAATAGAGGGATGTCCATTGCTGTGAGCTAATGTAGATAAAAATTCCACCCTATTCCTAAGAAATCTTTCCAATGATACCTCTGTCAAGACCAGCATACTCCTGCAAAATTATCTTTTAGGCAAATCATCATTTTTGACCAAAAAAAAAAATCAATATCCCAATTAGCTCTACTTTTCTGAAAGCATAGCCACAGACATGCAATCATTAACATAGCATCAGGTCCTTTCTATCAGCGATGAAGGTAGCAGTCCTAACCCATGTCCCACAGGTTTAGGCAAGCAGGTTAAGCAAAATAAAATTATTCTCTGCATTTTTTTTTCAGAGCTCAAATGGTTTCTGAAGCTAGCGAAAAAGAAAACAGATTTGCAATTGCATTTTTCCCTCAGTACATCCTTCAAGGCTTGAATGCCTCTGTTCTTCCAGGACTAGAGGCACCGTGATAGCATGGGAGAGACTAATGGCTTTGTATTTCTGGCCAAAGCGGAAGGAATGGAAAGATCATGAAAGATGACCAGTTTGCCTGAGATCTCTATCCATTTTGCAGGTGCAGGTGGTTTGGTATAGCATCTGAAATGTTGGGTCCTGAAGCAAACTGAAAGCAACTTCCAACTCCTAGGGAGGAGCCCGTAATTAGTACAAAGAATGGACAGTGCTGGCAGGTCACATGGAACTGTATTTCCAGAATAAGGCATTTGTTAGTGTAGTCAGCCCACTTTTGATAAGGCAGGCACATTTCAAGCATTTAGCCTTAAATAAACACACTGATTAATGTGCTGTAGGTGGAACATAACTTTCCAACATACTGAATCTTTTCAAGTGTTTTCTATTCTCGCAGGCAGATCTGTACAAAATGTTATAAAATAAAATACCATGAAAATGTTGGAGATGGTTTGGAAGCATCGTAATAAAAGCTTAAAATTAGTAGTGCTGCACAGTCAGTGTCAGGGAATTTTTTCCTTGGCTTCTTTGCTGACTGTGTGGCTGGTGCTACGGGTGACTCAAATAAGGGCTCCTTCAGATCTCCCCGGGATGGTGAGGACAATGAAAAGTATGACTTGCATGTGAAGTGATTGGAGAACGTGCACAAAAGCGCTGCAGAAGTGCTAACTAGTTTTATCAGCTGTGAATAGATATCCTTATTATCAGCAGACACTCTTCAACAGCCCTGCTCTAGAACGCACCCACGGCCAACGGTGACCTCACTCTGCACAGCGGCAGCCAAAGAAATAGGTTGGGTTGCTTAATATTGAAATGCATTAGGGGTTAGTAAGCAACTACATAACCTTTTTACATTTTTTTTTAACTTAACAGAGACACGGCTCAGTGCATGGTTGGGTAAATTCCTAAATATGCAGTATTCCAGCGCCTCTCCAATGCACAATATCCAATTATCCAAAGCCCTTCTGCACAGCAACCCCTTCTCAGAGAAGGTGCCTGTCCTGACAGTGGGCAGGTAAACTGAGGCACAGGCTAGTGGAGTGGGAAGTTATGGTTGTCTTGATGATGGATGGCTGACTTGGGCAGAAAGCGAAACAGGCTGGCTGTATTAGTGACTTGTCTTCTTTTTAATACCGGATAATATTAATAAAAAGAAAAACAGCAGCAAGCCTGGCTTAAATGAAGAGTTATTGATTCGGTCCCAGAGTATATTTAAATATTTTATTGCACAGATGGGGCCCCTACAACTTTCTTTTCCTTCATCCCATAAAGGCCTTGTTTTACAAGGATACTTGCTGCCCCTTGGGAGAGCTGGATCCTGTTTCCTCTCCATTTATGTGTGTTTTTTGGGGGGAGGGTTGGGCTCAGGTAAGGAGAATCAATTACTCAAATGCAGGACAGAGCTTCCTTTAGGCTTTGCTCTATGCAGGGGCCAGGACTGCTGCCTTCATCGCTCTCCCACCTCCTGCCTTGGGGACACGGCTGTCCCAGTGTGTTCGTCTGTCCTGTCTGTTTGATGCTGGCTGTGCCACCTGCAAAACTGCTTTGAGTTAAAAGCAGACTTAAAAACTCTGCACCCAAAACTCATCCCTCTTGGGCATTTTTCCTTAGCGTGCCCACATTTCTGTCCCACCTAAAGGGAGGGCAGAACGTTGCAGGGAAAATTACCACCTTATTTGTCCTAAGGTTTTCCTAAGAGTAATTTCTCAGTCTTTTGGAACCTGACAAGTCTACTAAAAAAAAGATAGGTCCCTCTTTCCCACACCAAAAAACGGGTGCTTTTTTTTTTTTTTAATCAAAAAGAGAATTTTTTTACTGGTTTCCATGAAAGAAGAGCTCCAGACCTGAAATGAAGGGGCTACACAGACAGAGCAAGACACATGGGGATTGATAAGCTCTAGCTGGCTTGTGTAAGCCAGTGAATTTGGAAAGCTCTCCCCCTAGCTTCTAGATAAGAAGTTTCCTCTCAAAGGCAGTGACAAATACTAACCAGCCGAACTGTAGCTTTCTGCCTCGCAGCACATCGCTTATAATGACAGGCAGCAGACGGAAACCCTTACAGCAGCATCACTGCTAAACACACTGCCTGTCTCCTGACCCACGGGGAACACAAAGGCTGGATACCAGTCGTTTGGAAAAAAAAAAAAAAAGTAGAACCACTAAAGGATTTCAAAAACCTGCAAACGAACAAAATTTCCTTATGATTTACCTGATTTGCAAAAGTAGAGTTTCTGCAGCTCTGCAGCCCCACGACAGAAGTTTTTAAAGTACCGACAAGTGACTTGCTAAGAGCACAATCCAGCAGGAAGAGAAAGACAACCCGTGTTTAAGAAACCACACCGAAAACGCCATCTCAGCAGCCACTAGCAAAATCTGCTTGATGAGGATATAAATTATTAGCCTGTGTTCTGCATTCCACAGGGCAAGGAGAGCTTTTCCTTACTCTCTAATTCTCCCCTCCTTTTTGGAAAATACATCAGGATGGGTACTGAAGAGGAGCAGCTTTCTTCTATGTTACTTCTGTGAAACTTGCATGTTTCTTGCATGTTATATGACCTTGATCTCATGATTACATACACTTCATGCTAACATAATCCAGTCTGGGTCTCCTTGCACGTTATGGCCCCTCTATAGAGATGAATCCTACTTGGGAAGCAATGGGTTAACGGACAGAAGTAGTCTAGGTATGCTTGACTTCTCTGTGTGCAGGAGAAAGACTAGATCTTTTCCAATGGTATTTTATTTTATGTACTAAAACGTTTGTCAGAAAGCTTTTACTAGTAAACAGGGCATTTTTGTTGTCTGTCCCATTCAAAACAACTAATCACAGTGGAGTAAAGGGTAGAGTGGCCTCCCACTGATAGCACTGGATGTCCAAGTATGCAGTGCTGCCAGGCATCAGGGAGGAAGAGGATAAGCTTCCTTGCTTTGTGGCCAACATAGGTGATGAGAAATAAGTCAGCCCGATTTTCCTACATTTAAACATGACCCCATCACCACTGCAAGGTCACTTTATGGTTAAACACCTCCACCTGGAGAGCAAGACAGATACACCCAGGCTATCTTATTTTAATTTTAGACCTGAGATTGTGGCCTCATTTTCACACCGGCATAATTTCTTTTTTTTTATTTTGATGGCTGGGGTCTGGACATCGGGTCCATATGCCCTCAGCGAAGCACGTCTCTGGTGATAGGAACCACTCAGGGTGGTGGTTCACATGCACTGAGAAAAAGTGCACCTAAATTACTCTACAATGGTGAGGCCACAACTGGAATACTGCATCCAGTTCTGGGCCCCACAGTTCAAGAGGGACAGGGAACTACTGGAGAAGATGATTAAGGGATTGGAGCATACGAGGAAAGGCTCAAGGACTTGGGACTCTTCAGCCTGGACAAGCGAAGGCTGAGGGGAGACCTTATTTATGTTTATAAGTACTTAAAGGGTGGGTTGAAGGATGTTGGAGCTGGACTCTTTTCAGTGGTTTCCAGTGATAGCACAAGGGCAACGGGCTCAAGCTGGAACATAGGAAATTCCATTCAAATATGAGGAAAAACTTCTTTACGATGAGGGTGACAGAGCCCTGGAACAGGCTGCCCAGGGAGGTCAT
>JAOQGH010000023.1:13777087-13862177 GCA_025769975.1 Gallinago jamesoni | reverse complement strand
CCTGCTTTAGCAGGGGAGTTGGACTAGATGATCTCTAGAGGTCCCTTCCAACTCTGACAATTCCATGATTCCATAAATTTAGTTAGCAATTGAAGAACTATTTTGGGTCCAGCATGAATCAGTATGAACCTTCACTCATCCCTGGCACTGCGTGGAGGCACAGCCAGGCTAAATCCAGCATTTCTGAGAGCTGGAGGTAGGGGCAGGCAGCGCTGGAGCCATGCCCCGCAGAGGCAGGACCTGTGCAGAATGCTGGAACAGGGAACGTCACAAAACACAACAAAACCGCTTCCCACTCAGACAGACAAGAAAAACGACAGGATTTGGAAATGCCTGGACATTCCCAACAGACTTTACCCAGAAGTATATCAAAGTTTGGTTTGGAGTAACAGCTACATGTCATTGAAAAATTACTTTCTCCCCCCAGATAATTTACAGAGTATCCAGGAGTGACCCATCGTCGTGATCTCTGCCTTAAAAGCAAAACAAAAGCAAACAATAAAGAGTTTTGCATGGATTTATGCTGTGTTCCAGCCCTTAATTAAGCTGTCCAGGGGCTGCCGAGTATCCAGACTGCTTTCGGGGATGATGGCATAAATCCAGAGTAAACCCGTTGAAGTGAAAAGTGCCAGCCCAAATGGGAGAAACTATTTCTTGAGCCAGAAGAGTCCCAATGGCTAAACCCATTGGAACCCAGAGCACCTTGCACATGGAGGGTGACAGGCTGAATCTAGCTTTGTTATTTGTTTGCAGTGCTATTTTGCCTTCAGTAAAATCACAAGCCATCGATACGAGTCTGTTTCCTGGTCCCGTTTAACCCGTGGAACACTGAGCAAACCAGCCGAGCGGAGTCACCCTAACAAAGAGCAAAATTACTACGGGGAAGAGCTTTACACTATCTCCAGATTACCAGTATGAGGAAGACAAGCAACAGAGACAAAACCCAGTGTAGCCCAAGAGCAATGGATGGCTTCACCCATGCAATGGTTCTGCATGCTCCAGGCAGAGGTGCTGGCTATGTGCAAGGTGGTACTACTGGTTTGAGAAATCTACCTTTCAGAGAGCTTGCATTTGTGTGACACTCCTTTCTTGTCCTGAAAAAAAAAGATCTCTATATGCATCCTATCTTAAGTTCATAGTCTTTTTTGAGGGGAAACCCATTAGCCCTACATTTCTAAGACCCAGGCTGCATCCCAAACCTCGATTCTATGTCTAAGCCCATCACACCAGCAAGAGTTAATGCCGGCTCCCCCCTCCCATGCTCGGGGAAGTGATTGACAGTGCTCAGACTGTCTGGCTGGGGCACCTGCAGATAGCCACCTGAGATAGATCAGCACAGGAAACCGGTTCCACACAGCGTGAACATGCAGGTGGTGAGCAACGTAAGGAGCACGATTATTATCCCTTTTCTCGCTAACTGTTCTGGGCCCCCTGCATGACGTCTGCATAGCTGAGATGTCATCACTCAGCCAGATGTTGAAGTCACATCTATCTAAATCCAGTTGGATATATGGAAAGTATTGTCTATTTTGAAGGGCATAAACTGGGGGTGGGGGTGTTTCTATGAACAAGGGATTATTACAAAATCGTGCACTTTCTATTAATAGATACCTATTAATGCTGCAGGTGTTAGTAGTAACGGCTCTTTGAAGCATTACTTAATCACCCCCTCTGCAAATCCCTGTAATCCAGCTCTCATAAAAATACATGGATTATTGATTGAGAGGACCTCTGGGATCCCTAAAAGGAGGTTGGGCTCAGATGCCTGCCCGGTGCAGGAGACGCACTGCAGATCGCCGCCTGGAATGTCTGCCAGGTGTTTGCAGTTTCATGCATAGCGTGTTTTGGAAATAATAAAAGAGGCGGGGGCGGAGGGGAGGTCATTCCCATCCGGGAAGACTGGGCACAAGTAGAGGAAGGAGAAAGAGAATGAGGACCATTAGTAATAGCTGGAGAGGTTGAAGGTGCAGAGGTTATAGGCTGGGCTACTTTTTCCTCTCAGGAAAACTTGTGAGAGTGAAAGCAGAGAGGGAACAGATCAAATATATGTTATATTCTCCTCAAAACTGGTGCAGGGCATCCAGTCGGGTCTGTGTGCTTGTAAAGCACTCTAGCAATCAGGACAAGCCTTTGGAAATGTGCCGGGTACAAGGCTAGCTGGGAAGGTAAGTTAATGATAGGGCAAGACATAAAGAGCTCTAAATAAAAGATGATTCCCCCCAGCCCAGTGTTAATATTTTAGGATTACATCTGCAGAGTTTAGTGGGAACCGAGAGGGTGAAGCTAAAGCTCACCCCTTCTTGCTCAGCAGACCTTCACGGTGGAGCTCTGTGGGGCTCAGGTCTGTGGTGGGGCTTGGGCAGAAGGTGGTAGCTTCATGGTGTGCTAGAGCTTTGCTGTGTTGGCTAGAGACCCTCAGATATTTCACGTTCCAAGAGAAAAGCAACATTATCCACAGAATAATAACAAAGCTGGTGAGAAACAGATCCTGCAGAGCCTCACTCCCACAAGGCTACCCTGCTTCCCAAGCTGTTTGAGCAGTGCTGACAGGAGACCCCTCCACCATAGGCACTGGGAAGCCTGAGAAACCTTGCCAAGAGGTCCCCCAAACTGTAATTCACCCCAAGACATGTTTGCAAATCCCCCAGCTGGAGCAGGGGTCAGGAGGGACCGTGGCTCTGCAGCCATGGGGAGTAACAGGGAGCGGGAGAGAGAGGATCTCCATCTCTCCTTCCAGGGAGGGCTCAAAACTGTAACCACCATTCCGTGGAAAATACATAAACAGGACCTTAATCAATCAAATCACACTCTTCAAAAAGTACTGGAAGGTGAAGAAAATTCCTCAAGAAGAAGAAAGAATAAGAAGAAAACCCAATCCTTCACAGAACTGCTTGATAAAGCACCTTTTTCCAGGGTGCCGCCATCTGTTCTGTGTTATGGGGGATAACCTTGATGTTATTACATTACAAGATTATTGTTATTACACAGTAGTGTGTTAAATCTCAACCAAACATAACGAGTGCGAGAGAGACACGTAATATCACCGATGGCTGGAACAACAAACACAATCCAGGAAAGGGCTTCTGTGAGGGTCCAGGGCTTGTTAAGGTGCTTAAAGGTAAGCACATTCCCTGCAGCTCTGCTGAACAGGCTCATTTTTTTTTAAATTACAGCTCCAAAGTCAAATTCTCCCACCCCAGCCTTTCACAGGGAAGGAGTATTAGTGCTTGAACTCCCGTGCATTGCCAAACTCCGGGTCATTCTGCAGTACCCTACTGACCAGGTAAGACACCTCGGGGCTTTTCTCTTTCTGGAGAACCAATTTGAGAAAACAAACACTTTCCACAAGGCAAGAAGCACTGCTGCTCCCCACCAATGTCGGATACCCGTACCTGAAGGGGAACGGAAAAGACATGAAAGCCCTTTCCTGCTGCTCTGTAGCATAATTTTTAGGGAAATGTGACAGGGTGTGTAGCTGTCCTCCTGATGTTTCTGCTTCTCCTTTTCATTCTTAACGTGGTATTTTTTCCTGTTCCCTTTCCATTTTGCCTCGAACCTTGGAAGACAAACAGCTAGGCTTTCTCAGCTAACTTTCTCAAGTCATCCTGGAGCACTTGGAGGTTTTTTTTTGTTCCCTTCACATCCTAATTAAGGGTATATCAGTGTCCCATTGGGACCAAAGCAGTTAACGAACACCATCCGGCAGGTCACTTATAAACTATTTGCCCTGAGATTGAGGGCAAACTCTGGTGAATTCCCAAGGAAAGAATCAAATGAACCTGTTAATGAGCAAAGCATTAGGAGGAAGAAAAAAATAAGGCAGGATCTGAAGTCTTACGGAAATGTAGGAAATAAAGGTTTGTTTATCTAATGGTTTTACTGGTGTCAATGCACAGGACTCCCCCTCCATATTAAAGCAATTGCAAACAAAAGATTCAGTTGCAGATAAGCTTTGGGAGTTCGCTTTTACATGAGACACTTGTAAACATTCCTTAAAGATGGAGAGGAAGGGGAACACACAGCCCGTCCACTTCAAATCAAACCTGGCAGCAAGGTTTTAATATATTGTCATCACTAGCTGGAGTACCAAGATGAGTTTTAGGTACATCTTACCCTGATTAAACCCTCTTATAAAGTAAATCAGATTCTCTGTCTCTGAAAGTTTGGTTTAAGGCGGTTACTGCAATTTTCCAAAACCACCATCATAGTCTGAAGAGATGCTCCTGGGACATCACCAGACTATAAGAAATCTCATAAGGGCCTGGTTTGGTGAAATTTCAATAGCCGATCCAGAGAAGATATCCAGTGTGAATTTGCCTGTCAGTGAGATGACTCATGGATCAGAAAACACCACCACCCGCTGTTTCCTCACCACCACTACCAAAAAAAAGGAAAAAAGAAAAAAGAACTTGCTGTCTAAGAGCAACCAGGCTTTTTTTTTTTAACCTATGTCTGTGAGTGTGCTTATCCTTCATTCTGGGGCAGGCCAAGGGTGGGGTTGGTTCTTCAGACTTAGAATTCCCTGTATTGCATTAATGTCTGACATATGGCACAGCTAAAAGCTGCCCTGCAATAACAAAATGGCTCCAAAACTAGAAAACATTTGACTTGTGTACAGCTGCGTGATTAATATCCTTTCAAGTGAAAATGAAAAAAACAGCTGCTTAAAAAGCCCCAGTTAATTTAGAAAGGAAACTATTGTTTAATTAAAATATAGGAGAAAAATAATAATAATAAAAAAATCTTATCAGAGCTTGTATTGCAGGTAGCGTAAAGCATCCTAAATTGTCCTAATGTTCCTTTCTGTTTATCTGCAGAAAACACATGGCAGGACCTTCACAGGCACTCTGTGTCTTGTTTTTGTTAGAATTAGAGCAAAAGCACCACATACTGGTTTTTCCAAGCCTGAAGCAGCAATGCAGATGGAAGGACAGACTGGGGGTCAGAAGCTTTCCAGTGCAGCAGAAAGAAAGGACGTAAATGGGAGTTTCTCCTTCATCTAAGTTTTTCTGACAGAACAAGGGAAAAGTTCTTTGATCCCTTGTGTTTGTCACACAACACTGGTGCTAGAAAACACATATTGACTTTTCTAAAGCTATAGCATGACCCATTAAAAAAAAAAAAAAGTTTATTATTTTTGCCAAAACCAGAAGGTTTCCAGAGAAGAGCTACTTTGGTGTGGGACACTAACAAGAACACTAAATTTGTTGATGGGTGAGGACAGTTAGACAGCAACCAAGGTAAGCTTTGATGAACGGCAGGAAAATCCTAATTTAGTAAGAAGCACAGTAGTAGGTTCCTAATGTCCCCTGGCTCCCCCTTTTCAAGGCCTTACCTGATATACAGACAGTGGAGCACTGAGATCCACATATTGACTTTGGAAAAGATGAGTGATCCTCACTAAAGTCTCCTGTTCTGTAGCAGGGGATCTAAAATCTCTAGATATTTTTGGCCCCTTCCCTCCTCAGCTAACCCATGCTTCCAGTTTTTGAGCCAGAATACAATGCTCAGCTCAAACGTAAGTCAACCATCCTGACAGAGAAGTCAGCGGAGGTTTCTAGCCATTAATCCCCACTGAATTGCTCCATATCTTCTCTGAGAGTTGCGACACCAGAATAAAAGAACTAGCCAGCTGGCCCCAGCCAACGCTAGTCTGGCTCCTTTGTCTCACCCATCTGCTGCTGAGGAAAACTAGTTTCTACCACAGGCATTGTAGAAAACATGGTATCTACCATGGATAGGTTGCCCCCATAACTCAATATGGAGGTTCAAGAGGATTTTCGCTTCCTCCCATTGTCCTGTTCCTATTTTTTACCAACAATTCACAACATCAAAGGAACTTTCAAAGCAACTTTCTCTATTTCACAATGTCATGGTAAATCAAACATATGTAGACAGAAAATCTAATAAAAAAAATCTATGAGTTTTAATCAGAAGAGTATATTGAAATGTAGATAGTAAAACTGGCCTAACTAACTGCAGATGCGAAAGAAACTATAAAGCTGTAGTCAGCGTGGTTTGCCACATTACTATATTAGAGCAGAGACTGACTATAGTTTTACTATTTGACTTAATAAACTGGCATTTTTTATTATTATATAATGCACCAAGCTCCTGTAGTTTTACTATAGTAAATATAATTCAACCATATTTTAAAGAGAGATACTGGGTTTGTTTGCTTTCTTAATATATACAGTGAAGCTGAGAGAAGTATTTTAGTAACACCTTTTCTGTGCCCTTCCTTTAATTTTTGCATCACATACCTGTGTCTGAATATGTGATTTCTGTCTTCAACCATTTCTTATTTTGCTTGTGGTTTTTTTGGAATGGGAAATCATCCTCGGTGATTTTTGCAGCACAAGGATTTGATATTCGAGAGAGAGACAAGTGATAGCATTTGGGTTCTAATTTCACATAGATATGGAGGTGTCCAGGCCTTCCCTATTAGAGAAAACCATCTGAAATACAGGCAATTTTGAAGTTTCTGTGGAAGAGCTTGCTCTTGGTGATTTGGTCCCCATGGAAACTGCCATAAGAAAGGACAGAAGGATGGGCTGTAAAGGAAGGGGTGCCTATTTTCCCTTATGGCTTTATATTTGCACACACAGCTTGGCTGTTTCTTTCTGTGCACACTTCCTTTGTCGGTATATACCCACCCGCACAGTAGCAGCGCGATGGGCTCTGGGAATTGTGTACCAGACTGACAGCCATAGAAACCACAGAAACAGAAAAATATGTAGATGTTACTTCCCTTCTCCCATGGGATAAGATGACACAGCTCCAGCATGGATGGGGAGAAAAAGAGAAAAACGCGTTTTCACATTAACCATCAGACTAATGCCAACTGACAGTGATTTTCTCCATGTGTCATCATTAATTGTGTTCTTACTGCTTTACATGTGAATATACATCTCAGTAGCCAGCTCCTGCAGCCAAGGAATACTGTGGCAAAGCCCAGGCCCGTGATACTTGTTCAGGTTGGTATATTAACAAGAGCATTTAAAGGATTCACTTTTACTCTGGCCCAGGAGGCCTTCCTCCCAGCTGCCCCAGGCCATGCCCTCCATACCACGGGAGATGCTCTGCTTGGCTTTCTTGCCCACACAGAACACAGCCTAGCCAGGAAACCCTGCCACAAGTGACCTGAAATCAAAGCACGCCCTTAATCCAGACCTTCTGCACTGCTTCAAAGGTAACTAGAGACAGAGAGTCAACTTGCCTGTTTTCCTCGCCACTTCTCCCTAAAGCTGTCACCACCAAATTTTCTCACTAGTCAAAAACCGAAAGACCCAAAATTCTTCCTTTTTTGGCTGCCTTCTTTTTTTTTTTTTTAACAATGACAGATGGAAGTTTATTTAAAAGAAAATGTACCTGGGAGGCGTGATTTATGGCCAGTGCAAGGGTGGCCAGAGGAGATTAAGTTAACTTTGATTGGAACAAAGACAACTGACCTGAGCAGTCAGAGCCAGTGTTGGAAAGAGTTGGTCCAGACCTGGTCTCTGCTTCTGAAACCAGGTGTAATCACTGACCAAATGGGAGCAAAGAATTCAAAACAGCTCTGAGTTTCTGACACAGACAAATTCACATCCAAGCGTCAAGCTCCTACAATGACAGAAACTAAAACACTGCAACAACCCTTCCCCTCAGCTGAAATACTTGGGGGAAATTAATCTCTTGGTCAAAATCTAGAAATTAACTTTGCATCTTATGTCAACTGTGAGACTTGGACTTCAAAACTTCTTTACTGTAAGCAAACGAATCCTGTGGCTTTGGATGTCATATCACCAAGTCAGGCTGATTTCGGAGGAGAACACCATCAGCAGCAGCAGAGGCAAAACAGCCATAGCAGCCGAGACCACTAAGCGTTTAGCCATATTCGGTCCATCTTCGTCATTTTTGCTTCCTTCCTCGGCCATCCTCCCCCTTGCAGCCCAGGAAAAACAGGCAGCTATTTTCGGTGCCCCACCGTTATCACCGAGACGCAATCTCTGCTACACAAACTATTCCCAACGCATCGCCAGGCAAACCCTGGGCTGACCTTTGACTCCGTCATCTGAAATATGACCATAAAAATAATGAGCCTGTAAACTGCTTTTGGCAATTATGCCGCCGCTGGAATGAAAGGACATTGTCATTAGCATGCAGCTTATGAACCCCAGCTTGCTGGTCCTGGCAGGCAGCCAGCCTGGGAAACCGAGCCGCCCTTAGAACTGACACAGGTTCAATGGGATAATTAGGCAGCTTTTTTGTTGGAGTTTGTTGATATAAATGTGGTAGAGATTAGCCTTTTCCCCCTCAGCTCCGGGTAATGGTCAGGGCTAACAGGTGTCAGGCTAATGGTGGTGCGGGGAATTAATACTTGGTTTCCTGGTACCTTCCTTTGTTGTTTTTCCCTGCAAGGAATTCCTCCAAATCTTCCAGCACTTTGCAAGTGCCTTCCCTCCCTCCCCCTACCTTCTTATGTAGCTTTGCCCAAAACATTTTGTCAAGAAGACTGTGCTGTCGAGTTGCATACGAAAGAGCTAGGAAGTGCCGACTGGAAAATAAATCACCATCAATCACATCAGTCAATCAGCCCTCCGGTTATTAGAAATAAAACTTAAATTTCAAAATAGCAATGAGCCAGATCTTTTTTTGAAGTCTGGGGGAAATCTCCAGGGAAATGAGCCAAAGCAGAATAAAGGACACCCAAAGTGTCGCGCAGCCCCGAACAAACAGCAACACTTATAGAAGTGTGTAGGTCACTTAAACATCTGGTTATCTTAAGCAACTTGGGACAGGGCTCTTGGCGTTTGGGAGGAGTTAAAAATGCCAGATCAGCTAACAGTCCTCGGAGCAGAGTCTATCTGTGCTTAATGTCAAAGCGAGGCAGCAAGAGGACTCCAGAGGGTGCCTTTAGGTGGCTGCAGGCAGCTGATAGCCCGGGCAGCAAGATTTCATACTCATTTTACTCAGACATGCTGCCTTTTACCTCCAGCATCACCAGAGCACTGTACAGCAAAATAATCACTTCACCCATCCCCAAAATACAGCTGCTTCTGGGAAGAGACCTGCTTAATCAAACACATCAAAAACATCAAACATGGGTGGCAGCTCAGCTGGGAGGAGAAAAACCCCTACAGAAGATTATTTTTCTGACACCGTGCCGTTGTGTGTGCGGTACATGGTGGTAGGTAGCTTTGGAATTAAAAGAAAAGGAGTTGGGGAGGCTGAACCCCCCAACCTGCCGATGTGGGGGACAGAGGGGCTGAGCCCAGCTCCCCCTCAGCCACCTCAGCAGCGGCCACCACAGTTCCCAGCTGAAGAGCAAATTTATTTCTGAAGAGATACGCTCTACCTTGAAAACAATTTGTTGGGCTGAAGGCCAGAATCACTGGATTAAATCTTTGGCTTTTATAACAAAATAGGTCAGAGTAGATAACGACAAGGGTTTACTGAAGTCTGAGAGTCTGTTTATCTATCTATTCTAGCAAACAGAGATGAAAACATATTGTGCCTACAAAGTCCTGCTTCTTCCAAGAGGTATGGATGAGTTTGCGTACCCCAGAGACATTCAAGCTACCTCAGCTTTGGGTGGATGTTGCGCATCCACCTGAATATGAGAGATTTAAAAAAAAAAGAAGCCATAATTAACCTCCCTTTGGTAGATCGCCAAAGACGGCAAACTCAAGGCAGCACTCATTCCACAGATTACGGCACACCCTTTACTTTGCTTTTCTTGCTATGAATGGCCCAATAATTAATTTGCCGTAAAAGCCAAAGGGAGGAGAGTGCTACCCTGTCCCAGCAAAGACTGGCCCTGAGAGAAGATGAGACAGCCTGCCCTACAAAGGAAAAACCACCAGAAGCCCCCAAACACATCAAGACAAGTTCCACCAGCAGCTGTGATTAAACTAAAATCCCTTCTCATGGGACGGTTCAAAGTTAATTTATTGGCTAAGAGGAACAAGATGCCAAGATTTGTGTTCGGCATGCGCCTCCTTCAGATAACCACCCGTGGCCGAAGCAGTGCCCCAGAGGGGCTGCTTTAATGCTGGGGTTGGTCTGAACCGCTCCTGGCTTGGTTGTGGGAAGGAGTGAGTGGAGCTGCCACAGCTTCGCTTGGATGCAGGCACCAAAGCCGTTCTGCTTCGCCATCAGTGGTATTTCCAGTGAGACAAGGCAGTGAAGGGGCTGCCCAGGCACATAGGAAGGTATGATGGGCTACCAATTGATGGGTTGGTTTTTTTTGAAAAAAATAAAAAATCAAAAAAAATCGGTGTCCAACAGTCAGTATTTATTTGTGTGGCAGTAATGTTTGGAGGGTGACCTGAGCATGAGGCAGGACCTCCAGCATCCCAGCCCCTCGGCTCGGCTTCCTAGAGCGGGGCAGCAGGAGGGGTGAGCAGGAAGGAGCAGGGAAAACACCTTTGCCGAAAGACAACTACAAAGCCAAGGGGCAGGAGGGGAATAAGCCAAAGCAGAAGGCAGGCAGATGACTGAGCATATACGATACGGGGGTATTTACCCCCCCGATTCCTAGAGGACGGGGGCAGAGGGGCATGGGCAGGGTGATACCCCTGGTGTGAAGGCAGAGGAGAGGGTGGATTCAGGCGGCAGCCTGGCCATGGCACACAGACACTGTTTAACAGCAGGCTGTAGCACTGAGGGTGCTGACAACCTGCCAGCGTCACAGGCACAGCCTGAGCGTTTGCACAGCGACATTCATTCACACGTAATCACGAGTCACAAAGTCTTCCCCTAAGAGAAATCTCTCTCGCTGCAATTCACAGTGTATTCCTCATACGCCGCTCATGAACCCTTTGCTTAAGCCAGTGTCCTGATCCGAAGAAGCTTGACCTTGAATTATTACCTTATAAAAGGCCCTCAGGTATTTTAGTAGTTGGCGTATAATTTTAAAAGTCAGAGTCACTCGCAGACACAGACATCCCAGGGCCTCTGTAAAGCAAAGAGGGGAGAATAAGAAAGAGTAGCCAGAAGCCCAAATTAAAGATTTACATCCTTATTTCTACGCACTGAAGATGGAAACGAATGCTAGGTCTGCATTAAAAAGTAGATTCACAGGGGGGAAATGAAAGCATTCAGACCCCAAATTCAAAACATCACTGAAATGTGGAATCTGGAGGTGGGAGAGGTCAAAGATGATCCAGGTCTTGCCCTAGAAAAGTTTGTTGTCATAGAAGAGAAAAAAAAAAGTGGATGTTTGCTGTTTCTCCTAAAACAGTGTCTTTAAGAGATCTTTTAGAAGCAGGGTATGGGGAAGTGTGGGATAGGATTTCACAGCTTTTGGCAGCTGTCTTTTGCCTTCTTTCTCCATGCACGGTGACAGTAGAGATCTCTCTAAAAATACTGGCTAATTCTATGGAGAACAAGGATGTCTCAGGAGTAAAGTATTTCTGTTGAACTCCCATTTGCACCAGTTCTGCACTGATATATGTCCAAGTTGGCTTCATTAGCCTCACACCACAACTATATTGATTTAAAACAAACAAACAAACAAACAAACTGCCTTGCAAAATCCTGTGTACCCTCCCCAAGATGATCTAACTACTGGAGAATTTTGGTTCTCAGTATGCAAGAAGCTGCATTCACTTGAGTAAGGATCCAAGGCATCCTCCTGGTGGGCTCTGTCTCTGAGCTGCCACACAATCCACTAAATTTTTCCCTTGCATTGCACTAGAAAAAGTGCTTTCCCTTGTTTCACAGAGATGTCTTCATAGCAGTCATGAGTGAATAGCCTACCCTCAAGGAAGGGGTAAAAACATTTCCAGATTAGTTGAGAAAAATCTCTTACAGGATTCTGAATAAAGGGTATGCAATATTAACCACCCCACAAAGAATTCAATGTTATTGCAAGTCCTTTCAATGCACACATCATCTAGGAAAACACAAAGACTCAAGAAAAGAAGCAATAATTGCTGCCGCGACTGAGGTGGGGCTAACGATGACTAATGCACTTGTTGTAGAACGGTCGTCAATTAATTCCCCCAGGGAGACAGTAAATCCTGTTACCTCATCTTACACACGCGGCCCTAACCTGCATGCACTTTCAAAAAACGTGCTGGGTGCTTTTTGTGCCTAGAGGAAGCCCAAATGTCCATGGTTTTCTGTGAGAAAGACAGTTAAGCTATTTATGTCTGAGGAAGGCAGAAATTCTGAAAGGTAAATGGGAAACTGAAACATAATTATATTGTACAAACATGCTTAGAACTCTGAAACGGGGTGGATTTGGAAGAGGACCTCTTCCCACAGTTACAGCAAGACAGGCAGAGTTGCCTTTCTCCTTGAAAAAACCCCGAAGAAGCAGATTTTCAGCTATACCAAGAATGAAGACTAAAAATATTTTCCATAGAAAATTCTAACAATGGTTTACAGCGTGATCAAAAAAATAAAAATGAAACACTTATCGTAATTCTTTCAGAGGAAAGTACTGTTCATACGGAATATTCTCTGAAGAGATCTTGGAAATCGTTACAGTTCATTTGATAATATATTGCCTAATAATAGTTTCCTCTTCCCTCGTGTTCCCTTCAGTTGCTGTGATTCATGATGAATTTACACTACACGATGAAGTCATCCAACGATCTCTGAATAATGATTAAAAATGTTAGTACAGTTTATTGTTCTGGCTCAAATGCAAGAATGAGCTAATGAGATAAAAAATAAACAGCCCAATATTTGTCTGCAGCAAAAGGTATATACAGGTGAAAACAACCACAGGGGAGAAAGGCTGTAAATAATGAAACACAGATAAATAAAAATAACTAATAAAAAATAGATAAAATATTTGCATTACGGAGAATTTACCATTCATTCCAGCTGCATATAGTAACATTGGAAAGGTAATATATATAGCTTTAGGCATTTATTCTTTATCTTATATAAGTTTTCAGTCAAACAAGACCAGGAAACTCACTGAATGCTCTTACTGATGTATGACACATTTGAGCAAATCTGGGCAAATCAAATACAAACTTCACATAATTGGTGAAAAATTATTGCTATTGCTTGCACTATGGATAATATGCAGCTGTTTAAAATTGGATGGATACTAAAGCCATACCTGCATGTTACCCAGAAGCCTGGATAGTTATTAGCTCCAATTTTATTTATTCCTGCCATGTGATTTTTCCTGTGAGGAGGATTTTGGTGAGCTGGAAAACACCTACCCTGTAGAGTGACCCTTGTGGGAGTCCATCTGTAAGACGTTTGGGCTCCTCAGTTCTGGTTTAGAGTCCCATCCCAAATAAACATGTGATTGCCTTGATGTTGGCAGGTGCTGAACACCAGAAAGACACAAGTACTGGCATGTCCCATATTGCAGACTCCAGCCATTGGGCTGTGAGATTCAGGTTTCCCCTGCTCATGTTCAGAGATCCAGGGAAACCTCCACCACATTTCTTCCCTCCATCCCGCACTGGACTGCCAAGCCACTGTGCAAGAAGGATGAAAGTCAAGAAGGACAAATCAAGAAAGCCCAGAAGGATGAAAGAAGCCTTGGTGACCACCCGTGGTTTATCCCATGGAGGCATTTGGGATCCTGCTTTTCACCCGGATCAGCTCCTCAGAGCTCTTGCTCCACATCGACACTCTGACCGCTCCTAACGTTGGGAAGGGGCAGCACTTCAGACTGCTCTGCCACTCTGTTCCTACCAGCTTTTGCTGTACTAATGACAAAAGGTTCCACCAGACACTCAAACATCAGCAGAACATTGGTGTGAGAGAAGGGGATCTAAACAGTCCCAAGACTACCAAGGATAAGAAGGTTTATAAAATAATACATACAGACAGGAAAAACATAGAATTCCAATACCATCAAAAATAAAGAAGAATCACAGAGACAAATTCAATTTCCACTTTTTCACAGTACAGCATGAAATAGAGGAACCCCTCCCTCACTTTTCTTTATTAAGATCGGTTGAAACCTGTGCTTAAAAGGCCCTCAGTATTTAATGCAGAAACGAGATACTCATTAAATGCTTGTTCTTTAAAAACTCTCACTCTGTAAAGGGAATTCAATCTGGTTCTCTTTAGATCTCCACGTTAAAGGGCCTTGTGGTGGGTTTCTCATAAGCAGCCCCTAACTACTTCGGCTTGCTGAAAGTATAATGTGGAAAAAAGTGCATTTATTTGAAAAACAAATTTTGAAAGTTTAGCCATTAGCCTCAATGCCAATAAAATCTTCTGGTTCAGTCTGGAGTCTCTCAGGGGTAAATGTACAGGTGCTAAGTGCTGAGCAGCTGCAGCAAGTGATGAATTTAGGGAATGGTATGAAGTTTAAAAACCAAGATGACCAAATGAGATACATTTTACAATCAAAGCCCAAGCTTATGGTAGAAATTAGAATGCCTTTATAGATGCTTTTGTTTTTCCCACGAGCCTTCTAAAATCAGTATGGCAGCTAATGCAGAGCGAACGGTGAAAGTATTGAGTACTTCTGGCAAGTTCTGGCTCAGTGAAAAGCTGAAGCACAAAACATTTGTGGATTATACTATTATTAATGTGTGTGGTAGAATGAAAGGCACAAGATCAATGCTCATACCCTGCTCATTTACACAAAAGCCATTTCATTCTACTCAGGCAACTCCAAGAAGCAACGCAGTGAGTGTAAACAAAATTTGCACGTGTTTCTAAGTCCTTTCGCCTTGCCAGAATGTTAATGTCACCCACGTTCCTGTTCTCTGAAGAAGAAATCATTGGATTCAGTTAAGTGTGTCTCTGATGGTGCAGTGTTAGTCACAAAGTGATACAGAAACAACCCCGTTCCCTGGCCCCCAAAAATGTGGCTGTAAACATCACATTATCACAGTTTAGCATCCAATGAGTCAGTCCATCCATCCATCCATCCACAAGGAGATCTCCACCTGGAGCTCCATGGGTGCCCACAGGAGCACACAGAGCCCCTCTCCCCATCCCCATGGACCTGTGCGAGAGGGGCTGCTTCTGCTCAGCTGGTGCCACTGAAAATGTGGAGAAGGATCCCCAGTAGCCCTGAGAGTCATATATGTTTTTAAATCAGAGTCCTGATGCTGGCCCATGGCTTTGTGCAGGACAGCCCAGCATGTGGGGGTGGTGCAGGGACCTCTGCCACGGCACCAGGCGGGGAAGGGGAGATTCCTGCACTTGGGCATGCTATGACTGGAAAACAGGCTTTGTTACAAAACCAAGCTGAAAAAGAGTCTTTCCAAGACATCTCTCAAGTGGGCAGGAGCCCACTTGTGTTTGTCTATTTGTTATGCTGAATAACATCTCCCACATCGCCCCTGTGGAAGCACAAATGGGAAACCTTATACTTTTTTCCTTGTTTAAACACCTGACTCTGTTCCCTTCATGTCAGGCATCACCCTGAAACTTCCTCTGAGCTGTGTGTGGCCCCTGGCAACACCACAACCTGGCGCAGTTGACAGGAGACTTTCTACAGCCTTCCAGAGAAGCAGGAACCAGGCCAGCCTTGAAGTAAAAACCATGTATTAAAAGCATCAGTCTTCCTTTAAAAGTGATCAATCTAAGTGTACATATTGGATCAACCACTACCAATATGCTCTGCTTTTATTTTTCTTACAAGAAAAATTAAGCAGCTCGTTTAACGAATTAGTGATTTTCTCCTCCATCATTAAGTCATTTCTGAAAGAAAAAAAAATACTCTGTCCAACTGCATATTTATCATGTTTAGTGCAAAATAAATCCCATACCAGTTCTTCTGTCCTAGGCTTCCCAAACTCTTGTACACGCTTTATAAACACAATTAGTCATGCAGAACCTGTCAGTGGTGTTAGCAGAGCACATAATGTATTTGGAACATTTGCAGCATAACAGCTTTGAATGTAAAGGTCACCATCTCCACATTAACTCCATCAAAATAATTGGCTAATTTTCCTTTAAAAAACACACAAAACAGTTTCTCTCAGAGATCCCAAGTGGCAGCTGGATCTGACATCTGTGAAAGAAAGCACGGAGCTGTACGTATAGCATCACGGAGCTGTACGGAGGATCAAAAGCAGGCATTTGCCTATGTCACCTCATGAGCAGAGGGATGTAAAACCCAGGAACCACACCAATGCGTCCAAGTCGATCCTGTGCAAGTGAAGCACTTTTTGCAGCAACGATGTCCATCAGCCAGTGGGGTCCAGCTGGTCTGCAGAGCGCCGGAGGAGTTACCATGGCTGAGCAAAACCCTCTTCCTTCCTCCTCTTCCTTCTGCTGGGAGCGGTGTGGACCTCCTTCTCTGGGCAGGGGAGAGGAGGCTGGCCTCCTCTGAAGGCACACCCGTGCTACCTATCAACTCAACTGGTAGAGAAGCTGCCAGTGGTCCTTCCTCACCTCTCCTGCAGCCCCTCTGGCTCTGTCCCATGACCCAGGAGTCCACCTCATCCCTTTACTTCTCTCCACAAAGCCATGACCCCAATTAAACTGATAGGCAGCCACAGCTGCTCTTATAAATAAAATAGTCAGGGAGGGATGACAAAGAGAAGGGATGGGTTGTCTCTTCCACCCTTGCTAGCACTAAGCTCTCAGCCCCACCCACTCACACAGAAAAACATTGGTCTGAAAATCAGGGCAGCTCCCTGGTCACTGTCTCATCCATGTTTCTGTCACACCTTTGGGTGCATTTGAACATGTTGGAACATGGTCTGGGCCTTGTCCCAGGCATTATGTACCAGTGAAAAGTTCTTGAGACTGAAAGAAACCGACCCAAACTGTTGATGTGCTGGGGATTTCCACAGCTTGGGCAGTAGTATTAGTTACTAGCACAGCTTCAGCAAAACCTGGGTGGGCTGCGAGTATTCTTTATTGAAGGGTCTTAAAGCACGGCTCTCGAGGGTTACCTTCAGGCTTTGAATTTCATGTTAATCTGTCTCTAACATGCCACGGGTCCAATCTGAAGGTAAGAGAGATTTAAATTTTAAACAAGCCCTTAGGCACAACATGTTCTCGGAGTAGCAGAGGCTTGTGTCTTCTCCAGTGTCTTCTGCCAGAGGCATCCCAGGACCAGCCACAGCGCACCATCCAATCATAGAATCATAGAATGGTTAGAGTTGGAAGGAACCTTAAAGATCATCAAGTTCCAACTCCCCTGCCATGCAGGTAAAGATCAGATTGAGGGCAGAAAGGACTCAAAAATTCCTCTGAGGAGGGTGGTGTGCTGAGGTGGGATCCATCCTTCGTCTGTCCTGGAGCTATCTGAGCTACAGCTGCCTGGGTTTGGTGTCACCCAGCAAGGTGGTACCTGTTCAGCACCTTCTTCTCAGCGCCTGTGCTTCAGACAGTGCTGCAGCAATGGTCTCTGTCAGTCCGTGACGGATGGCATGGGACGGATGGGTCCTGCCAGACCGGCCAGTGATTATGGATGCCCCCAGCAAGGGGAAGCAGGCAAAGAGAAGCCTGCACATCTGACACCATTTGTGAAAGCTTAGCAAGGGTGTTACACACAAATATACAAACGTTACACAGACATTTCCATGGAGTGGGAAGCGGTCTGAATCAGAATAAGACGAAACAAACTTGTGATATCATAGTGATTGCAATCTATTCCCTTTTTTTGGAAACCTGGTGGAAACTTTTTACAGCTTCACTGTTAATGCTTTTATAACAAAAAAAAAAAAGAAAAAGGGCTGCTTGAGGACTTACCGCCTGACCATACTACACTGACATAGCCTAGCCCATAGTTTCATAGGATGGAATCTGGAAGTTCTTTGAATAGCCAAGATTTGCCTATTTTGCTTCAGAATTCTTACATATGAGAAGTACGGGATGAAATTATTGTGTCATATGTCCCCCATTTTCATTCTAAATCACTGCAGCAAACAAGTAGAAAACATAGTGACGAGACAATTTGACTTTACATGCAACTCCAAGAAGCAGATATATTTACCTACCTATGAATCAACAGAACATTATTAGCATAATAAAATAAATCCTAATAAAAAATCCGAAGCAGCCATAACAAACCAGAAGCCAATTATTGCTTCTCCTTTATGTATAATCCCATTTCAAAACAACATTTGCAAACAGAAAGCCACAAAAGACCAACAGATAGAATGAGTGATATCACGAGGAAAGAAATGTGCACTTTTATCTACTGGGTAAGGCCATTGCTACAAACACCAAGAGTCCTCCAAATAAAATGAATTGGGAACCAACAGAGGCTTCTCTGTACTGTACGCTTCTACTTTTCAGACGATGTGACTGCTTTATGAAGTTCTCAGTACAAGCTATGCTATTTCGTGTAGTCAACAGCCAATGTGACGGATGGACTCCAGCCAGCGTGTCAGTTTTGACCTTTCCCAGATTTGTTACCCTGGAGTCTGGAACATGGCTCTTGCCATTTGGGCCCTGCTCTGGTAAGGCTGCTTCAAGCACCCTGGGTATCTCCTTCACAGTCAGATAGCCATCTTCCTCCAGCTTTAGAATAACTCATTTCATGATAATTTTTGAGAGAATAATCCAATGTGCAACCCACACCCCTTGGAGCCAAGTTAACATATGTGTTACCATGGGTTAGAGCCATGGAGAAATATATCTTCCACTATTTGTGTTCTGAACTGAGAGTTTTACGGTGCAGGGAACATAAACCTGTCTGAATGAGCTGACGTTGGAGAGGAGAGTCAAAGCACCCAGCCCATCAGGACAACCAGTGCTACTGATAGAATCTTCATGGAAGCATAAGTAATAAAATCACTTAAATCTGTCCAAATGGTGGACTGGAAAATTCATCTAGTCTTTTGTACCCAAGGAAATAACCAGAAATAGATTCTTTTATCAACACTGAGTTCTCATCCAAAGGCAAGCTGGTGTTTCTGAATTTCCTAGTGTCCTCATCCCTAGATAAGGTCACCGTGTCCTCCTCGGTGTTGCAAATCCTTCCCTTCCCAGTAACGGGCCAGGCCAAACTGCTCTTGTGCTGGCCTTACATGGTGCAGTGGGAGAAAGACTGCTGTAGTTCACAGCCATTTGATTCATTGCTGTGAGTCTAATGCACTTCTCCACTAATGCTCTTCCAATGAGTGCCAATAACTGAGATTTTGTGAAGGAAATACCTGCCTAATACTGCTGGCCTTTGGCCACCAACTTGTTTTCAAACAGCATTGGCTTGCTCTGACCATTAGCCAAACCCAAATCCCAGACGGAGGGAGAGATGAGGCTCTGTGTTTTACTGTTCACCCCCTGTAGCACCCAGGGCCCCCTTCTAAGCCGTAAAAGTCTACGTACAAAGGGAACCAGACAGGGAAACAAGGGCACGGTCCAGCACACTGGGCAGGAGGTGGCGAGGAGTGGCTCCCAATTTGGCAGATTTCTTTCAAAACGGCAGCTGCTGCTCGCACTCTCAAAGTCCCAGTGACTTTGACAAGCTTTACTGAGCCCACACACGAAGCCAAGACACCAACCCCAAAATCCTGGCCCCACAAGGAAGTGGCAGCCATCCCCTCTCAACGTCTGACCTCAGGGACAGGGTTTCAGCCTCGGCTTCAGGCTCTACCGTTAGGCCCAGCACGTTGCCCCCAAAACCACCCAATCCCACCACCTTTTCCCAGCTTTCCTGCCCTCATGAGGCACATTTCCACTCCTGTGTGAGCTGCTTGAGGCAAAGAGCCCCCATGGCCGCTGTCATGCTCCTCTCACACAAAGGAGGATGCTGGGGCTGGGACCGCAGCCCGGGCTAGCGCTTCTGATAAATACAATAAAAGCCGCCCCAGCAATCAGTAAACAGTGGTATAATTAGCAAATGTTTTTCTATTTACTTCCTTTAATATGCAATAGGGGGAAATGAAATAAAATGTCAAGGACTTCAAACAGATGGTTCTGCACTTATTATTTTTCTCTGCTGCATTGTTTGCGTCAACTAAAGAAGAAACTCCTTTACGAAGTGTGACTCATGGATTCCTGGGAAGCTGCATTCTCAGCAGGGGGAGGACAGCAGGGGAGGAGAGGAAAGGGGAGGGAAGAAGACTCAGCTCATGAGCTTTTATTAGGAGTATTATTATGTCTCATTAATTAATCTGACCGCCGCTTTAGTGACGTCTCGGTCTCATTTCACAGGAAAAAATTACTCTGGATTGCCAAGTTAAATAGACAATTACAGGAAGACCAAATTATGCCTACATTGCATTCCCTCAGGGCACCAGGCCAAGTTCATGTCAAATCCATAATAACTAGACTACCCTCACTAAAAACAGCTCCTGTGGACATACGTCATGAGCCATTTGTAATCTACACAGAGGATGTATTGATCTTCCTTGGGCTTCCTTTCTCATAAACTCATAATAGCAAAGACAGGATTTTTTAAGTATCTAACCCTCTGCAGCACATATGCAGAGCGTAAGCTGTGTTAACTCCAATAAAGCCTAATTAAAGCATAACCATTAGCTGTTTAATTTCCTTTTCCTATCCCAAGGGGCAGCTGCCTAGAGAGTAGGAGGAGAAGTTTAGTACATTTCAGAGGAGGAATGAAAGAAATAAAACAAAAACTAAAAGCTTGTATTTTTCCTGAAGAAAGTCACACAGGTAAAATCCAGAAGAGGTGAAAAAACCCCAACTTTCCATATCTCCTTGGATTACAGAAAAGCTAGGAGATCCCTAGGAAAACAAGGGATGTGAACAAACGTGTCCAAAAGAATGCAGTGCCTTTTAAAAGCCAGTTGACATCAGAACAACTTACGCCTTCAAGTCTTGCTGTCGTAATTCATCTCCCACCTGCAGCCCCGAGCTCTCAGTCTATTCTTTCTCTCTTCCCCTCACGTGCAGCTCTGCCCTTTTCTCCTCGCCCCCACCCGGCAGCTCCCAGCTGGATGGGCCATGTTGTCCCCTGTCTTTCTCCCTTCCCTGACCGGTCCCCTCAGCCCTAGAGCCTTGGATCTCCCTTTCCTTTTCCTTACTCAGGGCAATGAGTGCCAGTGGGTCAAGAGAAACTGGAGAAACTGGTGTTGACTGACCCAGTGTGCCAGGAGCCTGGCACAACCACAACGGCACAGACCCTCCTCTTTCCTCCCAAGTCCTGATTCTTCTCAGGCCAATCGTAACTTACTTTTTTGTTACTCCCAGCTTAGTCTTCACATCTGAAAAACCTTTTTGGACAACACTGCACCCTCCTCATCTGCCTCAAAGCACACACCTCTCCGGTGGCTGCTGCCCAGTGTGGGAGATCTGGGTCACACTCCTTCCTCCAGCATCCTCGTCCTCCTCAGAGGACGCACAGCCTCTCCTTCCCTTTTGCTCAAAGGTGGAGGCGAACTGAGCTCCATGTGGCTTGGTCACCACCACCAGCCATGGGTAAAGCCACCTGCAACGCAAACCCTGGTGGTTTCCAACTGACTCGCAGAAATCACACTGTCCTCCTCCCTCAGCTACTGCTGAGCCCACCACGGGCTGTTCCCTTCTGCTCTGCACACCCATAGCCACCCCACGCACATTTCTTGTCACCTCCATCCCCTGCCAGCAGCGAGAACAACTTCCCCGCAGGGTCAGCGTTCATGTCAAGCCCCTGAGGAGCAGCCAGCTGAGCATGGACGTGTCTGTCAGTCTGGTGTTGCACGTCTGTTCTGCTGCTCTTGGCAAGCAGGCACGACGTCCTCGCCACACGGTTCACATTCATTGGGACCGGCACAACAGAAAAGCATGATTAGCCCCGTGGAAACTTCTTCTGAGCCAGCGTGGGGATCCTGGAAGGGGCTTTGCTTTCCTCCTTTTTGCCTTAATGCTGTACAAACAAGCAGTAAGGGTTATTAAATCTCTGTTCCTTTCCCAGGCTGTAACACTCTCCCCCTTTTTCTCTCTGCTGCCCCAGTTTAGTATTTTTCATGATCCAAGCCAACCTAGTCAAGCGACAAAGCAGATTGCTTTGCAACGTGGTCTCCAGCCAAAACTGTGACCTTTTTAACAGCGAGGTGAAATGGCAGCATTTTGATTATCATGGTTCTTTTGTTTTGGAGCAAGGAAAATATTTTTTTCCTTCTTTAACAACCAAGCAGCTTATGAGCGGTTCCTTGATACGGAGAAGAGTAGCAATTTTGCAAAATTGTCCAGTGCTGGTGACAAGATATTCCATGTTTTTCTCTGGCATTCATGAAATGTTTTTTCAATTCCTCACAACTCCTGTTAATCTTTCCCTTTAAAAACTACTGCTGGAACTTCAGATAGCGCTGTTGAGTGTTGGAAAAATGTCTACAGCACCCTATGCCTTATTTTGGGGTGCATGAAGCTTTCCTTAAAAATTGAATATTCATTAAAAAGGGAAAATCCCAGGGAAAAACGAAAACTTCAAACAGTCTTTGAGACAGAGGCTGATCTGCAGAGCACTGCACACTGATAAAGGCTTTCCTGTTCTGAAATAGCAATAGGAAGAGGTGGAAGCATCAGCTTCTTGTTTGGTTCTCAGCTCCAGCTCTAGGTGAAGGCAGCCTGAGCCATGTTGCACTCTCCTTTATTTTGCTGGCTTTTGCCAATTTTGTCTTGATGGGGTTTTTTGCCCAGAATCCACCCATTCTGCATGTCACCTCCCTGCAAAATAACTGAGGGATCATCAGTGCAAAGGAGATTTTGGCAACAGTGCAAGAGGAATTCTCAGCTAAGAAGGGAAACTGCACATAGCCCTGCCTCTTGATTGCTAAGGCAAATACTCATTTATAATCGTGATTTGAAAAAAATTTTCACCTGATATTAATATCCACAGAAAAACAGATCATGACATCATACAAATTCTCATAAAGATTCATCAAGCTGCCAATTCATAACCTTTTATTTTATACCAAAAATAAGTCTTTGTTCTGTACAGCAGCAGCTTAGGCCATGCACCAAAGGACATGCAATGGCTTTACAGGGAATGCAAAGCCTACAGCAATTATTGCAGAAAAAGCTTCTTAAAGCTTAAGGCTGCCTTCTCTTAGCTTCTGCTCTGGAGAAATTTGAATGCAAGGAGAAAGGTTTGTGGGTTTGGGAAGGTGCATGTTACCCCTTCCTTAAGGCACCTACATTATTTGCTAATGAAGGTACAGAGAAATGCAAGAAGCCCTAACTCTTTAGGAAAGTAAAGCGTACCCTGCATAACATCACCTGTAGTAGCAGAGCTCTTTTTTTCCTGCAGGTGTGGACAACTATCTCATCTTCCACTCTGGCCACATCACCTTCAGCTCCTTCATTATTTACAATCAACTGCCCAGTGGAGAAGGTGTTTATAAGGAGGGTGGCTGCCAAGCTTCGCAAGTCAACAGCATAATCTGCTGGTGCATGTTTTCTCCAAAGAGCCTTCCCTCTCTTTACGGTCCCCCTGCCAATCAGTGGTGCTGTGGAGGAGGTGTTTACAGGCAGAGGGGCTGCAGCACTTCACCCCCTCTGGCAGCGTTACACCATTGTAAAAGTCATCGTGTAACATCTCACTTCTCCAAAGCAGGAGATGTCACGCAGCATGATGAAGATGCTGTCTGGCGTACACTCCCTCCAGCAGGCCAGGAAGAACATCTGTCACCAATATTTCTGCTTTGGCTCCATCTGCACCTGGTTGTTCTTTCTGCAAGTTCCATGTGCTATTTTTTCTTTCAAACACTCAGACACCCTTGCAGTAGGTTTGTTATCTTACATGGATTATCATGGTCAACTTGTTTGTCCAATGGATTCAAGAAAAAGCAAAGTAATTAGCACCAAGTAACAAAACTTTTTTCCAGAAAAGAAAACTTATGTTTCTTTTGTGGCTCGTGATATATTCTACCTACTGTATATCTTGATGTGTTCTCTTTTATGAGGGTATAGTAGGAAAGACTCAACTTTTGGCCCATTAGGAAGAGCCATGGTAACACGCTTCAGGGTGGTAGGACAGAATGAATACACGTTTGTTCCAAATGTGTCAAATAAATCTTGGCACTGGGGATAGGAAAGAATCATGCTGCAAATAAGGTGAAAACAGGGAATCTATAAGAAGATATCAGAGTCAGGATGAGGTATCAGACTGGGTTCATGATACCTGCTGCATAGAGGACTTGACTTTTCCTCTCATCTCTTTCAATTTCAGCATAAAATAATATTTGAAAGAGCACCCTTTTCCTTGGACAGGAGGAATTGCTAAGATGTTAGAGGAAGAAAAACTATTGTGTGTTGTTTACTCAGTCCCTGCTTGTTTAACCCAGAGGAGCAGCTCGCACACAGCCCAGTTAATGCTTTATCATTCACGTCCCTTATCACGCACCAAGGGCACGTATTGTGCATGAGTCATAATAAGCTTGTTTGTATAATACCAAAAGGAAAACAAACAGCCCCATATCTCCCTGTCACACTAACAATAAGCTGACACATACTCAATCAAAATAGAGGATGCTGAATTAATTCAAAGAGGTTGACTTTCAAGAGGGACAATTGGAAAGTTCTCCCGGAGCAGTTAGTCACTCAGGTGGAGTTCAGCCAAACACAAGATGAAATTTGTCACATTCATTCCAGAATTAATCATTTCTCAGAAATTATTACCGTTTGCTTTAACATATTTCCAGGCTTTGCCATGAAGCAGGTGATGAATGAAAGGCTGATATATCTAAATATTCAGAGGGTCAGATACACAAGGCCAAGGGCACCCTCACGTGCCCTGGCAATGCCTGCACCAGTGGAAAAGTCTAGGGGGAAAAAAAAAGTCACCCAATTAACCAGCTGTTGAGAAACAAAATGATGAATAGTACCATTTGCCAAAGAGTCTCATTTCCACAGCTGGCCCTTTGTTAAAGCGTTACAGGCAGAGGTTGCTGGAGCAGGAAAACGAGGCAATTCCCGGCCCTTCGGTTGCTCTGCAGGTGCCCAGGATGGGACCGGCCGTTCTCTACAGCTTTCGGTATTCCAGGAATCCTATACCATCTGCTGAAGCAGCACAAGACTTTTGGGTGGACTCCACTGGCAGCACGGTGTCAGGTACAGAAACAGGAGGACCAGACAGCTCATCACAGGATGACCCAGCTCAGCACAAACCCACCTCATTTACCTGTATCAGATGGACAGGTGGAGAGGAAAGATCTTCCACTTACCAGGCCGAAAGAGAAGCAGCATGGCACACTGGATACCTATGTTAGTCCATTATGACTACTTTTTTCCTGCATTTGAGCAACTCTGTGCCTTCCTCCTCTAGGTGTAACAGTTGGGTATCTATAGCATCAAAGACACTTAAAGCCAGAGCCTATGCAGGCACCCAATATGTAGACATCTAAGTTCAGCATTAAATATGGCAAAGAACAAACATACCCTCACTTTACACTCAATACTGTGCCCTCTTTTCGGGCTTATACATGTTGCTTGCTTGCCCAGCTGAAAAAAAAATTTGTGACACAGCATCAGAGCAAAATAGGTTCCTAAAGAAATATACGAAAAAGGATGTATACCTAGAAGCCTGATGGAAGTTCCTTGGATTTCTTACATTGTTAATACACAAGTTTTCTCTTACAGTTAATGGGGTTGGGGGGAGAAGGGGGAAATCAAGGTCCTGTGTTGGTTGTTTGGTTTTTTTTCCCCGTAGCTTGACTGGTCACTTACACGTCTCCTGATTTAGGTGAGTAATAAAACTGCTACAAAATGCCTTTGGAACCAGTCACGCTGCACGTGCCCGATAGCCTCTTTTGAAGCTTAATGCTTGTCCTCCTCAATGTTCCTTCCTCTCAGACAGTCTGGCTTTTTCCTGCCAATTTGCTCATCAGAGTTCTGCTGGTGCTTACAGCACCACGACGGAAAACTTGCACAGACTGAGTCAGAAATGATCGTCTCATCCATACAATGTTCCTAAGCACAGACCAGCCAAGTCTTTGGGAAAAAAAAAAAAAAAAAAGTTCAATGTCAGATGATTAGTCATGTTAGCTTCATACCTCTGAGCAATGAATTACTCGTTTTATATCTGCAGAAGTAGGAAAAAAAAAAGAAAGAATGCAAGCCCTGACTTAAGTCTGTCTCTCTTGGAGTAGGCAAAGATACAAATTATGACATTTCATGATTCTTCCACTAAGTGAGTGTTGGATGCTGCTGCTTTTATTTGAGAGGCCAACACATTTTGGAGAAGATTTAATGTGATGAGTAAGCAGTCTTTTCCAGCTCTGCTTGAAAATTATTTTTTTTTTTTTTTTTTGGTATACAGCAGCTACAGAGTATTAATTTATGTTACTTGACTTCTCCAGCCTACTGGGGAGGCTTCACAGGGAAGCCAGGAGGAGGTTTCTGGCAGCTTTCAGGTTGTCAGACCAGCTTTGAAAGAATTAATTTCTCACCAAAAGGACAGGCTGACTTTTGGTCAGTGGTTTGCAAGATGACAATTCATGCCCAGAGGAGGACATTTTAAAACTTGCAACACACAAAGCTCATCTCATTTTGTGGCCATCTGCTGACCAAACCTAGGTAAACTGCCATGTGTCTGACCACCATCAGAAAAAAGCCAGGGTGTTGTCCCCTGTGGTATGGCAGAGTAGTAGAACTGTAGAAGTTCAGGTGTTTCCAAAAGCAACCCTTTATTTACTCAAACGTTAACACGAAACAGAGCATTTAAAAGAAAACAGCAAATTTTAAGCTAACCAAAACAAAAACCTTGACATAAGTCTGTTTATGAGATAGAGTTAATAAGGGCAGAGCGCAAGTGAATTCAAGGAAGTTTTGGGGTGTAACAAGTCCCTCCCACTCTGCACCACGAGTGTTACGATGGCTGGAGCCTCTCGGTCACTTGTCACATGAGGATTATGGTTCAACTCTCAGACTTGGCAGAGAAAGGAGAGCAGCAAACCCAGCTGCTCTGTTCACATCGTCCCCTGCCCACTCTGCCCGGCCCCTTGGCTGCCTGCGACACCACTCTTTGGTGGCCATGGGCCGACAGCACCAGGGTGTCCTCCCCATTGGCATGGTGGGTCTTCACCTGTGACCTCTCTCGCAGCAGAGGCACAAGGCTGGTGCTGCAGCTGATGGTGCCCCAGCTCACAGCTCCATGCCATCTTTGCCCTGAGATTACCATAAATCACCCAATGTCTGCAGAAGACAGAGTCCTCTCTCCCTCCAGAAACTCTTCTTTTATGTCCCTGGGGCTGCACTGCCTTTTGGGATCTCTTGGCACTGCAAGATGCCTGTCAAGGAGAACCAGAATGTCCACAGGCCAATGGAGATGGTACAGAGGAGACCACCTCACCTCTCTGGCCATGCCTCTCGCCAGCCCAGGGCAGCACCAAATCCAGGCACAGTGCCATAAAATACCCCAACACATGCCCCAGAGCCTGTAGAAGATGCCCCAGCCATATGCATTCATGAGCAAGCAGCAGCATGTGGTCCAAGGCTCTTTGGTCAAACCTCCCCTTGGTTTGACCATCTGCTTCGACATGACATGCCGTACAACAACCCTGGTCCTGAGGGCATCTCCCACGCCTTTCCTACCAAGTCAGTGCAAAGCATCCATAGCCCCAGCCCAGTGCCAAAACTACTCAGCACATTGCTCTCACAGTGGTGGATGCCATCAATTACACAGCAGCCAGGGAAGGTCATACTCCCAGCACAAATATTTACACCAGGAGCCTATGGCAAATGTCTCCATTCTTGACACTTCCCTGTATTTACATCCTTAAATAAAACTCCTCAATAACTCCCCAAAATGAGCCATACCAAACGCACTGTTGGACTCTTGGTTAATGTCACTTATAATCCTTCTCCTCTGCAGCAAATCCTCAACATCCATTAAACCCACTTAAACCATACATTAAGACCAACCTTCAAAGCCTGCCCTCAAACACCCTGTCCCCCTGGCTAATCATTTCTCCTGTGGTCCTCCCTCCTCCCCACCAACAGAAATCACTTGTAAGACACACTCAAAAGCCTGGCATATAATTCCAGTGATTTTCTACTAACCCCATCACTCTTGTACATGTCCAAGAACCACCACCTAAGCTGCACTTCAGGCAGATGCTCCTTCTCTTCCTCCACAGTCTTCTCCAATCAGAGCTGGAGAACCCCGAGAAAGAAAGAAGAGGGGAAAAAGCTGGGGGAAGAATATTGCAGCAGGGTCACGTAACAGGGTATAAAGTGTGGGATAAGCAAACCACAAAGCTACTGAAGGCACTGCTGCTTTCAACCGTGGCTACATGGTAGGCTTGCGCTTGGCCACCAGACAGGGAGATTTAATGCTCACGAGAGAGGAAGAGGGTGGATTTTGTTGTTGTTGTGTATTGGTATATGGCACAAAAACAAGCTTGACTGAAGAAGTATGGAAGGCAGAACCACATCCACGTAACAAAAATTCATGTATGACCTGTCCATGCCTTCCTGCAGTAAACAGCTACTCTTGCTCAAAGTGGTCCACACATTTGGAGTCTCCTATTTTCATATGGGCTAAGAAGAGATATAGAGAAAAACATGGGGAAAAAATAAAAAATGAAGACTTTCAAATATTAATAAAACAATGGGAATTTTATTTTATTTTTTTAAGAAAAAAGCTAAATGATTGAAGGTTTAACTTTTTGCATAAGCACACCAGTTTCAACTACAATTTGGGCAACAAAAGCCTCTTAATTCCATGATTGGAATGGGCTGCCCAGGGAAATGGTTGAGGCACCATCCCTGGAGATGTTTAAAAGACAGGTAGACATAGAACTTCGAGACATGGTTTAGTGATGGTTTTTATCAGTTAGGTTGATGGTTGGACTAGATGATCTTAAAGGTCCCTTCCAACCTAGACAATTCTATGGTTTTATGATGGAAACAGTGAGCCAGAGACCTAAAGTTTGAGGCACTAACCCAAAGACAGAAGGATCCCCCTTTGAACCCTTCCTCAATGAGACAGCTATTGGTGATGAACCAAAGGAACTTTTTAGCACCCTACCATGAAGGCCGGGAGAAAGGCAGGGAAAGGGCAACAATCCTGCAAGAACAAGCTGTACTCATCATTCTGCTGGAGTCCTTGGGGTGGGTGGAGAAGATGTGGTATCTTAGAACATATTTCTCTCTTCTCTTTCTCTCCATCTCTATACCTCCCTCTCTCTTATTTTCATTCTTAACAAAACATGTTGAAAAGTTACAGCTTTCTTCCACGGGTGGAAAAGGAATAGGTTTTGAGATTTCAAAATTTTGCAGGACAGGAAAACTGCTTTCTGCCCAGCTCAAAGGAAAATCCACTTCATCTACAAGATCTGCACATGCACACTCAGGAAACACGACTCTACCCAGAGCTTATTAGTGCAAGTATAAATGAATTGTTCAGCTCCCTGTAGAATTTATGTACCTTGCTTGGCTTGCTGACTTTGGCAGTTTCTTCTATATTCCAAGCAATAAGAATTATCTGCTGCATTTCTCTTCTTGCATGGCTAGTTTAATACAACTGAAATATTTTCCTGCCTTCATTCTTTGTTATAGATACTTGTCAGACTTCAAAGAAATAGAGTATTGTATTCGCAATTTTTCCTCCCATATCCCCTGTCCAGGTTCAGCAATAGGAAAAAAAGATTGAGACTGGAAAGTGCCTATTCTTTATAGAAAGTCTCTATTTTTTTAATCTATTATTTTAATTCCTCTTACCTAAAAAAAAGAAAACAAGAAAACCCACAATAAAACCCTTCACCTTTTCCTTCCCAAGAGAAATAGTCTGAAATAGGAATATATTTTCTTTATATAGTGTCCCAGAATTAAAGATATTTTGGAATCAGAATTTTGGTTGGTAGAATTTGACTCCTGCAGCTGTTTTCTTAGCTGCAAAGGAAAGAAGACAGTTTCTACATGTAGCGCTGAGATGTCTGAGAGGCTGAGGGTAGAGCCATCCTCAGTCTGAATGAAATCACATGCTACAGATAGAGAAATCTCTGCTACAGACACCACTGATGGTGGCACAGAAGGTGCCCAGGACCTGATCCATCCTCACTGACATTAAATCAAAGCCAGTAATGCTGTAGGACTGCCAGCAGCATGGCAGGGGAGGAGATGTGACTGTATCTGCATGGAGCCTGCCAGGAGACCTCTCCACCAGCATCCTGCTGCCTGGGGGTGCCTGGGCACTGCATCGCAGCACCTTCATGCTGTGGAGCCAGGGGAGGCTGGCCAGAGGGACAAAGCTCCTTCTCTGCAGCCTGTGCCCAGAGATGGACTGTCTGCACACTTCAGATGGGCAAACCAGCCATTGAACAATCTCTACAGCTCACAAGGGGCAAGAGGTGGGAGCCTTCCTTATGGCCCTGCCACGGGTGGCCAGCCAATAGCTGGGGGATGCTAGCTCCTGAAAGCTGCTGTCATGTCTTCTTCATAGTCTGCTGTGGGAAGAGGGTGGTCACCCACCTTGAGAGTGACATGATGAGTTTGCCTTAGCTCTCCAAGGGGGATACCTCTGTGTTCTCATCCCATTTCGGGTCATCCTGGCTTTGAAGTAGGGCCTTTTCCTGTCCTTTTCAGCTGGTGATGATTGTCACTTGGGTCACATGAAAGACAAACTTGAGCTTCTGGGAATGCCAGGGCACATAGGGTCAAGTTGGCAGTTCATAAAATGTGAAATGAAAGGGTTTATAGGCTTGCAGCTGATTTCTCCGCTGCTGTCCCAACTAGTACTATTGACTAACACATTAGAGGGTAGTAGATGGTTACTTCCTTGGCCTACAGCAAAAAGAGGTGGTAAGAGAGGGAGTGGGATCAGAATAGAAAAGCTGCTTTATGGCTCCTGGACACCCGCACATATTAGGAATTTTTCAGCACCAGTTTATGAACCTACAGTTCACAGAAAGACAAGTGGCTACAACAAATGCAAATCCAGCTACTGTGTCTGCCACAATTCCTGTGTGTAGGACACACGTAACCCCCATACGAAACACAAAGCATATAGTCAGCTTCCCTGCCCTACCAATACAGGATTATTCAAGCCCACAAGCCAAATAAATGACATACAACTGGAGCTCTTTTATGTCCCACCAAGAGCCAACCTCCAGCTCTGTAGGGTTGCAGCTGTATATAACCTACTTTACTTGGCAGGGGAGGTCTTCTGGTGTGCCACCTGTGCAAAGAACGACCGCTATCTCCAGTGCTTTCCTGGCAACTGGTTGTGCTTAATCTGCTTCATTAGTACTGGTCAGGGGAAATAACATTTCCAATTAAAATGTTCAGCATTACCAGAAGTTTTTGGCTCACAAAAGTCTTATTGTGGACCTGCAAAGAGAAGGAAAAGAAAAAAAAGAAAGAAAGAAAAAAAAAAGCACTGCAGGTACAGATCTCATGGTTGTCTTTGGCAAAAAAAGAAAAGGCAGCCATGGGCATCTGTTCCCCAGCACAGAGTTTAAGTTCAGGGCTGCTTTCCATGCCAAGCTCACAAACGACGTCTCTGTAAAAGTAACTGCCTTTGGGTTGAAGTGTAGCCAGTCAAGTGGGTAACCAAGGCACAGCTGAAGAGAGAGATACACAGAAATACTTACGGCATCTTTGCTGAAAGCTGAAAAAGGAAAAGGTCATAAAAATAAAATAAAAATCCCTCAACAATGAAAACCAGCCCTTGGACCAATATGTAGTATGGAACATAGTTTGAAAAAGAGAATAAGTAAATAAGAACACCCGTGCCCAAAGTGCCCGATTTCTACAGCAGAACAAAGACATTCTGCAATGGTGCTGCTGTTCATCCTATCTGCAATGAAGGGGGGAAAAGAAAAGGCAGATTTGGGTAAGAGCAAAAACAAAGGAAAAGACATTGCTTGGTCATTGCTGCAAGGACCCAAGGTGAACACAGCAGAAGAGGAGCTGGGCTTCAGCTAACAGTGTCATTAGATAAAAATCATTCCTCAACAGGAAAGGTGATGATGATTAAGAGCCAGATTGATTGATGGGGACAACAGTGAGACATGGCATACATCCAAGTCGAATCACAGCATCTTCTCAACAGCCCAAGTGAGATGATATGGTCTGCATCAGGCCAAAATTAGAGCCTGGCATATTTTTCATTGCAGCGTTCTGTTCCTTTGTAAAGACCTGAAGGTATTGAAATTTAGGCTGACACACTGCAGGCTCTCCCTTCCGAAGGGCAGGAAAGAGAGGGCTTAATCCAAACATACAGATTCTGTTTTACCCTAACGCAGCTCCTGTAAGTTTCCAGTGTTTTGGTTTGGTTTTGTGTGTTTTTTTTTTTCCCTGGTCCTTTTTAATGTTTTGAAGATGAGGGATAGGGCACAGAGATCTCTATTATCCACAGGGGGAGCCAGCTTTGCCTGGTCGCACCCAGGAGACCACTCTTGAAGGTAACTCCCTCCAGCTCAGGAAAGTGGCACAAGAACAAGGTGATGCCAAAGAGGCCACGGGGCCACCATGGGACTTAGACAGAGCCCCACCACCCAGCTCAGCCCCTGGCCCAGGGGGTTGCTCCAAGGGTCCGAGTCCTCTAAGTTATATAGAAAAGAACTTCTAAAGAATTGAAAGAGCTACCCACTGACAATTATTGCAATGCTATTTAAAGCTCTTATCAAGGAAGAAAAACAGGAGATTCAATGTACAGAAATACATCCCCCCCACCTGGAAATTATGCTATAAAAAGGAAGTAACTTAAAATAGGAGTTAGGATGAAAAGACATCTAACATCCAGCTTCTCGGGCTCTGTGCAGACCCAGAGCTTGGGCTGTAATAATCACTCCTATTTCAGGATGGTCTTCAGAACCAAGATGGGCCGGTGCATGGTGGCCTGGGGGTGGTTGCTCAGCAGGTCATGGCAGGGCAGGACCTATATTCTGGGGCTCCCGAGCCCCATCTCGTGCCTGGGACACCAAGGCCAGAGCACCCGCAACCAGTCAGCTACAGTTCCAGGCAGGTTGGACTCCTGGAGCCCATCTCTGCAAACAAAAAGGGATCTGGAACGAGTCAGGAGACTGCCGGAGGCACGTGGAAGAAAAGGGATAAACAGCCCGTTGGGCTCAGCCTTTGTACACCATCATATTACGTGCCTGTGGTTAGGGGGAGCGACTGCATCGGAAAAAATGTTTCTGAGTGAATTTTCTCTATAAAAATAACTCATTAATGGAGGATAACCCTGGGAACCAGCTGGGACCGTCTGCATTTAAGCCTCAACACAAGGGGAGCAAATTAAAAGCCCAGAAGAGGCATCACAGCAATACAATATGGGTGTTTGCTCATTGCTCAACAGTGTGTTCTGGTCAGTTACCCCACTTCAGTGTTTACTGAGGTCATGCTTGTAGTTCTAGAGATGTCAGAAGGACAAAAGCTAGCTGTACTATATCACTACTCAATTTTGCTAAAAAGATTAAAAAAAAGAAAAATATATTAAATTAAGGGAGCAAACAAAACCATGGATTTCTTGTTTTTAAAAAAGCAGTTAAAGAAACATAGGTGAGTTTGGTAGGGAATCCTTCAATTTTCCATCTGTGTTTATTTTAACTCAAAGTTGTCTTCCTTACTGTGGTGTCTCTACTCAGAGGCACAGCAAAAAAAAACCTCAAAAGAACATAATACTCTTCTGTATCATCTTCTTTCCTCTCTTGGCTGACTCTGTTACCGGAAAAAAAAATAGAGTAAGATCTGTTTGAGGTGGCCTGGTCATGTTGACAAGCTGTCTTTAACCAGAAGTCACACAAGAATTATAATCAAAACCACATGGGACTATTTCAGGAAAGCATGTAGGCTGCTGGAGTGAAGGATCCTCTGTGTATGGAGAAGTTGGTGTCTCTCTCCTGTATTCCTCCAAAATGACACGCGTGCCACAAATAATATCCCAGGATTTGGGACCAAAGCTTGCGGGCCTGGAAGATTTATTTACATCTAGCCCTTGTCTACATAACAAAAATCTTGAGCAGCCCTCAGCTCAACATTAATGAGAACGCACCCTGCTCTCTTCTGCCCAGCTCTTGGAAGTAGTTTCCCCTGAATAAACAGGGTAAGGAACAGACAAAAGAGGTCCCGCACAGCCTCTAGGCTACAGATGGGTCGTTGCTCATGTCATGCTTTTCTCCCTAAACCCCACACATTGTGGAGGTTATTTATGGGGCTCCTCCCAGCAGTAGCCATTAGCAATATAAACAGCCAGTAAATTTCAGGGCTGCACTGGATGCAAAGATAATTCTGGTTTTGCACTTTCACCGGGCATTTTGGGAGGTTCCATCTACGAACCTGGAGCCTTGTGGGACCTTCAAAGCCAAAATAATAAAATTCACGCTGTTAAATATTATTCACCGAGTTGAGAGGCTGCAGCATCACATCTGAAACGGTGGGTGGCTTTTTGGTGAGTGCCCGTTGCTGCCGACCGGGGGGCAGGCTCCAAACTGAAAGGGAAATCTTTCGGTTTTGGGCTTCGTGGAGTCACTGCTTTGTTAAGGGAGGTTTTCAAAGGTGTTGCTCAAAGGTAACTGCTTAAGAGCCCCCTGGTGCTTAGGAAAACCTCTTCTGCTTTATGAAGCACTTGGCAGGTCCAGCCTCTCAGAAGGGCTCAGGCAGCGTGCGATGGGCAGGCTATAGATCCCTCGCCTCCACGTTGTCTGGGACTTCCCTGCCACCAGCTGCAATTGCCCCATGCTTCATTCCCCCTACTCTTAAATAGGAATTAGTCATTTTTATTTGAACATTTGCCCTTCCTTGCAGTAGACCAGGAGAAAAGGAGTCCATACACTGCCTTAAGAGCTGACTGACGCAGACAGGTAGGACACAGGACTGGTGGTCAGGAGGCTACAGCTTTCATCCCAGCCCTGCTTTAGCTGAGTATTAGCTGCAAAAAAAGTACCTCTACTTCTCATTTCTGTGCCAGGCATTTGGACTGTGAGCACCTCCTTACAAATTTGGACAGCATCAGCCTCAACACAACTCTGATCTTAGGTGAATACAGCCACAACAGCAACAGGCAGCCCACAGACAGGATAACCAGCGTGATTGTGACAACAGGCAAGTATTTTTCAGCAGAAGTCACTGAGAGCTAAACCCAATGAAGTTAATGAGGATCTCATACAACTCAACAGCTTGAGTTTTCCTTAATATTTTCACCAAGTCATGCCCTCTAACTTATCTATTACCATTTGCTAATTATACAGCACTGATACTAAGTATTCCAGCTGTATAAATAGAGAAACACTTAGGCAATTGCTTTTGATCTAGGTAATAGTTTTACTTGCTACTTCAGGGCTATTTAAAGAAGCTGCTCTCCCTGTTAGTGGCTAAAATAAAGCAAGCTGATGGATCTGTCATCATTCCTGGCAGGTGGATGCTGGCATCACAAACCAATCCCACAGCAGCCCCCATTAGTCCCTCACTGGAAGCATCTCTCTGAGGAAAGGGCCATGCCTGAGTCAGGGAGAAAATGAGCCCCTCCTAACTCCATCATTTTTAGAGCCTGAAGCACACAGGTACTGCGGTTGCATCAGTTGGCCTGAACTGGGGGGGAGGGAAGGAAAGGAAAGGAAATTGTGACACCCAAAGTATTTTTCTGAATGGTCCGAAAGTGCTGTGTTACCTCAGCACCTTATACTCCAAAAACCTGTGATATGGATTCAAAATGATGCGACAAGCAAGGCTCAAAACAGGAAACAGCCAAGGAAGCGCAGTGGTGATGATGAGGGTAGGCAGTGAATCGGCAAGAAATAAGCACATTTGCAAACCATCACTTATTTATGTTAAGCTTTTTGTATCAACTTAGATCCAACTTTCTCCCTGGTCTCACTTCTTCCCCCTCTTCACGACCGCAGGAATTTGGGGTTGATTCATAGATTTATGAATGACTCCATGTAAGTGATTTGCTAAGGAGCAGAAGTTACAAAAAGGTGAAGGGAAAGGCTACGAATCTGGCCTAAGCCAGGACACAGCATGAAGCAGGACTATGTGAGGCACCAGAAGAGCAGGGCCTGTGGTGATGCAGCAAGAGATAACCCTTTCTTGGGATGGGTGGCAATGGTACTATCTAATGCACAAAATATACACTTACATGCTTGTTTTCACTCATTAAAATCCTGGGCATTATTTGCAGAGCAAGCAGAGAAGAAAGAAGAGGAAGGAAAAAAAATGTTTACTGAAAGAACAGAGAGCAAAAGTAAACTCACTTCAAAGTAATCTGTAGTGGTCTCTTACTCCTTGAAGCTGAGAAAGTAGAGTAAGACAATGGTGAGATTTAAATTCCGAGTAACCTGGCTGCACTCCTATTTAACAGGCAGTGCTCAGATTGTAGCTAAAATAAGAGTACAGAAACATGGGGACTCAAACTAGTTGGTGTAAAATACCTCTGTGAAATGATAGAAACATTGAAAATTTGGCAACAGCATGTAGTCAAACTGCTCATATACTCCTTGCGGAAGAATTGAGAAGTTCTTAAAAAAGCCTGAATATATTTTATGAGAATGATCTTTTAACAAAGATTTGGTCCATGGCATTTGCATGCAGCTGGGGAAAGCACAGTTTGGCTACTACAAATCCACCTAGTCCTGTTGTCAAATGGGTATTACAGGTGGTTGCTATCTTTCAAAGACCAGCCAGCTTTGAGGGGTGCAAATGTTTGGAAATCATTAGATAGATTAACCATATCCATGCTCAGAAGCATGGGAAGGGTATGCTTCCAAATGCTACACATCTCTATATTTGGTTAGAAAACCAAATCTAGTGAGAAGACATGTCCCTTTGGGTTGAGTTTTCAGAAGTATTTTTCAGTCTGAACAGTAACACTAAACCAAAATTAAAAAATAAAGGGGGGGGGGGGCAAAAAAGGTACCAGTGACCCTGAGATTGGACATTGACTTGACCCTTCAGTGACCAGCGATGGGCTGTACCACATCTCATGTCCATTTGGTTGGTCCATCCCCAAACTGATGGGGCTGGGGTTCGCTGTAGGATGAATTTTAACTGTACGTTCTTGGCTGTAACAGCATGTTGCATTTTAACGTCCTTACTTAACACTCACCCAGCGTGAGCAACAGGCTCTGGGAAGAAAAGCAGATAAATCTAATCTCAGCACCTTCACTGTTTTGTCAGGAAAAGGACAGGTCACATTTGTTTGACCTTTTTTTCCCCCCTGAAGTACACTCTTTGCCCAGTCATGCGCAGTCATCACAGAAGTTCATTCCCCACTGTCAGCAGGACCGGCCATACTGAAATAAGTGCATGATGACATCTACTTGTGTTAAAAATAGCAAAACAAAACAAAACAAACAAACCCCAAAATTAACCAGCAACAGCAGCCTATTCAGTAAAAACAACGTACTCTCGGCCCCTTTAAGTGCAGAAGATTTAAACCTCTGGGAGTCACTGGGACAAATCTCCCAGGCTCTTGCAGCAAAAGTGTCTCTCCCTCACTCGCTGCTTTCTCCTTTCCCCTCCATGCACAGTCCTACACTTGGCCCAGGTGGCCGAGCTCCAAGGCACCATCACCAGCCAATTGCCTGCAACGTATTCTCCTGGGTGGAATAAAGATCCCTTTAAAAATAATTGTGTTTCAATCAGGAGGGAGGCGGAGGGGAGTGCTGGACCCAGGGCTAGAGAGAGCTAGGCAGGGAGGAAAGCTGGTCTGCTCTGTTTGTTTGCCTCTTTGAAGGGCTGTTCTAGGGTCTGGCTCCAAGTTCAGGATTTTCCACGCTGAACCTGATTTGAACCTGACTCAGAGCCCAAGTTTCCTTTGGACATAAATCAGTTTAGGGACAAGATCTGTCCAAAGACACATGTGAGCAACTCCCAATGAAGTTAAGGGCTGATGTGTGCGTGCACATGTCTGTGTAACTGTAGGAAGGTCATGACTACGTGCCTATTTTATGAACTTTGGGTACTTGTTTGATGTGTTTTTTGCCTTTCATTGCCTCTGTACTCCGTAGTGATTCTTGTTTCCTCAGAGTTTGGAAAGAACAAGGCTTCTCCTGACACTAGCTGTTGCTCTCAGAAGACATCATACATAAAGTCTTGCTGGATTTCCATCTCAGTCAACTGTTTATGATAAAGTTCTGGAACTGAGAAAGTCCAGGTTATGTCCTCCTGTCTGGCACCCATGTGCTACCTCGCTGTGGCTGACCAGTGAGCCAAAGCTCTCCAAGATGCAAGACTGAATGCTTTGAATCGATTTCTCTGCACCTTCTGCACTGCTCCGTGCTGCCTCTGGTCTCTGGGACTGCACACATCTGCATGAGAGCAGCAAGCAGTTAACCTTATCCAGGTAGAGGTTTTTAATTTAAAAGCAAGCTGATAATAACATTCCCTGTTCAGCAGATCCCATCTCCCACAGATTTTGTTATTCTCATTCAAACTGAGGTGTCCTTTTCTCCATGGGGAAATAAGCCCCCTAGGTTTCTTTAAGATAAGTTTTAAAGATTCAGCCAGCCTGCAGGCACAGCAAGGTAGGAGAAACCCAAATTCCCAGGGAGCTTTATGGCACGTGCATGGAGCATGTGGGAGGTTTCTTTGAGAATTACCTTTTTTTCCTCACCAGAGGAGACTGCTCAAGAAGTAAAGACCAGTTTCAAGTGAGAGTGCCAGCCTCACACCTCCAATAAAGCAAGGATCCTAAACAAATACAGACTTAACTACTTCTCCAAGTGTCAGATAGAAAGCTATGTGTCACAGACACGTCATCAAGACAGAAGTCTTGTTAAACATGTAATAGATGGTTGATCTGTGCTGGTCCTTTTCCACAAAGGGCCATTGCTGTCTCCATTGGACATTGTTTCCATGGCAGATGCGACCCAGAAAGTGATGGAATTTACTTTTTGGTTATGATAACCTTAAATAGTTAACTACCACCTTTGTATATTGCATTCGAAAAACTTCTTTTTATTCTGAAAACTGTAAAAAAGAAAAGTCAATTCAGCATCCAGTATAGAGTTGCTCTGTGTGTGGAAAAAAGCTAACAGCTCCAAGTACAGCATAGCATGAAGTGGGTCTCCATACCTTCAAGTTCTCAGGGAGAAGGGAAAAAAAACACTGGATCAAATTTAGCTTTGGCATAAGCGGGTGCAATTCCCAGAGGGATTTGCACCCGCTTATGCCAGGATTGAGTTTGGCTCATGAAACTTGCAGGGTGGTCGTGTAATTAAATTATATGGTGGTTCAGTATATTTCTACAATGCCAAATGATGCAATATTTTTTCAAAGAAGACAGCTGCCCATTATTTAAAACAAGCTATTCTACTACCTTCATTAGCAGATAGCTCTCAACATTCAGCAGTTTTTCAAACCATCACTGAGGCATCTTAAGCTTTTGTCTTTAGACAGGAACACTGACAGTCTGAATTATACACTGCTTCCTCCTTATTAGAAGCTGCTTATAAAAAAAATACTGCCACTGTGGTCTACAGTTCAATGAAGTCCATTGTAAACTCCCCAGTATAACATAAACCTCCCTAAAACACATAAAATTATTGGCTTCCAAGACCAGTCTCACTGAAAGAAAGCTCTGTATTTAGTCTTTGCTTAAAACACAGGTATTTGGTTTGGAATTCAAACTCCCAACTCAGTTTTAAAAGGCCGGGTCCAAGGAAAGTTGACACGGACCATGTAATTTTAATTAAAGAAAGATTTTGCCCCTTTATGGCCAACAGGGGCATTGTAACGTTGACATATTGATGCTAAATAATTATGAGTCCATAAATAATTCAGTATATAAAAAACGCTGTATGGCTGGTGCCAGGTAGTGAAGTGAAACAGCAGTGGAACGGCTGACCTGCCAGGTTCGTACCACAATGCCAGGGGACAGACAGGTAACGTGACCCAGCAGCTATCAAAACAGGCCCGGGGTGTTCGCTACCCACAGAGAGCACCTGGAAGTGGAAAACCAAGGGCTGTCCAGCTCTGTCACCTCAGTATTTTAGCACCACCATCATATGAGAGGATAAACTTTTCGGAGTGGTACCAAGGCGAAAAGCAGTAGGGAAATCACATACAGAAAGAGAAATATTAAGAAGCAAATTAGTGATGAATTTAAGGCAGGGTCTTTTTTGGAGGAGCTGGGCAAATACCACAAACTTATTTCCATGGATAACTGCTCAACCTCTAAGACCGAATTCAGTTCAGATGTGCTCCTGATCCTCTACTGTTTGCTCTCCATGAGATTTCAGATGGCATCTATTTACTGGCATAGATAACTGGCAAAAACAAGTTTTAACCTCCCTACTCTAGAGTACTCCTGCCATCAGGGACATATATTAATAAAGATGGGAATTTAAACTTGTATTTATTTATTTTAAAGCTTGATAGGGAATCTTGCAGCTCTGAACCGAATGAAACATGTCACAGAAGTTTGTGAAGAGAACCATGCCCATCAGGCTTTCCAAACAGGTTCCTGCCCTGTGCCATCAGCCAAGGTAATGCTCGGAAATGCTCTGCTCATAGATGCTGTGAGATCAATACATTTTTAGAAGCAACGAGCACAACAGGGAATCGGAGGCCTCAGGCAGACAGAACCAAACAATCTGCCTAAAGCTTCACAAAGAGACACGTGCACAAGTGAACGTTGCATTGAAAGTTTTCTCTTTTAATTAACTATAGGATAATAAAGTGCACACGTCACCAGGTGTCACAGGATTACTCATCACCTAGAAAAGCTCCATGGCCTGGCAAAGAAAAGATTTTTCCAGTTTGTTTTCCGAGATTCTCCTTCCTGGTTCATCTGCTACCTTTCTGCTCCTTTTCCTTTGGGAAGACCCAGTGGTTTCAAGTACTTCCTCTGATTATTAGGGCGGCAAAGGAAAACAACTGACTGCGCCTGTGACCAGCAAGCAGGCAGGCACTGCCGCTCACACCAGAACCACACCAGAACCACACCAGTCCCATAGGGAAACCCTTTTGCTGGATTAAAGCAGCGAAGCGAACAACTGCTGACAAGAAGACTTGATCAAGTCAGGGCTTGCTGGAAGACCAAGTGCTGAACAGGGATAAAAAGGAAATGCTGGACTGCTCCTCAATCCAAGAAAACCCCTGCAGCCCAGCAAACTGGCTACCTCTGCCAGGTCTTGGCAACTGCAAGAGGGTGTGGGGAGAAGGAGCACAAAATAAAGCCCAGAAACACTTTTACATGCCAGTCCAAGATTACTTTGGGCATTGTTTTGACCCCATACAACCCTTGTCACATCTCCACCACAGGTGCAACCCTCTTTTATCCTCTAAATCGAGACATTTCCTTTCCCATGGTTGGGGAAAAGAATAAACGCCTCTAAATCCAACTAGAAGAATACCTCCTGCTGAATGGTTTCTTCCCTCTTATTCCTCTCCCCCCCCACAATGAGAGCTGCCTTGTGGTTGCCATTGCAAGGACCAGCATTGCAGGCAGACCTGACAGCTTCTTAGCGCAGGGCTGTGCTTGTGTCCTTGCTTTACTCAAAACCTTCATTCCTCTTTTCTTTAAAAAAAAAAAAAAAAGAAAAAAAAGAAGAGAGAAGCATACCCAGATCAATGACCTGGATACCTACTATCACTTCACAGGTGAAACCCACACTTCAGTTCTGGAGAAGCAGAAGACCCTGATGGCTATGTGTGGACTGGTTTCGTAGAGTTAGGGAATGGTCCAGGGCAGAGGGCCACCACCTCTAAATCTTCATCCAGACTCACGGGAACTTAAAATGGTCACTTATGACAACATTTACTTAGGAGGGGAGTTTTGCCAAGACCTCAGCATTGGCTGAATTCTATCCCCTCCAAAACAATTAGGCTTTGGGGATTTTTTTTAAGTTCAAAAGGACCAGAGCAAGTCCAGGCCAGAGAGTGAGAGTTCTCAGTTTGCTGCAAACAAGAAGCAAGCCACCCACCCACCACAAAAATCACATGCACACCAAGCACTGGGAATTCTCATAAAATTATCACTCTCCTTTTTCCTGAACCCCGCCAGACAGAAAACTAAGACACACACACACACAAAAAATTTAAAATCACCAGCTTGACACAATTCCATAAAACATCTCACGGGTAAAGAGCCTATAAAAGGTGTCCAATAATGAGACTAAGAAATGTGCAGAATGAAGGCAGAACAGTGCACTGATCCTACTGCACAGGCTAGGGAGAGGTGGAGATAAAGCTTAACACAGAGAAACCCAAAGAGGACAAAAGAAAGGTGGGTAACACAGTCCGGTGTCTGCTGTTAGAAAAGCAGCCTCTGCTGGCAGAGGGAGACCTCTGGTTTCTGTGTGGCTTTTCCACCAGCTCTTGGCTCCGTTTCCCTGGTGGAGCAGGGGCATCCCTGCCGAGAATGTCCCGACATGGCCTTTGCCACCCTGGGGGAGCCAACTCTCATTAACAGGCCAAAATTAAGAGCTTTTATCTCTTCTTATACCACCTTTCCTAAGTAGCTTCACAATCCAAACAACCAACCAAAAAAAAAAAGTTTTATTTCCACGGCTGACAGCCCCAAATGCTACATCTGAAAGAAAGAGCAACGTGTGTCTGTGCAAACGGTTTGCTGTCCAAGAGGCCTTTGTGATTTGTCAAATTAACACCTGGAGAACGAGGTGAGGAGGAGTTTCATCCCCAGGCAGGGAAGGCCATCCCCCAGGTCTCCTCGGGACCTCTTTTGCAGAGGCAGTTCCCAGAAGAGGGAGCGAGCACGTTGCTGCACGTTGGCCGTGTGTGGCCCAGCTCCTCTTCCCAAGCTCTTAGTTGCTTAATTATCCTCCCTCTGAAGGGTCAAGCTTCGGCTAAAGAATACCCTGCACTCGGTTATCCCTCGTCCTAATGAACGCTAATAAAAAGCATTTAGTTGACGCATGCAACATAAAACTCTGCCCCGTTTCACTGCATCTGCTTAATAAGAACCTCATTTAATATCAAATTACTGCCTGCTCAGCCAAAGCCTTGTATTTGTGGTAACGGGGCTGCGAGGCGGGAATATCAAGAGCTGCAATATGGAAATTCCTCACTAATATTCTCTGCAGGGCTGTGCAATTACTTAATTCATTTAGCTGAGCGAGCCTGACGGCCGGGCCAACTGTTTCCCAACACCAAGCCCAATGCTAGGCAACTGGCCTCCCCGCGGGCCGGTCCCCCCATATCGCTTTTCCTGGGACCCAGCTATTCACAGTTGCTGTGGGGATTTCAAAGAGGGTCCTGGATAGTGTTACTAAATGAATGGGGCTCGTAGTAGCGAATGTGAAATCCTGCTTCTTGCCCGTCAGTCCAGCACCAGCCCAGAGGCTGCCCCGCGAGGCAGCAGCCTCAGAGAAATGGGGAGATTGGGTTTACTGAATTCAGTAAATTCAGTAAATTTAAATAGCCTCCATCTGTTCAGACTGGAGAGCCCAGTGCAGGGGAAATGTTCTGCCTTGGGAAATATTCCTCCTCACAGTTTTAGAGAAACCTGCCTTAAAAATCCCCCCCCAACCCTCCTCTTCCTCCACCCCACCACTCCCAGCCACCTGACTCAGCTGCCTCCTGTAGAAAATCAAGTTCTCCATAGTGCACATCAAACACTTCGGGGAAAATTTTTTTTTTTAAATGTAAACAGTGATAATTCCCAGCTCCCATGAACAATCACTTACCAGAACAATTTTTCACACACATTCTTCACAGCTTTAATCAAACCTCAGACAGTAATGTTTTAGGGGAAAGGATTTAGTCAGTATATTTGAGGTAGCAGAAGCAGCCATATTAAGAAAGAATGCTAAATGTTACCATTCATAGACCACAGGTTTTTAAAACAATTAAAAAATATCATATCATGATTTTAACTGCATACACAGTTTTGGCAAGACCAAATACTGAAATATTTTGTCATGGTTTACATATGTAAAAGGATATTGAAAAATTGGGGAGGGTGTTAAAAAAAAACACAACGAAACAACACAACCCACAAATGTGATTCAGCAGCTGCCTTAGAGTGAAATTTAAAGTGTTTAATTTGTTTAGTTCAGTAAGAAGTGACTAGATTATGGAATATGTGTGTCTTCATAGGAGGCAAATGGTCTAAAGAGTGTGACAAACAGCAGTAGAAAAATTCCCGTGGCGCCAAAGTCAGGACGACACAGGGCATCCTGTAACGGCCACAAGCAAAGCAACAGCTCTCCCAGCACTGCCTTCAACACAGGTGTCTGTCTTGGAGATACCTTCTCATCAAATAAGTTACTGAGCTCAGGAAAACACGTGGGTGGGAAGGCAATGGTCTGCAGCAGGTCAGACTGCGAGCGGTGTTGGGTGAGGTACGCTACAAGGGCAGATCAGAAAACCTGAAGAGACCCACCATTGAGACGAACCTGCCCAAACCAGGTGAGCAGCACAGCAGGGCAAGCTTCTGCTGTACAGAAACCTCCCTCCAAGCAGGGCATCACCCTGAAGCATGCTAGCTTGTCCCTACATACGTCCCTCTAAACAGCCTTCTTTTCACCATCACTTTCCACCGCCTCAGGTTCCCTTGCGGGCACAGCACACATGTGCTGACACCAGGACAAAGCAACTGGAAAACCCTGCCCAGGTTCTAGCATATATTTTCCTATAAGAGGAAAAACCACACGGAGGGCCAGGAAGCCCGCATTGTTTGGAGACTCTCCAGGGCCAGCAGATGTCCTGAGAGCTGGTGGGAAAGGCCAGCGCCTGCGTTACACACCGAGGCTGTTGCCATCACACCACGTCCTCCTCCCTGGCAGAGGGGAGGTGGGTCATGGGTAGCAAAGGAGCATTGGAAAACTGGATATACCTAAAATGGCACGCTAATGCCTGCCTTTGGTAGGACACAGTGACCCCCTCTCTCCCTGCCTCCACTTTGGCAGAAGGTGAATCCACCTTTGCCTTCACCATTGGTGCCTTGTGCCCAGGTTTAACACCTGCAGTTTTACGCTGCAGCCCCTCACAACGTACTTGGAAACCAAGGGAAGCCATTACTTTACACACACACATTCCATTTCTCTCTCAAAAAAAAAATCAAAGCTAAATAATTTGAGGAAAATTTTCAACCCTATTTGCATGTAAAAAAGTCCTTCCCGCCACACACATGCCCACCCCCCATCTGCTTTCCTGCTCTGCTGCCCACACCCTGTCACCAGCAACATGTAGAACCCAAAATTCAGTAGCAACCTGGGGTCCTATCGCGATTCATTCTTTGGTAACTCTTGCTTGGTTTTGCTTTCAGTGGTGGGTTCCAATGGATTTGTGATCTCACTGTGAAACTCTGGAAAAAAACTGGAAATACTTCAGATTTGACTTAAAGCTGGAGATGCATTTCATAAGAAGGACCGAGTTTGTGAGAAGAGCTCAGAGCTTGTTCACCCATGGATGCACAAACCAGAGCCAAATTTTGGTAAGGAACAGAAATCCTCCTCCCCCAAAATGGCCTTGTTTCTGATTCAATTAAAATAAAATAACCTTACTCTACTGTCAACCTTGCCAGTCTTCAAATTCTCAAAGCCAGGATATTTCTTCACCTGCAAGGAGCATCACAAGACTTAAAAACCATCAGCCTTGCCAGTACTGGGCATCTAATAATACTTAATGACCTGAGCTGAGCGACACAGGACTAACTTCTCTTCTAATGCTTGGAAAAACTGCATTTTTGGAAGACTCTAGTGTCTGAATTTATGAAAATATTTACTTTATAGCCAGCTATATTGAATCCCACTATGTGGGATTCAAGGTTTTGGTGGTTTTGAGTATGGGGATCAATACCAGTTCTTTACCATTATTGTTAACTATTTAGTCTTATCCTATTAAATCTAATTATCTTTCAACCCTCATGTTTCCTTGTTTTCCCTGGTTCCTCTTCCCAGGTGGGGAGGGGTCATCTATTACAGGTGATAGAGTAATTGTCTAAATGACAATAAATTGTTATGGGTTTTCTCAAACCACGACACTTACACATGTGCTGAGAGGGGACCACCCTTAGGTCCACAACCGCTGCCAGTGGTTATAGTCATGACAGAGAGACCTCCCCAGTTGCACCCCTACGGACCTCCCAAGTCATGAGCAGATTAAAAAGCAGGTGAAAATCAATACAGACCTAAAGGAAGAGAAGATCTCCCTGTGTTCACCCTGACAGCTCTCACAGGAGGGGGTAACAGTGGTGGGTTCAACATCAGAGACCCAAAAGGAAGAAAAAAACCCACAGCAGCCTAAAAAGCCAAAACCTAGAGGACCTCTGGACAGATGTGTCCTGAAAGCAAGGAAATGTCCTCCCACATCTACAAAGGATGAGTCCTTGTCTCATTCTGGCCAGCCCCAGAAGCCAGTGGGGCCTTGTGGGTTTGTAGGATGATGGGCAGAGCAAGTGAAGAGGGAAAAGCATGCCTGGTGCTCAGCATCTGTTCAGTGGCAGAGCCACTCAAGCCCCCATGACCACCTGGCTTCTTCCCAAGCTGGGCATGATGAGGCCACCACTGGCTTGTGCCACCTCTGCCGGGTAGCCACTGGATAGGGCTGCTGCCTCCAGACCACCACAGAGGAGAGAGCATATGGCAGCCCACAGTGTCCTCTAGAGGCAGAAAAATATCTTATGATTTAGTGACAGAGGAGGACAGGAGTGCACTCGAAGCAGGGTTGCTCCACCAGGCCAGGAGGGATTGCTCCAGGCTGCCCAGAGACAAGGGTGGAGGACCACTGCTGGGCACAGGAGGAACAGGCAGGCATGGGGTCACACCACGCAGGTCTTTCACAGGGGACATTCCCCCCAGCACAATGGAAATAGGCAAAATTTACTTAATTAGATCCAAACCACGTAAATAAAATAGGTCCTCAAGGCTCACAGATGTCAGCCCCCAAAATTTGGCAGCTTTGATGCCCATCACACCCTTTCAACTCCTGGAGGGGTTTTATAGCCATTTGGGTTTCCAAACAATCAACCTGATGCTGGGTGGGCACACTGGGTTGGCTGCTTGGTCTGGGCCCTTCAGGTCAGGTAAAACAATCTTTGCGAGGATAAAAAAAATATATGCTATTGCTCTGTGAAATATTGGTTTGGGCCAGGAGCTGTTTCTGGTATTCTTAAACATGAGGAGCCCATGAGTTTGAGTAGTCCTTTGAGGCTTCATACAATTGTGGAAAATGAGGTTCTTGAGTACTCTAAAACTGACTTTCAGCTAGTATTCTTATAAATCCAGGAAAGCCTCCTACGTATCTTTCAAAAATAGCTATGATTTAAAAAAAAACTATGCATGAGAAAGACAGGAAAAAATTGAATATGCTTGCAATATGGTTGATATTCTTGCCAGAGGCACTGTTCCTCAGAAGACAGATGCTCACACAGAAGATCCCACCCTTTCTGTATGTACCATTGTGATGTAGCTGCCGGTAAACCACCAGCCACCACAGGCAACGCAGTCACACAAAAACCACTGCAAGAGGCAGACTGCATTGAAGAAAGGCAGAAACCAAGTACCTGGGGCAGCATGGAGGTGAGGAAGGGGCTGCCAGACCTGCTGGAACCCCGACCAGTTTCTGCCTACCCTCTCCCATCACTGCTGGAGTCAGCAGTCAGCCTAAACTTGTGTGTGTGTGTGTGTGTGTGTGTGCGTGCATTTCTCCAATCAGGAGAATGAAATTACATGTGGAAACACTGCCTCCTTGCAAGCAGACACTGCTGCATCCAAGTAAGTATGAAGGTCTGATGTTTGACAAATCAACAACCAAATGAGAGAAAGACACTCCCCCGCACACACAGTCAAACCACTGCCCTGAAGCTCTTCCTTTGCTTTTCCCTCCTTGTCCTTCTCAACTCTAGACTGCTGATATTCACAGAGCGTTCTGGCTACCCCTTGTCCCAGGAGTTCAAGCAAAGCACCCCTTGGTCAGCCAGGCCTTGTAGGTCATCTTCCAAGCACCAGACTCAATTACTTTGAATATTACTGAACAACAGAGCATTTAGCAGCTCCCTTTAGTCCAAGGCAGGGGACAGTGTTCCTCCAACCACCCTTTTGGCTTAGCCTTAGACCATCCAGAGCAAGCTGCAACACAAAGAAGCTGGGGAAGTCAACCATGACATAAATCATTATTTATAAAAAGATAATGGCTGCAGAGCAACACGTACCAACCAGCCCTGCTTTTGTGGAAGGAACACTCAGAGTGCCAATACCCTTCTTGTTCACCAACCAGCGACTGAGAAACCAGATGTCCACAAGAGGACTGAAAGCCTCAGGAACATTTAGAGAAACACCAAATCTCTGCATCCCAGTCTTGCAGCCGTAGTTGCTAAACCAACCTGAAAAGTACAATATTGCCCCCAATTCTAGCCCAGGAGAGGGAGGAGAATGAAAAGAAGTGAATTTCAGTGTGTTTTCAATCAGCTCTGACCAGCATTCCAAGCTTGATCATGTGTGGAATGGATGGTAGGCATTCCATGGCAGAGGTGTACCCTCCAGCTGCATCCCAGGCAGCTCCAGTAGGTCCTGGGGTGACTCTCTGCTCAGAGTGTAAGTTCAAGGCAGGGTGTGGGGTGAGCTCTTGGCTCAGCACCTCAGGCACCGCATATCACATACATGTTTAAATTGTGCCATGTACCGAGAAATAAATGATAAACACATTTTGTGTAAATCTGGCACAGGCAGGGTTTCCAAGCATGAAAATACAAACCAAAACACAAACCAAGGTCCCTCAGCACTAAATTCTCCCCAAGACACAAATCTCCAATTTTTGCTGGACTGATCCAGCCAATGGATCTGGCTTTGGTAGACAATCAGCAAAGTTTCCAGCCCAGGAGGCATAAGCCTCGCTCCGGCAGGGAAGAGCTTCACTAGTTGCTGGGATGGATGGTTAGAAGCTGCACTGCTGCGGCTGCCCAGCAGGTGGTAATATTTGTTAAAAGTTTAGCCAACAAAGTCCCTAAACAGCAGCAATTTGCACCTGAGCGTAACCAAACCATTCCGCTATTTAAAACGCAATTTAAACAAAAAAAAAAATTAAAAAAGGAAATGATTGTGTTGATTTGGTCAGATTCCTGCTTTCCTTTCAGAATAATGTCTCTCTGCACAGAGAATTAGTCACTATATACTGAAGAAAAACTCATTTTCATCTTCTTGTTCACATGTGCTGAAGTGCACAAAACGTTTTTCTTGGAGTAAACTAGGATTTCTGTTTTTGATGGTTTGTGTCTGTATCTAGCACACACACCACACCCACACCCCAATTTCCAGAGACGGGCAGTAAAAATTCATGGCTACTTCTTCTTGGCCTCCACTTGACTTTAGATTTCTGATATTCATGTTATTGTTCATTCAAATTATTTATTGCCTGATAACTCAAGCACTTGAGAGTTAGTGGAGCCGGTCTTTCTTCAGTGGTGCCTAATGACAGGACAAAAAGAAATGGTCTCAAACTTGAATATGAGAAGTTCCACCTACACATGAGGAGGAACTTCTTTACTTTGAGGGTGGCAGAGCCCTGGAATAGGCTGCTCAGGGAGCTGGTGGAGTCTCCTTCTCTGGAGACATTCAAAACCCACCTGGATGTGTTCCTGTACAACCTGCTCTAGGTGGACCTTGTTTGGCAGGAGGGTTGGACTACATTGTCTCCAGTGGTCCCGTGGTTTTGTGAAAATGGTCAGAGAGACATTCTTCCCTAAAGAACTGCTGTATTATAGAGCTAGCGAGGCCTGTGCGAGTACCCATGGGAATGTGTTTTTCTGATCCCTCCACTATAATTAGAGCAATCACTTGCTCACACAGCTGTGTATCGCTGCCCAGTGCGGCAGCAGCAGCTTCCTGATCAGTCAGGCTTTGCTCTGCCACAAGACACCATCTGAAACACCAAGCAACTGGGAACTGGCTCAGACACGAGTGCTTACCTCTTCTCGGAGGGTGTATGAAGTCCTCCACCTGCTGAGGATCCCCTGCAGAAGATCACCTTCTGTCCAGATAGGTCCTCCCTGCAATTTGTAAAGCTGTGGAGGTCACACACCTCTGTCTCCACAGAAAAGCATTAATACTCTGCACAGAATGACTCAAGGAGCAGGTTACGGTCCAGTGAGAAAGGCCAACAGGCAAGCATTAGTGTTCCAGAAACCCTAGACTGGCAGTGTTTGGCACATTCAGTGTTCAAGTTAATCTTTAACTCTTTCACCTATATTAGCAATAATGGGATTTTAATTATTTGGTTTAAGAACTTCATTAATGGCAGCCAAAATGGTTTCTTTGGGGGTTTTCTGCACTCCTCGTAAAATTTGGTATCCTTGAAAAAGCCCAAGAGAAGACTAATGCTAGCATGCATTTCTATTTTTTTTTCAGACTTTGTTATATTTGTCTGCATCAGTAAATGGAGAATATGAGTACAAGCATGTTTGAGGTATAATCCCACCTATTCTGCTCAATTTCTCACAAGTTTTATGTTTCTTTACCCTCTTTCTTGGAGGGCTTGAAACTAACACAGCTTTTTTAAATTTGACCAAGACTATCTAGTGATTAACAACTGTGAGACCAGATTTCAACACAAGAGAGGACCATTACTGTAAATTGCCATAACTTACTCTGATCCCATGCAAAATACAAGCAAAAAAGTTTCCAAACTTAACTTGCCTCAAACTCTACATGAGATCTGGCTACTGTTAGACAGCCAGAGGGGACCACAAGGTTAATGAGCACAGTTATTGTTAACAGCCTGGTTTAGTAGCAACCACTTCCTCCCTGCCACCACTCAGTATCCTTTCAGCATAGAGGTGAAGTTAAGACTTTTTTGGTCTGAAGCAACTCAATCGTTCCCCTTTATATTAGCAGAAGAAAAGAGAAGGTGTCCTAATCATAGTCTATAAAATAAGGCAGATTGCCAGGTCTGAGAGATGACATTGTACTTCAAACCAAAATTAACTCCTCCACTAAAAGCCAAACTCGATAAAGGAGATGCCTGCTCCAAACTCTACAGCCAAGAACATCTTCTCCGATAGAAGACAGGAGAGACCAACCTCAGCAGTTTGAACCTCAGCAGCCTGAAGAACCTCCAGCAAACAAAACAGAACCAGCAGCAACCAGCCATCCTCATATAGCATCAACCTTCTCCTGGCTGTTTCATTTAGGACCCACCTACCTCTAATCTTGTGATCCTTATAATAAGATCCATCTGTCTTCCCTCTCCAAACAGCTTATACCTTTCTACCTTGGGCTTTTCCCCCTGATTACGTACCTATGTACATCTCCTTCCCTCCCCATGGGGATAATGCTCTCATGTCATCTCTCTGACAGCATTGCAGGTGCCAGATAAATTTCTTAGGAACAAAACAACCTCCTAACACCCCTCCCACTAAAGCTCTGAGGAAAAACACAGCTTCCCCAAATGACTCTGTGCGTGAGGCTGTGAAGATGTGTGAAAAGCATTGGGTGGTCTCTCTCTCCCTGGATTATCTCTGCCCATGCACTGCCTGTCCCTACCAACACACCTACAGGAGGAACCCACTCTGCAGCTACAGGAGTGACCCACCACCATTCAGTACTTGCAGACTTTTCTCCTCCAGACCAGGTCTCTTATGTTTCTCTTTTCCTTCCAAAAACAAGGGTCATTTTCCTTATGATGGGATGGACATCAAAGCAGTATCCCACCCAAAAAGGGGAGCGCTAACACCAAAGACAAGGAAACTATTCAAAACAATTTTCTCCCATAGAAGCAGCTCTGCCTTGAACAGACTACTTAAATATCTATGGGGTCAGAAGGACATGGCATGTGTAACCATGTACCCATGATGTGGGGCTGGGGAAGCCCTGGGATAGACCTCCTGGGGTGGAGGTTGTTGGTGAGATGGCTGGCTTCTCAGACACCAGTATTCCTAGACTCTTTCTAGTTTGAATCCACTAGCTGGAAGGAGAGACAGATGAACTGGGATCCCTCTCACACTGAAAATTTGCCTTTCAAATGAGTCTGTAAGCTCATCTGAGGCTTTCTGTGTTAGCCAGCTACTCCCACCCTGGTTTTGGAGATCAGTCTCTGAGACCTCTTGACACTTTTCACACTCCCACATAAACTATGATTCAGGCAAGTGGGTTTAGGTGGTCATTGACAACTCTGGGATCCCCAAGAGCGGTGATCATGATGCTTCCAAAAGGACCCTTCAGCCTCATGAGGAGATTAGCAATCCCAGCTTTCCATAGGTGATCTGACAGGAGCAGGACTCTGACCCAAGGATGAATACCCTCCACAGCAGCAAATGTGGCACAGAAGCCTTTGGAAAAGACCCAGCAATCCACGCTAGTGGAGGAGGGGGAAAAAATCATGCTTACAACAAGATGTTCATCTTAAGATGTTCATCTTTTGCAGAGAAAGGTGATGACAGCCAGGATGAGGGAAGGGGAAAAAAATTCAGGGCAGCACCCTGTGTGGGAAAAGATTGCTCCCCTGCCTGTCCCAGCCAGCTTGTCCTTGGAGCCAGCCAAATGGGCCACTGGCTCCAGCCAGCCCAGTGTGACAGGGCCCACACCACACCTACAAGTGTCTCCAGGCAATTTCCATCTAAAAAGCAGCTCTTTCCTGGAAGGGCTGGGCAAAGGACACAGAAAGAAGCAAGGAAGGTGATGGCTGTATCTGCCTGCCACCACTGCCTCCAGGCCAGGGCCGGGCACCAAGGGCTTCAAAAGCCACATGATGGGATGCTCCTGCACTCCCTTCATTCACCGCAACTACCTCTACAGAGCAAGGATCCCACCTGGTTTCCTTGTCCCTGGTGTTAATGCCCTCTTCTTCAGGTGCTTCCAGGATTTTTTGCCCATCCCATCTCATTTGCGGAAAGAAAAGAGAAATATAACAGAGGGAGATACGAATGAACCAATATGTCATTGCTTTTTATTGAGTTTTACCCATTTGGCAGTAAATCTGTGCTGTGCCTGTTCCTTTAATTAGTTGTCTCTCAGTCCGGAAAATCAGGGCTGCGAAGTGCTGATATGGTGTTAAATAATTACCTGGGAATAAATGCTTTGGGTTGGACCAGGAACTTTCTCACTGCTGCTAGCAGATCCCCGTGAGGCACTGGGAAGCAGCAGGGTTGGGCAGGGGTGGGAGCCCCACAGTGGGAACCCATGCCGAGGGATGGGGGGGGACATGGGGGGATGTGGGGAGAGGCTGCTACCGGCAGGCAGTGGCTTAGCCCTCCCTTCCCAAGCGGGCAGTAACTCCTGTGGGCAGCAGAGAAAACGAGACAAGAACAGACAAATTTGGAAGAACATGAGGAGGGGGGGGGGAGTCCAAGAGTAAGCGAATTACCATCAGGCTTTGTTTCCCTGTCCTCCCGGGACATAAAGAGAAGGAAGGTCTTGCCCAAACATGACCCAGCACTGATGTGAGACCCCACTCACGTTTCTCACCTGTCCCTCCCCACATGCAAAGAGCAAACCATGCATCTTCCTTCCACGTAAGGGCAGAGGAGAGAAAAGAACTGCACCACACATGCTTACTTCGGAGGGAGACGCGAGGCAACGTGGCTCTGTCTTATTTTTTGCCCTGGATGCGTAACACCAGACGACATTTCCTTTGCAGCGAGGTGGGTGGCTTTTACCTTTATGGGCACAACACACAGCAAAGGCTCTGGCCACACACACGGGGGACAGGCTGAATTTGAGGTAAACCCCTGGAGCGAAGTGAACGCAGCAGCAGGAGCAGCCCCATGAGCAGACTCTTCTCCGAGAGGTGTGAGAAGGCAGCGGGCTGCGTGTGGAAGGGTTAGGTGTTTCATCACGGGGAGGAAACGGCCCACAAGGAAGCCAGGAGTAAATCTGCTGTTGCTGGGTGGGCTTAATGGCTCCTCGTGATTGAGTGGTGCACTCACAGCTTTCTGGAAACTGGAACAACTTGAGCTGCTGTGGGTTAACCCGTTCACACACCCACGGCCTCAGCCTGATGCAAACACCTAGTTTTATTTCCTCGGCAATTAGGGGACACTAATGTGAAACGCTCCTCAGGAGAGAGCCAGCCCAGTTTCTCTGCCCCCAAAGCTCAGAGCAATTTAACTGAGCACAGGAGGTTTCCAGTGCACACCCATCCCACACCTTTCCATCCCAGGACACTAACCAGTTCCAGCAGCAGCTCATAGCTCCTGGTTTGTAGCTTTGGAGGGCTTGTCCTGAGCACGTTTCAGCTAGACGCATGAGATTCTCCGCAGAAGTGCGGTGAGTGGGAAAACACCATCCCACCTTGGGAAGACACCCTGAGACACACAAGGGTGGCACCCATGGGGCTGGTGACAAGGCCTGCGAGGGGCTGGCTCCATGATTTTGGATCTCCCCAGTTTCTCTGGGAGGGAGCTGAAATGTGCAGGCAGGGAGGGCGGGTGCTCCCAGAGGTCCCCTATTGCCGTGGGGAAGATGGGACACATCTGCCACACCACAATGAAACGGGCAGAGGAACTGGCTCTGAGCTGTGACTGTCCAACAGCAGGGTCCCATCAGATTTCATGACATGTCAAGTCCAAGGCTGATTGAATCAGGCAATCCAACACACAGCAGATACACCTCCACCATCACACTGTACCTATCTGCTGATGCATTATCTAGTCCTAAAATTTGGGTTTGGATGTGGCTGTTTGTCCTTTTAGTTTATTACCACTTAGAAATTTGTTCTTGCATGGTTGTATATTGCAAATAAATTTTTTTAATTGAAGCTTCCTGATCTTCTAGGCTAAGGCTGTTGACATGCATCTTCTCTCTTGGTGTGTGCCAGACAATGAGCTGACGTGTTGTAACAGGCAATGAAAGACCACAGATGGAAGCCCTCAGCCAGGAAAGGAGGTGACCTACCCAGCCTGAAAATCACACTTTCCCGTAGTTTGGTTCAATGCATGATTTTTTTTCAAATGCATGCAGCCGGACCCATGGGGTGAGTTGATAATCAGAACCGAGACCTGCTTCTCAAAATGAAATGAGTAGAGGGAGACACCATCTCCCCTTTTCATCAAATAACTTGGCTCATCTTGGCTTTCTGGTTACGCTGTTCTCCAGAATTCAAGCCAAGAAGGAATCTCACAGCATTCAGAATAAAGATTAAATTTAAAAGCCACTAGCCCCCAGCAGAGCCTGCAGATGTGTACTTAGCCTGTGTAAATTCTAATTCCACTGTCTGAGTGATACCCATGGGATGGCCATTCCTTACAGCTCATTTATGATTTCACACAGGACAGTACCCTCAATTAATGCTGCAGTTTTCTTTGCATGAGGTGGAAGATGATTCACAGTCCTTACTGTGTGCTAAATGCAGTGAGCATCAGGACACACACACTGCTCTGTAACAGATGAAAGCTACAGCCCGTTAAGAATCACAATGAACACAAAAAAGGGGCATCAGAGGTCATGTCAGAGCAAAATTGATGTGTGTGCACACATCTCAGGTGATACCGCGGACAGGAATGAACCGACCACCCTGTCAGAGCACTTCTGCCCCAAACCCACCTCTGTAAGGCAAGGGGAGGCGCGGAGGCATTTCTGTGGCCATCCACTTCCAAAGGTGAATAAGCCAACAGGCTGACAAGTTACAACATGACTTCCCCTGCTTATCAGCCTTTCCATATTAGGGCTCATCTTCATTAGAGAAAATAAAGATCATTCTCCCCCTGCTTTGCAGCTGTGGTGACTCAGGGGTCTAGCAGCGTTCACACACGTACCAAAACCTCTGCGTGTCTACCGTGGCCAGCAGGCTCTTCGAGCTATACATTCGTGTCACTAATCTGACTAATTTCATATCTTTTAGGGTCTGGTGGCTTTTACGAAGCAGGCACACAGAGCAGGGTGTCAAGAAGAGCTGTAGGTGGAAAATGTCACCCTTTCCCCCAGCCCCATGCGCACCTCTTGGCCACACAGCTCCGAGCTCCTCCTGCCGTGTTTCACCAGTTGAGGGTTCAACGTCCCAGGGTGCCCCAATCCCAGGTCTAAGAGCTGGAGCTCTCTGGCCTTCCAGACTGCTGCTTCACCAGCACAGCATCCATCACCCCTCTCTCTTTACATCCCCTGTTTTTCAACTACAGCAGCATATCCCGTGCCTAAAAAACACTGGGAAATGTGTTTGTGCGCTTTGCAGAAACCAGCTGAGTTTGTTTGCACAGCTGAGGCCATGTGTGAAGATGAGGAACTGAATTATTCACTGCATGTCTCAGACCCTGATGGCTAAATTGGGATTTGCTGCTCTGTCTTCCAGGGAGGAGGGGGAGTAGGGGCCGAGGGAGGAAAAATCTAAGAGAAAGAGGCCACGCTGTGTCCCTCCGCTCCACTGTTGTGAGCATTGTGGATGCTATAATTAACCACCTATAGCAAGCAGAACGGGCGGTACCGCTGGAATCATGGCCTCACAAACCCTGGTATTAAATCGTCACGCATGGCGCTACCTGGCTTAACATCTCGCGGGGTTTGTTTACCTTTCTTAGAGCAAAGGAACAAAAACTCCCAGGCAATTTTCACAAGATTTTAACACGTCTGTGTTAAACATCTCTCTGGACCCTCTGGATTAAAAAAAAATCCAACCCGCTTTTATGCCATCAGCAAGATGTTGTGAAGGGAAAGACCTGGCTATGCAGAGCCTGTGGTGGTCTGTGCCCCCCACAGTGACTTTGGGGTCCCAACAGAGACAACTTTATGGAGCTCATTTGGCAGAAGGGAACAGATTAGGGACCTTTAAAGAACTGACTCCTGTAGGATATCTCAAGCTGAGTGTGCAAAAATGGAAGCGTCTGCGTCATCCTAATGCCCTCTGGATGCTTTTGCATCTTAAACAGATGAATCCTTGAGAAGGCACCAGTTGGTACATTTAAAATAGGTACATCCAGATTCCCAATCCTGCTCTATCTCGCCCTACTATCCAGAGGAAAATGACCCAGCTACCAGTAGCATGAGAGGAAAGGAGAAAACAACACGGTCTAGGTACTTGCTCGCTGTACGGAGAAGCAGAGATTTTGTGCTATTACTATAAGCTTGATGCACACCCTTCAGTTTCTCCAAGCAATTGATCAATGGACACAAGAAGTTAACATCTTTTCTTCAGCAGAAAGGTGAATATATATATGTGCTTAATTGTCTAATCTAGAGACAGAGTAGTCCTTCGGGATTTGAATGAGTCAATTACCTCAGAGAATTTTACAAAAATTTCCAAGACAATAGGAAGTCTCAGCCACCAGATATTAATTTTTATTATATTTCCCTCCATTCCTCTCCAAGTGGGACTCAAAGAAACTAGGGCGGGGGGGGGGGGAAGTTAAGAAGAGATCAGGAAGATGAAAGAGAAACAGAGAAAAACCTCAGGAGACCCAGAAGAGGATCAGAGCAGTTGACACCATGGCTGAGGGCTGACAGATGAAGATGTTACAGAAGTACTCTCCTCTTCCTGGAGCTTTGCTTCTAGCACCAGGTAACTAGCCAGTGTAGCATCCCTCAGGAAAGCCTGCCCTCCACCAGTAGAAGGGTGCAGGTCCCCAGGGGTCCAGGAGCTGCCCCACACCACCACCTTTACCCCAAGGCTACACCCCAAGGCTTCTTTGAAAGGATGTCTGAGAGGACACTTCCCTTTGGCCAAAAATTCATGATGCCCACTGCATATATAAAATACACATCCCCCAAGGAAGGAATCAGAGAAAGTGTGAATAAAGGTGGGTAAGAAAGGTGAAGAGAGGAAAGAGAGAAAACAAACTCTGAATTATTCACATTTTCCTGGCTGACACACAATAGTCAGGAAAGCAGTTGTTTTCTTGCATCATTACCAGAGTAAAAAGACTCACAAGTTCTTGCTACACTGGTGCTAGTTCTGGAGTGATGGACTGAGGAAAAAGGGAAAACAGATATATTAAAGAAGCCTGTTTGACTCTGGGTTGCTTCCAGCAAGTCCCTGCAGCATAGTATAGGAACGTCATTAAAAAATTTCACTCTGTCACTTCTACAAATTTAAAGATATTCCCTCCTTGCTCTGGCCCAAGCACTAATAACGCCCACCCAAAGCCATTTCATTTATTGATAAAATAAATAAAGCTGTCTATTTTGTGTTTTCATCTCCAGGTATCTTCTCCCGGCATAAGCTGGCCTGGGTGCTCAAAGGTGTAAATACAGCAGTCCCTACAGGCCTGCCCTCATTAACACAGAGCTTCCCTGTCTGTCCAGGCTGCTTGGAGTGTGTAACTTTGCATTTTGATACCTCTTGAACTTTTAATGAGCGCGGGGAAAAGCCATCTTCTGTGTCTCTTGCAAGGGCTCAGATCCCAGTAATCCCCGTGTAAATTTTACACAAGGGCAGGTGTGCAGCGTGGATGGTCTCCTGAGGAACATCAGCACTTTCTGTGTGAGCACACCGCTGGTGACACTGCTGGGAGCCTTGGGGTCATGTTGTATCCCATGTTTAACTCATATACAAAGTCAGGAGAGGCAAATCCCTCTCGCCTTTTCTCTTCCCTAACTCTCATTTAATGCTTGAGTGCATTTGACAAGTTACATCCATGAAGCAGTCACCATCTGTTGGGAAATGGTTCAGTATTGCCTCCAGAGACAGACACATATAATATTTTGTGGATCCCATCCATCTCACAACATCCTGGCAGCACATATTATGGAGAGAGGAAGCTTTATAAGCCCCAAGTCCCACATCAACAACACAGTCAGTCAGCCACTGATTTCTCTGGCTTTTTTCCTCCTTTGCCAGACTCTCTCTGTTTCACAGTCTGCAAGGTGACCTGGAGGCTCTCCCAGGAACGAAGACAAGACCTTGTACCTCCCCTTCTTGTCTTTCCTATGAGAACTTTACAGCTGTTTTGGGGCTCTGTGTGTCACACTAACACATACACTGCTGCAAACAAGTTGGAGTGTCATGAAGCAAAGGTTAAAATTAGAACAGAGATCAGCGGGGAGGGCATGGCTGGGAAGATCTTGTTAATGGGTCTGCCCAGCTGAGGGCAGTTTCATGGCATCACTGGTCCCTGCTGAGCTCTCTGCCAAAAACGGTTCTCCCTCAGCTCCCACAGCAATACCCAGCACCTGTTTCGGCTTGGGATGTACTGACTTGTCCCAGAGATCATGGAAAGGGTTTTCAAAGCATTCACCACCACCAATCCAGGATGTACAGTTAAACTCCGTATTTCCTATCAAAATCTTTTTCTTTTTCCCCGTACGCAGCTGGTAACCCCTGCTGCAAGATGCGGTATAAGTTGTTTGCTAAAGGGCACCGCCTTTTCTCCTTAAGGAATCAGAGGAGTTAAAAGCATTTTCATGTAAAAGGCACAAATTAACAAGTTTTCCCATCCCTCTGTTCACAGAGCTCAGAGCTTACAACAAGGAAAGCATTTCTTCAAGTAGGAGCCAGACATTACTGAGTGCCTCCAGGAGCAGCCACCGTCCTCTCGCAATCCCCAGACCCTGCTCCAGTTTCCCGGTGGGTGCAGTACCCAGTGCGGAGTTTCAGTGAGACTACAATCGCCTCAGAAATGAGCAGTCTCCAACAATGAGGCACACTCCTGTGATTCATCCTTTTGTGCTGCTTGCCTGCCCCATGCACCCATCAGCAGTTACATCGCTCTCCTCGGGCAGCTCATACCTCCCAGGCTAATACCTTTAAATATAAAGCACATCTTGAGTTAACCGCTGGCTACGCACTAACTGGGGCTTGCTTTCCAGCTGAATAATCAGCTTTAAAGGAGAAGGTTTTCTACAGCTCAGATGAGAAAGCTGCAAAGGAATTGCTTAGCAATCCTCTTGAAAGAAAGCATTCAGTGTAGGGAACTAAATCCTATTTCATCTATTTAGACTTGTCACTAGTAATTACTTGAAAGCTCTATCAACTTCTAGCTTTAATGATGTAGTATCTGCTACAAGTCCTTCCGAAAGGGGCTGTTCTTGTGCAGCCTGCAGGTGCGTAGGAGCACGGGGCAGTGACGTGCCATCAATGTTGCCCAGAGTAAGGAAGGATTAAAAAGCAGAGTGCTGAGAGGAAAAAGAAAATCTATTTCTCCCTTTGCTGGTCCTTAGTAGGGTCACAGCTGGTGAGGACTTCCTAGGAGAATGGCCACAACCTTTACTAGTACCAATGGGAAAATGTTTCCATTGCCTTTCACATCATAGCAAAAGAGGAGGGAAATCATCCAGCTGAAGCATTAAACCAAATTTTGCAAAAGCCAGGATGAAAAAGAGCACAGGTCAGACACAGAACAACAGTCAAGCACTGTCACTGATGGCTGCATCATCATATTTCTCAATGTCTACCCCAAATCCACTCACTCAAATCAAGCAGCGTGCTGACATGGCAGCCGCGTGCCGAGATCAGAGCAGCTTCCCAGGAACAACCAGCTCAGAACTTGGTAAAAATCCTCTGGGACAGTTCTGCAGCCAGAATGGGGAAAAAGCCTTTTGCTCTATAACCCTGTGAATAATTCACCAGGTATTAGCTACATTTGGGATGCTACACTATTCTTCAGGTCTCCTCCTTGCCTCCAAAGCGGTGCGGAGGCAGGAGGGGGAGGAGGGAGAGCGGGACACCCCGAGCGCCGAGGATTTTGTGCTTTTCCAAGCAAACTGATTTCCCAAGGGGCCGCACAGCTCAGTGCTCCGCATCCCTCATGGGTCAAGCTCTCCTCAAGGTGGATGGTGACATATGTCACAGGAGCTTTCTGCAAACAATTGGGAGTGAAACTGTCTCCCGAGCTTTCTATACCGTTCATCAATCCAGCGAGCACGGTTCGTGCCTGGCTACCTTCCCTCACCTAAACCACGGCTGCCTGAATGGGCCAGATCTGGAGGTTATGTAAAAGCTATTAAATTTCTTTTGTAATGTGAAGGGCACAGGGGGATTTTTTGTTATTGTTTTTTTTTTTTTTAAGGTGGCAGTAACTTTACCTTCTTTCACAGCAAACCAAATGGTAGAAACTCCTGCACAGATGGTAATTTTTGATGCATTTTTCCACCCTAGAAATGGGATTTGTCCAACAAATTCTCATCTGCTCTCCCTATTTCTGTGATCTTCATTTCTGTTCCCTGCAGTTTCCTTCCAATATGGGCATTCAGGTGCCCTTTGGAAACATTTTTCTCTAAAATATTCCTCTCTTGAAGAAAAGGAGGGAGCACTGTACTGCCCACTTCCACATTCCTAGGCAACCTGGTCCTAGATGATCCTAAGAAAGAAACTACTGGCAATCCTGGGTTTTACCAGAGCTGTGATCCCACAGTGAAGGAGGAGGTTGTGCCAATGTCCCCATTGCTCCAAGGCCACAGACGCTGCAAGCAGCAGCCATTGTAGGTAGAACTGATCAGACCCTGGTCTGACTATGGAAGATGAGGGTAGATTGCCCTTCAGCCACACAACAGCCACAAGTACAGTGCTGTTCTTGTCCTTCCAACTACGACCAGGGCTCTTCAAAGCCTCCTTGGACATCAGGAGCAGCACTGCAGTCTTAGATGCTTGTTTCCCCCATTTGATCTGTCTACACATGCTACTGAGGATCCCTCCTCTGAGGCGGGTATGTCAATCGGGGCATTCGTTCCCCTCTGCAGGTGTTGGCTGCAGAAGGCAGGGCAGGGAGCAGGTTGTGCCAGTGGTTTTGGTGTAGAAAAACGTGTATGTAGGGTAGGAATTAGTACCTGTGTAGTACTGTTAGCACTGTTAGCTGTGTAGTAGCTGTTAGTCCCTGAAGTACTTGTGATACTGCACACACTAACCTAAATTCTGACCATGAAAAACCAATTTTCCCACTTGGTTTTGTCTAAATTGATGATCTGAGGGCTTGGAGCCCCTCTGGTGTGAGGACAGGCCGAGAGAATCCCTGCCCAAGCAGTCATTCCACAGTTTGGGTGCCTTCACCGGAGCAATTCAATGCCACAAGATGCTCCCAGTAAGGGAGAAGCTTTGGTGTCCTTTAAGCAGCAAACCTCATTCATTACCTGTGCTTGGACACATGGCCTCTCTTTCTCAGCTGTGGGTGTGAGCAGTGATTTAAACAAAGCATTAAAAGACAGGGGAAAAAAAAGCCCAGCACGGAAAAGCCTGCAAAACGCCATTGAGGCAGCAGAGCATTGAGATAAATTTATTTGATAGTTTTCTGCAGCGGGGAAGAGAGAGTGCCTGAAATTTATGCAATCATTAAACTTTCATGTGCAGTGGCCCAGTGATTCCAGAGCAGTGACACAAAGCCATCAACCATTTGATTCCAGAGCAGTGACACAAAGCCATCATTGCCATCGTTTATCAAACTCACAGCTTTTCCCCCAAAGCAGCTAATGGGACAGGGCAAAGAAGTTCTCAGTTGAGGACTCTGGCACTGACTCCTGTGTGTAGTCAATGGTGATTGCAGGCAATAATTTCATTGCTCCCCTACTGTTACGGTTTATAAAAACTGAAAATATAACCCATCAGGCGTGAAGGTGTTATTCAACCACTCTCAGAGTTCTCTGCATCTTCCAATACAAATCCCCCTATTCCCGAGTACAGCCCGATGTGTTACGGCACCGGCTGAGCCGAGGTGGGACTCCACCACACTTTCAGAGGTTCAGCTTGCAGGACAAACTATCATCAAAACTAGCCCGGCCAGGGAAATCTCTAACCATACCAGGGTGCCTCTGACAGTAAGGACTCCTTATTCTTTCAAATGTTTTATTTAAATAACCTGCCACCGTTGTTTTATTTTACCCTAACCACATTAGAGATTAAAGTGTCCAGGGACAGAAGCCAGTTTTAGCAAGTTCTTGAACCCAGTGCATAGCTTTTTATGGAATGGAGATGGGCAGAGACACGTGATACGTTTTGGCTCCATTCGGGTGTCCCCAGTGCGCCCCTGGAAGTGGGGAGCCAAAGGCAGAAATCCATTCTCCATCCTCAAAATAACTTTCAACACCATTCGTAAAATGGTGTGAACTAGGAAGAAATGAAAGGAAGCTGGTAGAAGGGAACAGCTGAGCAGAAGATGCCGGAGCAAAAACCTGCAGATTTCTGAAGGGGAGCTCAAGAGGGTTGGTGAGCAATCAGATAGATCTCACCAGACCAGTACTTGCCAGGGAAGGAGTCTGAGAGGGTAAAACTGAAGAGCTCTGATCTACAGGTAAGATGTGTTTTTCTGACATCTAACAAGTATGAAATACGAAATTCAGAGATCAGGCTTGACAACGGCTCTGTTTGTTAAGGTGATTAATGTGTCAAGATCAGCTGAGGTATACGTGGATGTGCCAAAACCCCTTTGTTAGCAGGCCAGGAGAGAAAACTTCCCGTGATTGCATCGAGTGTTAACAGCTGTATCTGCCAGCATCTAAAGTTAGCAGTCATAGAGTATATATTTAGGAAGGTCACTGTGAAAAGCCTAGGTTATCACTTAGGAACCTGCATTTCTACCTAGTTTTGTTTCACACAAATATGTCTGTGCTTGGCTGCCTTGCCTGACGGTGTGAAGGCAAAAGGCCAGAATCTACAGGCTTCCCGCTCCATGCCCATTTCTACAGCGGAGCCTCAGGCTCAGCAGTCCCCAAGTGTTGTCACTGAATTGCACCCCTGTGGGTGCTTTGGTTGAGTTTTGGGTTGTGCAAACCAGATACAGCGATGGTAAGGATGGGAAGGCAGGAGATGCAGCATGCAACCTGACTGTTGCCCTCGTGATGGAGTACCAGGAACACATATTGTCCCTTAAAAAGCCTGAAAGAAAGGCGTCTGTCTCACAGTCAGGCTGCCTCTGTCTTTGCATTTGAAGGTGAGGGACAGGATGGTGGCAATGAATGAAGAGATGCATGGACACACATTAGGGCTCTGGTTCTGATCAGGATCTTAAATTAGGACGTCCTTAAACAATCCCAGCAAAAAGTTTAGTATTACACATTTGTGTCTTAATGTTTTTACTGTAGCTTGTTAACTTGCCATATAACTGCTGATGATTTGTTCATTATATTAGCTTAATTGCTGTAAGCCTAGCGTGTCTGAATCAATCAAAGTTAAAACAACGGAATTACGTTTTTACATAATCACATTTGACTAGAAAGCAAGCTGGGCAGGAAGAGGTTCTACATGATGTTTTCGGATATCTTTACAAAGGAATGATAATTAATTCTGCACCACTTCTTCTGAAGGGATAGAAGAAGATGGGGAACGATAGTGGTTGGTGGTGGTTGTATAACTCCTGCCTGCTCAGTTTCCTGCAGTACACCGAGAACGAACCATCTGAAGTATAAAGCTACTTCGAGCCCCAGCACAAGGAAAGCTTAACACACACATCAGGATAATGTACACATCTCCATTTTCCAGACAGGAGCTGGGTCATTTTTATCCTGATTCACAGTGACAACTCAGACCCACTTGTGATGGTTCTGGGAGGCTGGGTGCCAACAAGCAGATTGCCCTGAAAAGTGTGTCCAAGAACAGGGCAAAGACCATTTGCCACGCACAGTGGATCAGGGCTGAACAACCAGCTCACCATGTCCAAAGCCAGGTTCTCCATCCAGGCTCAGCACCTTCACAAGCTGACATTTACTCCTAGTTCCAGCAACAGGTTAAACTGCCCTGATGGACAGTTTCTCTTCTCCTTGCTCATGCTTCCTCTCCATGTGAACTTCTCCCTGTGACCCACAGAGGTTCTGTCATCTCCACTGATGTGAAAAATTGCCTGGACAATATCTTTCTTTGCATTTAGAGGCACATGCCTTACTCCTCCTTTCCCTCCTTCTGAGCTCTCTCCAAGAAGTGGAAGAGTATATTTGTAAGGAACTAGTGATGAACACGGAAGAGCATGTCACATAGTAATTGCATGTGAAGTTGCAGCAGAATATCAAAAGATTTTGGAAATTCTCTGCTTAGAGACTTTTCTGAATTCAGGGGTTTCTGAACAAATTAAGGCATGCTCTCATTCAGGGAAAATGATAATTTGAGAAGACAACTGAAAGACATTTGATCAGTAAAAATTAGATGCAGCTCTGAGCTTTGCCCAGTCCAGGAGTGGCGGGATTCAAGACACCAGAGAAGGGCAGGGTGAAAACTTCTATTCAAAATAAGGAACAACTTGAATTTTCAGATTAACTCCTGGCAGAAAGCAGCCCTTACTGACCTACTACTGACTGTAGGTTTCAGATACCTATACGAAACATAAACTAGATGATGTTTCTAAGACTTGGAAAAAGCTGAGGCTGGATGAAAGTCTCAGAGTGAGCTCTCTTCCTCTTTACCCAAGTTAATTCACTCTTTTCCAGTTGTGTTGCCATCCTTTCTCTCTTACCACACAGTATTCTACCAACACAGCAAGAGCCTGTGTTAGCCATACGATGAGCAAACTGTAAAATGAACGCACACATTACTCACCAAAATACTTGCCATTAATTCCAACATGACCCAATTATATTCTTAGACAGCTGGTTCATAAATCATACAGAGAAATGGGTTGTTTCAAAATACATGGAAAAATCTTGTGAATCTACAATGTGTAATATTGCAGCAGTCACATATCTATTATTAATTATAATTTATCCTTACTGCAGAACCTGGACAATGAAATGCCTGTATTTTATGTTGTAGAACCTTCCTCCACTTCAAAATAATTTTAAATAGAAAAATGAAACTGTTTTAATTTAAAAATGAATTAATTGTAGGGGTACTGGTACTACTATAGCATCACTGAAGGCTCTTGACAAAAGTGACAAAAGAAGAAAAGCCTAAGTCATTTGGGATTTCACTATCGGTACAGCTAGTTTATACCATTAAAACAGTAGCAAAAGACAGAATATATTTCAACCCAAGCAATTACTTCATTTAATATGTGATGCCACTGAAGTGTAGATAGAGTTCTGGTTACCTCTGCGTAGTTTCCTTCCATTGTTTTTGTTATATGCGACTATCAATTTAATAATCAGAATAACAGCCACACCAGAAAAAACATAATTTCTCACTAAGGACCTCTGCCACTGGGGCCATATGGAAAGCACACGAAGGGAAGACCAATGGAGGGCCATGGCTGTGGGAAACAAGCCATAGTCCTGGCTCTCTTCCCTTTCTTCTTCCCCAAACTCTTAAATGAGGTCTCATCTCTTTCTGGAGCTTCCCAGGAACGCAGGAACCACAGACATGGAAAAATACGTGTCTTCCTGTAGCGGGTGGGAAGAGAACTACAATGTTTCTGGGAGGAGTAACTATGTAAGGGAATCCAGCAGCAAACCCTAATATCCATCTAAATTAAGTCTCTCATGTCAGCTTTGAGGTATTTTAAAATGCATAGATCTGTGCCTGCAGAGTCACAAGGACCTAAAGAAGCTGAAGTGAAGGAAGTCAGGAGAAAGGAATGGTATCCAAACCCCTAGCCTGGCCTGGGTTACAGCACTGGAAATTTATTTTGCTAACCTCCTAAAACAGAAAAACAGCCCTTCAAGTCATGAGGTGCTACAACACCTTGAAGACAACAGTAAGCTAAGAAAGAGCCTCAATAATTTGGGAATTCTACTATCAGATTCAAGGGGAGTAAAATTGATCTCTCAAGTTGGCAAGCTGTACAGAAAGTCTTAGTTTGCTCCTTCCTTTGACATATTTTTCAGCTTTTAGAACATAAAACATGAACAGTGATTAATGTGGACTGGCATGGGCCAAGGCAACTTGTCATAATTCAATACATGGCTATTATGATACACTCCAGGGACATCGGATTGAAGACAGCTGGCTTTGCAAATGTACACCAGAACTTGTCTCAGTACTATGAGGAAAATAAGATATTCATAAAAATATTCTAGAATCCCCAAATCTATATGAATTTGTGCCAAAAACTTATACAAAACAAAATCATTATTCAATAGTCATTACTCTTCTATTTATAAAGTTTCTGTCACTCACTGGCAAACAGAGGTAATAGCATTCGACTCGGAAGACAAATCACGAACCATGGAAAGTGGAAAGTGAATTGCAAGTCATCAGGCCGAGCGTGTTGCAAGCTGAACAGCGTTGGTCCAAACTATTCCGAGAATCCTTATGAATAACAAATACAGTTGAAGAAACCCAGGTCATTTCATGCACAGCTCAGACACAGAAAAACAGGCTAAATTTATGAGCGTCGCTCACATTGGACAAATTAACTAGCTCTGCATTATGCTGCAACTACCGCCAGAGAAAGCATCTAGCATCAAGCATGAGTAAAATTTCAAGTGGCATTCCCAGCCACAAACTGCAGCTTCTTTGATGCAGTTTCAGGCTCATTTTCCTTCCTGGGGATGAAGTAGTGGTTGTCCCAGCCTGTCTGCATCAACATATAATACCTCTGGTATTGGATGGGGTTCTCGAGAGCCTGTACTCCCCCTTGTGAACAAATGGCCAACAGTTGGAAATGTTGGCAGGACATGACACAAAGGGCAGGCCACTCTCAGAGATGAAAATGGCATTAGGACAAATGTGATTTATGGTGGTGACTTTGGGGTTTCCATATCTCTTTTGGGTTATTCTTGACACAAGCGCACTGACTCAGAGGAGCTAAGAGCTTTGGGTTGGAATAGACACCGGATGTTTGGCTTCGGGCTTGGCAATCGTGTTGTGACCTTGGCAATGAGAGCCAGGGGAGATGAGATGAAATGGATGAACCCGGGGATGGAAATAGCAGCCCAATCAGAGCCCTGTGCGTTTCCCTCGTAGTCCCATGCAGGAACACCACGCAAAGCCTGTCCAGGTCAAAGCCTCGTAGTAGTATTTGCAGAGAGGAAATACATCGAACGAATTCATAATGAAGTGAATAAGAGTCATCACAGAATAATATCACCAAAACTGAGGGTCCTGCAGCCTACAGACCCTACAACTTGGGGGTTACTTTCACTCCCCTCCCATATTGTCTTCACACTAGTGGTCTCCCAGACCTCTGCCTTCTCCTCACACAGCATCTTCCTGACCTGGACCTTCCTGTCTACAATTTCTGTAAATTCTCTGGCTTTTCTCTCCTCCTCTGTTTACAGGATCTCAGCCTCCTGCTTTATTTGCATGACTTCAGTCTTGTGATTTGGGTGTCTGCTCAGGCTCCCCAGACTGTTCCCGTCTTTCTTCTGTGACATGATTCCCTGAAAGCTCTGCAGAACAGCCCCTTGTCCCACTGCCCCTGCTCCCCACCACGATCTGCTCTGGCTGCCTATGCTCCTCTGTCACAGAATCACAGAATGATATGGGGTTGGAAGGGACCTCTGGAGATCATCTAGATCATCTCTGCTCCTTTCCTCTGGCCACATCCCTAACCCTTGTGCCTTGCTTAAGGGAAGGTGGTGCACCCGTAGGCATACACAAACACACACACACACAAGCTTTCCCTTCAACTGTCCTCTGCCACCACTTCTGGAAGAGTCATCCTGCGGGGGCCACAGGGCTCATTCCCCCAAGACCACTGAGGTTGCCTCTAAGGGGCAGACACAAGAATTCAAACAACACGAGGGGAAAAAAAATGTCAAAACCTTTGGGTGTCTTCCTTCAGGCAAAGGAGATCGTGGCATGCAACCCGGTGAAGCCTCAGTCAGGGTTAGCCGTGCTGAGGCCATCTGGTTAGTTGTGTAATGAGGCTGTAGGTTTGGGTTGTTTCGTTTGAAACTGCATCATGCAAAAATGAGCCACCAATACCAGCAAAAAGATGCACAGCCAAATAGCCCTGGGAAACAGAAAAAGAGACAGATGGAGAATTTGCCTGGCTAATTTTCTCCCCCGTGGCTACTGTGTCGTTTCTGCTAGAAAGGACGTGGAAGGAGGCAGAGTGAATAACTACAAACTGACTTTGTGGGAAGCACAGATAACCTTAGTATTTCTTTAAGTCCACATGAAAAACACCAGCGAAAAGGGAAAAAAAGGATTAGTGAAAGCCAGAAAAGAGACGTTATAACTCAAACTGAGTGTGAAGTGGAATTTCAGCCCGTGCCAGGCTGCCTGGTGGGTGCAGCGTTCCCCACTCTCCTTGGAGGGCCATTCAATGGGGGGACGTGGCAGCAGCTCTATCCTCTCCCCCAGGTACCTTTTGATCCATCCTTTGCCCTTACATTCCCCCTTCAACCTCCGCAGCCACCTCCGCTGGTTTCCATGGGTTCTGCCCTTTGAATCATTTACTGCCTTTCCCCCTGCTCCCCCCAGCCAGGCCCATGGGTTCTCCAGAGCTGCTCTGGTCCCCCTCTATGCAGCCGAGGTGATGTGACATGGATCAGACCCGGGGCTGCTTGCACCAACATGCAGATTTGGGGCTTTTTTTTTTTTTTTTTCTTTTTTTCACTTTGGCTTGCTTTGCTGGCTTGGCCCCTCTCTTATTCCTCACACACCACATTAGGGAAAGGCCAACCATAAAATCCTGTATGTATTTTTCTTAGCATCTCTGGCTGCTTAGTCAAATGTCAAAAATATAACTACTTCAGAGAGCTGGTTTCCTTTTATGTACAAAAAGCAAAAGGCAGGGAAAGAGAATTCTGTCTATGTTAAGTATTTGCTTTTGTTCACAAAGGGAAGGAATTAGGCAGTTAAAATAATAATAAAACCTGTAACATTCATTTTGAATGTTGTTTACAGCGGGGGGTTATTTTTAAGGCTTCTGTTCTCCCTCCTCCCTTTCTCTCTCTTACCGAATAGAAGGGAAATTGCCTAATTTAGTTCGGGAGCTCGGTTGGCTGCATTACTGCATCTCACTCAGAAGAGCATCCCCGAGAAGGGTGGCATGTTTTTAATGCCCACTTATTGTCAGTCTTTGCATTTCTGCTTGGCGTGGATTAGTGAAGTCACCCTGAAGACCAAATTTACTAGCTATTCTCCTGGTCTCTGGAAGAATGCGAGCTATTTCTCAGCTGGAGAATTACTGTACTTGCAGCTTGACCTCCAGATGTAAACATCTGCTCGGTTCACCCCTTGTAAGGGTAAAATTGGAACATTTTCTTATATGCCTTCCAGTTGCATCTCTCCCAAAAAGTTATACACACTGCTCCCTGAAATACTAAGTAATCCCCTTTCGCATATAGATGAATCTGTGTTAGGTAGAGTAAAACCTGCGTACAGATGTGTTTTGGCTTCTACGGGTACAGCAGCAAATAAAGGGCTAGTAAGTGATGGCAGTGGCAGTTCCCATGCTTAGAAAAGCAGCTAAAGTGACTTCGCAGAGTCAAGTTCTGCCTTGCCAAGGAGGCAAGGGCCACAGTTGCACAGGGCACTTGGAAAACAAAAAATATTTGCATTTAAATTATCTCTATGCAGAAGCACTATTGCTGTCATGGAATGGTTCCTGGACAAGCTTGAGAAGTGGGTCCATGTGGACCTCATGAGGTCCACAACAAGCCCAAGGTCAACAAATGAGGTCAACAAGCCCAAGTGCAGGGTCCTGCCGTGGCCTGGAGAATGTATGCAGGAAACCAGAGCAGACTGACTATTTTCGGCAAACCATGTTTTCAGTGTGCAGTCATGTTTTATCTTTCAGTAATTGCAATGCTTCTCAATTGCAGCTGTTTCTCACCATTTGCTTTCTCAAAGCAGGAGACACTTTTTGAAAGCCTGCCGAACTACATTGGTGGAAAACCCTGTCTGACAGCTCTTGCAGAAGAGTTTCACAGGAAGCGAATAAAGTGGGCAGCACATTAATTATCTTTCTTCAAACAAATTATTTTAAACCCATTTCCTCCCACCCTTAGCTGACTTCTCATGCTGATGTGGGCACCCTCAGTCATATGCACATGGCAAAGCCAGCGGCAGAGAGCAATCTAGCACATCACCAAACACACAACCCTCCCCACCGCTGACCCAACTTACCCTGGGAACAAAGCCCCAACAGACACGGGTGTTGCTTCCATTATAGCTGTTTTGCAGGGATGAGAGATGCAGAATTTAAAGGAATAGGGTTCCAGAGCTATCTTTCATCCTTCTGAAACCTGTTTTTTCTCCTGCATTTGTTTTATTAGCCTCCAAGGCTCATTCCTCATCAGAAGAGGTCATGCTAATTTACCACTCACACCCATATTATTACAAACACATACCCAATGTGCAATTTTCTCCCCCGATTACAATCACAGCTGGAATTGTCACAGGGCCTTCCTCGTCAGTGTTTTTGCAAGCTCTTGCTGGTGTGAGGTTGGCATATCCAGAAGAAGATCATTCCAATGGGAGATCATCCCATCCCACCACCACCAGCACGCTATGCTGAAGGCACCACACCACTCCGAATAGCCCCAACTTCTGCTGATGGTGGGGAGGTTCACTGCTAAGATACCAAGGGCTCATTGGGAAACAGGTTTTCTACTTGGCTTGAGAAAGCGTTTGAACAGTAGGGAACAAAAATATGGAAAAAAACCCCCACAAATACTTCCAGTTCTCTTTCCTAGTGCTCAGCAGGAAAACACCCTTGGAAACAAAAGGATTGCTCAGCCTTTAAGACAACAAGTGATATTCCCTAAACATATCTAAATAGCTCTGGAGTCTAACTTTACCAACTTTCCAAACAGAATAAGCATCAAGGCAGCTTTTTCCTTACTAAAGTCTCCAATAGGTAATCAAAGTGCTGAGAGCCTCCATCTCTAGCAGGGCTAGATGTGAAACTTTTAAATCACATAGGATACTTGCACAACCACATGCTTTCTTTTTTGTTTTCTTTTTTTTTTTTCTTATTCTTTCTCTTTTTTTTTTTTTTCTCTCAAACAGGAAAATCGCACACCAACCCCTTCCATTTCAAGTTACCACAAATGTGGGGCAAGACTACTTTGAAGACAAGATCTCCACATCACTTACTGTGTGAAGAAGAGCTGTGCGTGCTGCAGGAGCGACAGCTCAGCAAGGAAGGGCAGAACAAGCCAAGTGCCAGAGGAGAGCAACAGGAGAGCAGCAGGATAGAATGGGTTCTTTAATGGGTTGATGAATAATAGCCCACGCTTGGTGGTCTCCAGCAGATGGGGAGAGGTTGGGTAGCCCTGTCTGGGGAAGGCAGGCATTCAGGTGTGGTCTGGCTAGAAAAAAGCCAGCAGGCGGGTTTGTGTTCTAATTGCCCATGGCTGGTACTTGCATGACCACTTATTCTGTTGCCCACAGAGATCCTTTGGAAGTTATCAATATGTACAATGGTTTCACAACGTCAGGTTTCTGCATCTGCTGCCAGACTCCAGCAAAACCACCCAGAAGAGAAAAGAGTCTCTCCGTGCTCAGGTCAAAGCACCAGGTCAAACTCATTTCTCCCACTCCAGCTTTCATAAATTTCAGTTCAAATTCTCAAGATTGAGCCACGCACAAACTGGCATGAATTCCTGATATTTTTCCTGCACGGGACTATTGCAGAGAATCAGGTTTTTCCTCTCGTATCTCTCTGCTTCTCCAGGTGGCTGCCCTGCAGCCTCTTGCTCTGAGCTGCCCGGGGCTGGGGCAGGCAAGGCCAGGAAGCGATGGGGACGCTTGGTGGTTGTGCTGGGGGTAGTGAGACACCGTCCTGGAGAGGGCAGGCAGGACCCTCCTGAGTGTGACCCCGCAGATCTGGCCTGGCTGGAAACCTCTGTCTCCTCTCTGGTGAGAAAAACCAAGACAGTACGCCTAGTGCGGGATCACAGCACTGAGGCAGCGACAGAAGCCGTCAAAAAAGATGAAGTCAGAAGAAAAGAAGTGCGTTTTGTCCCAAAATGAGACCTCCCATGAAAATTTTCAAGGAGGTGTATTTTTCCTAGCCTTCCCTACTGCCTTTGACACTTTCCACTGGGACTGCTTCATTTTCCCACCCCAGCCACAGACCCACAACCTCAACATGACGATGCCCTACCATTAGCCTATAAATCTCATAATTTCCCCTTCACGTACACTGGCAGTTCTGCGGTGAGCGGTGTGAGACTGGTCTCCCCGCTGAAACTGGGTGGGTGTGTGATATCGGCTCTGCGATATCCGTACATCCCTCGGTGGATGCGACAAGGATCCACCACGGGATGGAGGTAAACAACAGAGCGAGGGGAAGTGGGGCTTTCAGAGGGAAAGAAGAGGTGAGATGGCCTCCAGCTGGAGCCATACCCCTTGCCTCCAGAGGATTTTATTCTGGAGGCCTCAGGTGGCTGCTCTGCAGTTTCCCTGCCCGGGGATTTCAGAGGACAGGGAAGCCTCTCCCCTGACCAGTTATGCTGAAGCAGGAGTTGTCCCCAAGCAAAGAGCTCCTATCTCCTTCCCTGAACATGATGGGTGGAAGAAAGGAGTGACACGAAGTTAAAACATAGATTCCTGGCAGCTGACATTTTATCCCAAACTGCTGAAGTCTGTCAGACACTAAGCAAGTGAACGGAGGGTTTCCCCACTGCAAAGTATGTGGTGAACTTAGCTGTGACAAGAGCCCTAGTGATAATGGTGCAGTGACTCCCATGGGAAAAACAATTTTATTTAAACATACTTCACTCCCCTTTAAAAATTCTGTTTACACAACAAAGATATCATAAATGCATAGCGAGGCTTCTGGGGGGGAGGAGAGATGGGGGGGCAGGGTGGGAAGGCAATAGTTAAATCAATGGGCAACAAAGAAAACCTTTAGGAGGTTGACCACTGGGACTGTCAGATAATGCTTCCTATAAGCCTTATGGGGAAGAAATGTATTTATGCAAAAGAGATAGAAACTGTGAAACAGCAAATCTGCTTTACATTTTGCAAAAGGTCTATTTGCTTGCAAATCTCTCATCAGCAGCAGAAAAGATATCAGAAAAGGATAGGACTGAAAGTCAATTTGCTTGCAAATCCTACAGATAAAGATGACACTGGGATACAATTGAAGAAACAACATGCACATCCTCTTCCTCCTTTTGTCACTTCGAGCTTACGGAATTTTTCTGGAGCATATCAGCAAGTGAGTTTTAAGGGGTAAAAAAAAGCTGGACTGTGTTTATTTGAACTAAGTTTATATAGCAAGTTGTCTACGCTTTGGCAAACTCACAGTTCTGTGGGAGCAAAAATAAACTGTTTAATTTTATTCCAAAGAAAGAATGAAAAATAATAAACTCAAGCTGCAGGAAACAAAAGTAGTCACTGCTTTTGAAACAGTAAGCTTTGGCCTAAGTTATTGTATGTTCAAAACTCAACGACAACCAGAAAGGTAATATTCATAGTAGATACACAATTTTTCACAAGCTGATTTTTTTTTCTGCTTTTCTTTCTGTATTTGTTAATGAAAGCTCACAGAAGCAGAAAAATATTATATTCGCTTTGCAGATCATACGCGAAGTAGACGACTGTGTATGAGAAGTGTCTCCTCTCTATATGCAAATGGGTTATTTTTTATAGAACACAAAGGATACAAATGCAAATTACACAGAAGTATTTTCATCAAGCATCTTAACAAAAAAAAAAAAAAGCTTCCGACGGCAAGATGAGCAGCTGGTTTCAACACAGCTCTGCATTTCCCTTTGCCTTCCATCAGACCAAGTTCTGCCTTTGCTCTGGCCACCGATCTCAGGGGCTCCCCACCCCAGAGCCCCACAGCAGGTCCTCACAGTCCCTCCTCTCTGCCTGGAGAAGCTGGGGGACACCAGCACCCACATCACCCACTCCCCACCTCCGACCCTCGTGTTTCCAGCTGTGGCATGAGCTGGCACCTCGCTGGCAAGCAGCCTGTCACTTTGAGGCACCCGCCCCTGGTCCCTCTGCCCGCACCCAGCTCACGTAGGGTTTCCTGCAGCCTTCCTGCTTGGGGACCATGCTTTCACCAGGGGGTTAGGGCTCATGGCTGCAGGATAGACATGTGGTCAGAAAGAAAAGCTTTAGCAGGCAAGCAGTGGGAAAAATGGTCTGTGTCCCATGAGCAATGGGATAAAGCTGAGGCTTTAGCCATACTGTCCCCACCAGCCCTATCAGCCAAACAGGGCTAAGAAATGATGAACGCTTTCATCTTCCCACAAGCTTCCCCCCAGTCAAGGAGTCCTGCTCCAAGCTGAAAGCCCTCATGCCATTGACTGCAAGAGAGAGAAATTAAAGCTAGTCCAACCCGTTCTTCCTTTCTGCCATAAAAGAAAACACACTAAACCTAGCAGATCTTTAACCAAGAAAAAAAATAATGAGGTAATGGCACAAAATCCATGAACCCCCTAAGGGAGATGGCTATTTCCTTTGTGTAAGAAGTAGGCAGACACTCGAGTGAACAGCACCAGTAAAAAGCCAAGGTCAAGAGGCAGAGCCATCCTCCCCGCTTCAGTTGGTAGCCCCATCCCATCTCCACTGGTCCATACCTGGTTGGAGCTGTCTGGCTTCAACAGAGCTGGGCATGAGGTCAGCACAGACCCTACTTCACAAGGGGCTTGTTGCATCTCCAGGTATACGTGCATACTGTTATGATTGAGTTAGATGGTCTGAAATGTTGGGCCTGTCTGAACAAAAACCAAGCTGTTTTCCTGCCAGCAGCCTCCAGGAGATGAGCAGCATGGACACCAGCTCCTGAGAAGGTTCATTTCCATGCTGCTAAACCAGCAAGGAACCCAGTAACAAGCATGAGTGCTGGTGACTGGCACTTAGACTGACAGTGCTTGGTTAAGCCATTCCCATGGGCTGTAAAACTCCTCTGGGATGCATGTCAGCATTCATGGCTCAGCGTGAGGAAGTGTGAAAAATTACGGCAGAGTGAAAGCCCGGGAAGTGAAAGGCTGATTCAGTCTTTCTGTGTGAAAACACACACTCTAATGGTGTATTTTAAAAGCATTCTAATTTTCACAGCTATTATTTTGGTCAATGTGGCTTGAAGAGGCAGCAGACTATCTTCATATATCTCTGCTTCCGAACAGGAGAAGAATAAGGATGTTACCAATGATAAATATGGCATCTTGCTTACTTTGCTGAATTTAACATCAGTTAAAATGTCACATTTTTGTGAGGGCTGGATGGGCAAGTAAGTCCCAGACCACTTTTTCTCTTTCCCAGTCATAGTCTTACTCAGGTATGTGGGAGGGATGGTATTTTTTTCACTGACTGCACACATTCTCTCCCATTATCTTTTTCTCAAAGTGAAATAAGCCATGCCAAATTTGCAGGACTTCCCATGATCGTTTGGTAAAGAAACACCTTCCCTATTCTGATAGTCAGCTCAGGGGACAGCAGGCCAGACGGTTCCCCGAGGAAGTGGGATCTACATGAAGAGGGAATAGATTTGTGGCTTAAGCACCAGGTTAATGTGCAAGAGAATTGAATTTACTTCCTAACCATTGGCATTGGCATTGCCTGCAGAGATTCCTTCGCTCCTGGTGTGCTTCAGCTCTCCGTCCGCAGGAAGCTGCCCTGACACCTCCAACTTATAGGGGTTCTGCAAGGATAACTGAATTGTCTGAGAGCCAGAGAAAAACAGAGGCACGAATAACTTCTGAAGCTTCCACTGGGGTTTGAGCTTGCTGTTTTACGCCCAAAGAGACTGAGGGTTGTTCATAGCAGGAGGTCGGTAGTGGTATACTGAAAAGACGCATCTTTTCACCCCAGAAGTACCCATCAAAAAGCATTTAAGCAGCAAGATCCCAAGCTAGCTGCAAATTCAGCCTAATGCAGAATTTTGGGATGAAAATTCTCTAGGAGGTTGGGGTGTTTGCCTCCAGGGTTGTACATCTGGCAGATGTCACGCTTAATCTATTTTGTCAAATACACAGCCTTAATCAGGGAGTGTTATACGAGGACTAAGCACAACCAGATCACAAAGGAATGTACTGTCTCCAGAATACTAATGAAAGATTAGCTCTTCAATTCAGCCTCTGAATTTTGAAGAATCTTTTGTTTTGCTTTTAGGTTAAACTAAGGACAGAACAAGCTGTAAAGCATACAGATGAGACACCGCCATGAGAAAATAATAATTTGTTTCACTGCAATAAGAAATCTCATTTACATAAAATGAGAAATAATTAAATTGGAGCTGAACTCTGTGCCTATCAGTTTAATTGAATCTGAGCTACACGTCTATGGATGTTTTATTGGGGCTGGTTCCTGGAAAGCATTTGTTATTAATCGCTTTCGCAGCAAAAAGGTGAATCAACAATTCTTAATGAGCAAGAGAAATAAGTCCTGGAGTACACTCCTGCTGAGCACCACAGATCAATACAGGCTACAGTGATGGGCCTGTTGAGATGGGGAGAGCTTAGTTAACAGAGAATTTTAAATATTGGGGACGAAACCCTTCTGTGTACATTTGATGCCAAAGATAATGTATAGCTATCCACTCATAATGTTAATATAATTTCACCACATAACTGTCTTCTTTCTTAACTACTTTCTTACTACATGAATGGACAAGATAAAGCCATAGTGAGGGTAGATCACGTCTTTCAGGATTGGAGTTTCCCCATCAAAGTGGTCCATCCAGCCAATTTATCTTCTGAAAGTCCTCCAGAGATGCCCGCTGTCAAAGATTGTGATTATTTTCTGGTTTGCTTTTAATTTCAATATCTACTCAATGGATGCCCTCCCCTTTTCCTGCTAGACTACAAAAGCCCTCATAAATCAGATGCCTTGAATAGAAAAACAAAGACCATCAACATCTAGGCTGTCCCCCTTCTCTTAGAGAAATCCAGTCAACTGAAAATCCCACTTCCCCACTGTAAGGCACATCCTCTAGAGCTTTATGCTATTTTACAGGTCTTTCTGAAATCCCCCCCAATTAAGTATTGACACCTTGACTACACAGGATTTCCAGCTGTGACTTGATACACGTGTCTCTTTTGAATTGCTTATGCTTTGAAGGAAGGTTTCCAGTATGTCTAAAGGTGTAATTATGTGTGTGGTGCACAAGTCCCAAGCAAAGACTCAAGAGGGATTTTTATTATAGACCGAGTTGTTCATCTAATTATGCATCTGATTATTCTGCTAGAGATATTGTCAAAAATAGTTTGGTGTGGAAGCAAGGTTAGACTCTGGTAGAGCACAGTTGTGCAGAGGCCTTCAGTGCAGACTTGGCACCTGCAACTGAAGGTGAATGGGACTTCAATATCTACAGGCTTTTTTGACCCCTCTGGACCACAAGTTCCGAGATATCACAACTTATTTACATTTTCAAAAGGCTGTAGGAAAAGTGCCCTTGCTTGGTCTCCTGCTTTATTTAATTCAGTGTGCTCTTCTCAACAGCAAAGTGATCACCTTCCACAGCTACAGCTGGGACAACTAACTAATTAGCCGTGCTTTGAATTGTGTGAAGAGCTACGCCCATGCCAGGTATAAGATTAGGTATGATCATTTTAACATATTGCTAAAAGCATTTGGTGCTTACATCTAAAATGGCCACTAGATTCACTAGAGCTGCCGTGGGAAACAGCAAGGAGGGTAACAGTGGGGAGAAGACAGAGAACTTGACCCCGCAGTTGGGTCAGGGGACGGGACAAATACACGTGCTGCTAGATGCTGGGCACCTGATAGTGCTCCAGCCACCGCCTCCAACCAACACAGAGGCTGTGCTGAAGGCAATACATTCATATTTGAAATGCAGCGTCACTTTACAGTTCCTCTGCTAGATGGTCAAATTAAATTATAGCTCTGGGGAAATCCCTGCCTTATAATTTACCAGGATGCCTAAGGGAATAGACGAAACAGAGACAGATAAATAGTGAAGCACTTATACCCAATTAAACACAATATTCTAACATTTCCTCTTTTGTTTGCTTGTTTTAAAGGCATAGCTGTAGATAAGATTTACAGCAGTTTCTGTTCCTTATTCTAGAAGGGCTAGAGTCTGTTTACTGCAGACTATCCAGGAGTTTCTCCAGGATGGATCCAGAGCCGAATTGCTTTTCTTCCCAAGTTGAGGCTGTTATTCATTCTTTCCCCACTCAAAAATCTTGCAGCTTTTGCAAGACCCTCCAGTAAAAGGTGGCAGCGCTCTGTTTACACACAAACTCTCTCTCTTAATTTCATGTATGTTAACACTGGCCCAGTTGGGGAAAGTTAAAAAACCCCAAACCTTAGCCCCCTCCTAAAAACAAAGTGAAATGAGCCAGTATGAAAGCCATTTGAATGTAAAGAATCACTGGAAAGAGGGAGAGGGAAGCCATTTTCCCTGTCCAGCTCAGGTCAGGATCTAAAGCTTCAGGGAGAAAGTAAAAGACATTTTTACTTTACTTTACTTTTACTTTACTTTACGAAGCGAAGGCATCATTGCGAGGATGGCAGCAGGAGGCTGCACCAAAACTCAATTGCAGACAAGACTATTCTTTTTCAAGGATGATCTAAAAAAGCTAATCCTGGGTTGTGGCAGGACATGACATTTCGGAGTCCCTCCCACCTCCTTTCTCGCGATTTCAGTGACAGCTGCACTGACGGCACTCGCACTGGCTAAGGACCAGGCCTAGAAAGCTAAAATAACACTGCCCTGGCTCCTCGCGGTGTGCCGTGTAAAACCTCAGCCCCAGGTTTGGCTTCAGGCTTTGTTGTTCCTCTTACACGTTACCCGCCCCGCGCTGCATCCAAACCCTGGCTCCTGCCGGAGGGCAGGTCCCGCGTCTCCATTCGGTAAGGGGGGAGGAGCCAGCTGCACCAGGGAGCCAGCAAAACCCACTTAACGCTTCCCATCACAAAATCCACCTGCTAGCAGTTCCATGCCAGAACTGATAGCCTGCTGTGACGTTTCCCTAAACTTAAGAGTTTTCCTGCAGTAAAAATACTCCAGGGATGGCTCGGCATTGCTTCCCTGAAGATCAAAGTATCAACTTCAACACTGAGGGTCATTTGATATTTCAAAACTATTTAAAACAGTCTGAAAGCTGAGTACCAGAGAAATGGAGGGGCGCGTGCTCCTTCAGAGTGACAAACCCTCAAGCAGAGGCTCTCCCAGGTGTTATTTGTTCTCTGTGGCACCCACCACGGACCCACGGAGCAGAGGCAAGAGCAGGTTTTGGACCTAAATAGAGGGTGCAAATGTTGCAGCTCTTCAACAGCCCGAAGGAGAACTCTTCATCTCTCCTTCCTCTCCCAGTCCTCCCTCCTCCTCCCCTTGCTTTTCAACAAACAGAGGAAACTCTGAAACAGGGAGTCAGTGCTGAACTGTGAAGTTTGTGTCTGCTCTTCCCTCTACTTTCTAAGGGATGATTTAAGGGGCTCAGTGGTGGTGGGTCTTGGGAGGATGTAGTTGTGTTAATTTACTGATGAAGAAATCCAATAGGTTCACCACGCTGTTGCATGAAGAGCTGCTTCACCTCACTTCACTACGTCTGAATTCCGGAGAAAGGGAGGTTTAGCCTGAGCTCCGTGCTCACGTAGCCCAGAGTTTCAAAGGCTCCTGAGGAGGAAACGGGTGGCCGTGGATGTGGATGGTGCTGCTCAACCTATGGGATGCTGCGCTCCAGGCCACGGGGCCCTACTCCTCTGCCACCATGTCATATGCTGGCCACAGAGGAGTCACACAACAAGTATCAGTTCCTGTTTTGCTAGCTCAATATGCAATCGAGGAGGGTTAAGAAAACTCAGACTATTTGTTTTTGGTCTTTGTTGCAAAATCACAACTGATCGCTTGGTGCCTGCAGCAAAGAATTAGAGTTGTCACTTTTTATACTTCTCCAGAAATTCTGATGTAGTTCACGCTCAGGGGGAGCTCCAGCCACTTACTGGAGAGCAGCAGAATGAGATAGGCTTAGAGACTCATCTAGGGGGATTTTGGCCATGCTGTATATGAAAATATATGTATATGTATATTGACAGGCTGAGAGAGCTGTGGTTGTTCAGCCTGGAGAAGAAGGCAGCTCCGGGGAGACCTTATAGCAGCCTTCTAATATCTGAAAGGAGCTACAGGAGAGCTGGAGAGGGACTGTTTACGAGGAAGTGTAGCGACAGGACAAGGGGCAACGGTCTTAAATTGGAAGAGGGGAGATTTAGATTAGATACTAGAAAGAAATTCTTTGCTGGGAGGGTGGTGAGGCACTGGAACAGGTTGCCCAGGGAAGTCATGGATGCCCCATCCTTGGAGGTGTTCAAGGCCAGGCTGGATGGGGCTTTGAGCAACCTGGTCTGGTGGAAGGTGTCCCTGCCCATGGCAGGGGGGTTGGAACTGGTTGGTCTTTAAGGTCCCTTCCAACCCAACCCATTCTATGATTCTATGATTCTAAAACCACCACTCCCCACAGCTGAATCACTAAGCAGCACTTCTCTATTTTTTAATAGAGAACTAGAATAGTTAAAGTGACAATGAATTAAGATACTGCCTCACAACTGCAAACAGAAAACTCCCTGCACTGGTAGGATCTCCCTCAATACCATTGCTCTCTGAGGACTGGTGAAAAACATCACCCCCTCTTCTCCTCAGTTCAGCAGTTAGTTACACTTCCTTTTGCTAATTTGTCCCTGTAACCCCACAAATGTGTTACTGGCCCTGCCAACTAACGCCCTGGAAGACTCTTTAAGCCTGCAGAGAACTGCAAAGGGTGTTGTGGAGAAGACAGCCTGTCTTATGGCAGCATAGATGTTCCATGGGGAAATGCCAGACATCCAGGTAGCCCAACAGTAACACTGGTGGCAACTGTCCAGGCAGTCATTTGCCCATTCTGGCAGCCTGAAGTAGAAAAACTGGTTGTGACCTGGGACGTGCACAGAAATGGCAAATCTCTGCTAATGATAGAAAAGCATAAGAATGCTTGATGGCTTCCCTTTTCTTACTCATAAGCAAGAAAACATACCATAATGGAGGTGGCACTCTGTAAGAACTGCTTCCAGAGTCACTGGAGGATATAGATACAGTATGAGCAGGGTTCTGCCTTTGATAGATCATTCATGAGAAAAACAGACTGGGTGTTCTTTAAAAAGGCATTGCCACAGAGCCAAGCATCTGGCCTGTTCACATTATATTTGTCTGGGATGCAATGAAAACAAAATAGTCACATTTTATGCATATACTATACGCAGAGAGAGAGACAGATATCCTCACAGGCGTATTTATACACGCATATACCCTACATGTCTATCTGCCAGGCAGAATTAATCATTAGAAAAATGAAGTCTTCCAAGTTCAGCACCTTTTTATGTACTGACACAGCGGCTGTAGACTCATTGGGCCACTATAAAGGGATTCAGATATTCTTCCTTGACATGGTGAGATGTGGGGGGCTGGAAGCAAGCAGATGACAGACTATGATCATCAGACCATGATCAACGTGCATCAGCCCATGATCAACGTGCATCAGCCCAGACACCCTTTGCCACGTTGCAATCACTTATGTTGAGCAAATGCATGGCAGAAAGGCACCAAAAGAGTTAATCTAAAGGCTGCTGGGCCCTAAAAAAAGCCACTCACTGTCTATTTATTCTTACTCAGCCCTCAGTAACTGCAGTGCTGTTGATCATGTTGCATTTTAAGACTTGGTGATTACAAAAAATAAAACCTATTTGCCTACTTGTCAAGGAACTGCATTTGTTCTAGAAATCCTCGAGAGACCATAAAAGAAACCTCCATTCATGTTTTCTTTCTATACTACATTCATATTACAGGAATGCTCTTAAAGCACTTTCAGGTCCAAAAGGTAACTTTTATGTTTTGCTAACCTCTATGATTTTAAATAATGCATGATTTCCTATTTTAATAAATACTTTAGCTCCTTCTTGCTGTGGAAAATGCTGCAACTCTTTTTCTGTGAAACAAGCAATATGAGCAGGCAGGGAATTGTCTGGTTAGGGTTTCTCACTAATTGAAGCTCTCACTGGAGGTATGAGTGGGAATGGAAGAACCCTTACAAACTACCGATGGACAATGTCTAACTACAGGTGCTAAGTGAAATGGGAAATGAAAAAGGGGAGAAAAATCCAATTTCTTATAGCTACAATAACAGGAGACAATAATGCTAATTACCCACTGGAACATGTTCATTCATTCCAGTGGTGGGTCTATGTGTTAAGTGCTAGTTCAGTAAGTACCACAGAAAAGTACAAGGCACAGAACACAGCCAAGTATATTTTTCAAATATTCAATGAGTAGAGATCATTGGGGAGCACGGGAATGTTACTGGAGAACATTTTAAAGGCTGAACTTCTACCTCTCATGCCTCCTACTGCAAGGTAAAAATACATATGAAATACCAGTGAATGAAGAACTATCTCAAAACATCAGAGAGTAGAAAAGAAAGTAGGAAGTCTTGGGAATACTCTGCCTCCTCCATAGGGAATTAAAGGGACAGGTGGGTGGAATGACAGCACCTCATCGTCATCAGATGGATAACCTGTGAGTATTTCACATGTAACCCCAGCCTGACGTTCCATCCCGTATCACGCCTTTGCACAAAGATCTATCACGTAGAGGTGCCACTTCACCCCTGGCTGGTCCAGAGTGTGCCCCAAAGTGTTGGGCTTCCACAATGAATGTTGCTGATGCTGCTATTTCATTCTTTCGGTCATCTGTGACCTACTTATAATCCTCTCCGACAGCCAGGGCTTCCAGCACCTTCTACACGCGCGCTGTTTTTAGAAAGCACACTTTATACTTACACTTACATCTGTCATCGGGAGATCTATGGCCAACATCTTATTTATGCTACTGTACTTTGTCACATCGTCAGGCCTGCGTTTCAGCTGAAGCCTGGTGCTATGTTGAAGGTAAAGTCTTTGGTCAGATTTGGATGGGCACTCTCCAAACACAGGGTCTGCACGCTGACCCCATCTGATTCCATGTGCATCATCCAGGGAAGGAGCCACCTTCCCAGCACCAGAGGGGCAAGAGCAGGAGAAGACCAAGGGCTCTCTTTTTCTGCTAAAGCAGCATGGCTTGGAAGAGCCAGTCCTGACTGTGGATCGACTTTGGACCTTTAATCAGGGCTGACCAGATATAAAGCTTTCTTTTTAATTAAAAGGATGTTTTAAAAACACCAGAGAGGAAAAAAAAAAAAAAAAAAAAAAAAAAAAGGAAGCCCAAGGGGAAGTTATACAAAATGTGTCAGTTTTAAGTAGAATGTTTTTCTTTCTACTTGTGCAGCCCTTTCCAGAAGTCTCCCACAAGGAAGTTACACTCTTGCAAGGAAATATATGGGCTGCTGAGAGAAGATCTGTCTGCTCTGAGCCCAGCCCCTGGCACCTCTGTCACAGCTACCACCTCCCCAGCCAGGAAAAGGAGCAGCTCTCCAAATTCCTCCCACCACTCCGAATTCCTCCACCCGTGAGACATGTCCCTCCTCCTGCAGCCAGCCCAGAGACGCTGCTGCCCAACACCCTTTGGAGGCCAGCAGATAAAGGACACTGGATCCTGCGAGCGCTTCCCAAAGATACATACAGAGGTAACGTGAGCTGCAGCTCTGAGGAGAAGGCTTTACACTCTTTGGAGTGAAGAGGAAGTCTTCTGACCCATGGTTTGAAGGCAGTAGCTTGTGTCAGGCCACGTAGGCTGGCTCACCTGCTTGAGAAGGGCTGGCCACCAGGAAGCCTCTTTGCCCACGGGCTAAGAGCATTTTTTCCTACTTTTAACTTTAAATACTTTGAATTTTATTTTATTTTTTTTTCACCCTTGACCATGATATCAGCAAAGCATTTGCTGAGCTGTTTATCAGGATTTGATACAATTGGATCCCCTGGGGTAAAAAGAGGAAACAGACGTCACCTGTGTTTGGGAATTACAGGGCCACAATAAACCCACCCATAGGATTCTAAACCGTACCGGTAATTCCAACTGCAATTAGAAAGCTTAGAAATCAGCACAGAAAGGACACCGGGAACAGGCCCAGTGAAAAACTAGCTTTGTTGCATCACCCAGGGTTTCAGAATAAGTTCTGTAAAAATACGCAGACCTAATGCCCGCTCATTTCTATGCGGTTCTTTAACACTGCTCGGTCCTGGGTATAGAAAAATCCAGGCAGCACAACGCGAACCCGCAGCGTAAATCACAGCATCACGCGCTTGATGCTGCTGCTGCCCGGCAATCTCTGGGTCTGGGGGAAGGAGATTTGCCTCCAGCCACTTCTCCCTTTTCCTGGTTGTCGCTGCTGAACCCTCATCCCTCCCCTCTCCCCCCCTCAAATGATGGGTTATGGAAACTATCCCTTGCAGGACCCTGCAGCCTGGGAGCTATTGTGCATGGCTGCTCTCCGGGTAGGGGATTTAACAGCTGCTGGATTACACCATGATCTACATGTAAATCGCCCCGTGTAAAAATAAGGGTGTTTTCATGCAGTTTTTGGAAGCAACGCAGCCCATTTTAGCCACGGCGATTGTTCGGACGGCTGAGGAGGTTTCTTGTGTCGGGCCCCGCGTGGGTGGGAGTGTGGGCAGAGGGGGAGTGACAGGGTATGGTTTTCCACTGCTCCTGCCTGCAGCACGACCTCACCACGGACATCCCCCGGTGCGTGGACACTCGGCTGAGCAGTATCCCATGGGGATCTCAGCTCGATCTCTGTGAGGCTGATTAAATACAACGAGCACCTGTGCTGGATCAAACCACCCCTCCCTTGATCTAGGTGACTGTCCTGGTTTGAGGTAAAACAGAACTAATTTTCTGTTCGGTAATTTTACTTTTTCAGCTGGGCCTCTTCTAACTAACGAAACTCTGAAATTAACAGCATATTGTTCAGAAACTGCT
>JAOQGH010000023.1:13699174-13776987 GCA_025769975.1 Gallinago jamesoni | reverse complement strand
GGGAAAGAGGGAGGGGATGGGGGAGGAAGGGGCCATCTGTCGTTCTGGTTGGTCAATTCAGTCAAAACCATGACAACGACCAATCCTCATCAAAGTCCATTTTCACCCCAAAATTCACAGTCAGCATTTGCACACAGCAAAACAGAGTCCCACCTCCACACTCTCACCTCGGCATTTAGCCCCAGCCACAGCTTTTCCCTATTTCCTAAAGGGCAACATGTTTGGGTACTGGCAGATCAGGGAAAAAAAAAAAAAAAGAATGCCAAAGCTAAGCATAAAATCTGTGTTAAAGCTTGTTAAAACTTCTTTTTCTCCTGCCCCTTTTCCGTAGCATCCAGCACTGCAATGGCTACATCATCCCCAGGCACATTTCACAGGCTGGGGGAATTCATGTCACTGTAGCACCAGGCCCTGAATTATTACCCCTTTATGACATCTAATGACACAATGCAAATGACATCATACCCTTGAGAAGGATTACATTTTCACCGATTCCTTTGTCTGTTTGTTTGAAAGGCCAAACTATAAAAAAATTTTTAAAAAAATCATTTGGAAGAGATGTCATGGGAGAGAGAGAGGCAAAAATCTGTCTGCCTGGTTTAAAGCCTGGGTTTTCCTGGAGCTGGAAACCCTTTGTGAAATGGAACTGCATCATGCTGGAAAGTAAGCAGCCAGGAATTCAAAGGCCAAGGCACAGGATTACTGACTGGAATCCCACAAAGGCTATACAAGGTGGGCAAAACTTATTTGCCCTCTTCTGCTGTGTGGCATTTCACATCCCCTAATATCCACCAAAAGGTCCGGGTCTTTACACCAGGCTCTGCAGTTCTGGCAAGGGAGAACAAAAGCTCAGTCCCATTTCAGACCCCGTGGAGAACATGTTTCAGCATTCAGGTCTTTCCACCATGTTCGTTCCCAGCCTCTTTCTACAGCAGGTCTCTGCCTCTTGCTCACCGAGTCCTTCCTTGGTTATCTTGGCTCCTTTTCCATTCCCAGTTTTGCCCCAACACACTTGGCTCCTTTTTCATTCCCAGTTTTGCCCCAACACACCTGGCTCCCTCCCAAGCCCTTCCATTTCCTCCAAGTTCACCCTTCCTGTCCCACTGTCCTCCTTCTCCCACCTCATCCCCATTCTCAGTGCCTTCCCCACGGGGTTCTCGCCCCAGACTACCTCCACCAGTCTTTCGCACACAGCAGCTGAACTAGTTAAAATGTCCCCTAAAAAAAACCAAACAAACAACAAACACAAAACCCCCAAACCAAACACCCCCCCAAACCCCCACTGAACTAATTTAAACCAGCTTGTATTTGCCGTGAGACAGCAGCGAGCCAGCAGATGGCTATGACAGATTAGCTGAGGAGAGGCAGTCTGCACTAGTCCAAGCCTTATGCAATACAGCCTCGTATTTTGGCGGAGGTTTTAACACCTTCTTAACTCCGAGAGCCTGGGACAGCATTTCCCTTCACGGGACACAGCCCTCCCAGCCCATTCTCTGCCTCTCAGATGGGATTCGGTCACGTTACGCTGTGTCCATACATCTTTGTCTTCCTGGCTATAATCCATATCTTTATATAGCTGCCCTGGAATATGGATTGCCTAAATAGCATGCCAAATATACTCTGGTTTGGAAGAAAGCCTGTCTTAGGTGTTTAATCTTCCCATACGTTACACAGGGACTATAGATAGCTGAGTGATGCACAGAGGTTGCCTGTGTGCTGTGGATACGGGCACCGCAAAAGGCAGGGAAGGGTACTTAACTTAAAATTACAGGTCTTCATGTAATGTTTATGTGCAAGCCTTTATGCACCCTACTTATTTGGATCATGTTTTATGAGATCATGGACATTACACCATACACACGCAGCCTGATGCCCGTTTTATGGATTGCCCTGAAATCTGGGCTGCGAGTCCCTCCTGTAGCAGGAAGAGCACTTTGGTGGGCAGCATCTTCAAAACTAACATAACAAATTCTTGGTTTCCCAACTCGTCAAATACTGAAGAGGCTACAAGCAGAGAAATTCTTTTGTTTCCCCTTTTCAGAGCCTTTTCCCTTGCTTTTAGACCTCTTTTAATGTAAAATCTCTTCCACTCTACAGCCTGCTGGCCCACAGTTAATCCTTTCGCCGTTCTCTGCATCCTCCCACCACCACCCCACTCTATTTCTTTTTCTACTTCAAGTTTAGACTCAAATACCCGATCCTCTTTCTCTCTTTCCTTTCCATTTTCTGCTCGGCTTCCCCAGAAATGTTTTTCCTCTTGATGGACCATTGCTTTCAGCTTCCTAGACACCTCCTGAAGCCCTCCACATCTCCTGAAGCCACCACACATCTCCTGCCCTTCCCAAGCCACCTGCCCTCGGCTGCGTCCAAGACACCTACTGAAGTCCAGGATGTTTTTATGGAGTATTTTGAGTTGCCTGCCAGCTTTGGCTGCCTCCAGCAGGTTGTGTTAGAGGGACGGAGCAGAGCCTGGCATTGCAGAGAGTGAGGGTGGCCTGGAGGGGCTGTGTTGTGGACAAGTGTGGCCAGCCATCCCAGGAGGTGGGCACACCAAGCCAAGCTTCACTGGGTCCGTGAAGCCAAGGCACAACCAGTTTTCAGAAAAAGCTCAAATGCCTGCTGAAGAGCTGGCGGGCTACAGCTTGCATCATTAATGGCAAGCCTAAAAATGCCCTCCTGGGGAATAATACCTCTCTGGGAATCCAGAGCATATGGTGTAATCATTAGGACTTCTGATTTCCAGTAAAGTCGGAAGGTGCTTTATCTATAAAAAAAAACCCCACCTGATCTCATGAAAGTTTTCAAAGAAATCTACTGGCAGTTCCAGCTGTTGCTGAAATGCTTTAGGTTAGGCTTCATACAGAAGGTAAGAACTGAAATACACAAACAAAACCCCAACCCTTTCCATGGAAATAACACCTGCAGCGTCCCATGACAAAAGTCATCCATCATCAGCCTCAGCCCCTCATTCAATTCCTGTGCACACAGCAAAAGCGCCAGTGACAGAGAGTTGTGGAGATATCACCATTTTTGGCAAGGTTAGGATGGGGCAGATAGAGTTCTGCATCCCAACCTTCCCCGCCGCTGGCAGCATCACCTGGTGGCAGCCAAGGACATCCTGCAGCAGCTGGTCCTCCCCCTCCCTGGAGAGCAGCTCTTGGTGGTGCGATGAGAAGCTGAAGATGCTGAAATTGTTGGGTAGTACATCAGGTTAAAAAAAAAACACCTTCCATCCTGCTAAATCAATGTAAGGCATCACGCAGCATTTTAGACACTGGAATTAGAACACTTGGCCCTATTTCTAGTTCTGCCACTCATCTGCTGCCTAAAGTTCTCCACTCGGTGTCTGGGCTTCCCTGCTGGTGGCATTTCTCTTCTCTTAAAAGCCCTGAAATGCTGAGAAAAGTACACAATGAGAGTCCGTGAGTTGCTAACTGGAACTAATATCGGAAAGAAAGAAGTAAATATTTCTTTCATTACTGTTTGTTGCTTTTAATGCAACCTTGTCTCACACATCTTGAAAGAGACGCAAAAAGGCTGAAGTGAAATTGCTGCCTTAATCTGCAGCTAAAATATTTAGTGGGAAATAACATCTCTTTCAGCAGTGACTACTGCTAACATCGCAGTGAAATCTTAAGCAGATAAGCCCCAGTGAATAGTCCACCTCAAAACCACAAATTTATAATCATTTGGGCCTCAGGCAACGCGAGCTAGAAATTTGGTAGCAAGAGCTGACAGAAAATGTCACGCTGCTCTGAGTAGGGAGGACAACTAAAAATAAAGTAATATCAAATCTGAGATGACTCCGTCATGCTCGTTGGACATTATTTTGATCTTTCAGTGCACTGGAAGTAAGGCTTATAAATTATAGATGCTATTGGGAGCAGCATGTAAATATCACAAGACAGAAACAGGTTATTAGAGGGAAAATAAGGAATAAAGAAAGATGGAAAAAATTTGAGACAGCCTGGGGAAAACAGTAAAATCTGTTCTTGGCTACAACTGTGTATACAGAGAGGTTTTAATTGGAAGAAGCAGCTTTTTCTGTCAAATACGGCGCTATGTTGTCATCGACACCCCAGCAACAAATACAAATATATGAGTCAATGGTCTGAAAAAATACAGGACAGATTAATGAGTCATTATCTCCTACAGACCTCCAAACCATGCGAGCGAACAAGGTGATGAGCTCCCGAAACATTCAGCATCACGGCCAGGATTTCAGTGCGAGGATCTTGCTTTGGAGGTGTCAAGCAGCCATTTTTATTTTTTTTTAATTATTGACAACAATTTCAACCCTTTCCTGACTCAAAAAGGCTATTTCTTGAGTGGATCTGGAAGCTAACAAGGAAGCATGAAACCAAAACAGAAACCAGGTGGTTACACTTTGGTCCATGCGAGTGCTCTGAACATCACAAACGCACAGCCCAAACCACTGACCTCACTCTGCTTCCTGCCATTTCACACAGCTAAAAGGATTTGACAGTGAGATGGAAAACAGAGAGATGAAAACATGAATTATCATTATTTAAGAGCATTTTACTAAATGATCTATAAATGGAGATGCCATATTCCAAAAAAGAAAAAAAAAGGAAAGAAAAAAGGAAAGACAAGCATTCAATAAATTTAAGAGTCCTTGGCATAAGGAGAAATGAGTAACTCTGCTCTTGAAACAACACCAAAACCCCAAGCTGTAACACATAGCCAAGTGCGGAAGTCAATAACTGATAGTACAAATTTAAACCGAAAATAATAGACAATTGAAAAAAGAAACTGAATTTAGGACTATATAAAGAGGATTGGGGTTTTCTGAGGATACCAAGAAAAGCAAACAATACAGAAACAGTGTCGCTGTCAGTAGTAACAAAGAAAATACAGCAGTAGTCAACAGATATTTCTGTACTACAGAAATAGGTAAAGGAGCATCGGCTCATATCGTATGGTGATGAAATACCCTGTCTTATAAAAATGACAGGAAAAGATTTGACGAAAGCTAATGCGGATCCAAGTTTTAAAAAGAGTTGCCCAAAGGGCTGTCTGGATCACCCAAGCTGAGCCTTTAACCCGTTGAGTGTGGGGGAAGCTCCAGAAGAGTACAAGAACACATCTGTCGCACCAGAGAGACCCAATTTTGGCCAAGACAAGAGGATGGCTGCTGTGGGACTTCATAAAAGAGATAATAGAGTCTTTACCCTTTCACAACAGCTTGCCACAGAACACCAGCAATACAAACCTGTGAGGCATCTGCCAAGCGGTTCTCCGACCTGGATGGCGGTCAGATCCTCAGCCGCAGTAGCAAATGGGGAATCATTCCAAGTGCAGGTGGGCTTCTGTAGGAAGCAGTCCTCACGTGGCATTATTTGCCACTTTTTGCCAGCGGCCTCGCAACGCACGCAAAAAAAAAAAAAAAAAAAAAAAAAAAAAATCACTCCTTATCCAGGATTACAAGTGGGAGAGGGTTACAAGTGACAGAGAGGCCTCAAGACCAGTAAGGGAGGAGGAGGACAGGCATTGATGCTTGGTGGCCTGAGCTGCTGGTGAGCTGAGAACAAGGAAACAGCTCCCGCTCCGGGAGAGCCAGCTCAGTACCCCCGAGGGAGGAAAATGGGCCACGCGCACCAGGGAGCCAGCAACTTTTAAAAAAGGCTTGTGTTTGCAGCAACTACCAACCTGCCACCAGGACATTTAAAGCACCCACACAGGGGAATAAGCAGCAGCCAAACAACCCCTCGCTTGGCTCCCTTGCAACTACTGCTGTGCTCCACTCTGGTACCCACCTGCCTAGAAAGCAGCTGAAAAACTGTAAAAGGGTCAGTGAATAATGAAAGCAGTTGAAGAACGGGGGATGGACACAATTCAGTCTATTTCATTTATGGAAAAGAATATGACAAATGTTTTCATCACAGTTTAACCGCTGACTTCCACATCACTAATGGCTCCTGCATTCAGCAACCAAAAAATATAGCAGGAATCAACTGATGGAAGATGAAGTTAGGCAAATTCATCCCACAAGTAAAACACAAAGCAGGAGTGGAACAACTGATCAATTCAAGCTCATCCATCATGCTGGGTTTTTTCTTTAGAAAAGTGCATGTACTTATGTATTTTATACATCCTGAGCATGCTGAATGCCTGCCACACAGTCACTGGAAGATTTGCCGTGCAAGACCCAGCAGACATTCCTGTAGTCTGAAAGGAGAAAAACTTGCTAAAAATCTTAGTATTACAATCTCCATTTTATAGTGGTGTTTCTGCTGTGCAGAAGTGCTTTATTATTTTCAAATAGCGTTTGAGGCCCAATCTTACAGAAGATGGCCGTGAGCAGTACTCCTCTCCAAGTCTTCATGGAATCCTCTCCTTGTTCTTGCTGCAAAACCAGAGCAGCCACTGCCATTGTTTCTATGCATTGTATATCCTCTGATAGATCAAGTGAATTAAGTGCTATTTTGGGCAAAAGGCAAATACAGCAGTCAGGGAAAAAAAAAAAAAAAAGAAAAGAAAAGAAATGAAGCTTGCATCTTTATAATAAAGCTTCATTTAATGTCCTTTGAAATCAACGTAAAGCCTTGCATTGACGTCAGTGAGCTTTCAGTCAGACTCATACCACTGTAAATGTAAATTCAGGCTTTCCAGTAGCAGAACCCATGTAATAAACCACATTTTTGATGTATTGAACAGCGCAATCAGACTTTCCTTTGATCATCCACAGCAATCTCCTTCTGTGGGTTTTAAAGTATGTTACCAAGGCAGGCAAGCATCATCAGCCTCGATTTACAAGCAAGAAAGAAGAGGCAGGAGACGACAAAATGATTAGCGAGGCTGCCTAATACGTCAGTACAGAGATGAGAACAGAGCACACGCTTCCTGACACCAACCCGGGGTCTTATCTAATAAGTCACACCGATAGAGGATCTAGTTTATTACTGAGATATCAAAACAACCCTTTCTCTATCTTCCCAGGCAGAGCTTTCAGAGGCAATGAGCTCCAAAAGTTTCAGACACAGATTCCAATTGATACAAAGGTTAAAATAAACCCACGACACCAACCAACCAGGGAAAAAAGGACACCCAGAAGTCATAAACAGAGATGAAATGGTGCAAAGTCCCTGTATCAACCTCATGTCACCCCTGCATGATTCAAAAACAGGCTCAGGTCCTCAGTGAGTTCACGACCTTCACACATGATTCTTGCCTTTAACCGGGTAAAGGTTCCTGGGAGCTATAATTTGGGTATCTCCTGGCTCCTTTCTCCTCCTGGGGGTAGGCTCCCTGACCAGACAACACCTTCTGTTACATACCACGACATCCCTTCTTCCTCAACGAGTCACATCCAAGCCTTATCACACCTTCTCTCAAAGGGAGGTGGCCCCCAGTTCCAGCAAGGGTGGCCACAGCTCTAATTCCCACCCAGAGACTAGTGAAAGTCAGAGTGGGCAATATGTCTGTGCACAGCTGGGGGGGGTCACCATCCTCACATTCAGCCTCCCCCCCCTGAGCAACTAGTGGCCCCTCTTGGGGCTTGCCTGCATCATGTCCTTTGGGCACAAAACCCCTGCCATTGGGCTAGTCAGCCACGGCACCCCACTGCAGGGACTGAGGGCATGTGGGGTCATTATAGTCATTTCCCACATGGGAAATTAATAAAAAGTCAACACCCAACTTCACTATTGAAATTTTTCACGTTTCCATGCTCAGATACAACACCACACACTGATCACTCAAGGGCACGGGTGGGAAAAAAAGAGGGAAGCCTGATCAATCCGTGTTAGGTTAAACAATCACATAACTCTTCAGTTTAAAAAAAAAATAAATAAAAATCAGATTGGTTCAAATAAAGCACCTGTCATATTTTACCCTTCATTTCCCTCGTTCCAGCCCCGTGGCACTGTCTTGCACCACCCCTTGGTCGTTTGTGCGTAGTTTGCTTCCCCTAAATTTCAAGGGGCAGCGTGAAGACAGCAGCTTGGGATTGCCTGCCAGAAACCCTCATCGTTTACGCAGAGAAAAGCCTGATTAATTAACTAGTCTTTATTTAAGTGCAGGATTTAAGCACAGAGCAGGAAGGGAAAACTGGAGATACAGAGGCACTCCAGAGGAGACTCTGTACGGAAAGGCTATTTTTAATATAAAAGAGTGGCTGGCGGTGCGGCGCTCAGAACTCGGAAGGACTTAAAAAGGGGTTTCTATTTGTGTCAGCAGAGCAGCCGCAGGCAGGGGAGCTGGAGCCACTGCTGGTTGTGCACCAGCAACAGGCTACGTTTCTGTAGGCTGCCAAAAATCAGTATGTACAAAAACCACAGCTGGTTGTAAAGAGGCAGACCCTGCCGGCGAGCTGGGGGGACACGGACACGCTTCACCCCCTCTCCGGGGGAGGGCCAGGGAGCACCAGGCTGGGGGATGGAGGTGGCATCCCCCTGCCCTCCTGTTATTCTCTCCGGCTCCCGAGTGGGAGCATAGGCTCTGCCAGGGGATGGGGGGGGCACTGCCAGGGGACGGGCTGCATGTCACATCGCTGCTGTTGTATTTCACCCACCAACCCAGGAAACAGCAACGTGTTTCTCCTTGCCACAGCGAACACACCCCACAGCCAAGACAACCACCTCCAGCAAGCTGTGTTCCTCTAGGGAGGAACCCAGACAGGTTCACTTAGGTCTTTCCTAAGGAAGGCAAAAATCTTGAAACTCTTTTAGAGTCTGTTGAGAGGCAGCTGGTGAACTAACGAAGCCTGGGGAGCAAGGCTGTGTCCCCCTCTCACCGGGCAGTGGTGATAGGGACTGTCCACACCTCATAGGGGAACAGTTTCTCTATTAAAAACTGATTTATATAAATAATATATAAGAATATAAAGATATAAATATCTTTATATATAATATAAAATATATTATATATAAATATATAAAGAATATATAAATATATATATAAAGAAAATATAAATATATAAAGAATATAAAAGGCACCTGCACACTTTGCAGCAGCACTTCTGCAAGAGCTGCCTGAAGCGATATTAGGACTGTGTCTCCATGGAACTTACTAATCATATGTAAAATACATGTGTCCTTCTCCTGGGAGTCGTTAATAGGGCTGGGGGCAGATGGGGCCGAGGCCACCTTTCTTGACAGCCGGGTGGGAAAGGGAGCTTTGCCTACTGGAAAAGCTTGGGAGCTGCTGCTGTGACAGGCTGTGATTTACTGCTCGGAAAAACTGTATCCCCTCAGTAAACGCGCTTGGGCTGGATCGTACGTAAGTAAACGCAGAAAAACCTTACTCATTCTCCCGTCACTAATCCACACACCTCATAATTTGCACGGGGTGGGGGGAGGAGAGGAAAATCAGCACACGGCTGCTTGCCAGCCAAAACATAGCACTGATGTCTCACCATCCAGATTTCATTCATTTTCTACAAGACAGCAGCAGAGTGTTTACTAATATACACAAAAGCAGGCACAGACCCCTGCAGGTATTTATCGCCTCTGCTCTTTGATATCGACTACATGTAACCAGACGTCTGTGCGCAGGCAGATGTAGAGGCACAGCCTTCACTGAAACGAAAACTTTTTATGAAATGAAATTACAACAGTGGCTGTTATTTGGGGGCATCACCCCTCTTTTCCTGTCTGGTTAAAGCTCAAATATTTTACAGGTCAGCACACAGCGTTCTCTGCTCTTGGGGAGACACCACAGTCATTGACTCCATTTTTCCACCCTCCCTTCTACCCACAAACACTTCAGAGGCACCAAGTAACTCAGTCACTGCTTTCTCACAGCTGCCTCCTCAGCCACTTCGAGAGAGGACTTTTAAATAGGAGCACATAATGACAGAGAGCCTGAACACACAAAGCGTAGGGTCCCTTGATCAGGAGGAACTCGCACACACCCAGCCCCACGTCAGATCAACTGAGTGGTGTGGGGACTTGGTGAGCTTCCATTTCATGAAGCAGTGGATCTGCTTTAATCACCCACTGGCAGTACCCAAAAGAGCGTCTGCATGAGCAGAAACAGGAAATTAATTAGTTGTTAAACCTTTCCCAGGAACCACATTATCCTCAGTCTTAATGATGTCATCTGCTGATCACTGGCTTTGGGGATCTTCTTAACAGCTCACGATCCTCTTGGTCCTCTTTCCCTGGGAACACTGCTTTTTCCATACACAGGCATATAATTGTCAAGGCCAAACGGTAACATCCACTCTGTCCAAAAGTTAATGGTCCACAAGTACACTATCACCTTACGAGAGAGTCCTAGCGCATACAAATCTGTCTTCTTCCTCCTTAATTGGGCCCTACAGGACTTCAGGACTACAGATAGCAAGAAGGGACTGAACAAGCACATCCACTAAACGAGCCAAACCAGAAATATTTTACCAAAATTTTTTTCAAAATGTTCTCACCCTTGGAAATTTTGCTACCAGGGAACTTGTGGGATGAAAAAGATAAAAGTCCTGACCAACACTCACAGCTCTACTGAGCCACAGCCTAAAACTTATGTTTTGGAAGAGATTGAGTTGTATCGGAGACCTTCCCAAGGAAGCCAGCTCATTGCTTTCTGAAAATAGGGCCGTGGGGTAGAGTCAATACCCCAAACACCTGCAAGTAGCCCACATGTTGTCAGGGGATTTTATGATGAGACTCTACTTCACGCTGATCACTGGCTATTTGGTTTTATGTGACAACCCGGCATTTTATGAATTCCAACTCCCTTATAAATTTCAGCTCTACTCCGAGTTCATGCCACATTTATAATAAAAGGCCGGATTCCCACATACCTTCCCGTGGGGGTCCCTTGGGGAATGCAGCCCCGGAGAGGAGAGGGGATGCGGAAGCCACATCTCACTCTCCTTGTGTCACAAAGCCTCAAGTCAGGAGCATCCGCAAACTTGCCCCAGGGAGAGGGGAAGAAGCATGAGGCCACACAGACTTCTGTATCATCATCCTCATGTGACACGGTGTCTCACCCTCCCCGAGGGAAAGCACCGGGAACGTCAGGATCTCCTGGGAAAGCACATTGCTGCGTCAGGATGAACTAGAACATCATCATAGCGTTTGGTGCAGACACTTTCAGGCGAGGCACAGACATCCCTGCCTCAAGGTCATGTCGAAGTCCCTATATTTAAGCACTGCGTAACGATTGCATCAGCACATTGCTTCCTCGGATGGAAATTCTCATTCCCAACTGCCCATTTCCACCCCTTCCAATCAGATAGAAAATGCTACTTCTTGTGCAAACCCAGCCCTAACCTATGTCCTCTTGACCAAGTCCCTCCTTCGTGATCCACCAGGCACAGATGTGGAGAGAGGACCCTGGTTCTGCTTCTTATCCTGTGAAACCCACTTTTAAACTTTTTCTTTAAAATGTCTTAAATTTGCTTCATTCACGATATCTAATTCAACCCTTTCTCACCTCCAAATCTTATGCCACTCAAAGAAACACAATTCAGCACTGCCTGGTGGCAATTACTATGGTCTGAGTTTGTTTCAGGATTTATGAAAAGGCTTCTCCAGATTCTGGCAGTAGATTTGTTTGTTACTTTTACGTGTAACATTCGCAGACCACAAGTGTTCGGCAAGGCTGTTGCTGCCAAAGAGCCTCATCCAGGCTGGCAGCAGCACCGTATTACACATAATACGTATTATGGTAATACGCATATGGTGATACGTAATACGTATTACACTGTATTACGTATTACCGTATTACACCGTATTAAAGCCAATAGAAGGAAAGGCAGCTCAGTTTCCTGGCCCGTACCCACAGACCAAGCACAACAACGCCTTTGGATGAAAGCTGTGGAGGCTGATCCGATGCTCATCAACTGCCTACACAGCAAAAAAAAAAAAAAAAAATAAAGACAGGGTTCAACAGAGGAGCACAGGTTCCAGCCTACAACCGGGTTTCACGGGTGCTGAGACCCACTCGCCGCTCACCGAAGGATTTCACAAACACCACAGGCACCCGGGGGTTTTGGCTGGGCTGGATTTGATAAATGACCTGACAACACAGATGGACTTACCCCACCACCCTCCCTGAGCCCTCTGATCACCAGAAGGGACACAGTCAACACTCACAGTCAAAGAAGTTCCTCAAGCAGAAACCTAAAGATCACACCGCCCGTTAGGAAGGGAAGAGATCACAGGAACACGGTGCTTCAGAAATTGGAATTTTTCAAGTCAGAGTAGCTTAGAAGCAAGGAATGAGGTTTACTTCTTAGAAGTAAACTTAAGTAAACTAATTATCTTAGAAGTTAATTTAAGTTATTTATTGAAATTTCAAAACCCAGTGTTGCTATTGGGCCTGTGACTCAGTAAGGATATAGAAACCTCAACACAATAAAGGTAAAAAAAAAAGTACATTAATAAAATCACTACATTAAATAATTATCCCCTTATTTGCATTCAGAAAGAATTCCTTTAAAGGACTACTGAATAAGCTTGAAATAAAAAGGAGTCAGCCAGCCTGTGGTCACGATGACAGAAAGCAGCCTGGCTCATTGTTTGGGGAAGGTTATTGCTGTGGCATCCAACCTCGGGGTCAGCTGAGGAGAAGGTGATGAAGGAGCAAAGCTACGAGAGAGCAAAATGAACCGCCCGAGCTACCAGCGGTGGGAAAAACACGCTGCTGGGGGACTCAGGTAGATCAAGTGGTAAGCATGACAGATGGTGGTCACCATCCACGGAGTCAGGGAATAAGCAAACGATAAAAACCTGGTGCTAAACGTGACAAAGATGGAAAATCTGGATTTATAAGTAGCCACTTTCAAATAGGTACACAGATTTTGGCTCGAACTGACAAGATTAGTGAGTAATTTCTAAAGCATGGGTACAGAGAGGCAGACTTATTTTGTAATCACTCCAACATTGTGGGTTTGATAACTAGACTGGAATTCGAACTTTCACTGATTTATTTTCTGGGTTAGAGTGGGGCTGATAAGGAAGAAAAAAGGACCACCTTTTCCGAGAAATATTGCATTCTGTCTGGCAATTGAGTGTTCAAAACATAATAAGGAGGAGGGGTACCTAGGGAGGGGGGAAAAAGAAAGAAAGAAAGAATTTATAAAGAAAAATATCTAAGTTTCCATTTACAGAACACAACCAGAACCTGGAGAAAGGAGTAGTGGGAACCAGGTGTGTGGAAGGAGCACCAAAACCTCTGAGTCACAAGAGCTTTGGTTGAGTTCTCAGGGCTTTTGAGAGCATTGCTTTGAGAGGGTTTCGCTTCGCAGGAGCTTAGAAGCTTTGGGGACTTCAGGCCCCAGGCAGTTAAAAGGAAAATAAGATGCTTAAAAGGAGGTTTGCAAACTCATCAGTCACCTGGATTTTGGTCCAGAACAGGGAGCTGTAAATGCAGAAGACCCAGTCCATCTCTCCAGCTACACCACTTCCCACCAGTGAGTCTCACTGGGGTGGGAAATCATCCTCCTGAGGAGCCAAGGATGCCCACGCCCCCTCCACAGGGCCACCAGCCTGGCAGAGGGGACACTTCATCCACATCCTCCATTCTCCCGGTCTCTGGACTTGCATTGGCCCAGCTACACCACACTGACTACTCGGACAAGTTCTGACAGGGCTGCTTCCAAGAAACCACACACCTCTTTCCCTTGCCCAAGGCCACTGGTCAAAACCAGGTAGAAGATGCCCTGGCACAAAGACCATGTGTCTCTCATTTTCTTAAAAGTTTACTCAAGCTGATAATTGCAAGGAGGCTTTTGAGGAGATGAGATTGCTGATGCTATGGTCACAGGTCTGTAAAAATTTTGCTAGTAACTTTTCAAAAAAAAAAAAAAAAAAATTTAGAGAGGCAATCCCACTTTCATTCACACAAAACCAAAACTGTGTAAAGACGACGCCAAATTCCAAAATTTACACTTCAATAGAGAAACATTGCTGGAAAATTATTTTAAATGATACTTTTTACCTCATCAGCAGAATTAGCTGTATGAAATGAAACAAATGCCCCTGGTAGCTGTCCTGCAAACAGCATGCAGATGTTTTTTTTAAAAAATAAGAGGGAAACTACCAATTACAGAGTATATCTGAATTATCAAGAACTCTCTTGGCATACTTTGCTTGCTGCTAACTCAACCTCAGATGGCAGCTTCTCCACAGGACTGGTTTCATCACAATTATGAACCATTTTGTTCTTTTCAGTACATTTTCAGCTAATTTTCATATATTGTACTGCAGGTCTTTGTACCAGCCTTTTCTGCTTGTTCTCTTTTATCGCAGCGAAACCAACTTCAACGCAGTGCTTTCTTCCTTTGACGATTTTCTCGACTACACTAGACATCAAGCCTCCTTCAATTTAACATTAATCATCCCTAGTGAATACCTAAACCCTTTTGCTGTGTCTCTGAATGACCTGGGATAATTACGGCCAGAGTCAGGAGGGTCATACAGCTGCAAAGGCGAGAGGAAGGTTCCCCCCCAAACCACCCCCCCAGAAAGATGAATTAAGTGCTCTGAATTAGAAAGCCACGTGTTGCCTTTATGTATAGCCTGGTATTCAGACATACCTGGATTTCTCACTAGCACCTTGCAATAGGGAAAATAAGCTTTCACTCAAGGCTGTTGGCACGGCCGGGCACCGGGAAAGTGGAAGCTGAACAAGGGTGCAAACTTTGATACTCCCTCCTTCTTGAGCTGCTCTTTGGCAATTCAAAGCACTGTATTGACTCCAGTTGCATAATGTTGTTTCACAAACATACTAATGTTCCTGCTCTCCTTAATAAGCATTCCTATCCCGTTACCTCATGCTGCATCAAGCGCTCCTCGAGTACTTTCAGGGCGAATACAGAAGCACACTGGCATTTGCTCCTTGGGCCACAGCTCCTCTTTGAGGACCCCCCTAGCCTAACTTCTTCCAGCCACACTTTCTGTGAGGAGCACTGAGCTATGAGACGTAAGCAGTTCCCTCCTCTCATTTTACAGGTGAGAATGCAGAAGAGGAGAATTAAAATCAGACTTCACCACGTAAATGTCTGCCTGCCCAAAAAGAGAACCAGAAATGAAAAAACCTCCCCTGACGTAGCTGTCAAGTCAGACCCCAAACCAGGCTGATCAGCCCTCACTGTAACCCCTGCGCTGGCTGGTGGCCAGCCTTGGGTCAGGATGTGCTCCAGGGAAGGGCTGAAGGAGTTCGCATCCCTCAGAGTCGGAACATGGCATCGCTACAGCCCCAGCATCACCCTGGGTAGCCCAGCAACATCCTTGATGTTGTCTTGGAGTCAACAGTTCTCAGAGGTCCCAGCTGATCTGAACCCTCACATGAAGATCCAGCACTGAAGGACCAACTCAAACACATGCCCAGAGTCAACAGCAAAGGAGGAGTTGCTTCCCGAGACTATAAACTTAAAACTCCTGTAAGGCCTTCTCCTGCTACTTTCAGGATATTAAGCAAAGGCTTTTCCCCTGTAACCACAACCAAGTGGTTCTAGTCCCAATGTTCCAAAGGGGATCAAGGAAACAAACATTAGATGAAAAAAAATACCGGCAGAGCGTATGCTGTTAGAAACCGTCAGCTGGAAGGAAAACTTCATTTCCCTCTACATTTGTCAGGCTGAAGAGACTGAAGTAATAGTTTGGTAAAGCTTGAAACTTTGGAGAGCCTCTATAAGTTGATGGGTTTTTTTTTTAAGATCTCTCATGAATGTGAGAACACGTCATTATTCTCTATGGAGAGAATTTCACCTTTATATTAAGACCCAATTTGGGGATAGATGTCTCTTTGGCTCTCCTTTGCAACCATGTAGTCTTGGTAGAACAAATACATCGTCAACACCTACCATCCAGGCAAGACACGGAGGTTTGGCAAGTGCTGTCAGCCACCGACATGGACATTCTCCAGCCTGAAGACCACATAGACAGGACACAGGGGCCTCTCTTGTTTTCTCTCTCCTGCCAAGGCCAGGGCAGACCCTTCTCCCACCTCGCTCCAGCCACGAGTGAACACTTGGACTCACCTGGGAGAGGAGCAGCGACTTTTCAGGGTGTCAGCACTGACGTCATTAATGGATGTGGGCCACATCCACACACAGACCCCTTACCAGCCCCTAGGGAGGCACCTCCACAGCCTCAGGGTGCTTCAAAGCCTGTAAAACAAACGAGGCAGCCAGTCAGGCAAAGCTCCCCTCTCTGCCCACCTTTACTGTTCGGGACTGTTATCCACCGGGAAATATTTAGGTTCCTTGTCAGAAGAAACACCATCATTTCAACACCCGCCCGCACCGAGCCAGTTTAAAATATGGTTCATTGACAGATGACTGAGAAGTTTTGTCAAAAGTCAAAGCCCTTCTTTCCAACAGCAACTTTATTTCATTTTAGATATGCATTCAGAAAATTAAGTCCTTTTTCAGGGTAATTGAACGGCTTCATTGCTAAAAAGGTCAAAGTGACACACTCTGACCTTATCAAAAAGGTTTCTTTCCAATTATTTTCTAAGAAAAAACCTTCTAAGAATTATGCATTCCATGCAATGCCTTGCTGTTAATGAAATTAATCATTTTCCTAATGAAAATTAAATTATTTTCATTAACCTAATGAATTAAACCAAAACATCTCATTCCAAAAATTCTCATCAGTTTCAGTTAAAAGAGAATTACCTACAAACACAATGGAAATGGAGTAAATCAGCTTCAGATGGGCACAAAGGGCTTCTCAGCCCTGACACCCACCCAGCATGGAAAATTTTAGCCCCAAATAGCTCAAGTTCAGCAAAGTCATAAGGAACTGAAACCTGAGCCTTCTCATGAGCACAAGGAAACCGCAGTGAGACTAACAGAGCCAGAGGGTGATGACAAAGTGTCCGGGTCCCCTCTGTGAGACAAGAGGATTTAACTTTCACAGCAAGCAGGTTGTAGGGAAGCCACAGTGGTTCTCAGACAGACAAAGCTGCCAACAGGCTGGATACCCAGCCTTGTCTCCCAGCATCGGGATCCCAGTTGGACCCCACCAGCTTTCAGTCAATAGGATGCAGCTCACCCCAGGCCCTCCCTGAGAAGCTGAAGGAGGACCTCAGACCCTGGAGAGGCACACAATGTCTCCATTGCCTTCTGCAGGTGTCCTACCTCAACCTTGCTCTCCCCACTGCCTGGAGCAGGGACTAAGGTAGACTTCTGGCCACGTAGAAGCTCCCTTTCTACCTGCGTCACTGTTTCCATCTCTCTGAATCAGGTCAATAATACCACAAAGAAAGGTTTGAGGCTAAATTATTGGTTTGTTCCAGCCCAGCACCCATTTCTATCCCTGGTCAAGACCCATCTCAAGAGGTCTAGCTACCGATCACCACAGGGCATGTTCCTGATCCTCCCCCACTCAGCAGAGATCTGGCATCATCTCCCAAACCCAGCTGAAGAGGGGTTTGTGCCCTCTCTCACTTTGTGCCCTGTTTTCCCTGCATGAGCCATCCTCTGCCTCTTGGTGTCTCTCACATATGGTACTTCTCAGCAAGGTAGTTATGCCTTTTCCACCCTGCAATCGTTAGAAGCCTTAAATTTTCCACCTTAAAAGTGAAAGAAAACAAAGAGAAATGTCCTTTCTAACTGAAACAGAAAGGAGAATTGTAATAGGCAGAACATCACCATTTTGTGGGTATAGACCATGTGCCTGGAGCGCTGCTGAAGGCATCTGTCAGACAGAAACACAGAATAGGAGAAGTTAAAGAAGCAAAAATAATATACTATAATTTCCTTGGCATCTCAGGATGATCCTTTTGCCCAGTTTCTCCATACGTGACCCTTACTCTGACAGATTGCACTAAGTCATGGTTACTCTGCTTCCTCATGTACCATGTGGGGTCATCCTAGCAAAAGCAAGGCAAAGGCAGCAGGATTTTATTTACTTCATTCCTCAGCGGTTTATATAGACATATCCAGCCCAGTCATCCCAGGAATTCAGCATGGAGGGACACCAGGTGCAGCGTACCGTGGAAGGGACAGCCTGCAAAGAGCAGCTCTTCGCAAGGTGGCAAGTGGGAGAGGGCTCAGCTCTGCTGAAGCCTGTTCTCAACTGGGCTAGTACTGGGCAAGTGGTGGCAAGCATTCAGCAGACGCATTTCCACCACGTCAGGATGTTGCTCTCTAGCCCTTTGGTCCTCCAAGCTGACAGGATACGCACTATCCCAATGAAGAAAATAGATGAGGAAAACATTCCCAGCTCTCCACAGGCTTTAGCCTGTCCCAAACCCAAACCTCCCGTCTGCACAATACTTGGTGATCTCCATACCATACGTGTGCAGAGGACCAACTCCCCATTTAGCAGCCAAAGCAGTGGAACCACCACATCTGTGCTTTCCCTGTCACTGTGGTCCCCGTCTCTGCACAATTTCCCTCCACCTCATACCACCAGGTGGGCAGCACTCTGCATCTCTGTTCCTAGGCAGGAACATCACCCCCAGCACCACCAGAGCACAGCTTTGGCTTTCTTGGTCACGTAGTCCCCAATTCCAGGCTCCTACCGTGAAGATTTCAGGATGATTGCAACAGCACCGAGTGCTATTGAAGACTCAGGTTGCATTCTCAAGTGTAGCTTACAAAGCCTCTCGAGAGACAATTTCTGCAAACATGGCTTAGACATGAAGTCACTGACAGCAAGAAAACACAGCTTTGGCTTGTTAACAACACTGGTTATAGCCCCTGGAAAAACTTTGTGCAGGTGTCCTAGAAGAAAAGGGAAATAAAGAAAGGAGAAGCACGATAGCACAACAGCTCTCTCCATATTACCTCTGATGGTTTCAAAGCTGAGGTTGTAGGAGCATAAAGCCTGGAGTAGAGGCTAAGGATATAAAGCCTTGGTATAAAGCTGAGATCAAGTGTAGTATCTGTTCTTATCAGTTTAATATCTGATACAAAATATTACATTTATTTTTTTTAAGGCCAGGCTGGATGGGGCTTTGAGAAACCTGGTTAGCGAGAGGTGTCCCTGCCCACGGCAGGGGGGTTGGAACTCGATGATCTTTCAAGGTCCCTTCCAACTCAAACCATTCTATGATTCTTTGAAAGCCGTGTCTGGAGCTGGTGGGGTGGGGGAGCACCCTTCCCACCAGGCAGCTCATGGTGGCCAGAATAGAGGGCAGCCCCACTGAGTGGCAAGAGATGCTGGTGGGATAGTCCACCCCTCACCAGCAGGACCTGCCAGACCAGCACTCTGCTCGGCCTCAAGTCAGGGACATCTGCGGGCTCCCTGGTAGCCCCCTGAAGTGGTAAAGAGGCCTCTCAGCCCCTGGGTCATCTCTGTCATGGGAAGGCAGCCCGGCCACATGGAAGTCCCCGTCAGGGCTGTGCTGGGAGCTCGTCTTTTCCAAATACGTCGAAACCAGAAGGGCTGGATGCAGGTTTGCTGAGATCAGGGCTATTCTGGTGCAGACAGGCCACGCACTGCTGATAGGGAGGATTAATGGCCCGGGCTGCTCACCCGTTGCAATTAGAAACAACACGGCGACTATTTTGGTGCCGTTTCTCTGCAGAGCACTCAAATGGCTTATCAGCCCCTTCCACAGCTCCACGCAACCGTGGCTCCCAAAAATACCGTGTGGTGAACCCCTGCTCTTCGTTGAGAGCTGGGGCGCAGGGAGTCAGGGGCTAATAACGCCTCCGCAGCAGCAGAAGGGGCTTCGGTGAGCGCCACTAATGAGACTTTGGTGTCACTTTGCTGAAGCTCAAATTGCTCTGTTTTTTTTTTCAGTGCACAGAGGAGACCCGGCCACAACGAGGACCCAGTTTGCCCTGGCCTTGAGGAGCAGGGGCTGGGTGTCTGAAGCTGTAGCTAATCACCACGTTAATCAGCAACCAGCCAAAGCTCTAGGAAATGTTTTCATGACACTAGCAAAGCAGGAGGAGTTCTAGCTCCTGGGCCCTGTTCCTCACTCCACGCTGTGACAGTGGACATCCCTCTAATCACCCCAGCTGTAAAACGGGAGGGACAACAGCCGTCTGAGGGACAAGGTCTCGCCTCCCACTTCCACAGGGCTCTTTACAAGCGTGGCTGATGCTTAGGGGCAGAGCGGAGCTCCCAGAGAAACCCAATCCCATCTTTCAGCTAACCTACTGTGTTCCACAGAGATCTCAGAGCGCTGCAAAAACTTTGTCAGGGGGTGCAGGCAGGCAAAGAGAATTCACCACCGTGCACCAAAACTTGCAAACCCATCAAAAACTCGGGGTAGCAACCGGGCTCTCGTTTCAACCTTTCTGAGGTTCTGACTGATGCTGGGGGGCCAGGAGTTTGGCTGAGTCAGGCAGCAACAGCCCACCCCAAGCATCGGAGCTTCCCCCCTTGGGGCAGCTCAGAGACCCCAGCCCAGCAGAGCCGGGCCCAGAGGGGTTTCTCCACCGGGTTGCAACATCCGAAGCACGGCCAGACTCCAGGCTGCGACCAGTGGCTCCCTATTCCGAGTCCCTGCCACCGCAGACAAACCTCCACCCCTCCTTATAGCAACTTACTGCTCTGCTCTACAACGCCACCTCCTTTAAACGCTCCCCCCGCCCCTCCCCGGCCTCTGCCAGAAGCGCAACCTGATACAACGCTCCCAAGTGCCAGGCAGCTCCTTCATCTCTCCGCCACGAATAAATCTTCATGATAAATCCATGTTCTCCAGTGTCACCTCTTTATATATAGACAATCAAAAAAGCTAAGGTGCTCAAGTAGGAGTGCGAAGACAAGGCAGACGAGTCAAATTACACTTAACTTCTGGTTTAGTGCTTTTATCTATCAGAAATAGTTTGTTACATGTTTTAACTCTACTCCCTCATTCACAATAGGGTTTTTGTTTGTTTGTTTGTTTGTTTTAACTGTTTCTGTACTGCCCTCAACTCTCCCCCTCCCAGACACAGCACTTCTTACCCCCAGGAATAAAGCTTTCTTATTTTTCCTTGTCACTGAAACAAAGGCAGCCCTGAGGCAGGAGCTCTGTGCTCACTGGGACACACTCCTGGCACAGACGCCGAGCAGATGGGCATCACAGGGTGGAGGGCTTGAGCCAGGCTGGATCCAACCAAATTCAACAGGAGCTCGGAGGCAAGGGACCATATATGAACTGCAGGAGACTGGCTCCATAAAGGTGCCAAGAGATGGTCAGCCGCCGGGATGTCTGGCTGCTCACTGGGCAAGTTCTGCTGCAGCCAATTCCACACGGAATCACAGAATTTCAGAGTTGGAAAGGACCCTCTAGAGATCATCTAGTCCAACTCCCCTGCTAATGCAGGGTTGCCCAGAGCACATCACTCAGGACTGCATCCAGGTGGGTCTTGAAAATCTCCAGAGAAGGGGACTCCACACACTCCCTGGGCAGCCTGTTCCAGGGCTCTGTCACCCTCACCGTAAAGAAGTTCTTCCTCATATTTGAGTGTTCCAGCTTGTGCCTGTTGCCCCTCATCCTCTCACTGGGAACCACTGAAAAGAGTCTGGCTCCATCCTCCCTCAAACCGCCCTTTAGGTACTTATAGGCATTGATAAGGTCTCCCCTCAGCCTTCTCTTCTCCAGGCTAAAGAGTCCCAGCTCTCTCAGCCTTTCCTCATAAGGGAAATGCTCCCATCCCTTAATCATCTTTGTTGCCCTAACGGACAGACCTCCCCACCCCAGGCAGCACCAACAGGAGACCAGCTGCTACTCTCCAGGTGAGTGCAATATGCAATTTTGCCATCTCAGCAGCGTCCCCTGTTTCTAGTAAGAAGGTGGTTGCAAGGAGGAATTGCTGAAGGAGGAGGTCTTGGGCTCTGGGCTCCCGAGGAGAGATGCTGCCTGGATAATACTCAGATCAACCCAGGAGCCCATCAGAGTGGCTGGAAACATTTGTCCCACTGCAGTACACCTTCAACATGACTGGCTTCAAGAATTGCTTTCCTCTAGCCTGAGGAATGACAGGGTTGGAAAAGATGCAGAAGACAGCTAAAGCAAGACAAGAAAGGAGCCTGGTGCTCCATCTCACGGTCTGCTGAGACAAAAGTCCAACAGAGGGAGTGGAGACGACAGAAGAAATCCCTCAGCAAAGGGAGCACCCCATTGAAAGGAGAAGTTAATATTGCACCTAACACTGGGAAGATGCTGGGGGCTGGTGGCACCTGGGGCCACTCCATGGCTTGGACCACCTCCACTTGCTGCCAGCAGCAGCATCCTCAGGGAGAAAACCAAGGAGTCTTATCTGCTACTGATGTCAGGCTGTGCCCAAACCATCTGAAACCTGCTCTTCAGCAGCCTCCTGAGCAGCACCTACAAAAGCAGCAGGAAAACGTGCCACAGGAAAGCAGATACCTGCTAACGAGACAGCCATCAGCCACTTGTTATCTCTGATTACCCCCTTAACTCAGTCAGGAGATAGCAGGCTTTATTTTTGTCCCGAATCAGCATCCCTTGTGTCTCCTGTCCTGGTCTCCCCAGTTCCTGCCCATGCTTTTGAACACACCTCCCCACCACCAGTCCTTGGCAGATCTTGCGACCATAAGGTAAGGACACACTTCCCACACGATCGCTTCATCTTGGAATGCTCCTGGCCTGTATCTGTCAAACGGGCAGGAGAGGGACCTTTGATTTGCCTTTCCCCAAAGGATGTTAGCACAACATTTGTGAAAGGCAAAGTCACAGGAAGCCTCAGAAAATCAGCTGCCACGACAAAAAGAGGGACTTGGTTTGGTCCCTGGTGTGACCCACTAGAACGAAGCGTAAGAGATACTTAGCACAGAAAGTTAAACCATCTCTTGGCTCTGGAAGTCCAACCTTAAACCCAGGATAGCTCGCAAGATCAACGAGTTGAACAGTTCTAGCTTTAACAGAGATTGACTGCAGGGTTCAAAACTCTCCCACGCTGCGACTCACCATTTGGTAGAGCTCCCAGCTTGTAAACAGACTGTGGGTTCACAACGAGAAGCGGTGCTGGCTCCCAACACCCTGCCCAGCTTTGCAGGCTGGGCTGCAGGGGTGCGCTCCCCAGACCCGGACCTTGAGGGCAATGTCTCAGAAACAGCACCCCAGGTCCCCCAAAGGGAGACAGGGGAAGCCAGTTACAAGGCAATCTCATTTCCCAGGACAGTACCTGTCTCAGCGTAACCTCACACCCCAGCACCCGACGCCCAGCAGGGAAATCAGGCCCTGTCCTTGCTGGTGCTCACACACGCACCAAAGGCCATGGAATGATTTTCCCAGTTTCTGTTTTAACCACATCCCACTTCATTGGGGCTGAGGATCGAGCCTTAATTCTGACCCAGAACTCAGAAATAACCTTTCTGGAAGTTTCTGTGGCAGAGCAACACTGATGTCTGAGTGTTCAGACTCCGTCGTGGCTGTGGCCCTACCCCTTCAGCCTTATTTCCTATCTTAGAAATGAGGGCAAATCTCCTTTTTTTCCTGGCTAGGAGCACATGGTGCTCAGAGAGGGGCTTCCTAACCATTCACAGCCGCATATTTGCCACGTACCGTATCAGCACCAGAAAAGGAGAAACCTCCACCACACGCAGACACCAGCAGGGCCCCCCAAATGCAAGGACTTACCTGGCTGAGCATGATCCTGATCCAGGGCGGTGGAGGCCATGAGCCACGTCTGTGTGGCAGCCTCTCGGGAGAGCTGTGTCCCGTAGACAAGCAGCTCGCATTGCTCTGCTACTGAGCAACCCCTTCCCCAGCACAGCGTCACCACCAACACGGGCTGCGAGGACCAGCTTCTCAGCCATGCTGCTGCTTTTGCTTCCCTGGCAAGAGACTAAGAGGTTTTCTGGCCTCCTCCCAAACGACCTGCACCTCTGGCTCATGGAGAACACCTGGGAGAGGCTGAATCCAAGCCAGAGGAGAGAGGGAACAGGAGGGAGATCATTCCTGCTGAGGGATCATCTTCCTCCTGGAGCACCAGGGCTCCCAGCCAGCCCACGGTGACATCTCTGTCCAGTCACCCTCTCCTTAGCTCCCAGAAGCTGCCACAGGTGCCCAGGTATGGCTAGTTGGGCAATGCCAGCTGCCAAGGACATCCCAGCAAAAGGACCAATATTGTCGGTAGAAAAGAAAAAAATAATTAAAAAAAAATAAAAGTATCAATTCCAGTAGAAAAATAATTTAATAAAGGGATAAGTTTCAAGAAAATATCTGTATAGTAACAACATTTTAAGTAAAATGTCCACAAAAATATACATGTCTAATGTGATTATACAGAAGTTTTCCAACAGGTCCTGTTTTCAACTTGGTTCAGTTCATCTAAGAAATGCCTTCCCTGCCACCGGACTCCCCGGCATATACCAGTTTGCACAACAGAATCATATGAGAAATGTTTCCTGTCTCACCTTAAGCTCATACAAATAAACTTTAGAGTTGGTAACAGTCCAGAAGAGATCAGGTTATTTTCATTTAAAAAAAAAAGGGAAAATACAAACAAAGCAAGCAAAAAATCAGCCACCTAAGGGACACTGCTGGGTAGAAGTCCCAGCCCTACAACACACACCACGCTCAACACTGACACAGCTGGAAAAGGAGGGGGATGAAGGAAAGATGGGCAAGAGAGAGGGGAAAATCCCAGGAGGAGAATTCCCAGGAATTCCAGAACAATTTAAGGAGCAGGCTATAGAGAGGCCAGGGAAAAGCACACAAGCGACCCACGTATTTCTAGAAACCAGACGATTTTATAACATAGAAGATAAGCTAATTGGAGGAAGATGAAAATGAATCAGTGGAGAATGTTTATTTCTTATTTTTCCAAATCGTTACTGAGCTGTAGAAATAAGAGGTCTGTCCCAAAGAGCCCTCACCAATGGTGCTAATACAGCTGAACAGCTCCAAAGCCCATGTACTTCCAGGAAAGAAAAATCTGGTTACAGAAACTAAAGGACGTGCGAGTACAGTAAAAAAAAATAAAGAAGACATGTTTTACCAGCCGAGGACAGGAACGACACAACGAGAAGATGCCAAACAAGATATATCAGCTCAGTCAAAGGGAGATATACACTGCAACAAAAGAACGAAACAAAATAACACAACAAAACCCCATCCCACAGAAAGAAAATGGAAAATGGCTAAAGAAATAAAAGGACACACATTTTCCAAAACGTTTTTTGTTTTATAATCAATTTTTTTTTTACATAGACAACTGAAACACACCAATATTTTGTGCGAAAAATATTTTTAAATAAACTTTGCTCGTTCTCAATTTTTGTACATTCTGATATACATATGTAACAAGGTTTATGGCACTGTAACCAGGATCAAAATCATATAAAGGAACGAAATAACTGCTCTCATTTATCCTTTCTGAACCAAGCTGGCTGCCGTTGCACTATTAGACTTTAAAAATTATTATCTTAGTATTAGTGGGCAGCCAACTCTAATCGGTTTGAACACTCAAAACAAATCCTAATTATTGCACAAGAAGCCAGTGAAGGCATATGGCATAGAATGATCAAAGTCCCTTACTGTTAAAACCTTACACCCAAAAATAGAAAAATAGAACTGGAACATGAAGCACGCCAAATAAACTTTTTTTTTTCTTCTTTAGTTTGAGTCAGGAGTGTGAAAAGTGCCTTACAGACTTTTTAAGTTGCTCCAGATTCCTTTGCATCAGTGTGAGCATTTTGCCAGGTTATCTTTAGCAAAGCCTCTGCAGAACCAAGGCCTTTATGTCTCAGGGAGGTTTTCTTCCTGCTTTGTTTTGGCTGTTTGTGTTTCGTCTTCAACTTAGGTTTCTTCAGTCTATGAACCTGCACAGACTACTTAGCCATAAACTCTACAAATAGCTGGAGAGGAGGGGAAAAACAACAAGAAAAAAAAAAGCCAAATATTTCTTCTTCTTTTGATTTTAAGAAGTACGGCTTTTGCTCTGAAGCCTCCCTGTTCTGCCGGTATCTGGGAAGGAAATGACCACAGCATCCCAAACACAGCAAAGTTCTTGGATCTCTTTTAAAAACCTTTCCTTACAGAAAAAAAAAAAGGTTTTTATTCACAAAAGGTTTGCCACAACCTCCCCCCGCCCCCTTGAAAGCTAAAAAGAAACACCCACAGCCCACCCGTCACTGTCCTGTATCAGGTGAAGAACAGGTTACTCCTTCGCCATCACACAACAGTCTCTACGCCAATGAGCTTTGGTGTGAGGATTCGTGGTGTAACACCGTTGTTTAGGTCTTCTTCGAACTCCAGTAACTGCCCCATAAAGTTAAGGTTGGGAGAAATGATTGGTCGTTTGCCTTTTACAAATTTGTAGGCATCCGTCATGGTCATGCGCGTGTGCTTCATTAAGTAGGCGATGACTATGGTGGCAGACCGGGAGACACCAGCCTGGCAGTGGATGAGGAGACCTTTTCCACACTGATGAGCTTCCTCTGGAAATGAGAAAGACAGAGGAAAGTAAGATTTTTGCCAGTTTGTAAATTAGAAAAATCTCAGCGCAACTAAGAGTACCTTAATGTGAAATGTCCCTTCATTCGATCACAAGCACAGCAACATCTCCTCCCTCTCCCTTCTAGTCCATCTCCCTCCAGGGCTTCAGAGTTAGTGACTAGGAAACACACAGGCCAGTCTAATGCAGAAAATCTTCAGGTTCATTTAAATCTTTTCATTAGAAGAACTGCACATCGAGATACGCTACTGGTGCGTGCTGCCAGGGAGAGCCTACTGAGGAGATGGAGGCCCACGACAAGGCAGCTTGGACTCCATCTCCACCTCATGCCCCTGCATCACAAGGGCATCTCAACCTTCCTGACCTTCAAAGCAGTACATGACCTTTTCAAAAACAGGTATTTTCAGATTCAGCTCCTAACGATATATCTGTTTCTAAAGCCCTTTTCTTTGAGGTTTTTACAAAGCTACTTTGCTGTGGTGTCTCTGCAAAGGCAGAAGTTGTTTGTAACTCGGCAAGACTTCAGCTTGACCTCAAATTCTGATTCCTCATTTGCTGCAGATCAAGGTCTGTGTGATCTGAGTCACCTTCAGCAGTGTGAAAAGGACATTCACCATCCCTGTCACACACACACACTCCCAAGATACATCACTTAGAGGGACAGAACCTGGGCAGGATTTAGGGAAGACAGAGCTTCTGGAACCACTAGCTAATATGACATAAGAAAGAGAGTCACTACCATCCCACAGCTTGCTTTTTAAACAGCATTAAAACTTCCAAGATGTTACACTTTGATGTATTTCTTTTTGTTTTAATCCACAGGAGGAGCATGAATTCAGTTTGAAAGTTTTGGCACAAATCCAACCCCACCAAGAGTATGGTCGATCATAAGCCCACATGTCCAACCTGCATGTGAAAGCACATATGAAGCCACCTTCCCTCTAGCCATTTTTGCCAGTTAGTATTTCAGAAAGCTGAAACTCTCTAACACATTTTGACACACTTCCCCAAAGAGTTCTTGATGATTTCACTTCCTATGGCTTTAGTCTTAGCTAAACCTGGCTTTGGTTGTGTTTTTCTCAAGACATATTTAAAGAAACACAGGGCAGTGACCCGCTGTTTTAACATTTCCAAATCGTCTCAAATGCAATTTAAAGTTTACCCTGAGGAAGGGAAAATTTCAACTAGTTACTTCCCCAGCTGGCTAAACCTGCTATGGAGAAGGACTCCCAACGGAGAAATACTTGTTTATTAAAACCAAAGACTGACCCTCAAGCTGTAATTATTAAAAAGGAAAGTAAAATCGGGTTTGAAACACTTTCTAGATCTTTTCAGAGCAAGACTGCTTTCTCTGCTCTTGGTAAAGCCATAAGCCAAACACTATCTTTTATTGGTTTTGAGAGCTGTAATCCTGCAGTCTGTAGGGATGCTGGGCACAGAAATCTCCCACCACCACCAAAGGGCCTCAACAGAACTTTGATGTTTCTTGATGTAAGCTCAGCCTATTGCATCTCGCCCTCTCATAGAATTCAAAGTTTAAGGTTTTACTGGATTTCCTGACCCAGCTTTTCTTTCCAAAGGATCAAAGCAAGGTTCTCTCTCCACTGCCCTCTGACAGGGCTCTCATCAGTGTGCCCATGTGGCCAAGAAGGCCACCAGCATTCTGGCCTGTATCAGGAATAGTGTGGTAAGTAGGACTAGGGAAGCAACTGTCCCAGTGCCCAGTACAGAGGTAGAGAAAAGGAGACCGAGGAGAGACCTTCTCACTTTCTACAACTCCCTGAGAGTGTTGCTGGGGTGGGGTTAGCCTCTTCTCCCAAGGAACAGGCAATGAGAGAAGAGGAAACAGCCTCAAGTTGCACCAGGGGAGGTTTAGGATGGATATTAGGAAAAATTTCTTCACTGAAAAGCTTGTCAAACATTGGAACAGGCTGCCCAGGGAAGTGGTGGAATCTCCTGCCTGAAAGCTGGACAGACATGGTGCTGAAGGACACGGCTTAGTGGTGGTTTGGGCAGCGTTGGGTTGATGGTTGGACTTGATCTGACAGGTCCCTTCAAGCCTCAACAGTTCTATGATTCTATGGTTCTATTGGCTATGCTGCAAAAGCTGTGCCCCCAAGGACATACAAAGGGGCAAAGAAAGGTCCCCAAAAGCTTTTGGTATCATGTGCTGATGTCCTCACTGATCAGCCCAGCTTGAAGAGGTGATCTGGCTTTGGCCTAGATGACTAAGCAGAGCTGTACACACCCCCAAACCTGGCTGAAGGTTGTGCAGTGTGGATCACAGTGAGGTTCAGAGCAACACTGCTGGGTCATTCCTTCAGCAACCTCCCCAACAAGCTCCATGGCCTACAGGGTTTAGAGGCTTTTATTAATAAAAGTTTTCATCACAATCTACTCATACACACACACACTAAAGTTCTAAATCTAATGGTAGAACAAGTGAGGTAGGAAAGTTTGTCGGTTTTCTCAGGAAATTAAGTTAGGGAAGACTCAGCCATCACTAAAAGCAGTTACTGTGAAAGATGGGCTGGAAGCCATTGTGGAAACCAGGAATGCAAAGGACTGAAGAAGAGGGGGTGACAAAAGTCTCAGTTTTCCAGGGTTCCCTGAATTAGGAAACCTGGAGGCAGGCATCACTATCAGTGGATAAAAACTGTATCCCCAGGCTACTTAACTGGATACGCCAGAGATGAGAATGAATAGAAACATGAGGTGCACAGCATTTCTGACAACCTAAAAAAAATTAATATTATCTAACACAGTCTCCAGGGCAGTTCACAAAGCATAACATTCACTACAAATTCTCGTAACAGGTGAAAACAAAACCAAAACAGGAGCATTTCCTGCCAAGGACAATTACCAATGAACTCGAAAGCCTCTTCAAAATACTGCCTGAGATTCTGCTTGTTGCTGTCAGTGGCCGGGAGCCGCTTGTAGTTGAACAAGCCTTTCTCGTAATGGTAGAGGGGCAGGTGGGTGGTCACGTTGATGACGTAGCCAATATTCATCCTCTGCATTTTCTCTAAGTCCTGAGCATCGTGCTCATTTCCAAGGAAGAGGAAGGGCAGGATGGGGGTGAGCTCAGCGTTCTCTATGTCTGGCGTGGTGGGGATGGATTGAGGTAGCGTGGGGGGCACAGCAGACGCGCCGCCCCCTCCTCCCCCCTCTGGGCACTCTTGCAGCTGGAGGGAGTTATCGCAGAGGTTTTCATGGTTCTGCTTGAAACCGCTGAGTCCTCCTGGGAAGAGAGACCAAACAGATATTTGCATTACACGTTCTGGGGTCACCAACACTTTGGAGTCCCCCTTTCTTCAGAGCATGTGCTGGGGCCACCAGGGCTGGAGCTGGCTCTGTTTCCACCACCACTGTCAGGGTGACCGATGCTGGGCATGGCTGCCAGCACCAAGGGTGGCATGGTTCAGGAGCATGCATTGTCCACCCCTCTGAGAGGCCAAGGAACTGGCTCAGACAAACATGCCTCTGTGCAACACATGGGCTGCCTCACCTACAAGCCCGTGGGAGGGGGGGGGGGGAAATACAAAAGGCACTTTTCCAAGAAGGATAACATCTCCAAAACTACAAGAAAACAGGCAAGCAGCATACCAGAGCAGGGTGGCGAGCCAGCTGGGACAGTTTTTTCTTCTGTCCACAGCAGGGCATCCCCTCCACCCAATACCCCCACGGATGGGCTGGGGGGGGCACATACCCTTTGGGGAAGGGTACATACACCTTTGCGTGGCCAAAAGAAAGAAAACTCATAACCCAACAGCAACTGACGTGCTCGCTTAACATGTGGCAAACAGCTCTCCTTTTTCTGCCCTGGTTGCTTGAAAGTATCTAGTAAGAGTTATTTTTAGGACATTAATATGGATTGGGAAACGGATTCAAGGGGGGAGGGAGAAGTTACTTTTTTGGCTCGTGGCTCTCCTAGCTCTACCGCACATCTCACTGGCTTTGTCAAGCAGCATTTCTCCCTTTTTTTAATATTTCCCCCCCCCCCCCCAGGAGAGCAGCTCCACAGAAGTGGAGCGAGAAAAGCAGACCTCCTTTCTACACCTCCTTGGGCAATGACATCAGCCCCGGGCTCCCCACCTGCCCGGTCTCCATAGCGATCGCACAAAGCACACAATGACATCAGCCGGCATGACATCAGCTCTTTGAGCGCAAACAATACAAGAACAACTACTTTGTGCGAGGCGTTTGGCTGATGTAATGCAAACAGGTGGCTCCCCCGAAAAGAAGAGAAATGCAAAGATATATTCCCCTCCCCCCCCCTTCCAACCTCACCCTCAAAAGCCCACGTTCATGTGGTACCGGGATACTCGGAGTCACGCACCGCATCGAGACAGGCCAAGTCCTCAGACTCAATTGCACTTTGTTAAAGGCAAGCCAAAAAGAAAAAAAAAACACAACAACCCAGGAGGGGGGGAGAGCGATGCTGAAGTTACTAGAAAGAGCTACACTCGCCAAAATAAACGCTGAGTGTCACCACCCCAGTAATGCTATTAAAAAAAGAAAAGAAAAAAAAAGGAGGCTATTTTTCTTTTCTATGCTCTTTCACAGTGATCTAGCAAAGGAAGATTTTAAAACAGAACAAAACATGCTGTCCCACAGGCTCTGGATCTGACACAGCAAAAAAACTTCAATGCCCACGTCCCGAGTGCTGCAGTTCCAAACATCCCCATGCCTGTCCATGAGGTGGCACCCACCCAGGGACCATCTCCACGTTCTGTGCAGGGACCAGGCCACGGACACCTGAGTCTTTCTAATACAAGTGCCCTTTTTAACCTTCAGACTTCTGTCCTTCACACTCTGCTGGTCACTCATTTCCCCAGGAATCCCCGAATTGCCCACAAACGCAGAGTATTTCCCCCAGCTCAAAAGCAGGCTCATCTTCAGCTGTTTACAAGACACAGAGCTTAAAGATCTCTACTCACAAAGCTGTTGTAACAGGGGAGCAGGATGGAAGGAAGAGTGAGAACAAAAATCCGAGCTCACTGCTGGTCTTGACAGGGTCTGAAAAGTCTTCTCAGAACACACAAGACAACAAACAAGACTATGGCCCCCAAGCTGAAGAAGTCTGAAGTCCTATCCAACCCAATGGTCCCACCCTAGAGCCTGGGCTAAGCTCTACCTCACTCTCCCATCCTCCTGCACAGGCAAACAACCCATTCCGCTTAAAAACTGCCGTTTAAACAATAACCAGAGCATGCTGGGATTCCCAAGAAAACCTCTGAGAAATAAGCTGCTTCACTGACTCCAGAGCCAGCACTCATTTTCCACCTCTCCTGCAGCCTTCTGGTAGACGCAGGAGCCCATTGCTTCATCCCTCAGGTGCAGACACACCGATGGTGTGGCAGACACTGTCCTGCCTCACCAGCCACCTTGTAAGATCCAGCAGAGCTGGAGAGCCCAGAGGAAGCTTTCCTCACCACCTCTATCTGTGGTCTCCTTCTGGGGCCTCTGCCTGCTCTGTTGGCCAGAAGACACTATTACTCATGTTACTAACTCTTCCTCAATGATATGTTCACTTGGATCCAGCAAATGAGAACAGGGAAGAGAGGAGAAGAGACCATACCCAGCTAAGAGTGAGAGGTACAGGGCAATCCCCACCACTGCAGCCAGAGCATCACACCAAAGGAGGGGAAAGCCATCCCAAATATGCCATGTGGAAGATGCCTAAACAAGTGGAACAGCCAAACATACAGCAGTTTCATCCACAACTTCTTTCCCAACATCCACCAGTAAAGAGGTCACCTTTCCTAGTGTCACATCCCTCTCTCCTTGTTCTCCTCCCTCAAGTGGGTTGGGAGTTAAAGTCCATTCAAGCAAGATTTAAAGTACCATATCCAGGCACTCTCAAAGATCCCTGAAACAATACATTGCTGGGGACAGGATTAATAAACCGAACCGCCTCAGACACGTGAGCAATGGAGGGCTGCACAAGAGCACTGGTGCCCAGAAAGGATGCAGCAAGACTCAGTCACAGAGGGGAGCTGAACTCCAAAAACCAGCAGCAGGAGCTTAGCTTGGATCTGCACTGCCATGTGCATCACGCAGGTCCCAAAACAGGATCCAGGCACCTCATGAGCACTTAATCCACTCCCCACACACCATCCTTGTTGATTTATGAGGCACCAGTGTAACTTCAGTGGAACTCACACATGCACAACGCCCAGGCTTCTCAAAAGTTTACAAGACTACTTCCCAAAAACATTAGACCAGTCAAAAGAGTCAAACTCCAGATCACAAGGAAACTCAAGGCACAAATGCAGAGACTCCACTCGTGGCTGTAACAGAAGCTGTTTGTGACTGAAGTCGCTCAAGCCTTCCCAAGCCTGGAACACAGAAGCAGCGTTATGGAGGGCACTACCAAGGGAGTCTGGAGAGAAGCAAAACCTGGCATAAGCCTCTCATTGGCACAAGAGTAAGCCGTATTTTAAAAGCAACTTTTCAGCTGCTATTTACAATATGCAAAAAGCCTTCATCACATACAGGCAGCCTAAGCAGAGAGGCAATATAATATATCCAGCCAGGAAAGACACCAATGACCACAGCCCTGCAGTCTGAAGTCCAGACTCAGCTGTCTAACCACCTTCAAGAACAACCAGAACACCAGCAGGCAGATAAGCCACCAGCATTCACTTGTAAATAACATGATGTTTGTGACCTGTCTTTTCTAGCTTTAAACACACCATGGAGCTTTAATAACCAAAGTACAGCAAAAAGCCTGAGCTGCCCAGCCGGTTTGACACACTCCACACATGGATGTGGAAAGTATCTCAAGGGGCTTTTGTGCACCCTCTGCTCCAAAAGGGCTACAGGGCAGACCTTTGCAGGGGTTCAACCTACCTAAATGCAGGTGAAGAAGTGTATGCAGGGATGCCTAGAAACCATAAGGAAATGAATCACTGAAGCAGAACCCTTCATGGTAGATGGCCCTGCCTGCTACCTAGTGAAACACAGAGGACTGAGGGCTCTTGATCACCACTGATGGGAGGAGTCAGAGATGCCTGCAGTTATCACTGCATGGGATACCCCACCATCCTGCCCTGCCAGGACAGTTAGTGAGCAACCACAGACATTGGATTTCCCAGGACCTCAAAACTTTTAGAAGTTTCAAGTCAGCACTGGACAAGCTCCAGCTACTCATACTCACTTTCCAAGTTCTCTACAGCCATTTGCCCATAAACATCTCACTTAAAGCTTCTCAAACAACCTGCTGAGGCTGAGCAGCACACAGGAGCAGCTGCACACACATCTCCCGGCTCTGAAGCCACCCAGGAACCTGGGGCTCACACCAGTACTACAAGGCCAGGTGAGCAGCTGGGCAGGAGCCAGAGCTGCCCTGAACAAATAAAATAAAATAATAAAAAGGACTAGTAGCATGGTGAAAGATGATGTCTGTCATTTGCCACCAGGAGAGGGCAAATATGATGCAAAACAGGCACGGGAGGTACGGCGGGAACCAGGCAACCAGCTTTTACAAGGGACCATGACCTTGCAATAGAAACAATCATCTTCAAAGAAAGCTAGACAAATAAACCTCACCCGCACATATTTTATACAAGGGTTTGTTGTTGGATTTTTTGATTGGTTGGGTTTGGTTTTCTTATGCAAGATAAACTTGAGAATTAAAGCACAAGGAGTACAGTAACACCTGCCCTCCTTCTCTGTGTCACCTCTGGCACCTCTTTCACCCATCCCCGCTGCTCCACGGCTGAGTGACAAGATACAAACTGGGACGTGGGTTTACAACAGGCTTTGGTAGATCTGCAATACGTTTCCTGTCAAGAAACCGACTCTTACCCCACAGTAACGAGAGTAAATGCTCTTGTTCCCTATATAGCGAGGGAGCTTATAGAGAGGCAGTTGCCATGAAACACCCTCACCTTTGCATTACCTCATGGCTATGGCCATACTTTGTTCTGAGCGAGGCAGGTACGGGGTGTTCCCACAACGATTACAAACAGGAACATATTTTTATACATGACAGACTGCAGAAGCAGGATCCACATTTAGACAGAACACGTGGCCCTGAGAGACAAACAGACCTTTTATAAAGCTTTCAAAGCTGTCCAGGCGGATTTCTGGATCTGCTCATCCTCGATTACAATACCACAAAGCCATCTCAAAAAAAAAAAACCAACCAAAAGACACACACACAAGCATGTGCAACAGCAGCAGGAATCCCAGGGCACTGTGAAGCACCAGCAGAAGACAAGTTCAGTCTGTGACTTCCCCTCCTCTTGAGCTGCTGGGCTTTCACAGCAGGGCAGCGGAGAATTCAGCCATAGCAGGGTTGTGGACACCAAAAGCTTCACCGCTCTGGAACGGAGCCAAGTTTTCTAACACCCACTCAGCATGTGCCCTGGCAGTGCCGACGGGGCAAACCCAGCCCCTGCAGCTGCCTCCCAGCGTGTCTGAGGTCGAAATGTTACAGTGAGCATTCGGGGTGCAGGACACTGATATTCAGACAATTGGTGCCTCTCTGTTTTAAGATTAAGCTTTGAGTTTGTGCAAGTACAGCCTGTTCCTTTAAACCTGTGACCTCATTTATTTACATTACTGCAGAAAAGCACTGCCAGAAGCAACAGCTAATGACAGTCTCATGTATTTTTCCACTAAGACAACAATTAAACTGCTCCTGTGTTATTAATGAACAGATGACTTTGTGTCAAGTTGATTTCCAAGTGTGGGATGCCTTAAGGTTAAGCAAACGTGACTCCAAAATGTAAAAATAGAGGCCAGGTACTGCCAGCTGCTTCAGCCTCCTGCACCTCTTCCTTCCCCAGCTGGGCAGGACGGCTGGGTCCCCAGGGCCACCCCGGGGCCAACACTGGCTGAGCTTGTTTCGAAGCAGTGGCTCATCTCCAGGTCACAGGTATATGGTAGAATTAAAATTGCTTTCCCATGCCGGGGGAACCAGCGAGTTCCAGCATGGAGGCACCCCGAAGGACACTGCTCCCCCTCCAATACAGGCCCTCTTTTAGCAGCAAATCCATCACAGCCTGCTTGCTTCCACCAAGGAAAGAGGAGCTGTACGGGCTGAGGCAGAACTCAGCCAGCATAGGCCAAACCCACTCCACATGCAGACCAACCACCCAGCCCATCTCCTCATTCCACCCACCAACACAGCTATCTCTGCAGGAGTTTATGGCTGTGCATAAAGGATCTTTTATCTGGGCCATCACCAAACCAAAGGCCCACTACCTTATGTCCAACACCACCAGATGACACAGAAAGAGTAAAAGCAGGAGAAAAGAACCTTACTCTCCATATTTCTTCTGCAGTACTCCCTCAGCCTCAAGCAGGTCTACTGGGTACCAAAGGCACTGGCAGGGAAAGCATGGATGCACCACAGGCACATCCACAGAACATGAGAGGTAGAACCACCTCTCACAGAAGTAGTAGAAGATCTAAGAGGGGGAAATAAATCCACCCTTTTACAACCTAAGTATCTATGTTTACCTCAACAACCCACATTGCCCCCCAGTTTTACAAAATCAAGAATCAAGGTGTAACTGAAGGTTCTCCTACTTCTATTATTACTAGCATAACTTTCTGGTCTTTTTGCACTTTTATGGTCCTGCCAGTGTATTTCTCATCTGTCCACAGAAGGTTCAGAAGACCCATCGCTGGGTTTCTTTCCTGTTGCCCACATGGCATTCAGCATCAGCCTTGCTGCAAAAGATTAAGCTTTAAACAAACATAAAAAAAAGGAAAAGTAAACATAGTTCACAAAGAACAGCTTCCACCTGGATAGAAGTCAATCTAATCTAGTCTCTCCCTCCAATCAAGCCGCCAATGACACTTCAAAAAAAAAAAAATAGGCAAAACCCCACATTACGGAGAACTTGCAAGGTCAGGTTTTTTCCATGTGGGAACTATCCTGAGAGGTTGATTTGTACACAAATACTGGCCTAGAGGAGTTACAAGCACATCCTTGACACAACCGCTTTGAGGTCCCTTCAGAAGTCAAGAGTGCGACACCAGATAAAGACAAACAGTTTCCCCTTTGCATCGAGGCACACGTGCACAGATTTGCATGTTCTTTCTAATGACACCTCCACAGAAGTCACGCCCCTTTGCCACAGCGCATCCTCTCATCTATTTTTATTCTGTACTTTGCCACCAGGCTCAGCACAGTCTTAAATTGTCGCTATTTCCCCTTGGACCCTAAGTTTTGAGCCCAGGCCACCCATGCAAGTCCCAGAGGTCCCTTCCCGACCTTACTCACCATCTTTTCCAAGAGATGCCACTAACTTCTGGGCTACTCACCAGCCTGACCAAAAGCCACTGTGAATACTTCTGGACCACATCTCTGAGTTCACAACAGTGGTTCCAGCTTGTAACAGGAATTACCCCTATGCTGGGTGAGCATAGTGTCTATCCATTTGAAAGGGGAAAAAAAAAAAAGTATTCATAGGAAAATAACCACACATGACAGCATCCTTCAAAGTGCTGCTGGGGAACAGTCAGGAAGGTGAATGAGGAGAAGGCCTGGTCTCAGTTTTGATACAAGGATTAAGCTGAACAAGAATGCAATTAGAAACAAGAAACCTTGCATCCCAAAGACACTGTGGTAATGATTCTGCAGCCACAGACAAGGATTGGACCTACCCTCCCTGGAGGGCAAGCGTTTATAGCAGAAACTCAAAATTAGACACATTACAACCTCTCATAGCAAAAGTATGCGTTCCCGTGGGGATGTAGGCTAACATGAAGTCCAATTAAATAATCACTGGAAATGTCAGCGTAAACCCTGAAGGAATACATACTTCTACTGTGAAACGCTCCCACTGGAAATCATATTAACAAAAAGGTCATCAAGAAACACTAGAGCTACGTACAAAGGAGGCAGGGGAAGTGAGGGGGGAGGGAACAGAAACTATTTTAATGCAATAAAGATACCACAAATGGTTTTATATTGACAAAGAGCTACAAGTCTGTTTTCACAGACAGAGGTAGAGCAGACCAGATTTGTCCCAAACATCAGGTTTTATTTGCTTTGGTTTTTAACCTGTTACCAATTATCTCCCTGTTTGTCACCAGGTGCATCCCTCAAGCCCCAGGCCTGGAGACAGCTGGTGGGACCGCACACAGGCACAGCACAGGGAGAGGGCTTTTGCTCAGCACATCTGAAGGGAGAAGGGTCCCAGCGTCGAGTCAGACATCTGTAATCCTCCCTGCGTAGGAGTGGACATCGCTGTTTAATTCCCGTGTTTCAGAGAACACTGACATTTCCATGGTGCAGCCATCCATTTGTTCACTTTACCCTTTTAAGGGCAACTTCTCCAGGACAGCCTCTTTCTAACGACAGAGCAGGCTGCTGTGTTTCTCCCAAGGATGAACACAGGCTCTTTCCCAGTCCAAACCACTGCTCCTCCACACCAGAGACATTTGTAAGAATACAAAAGGAAAAAAAAAAGGTGCTGATAAACTGCACGAGTATTTGGGAATGCCATCCATTCCTGCTGGATCTAAACTCTTTTTGATGCGATTTCTATTCTTTTGAAGACTACTACTATCTGGCTCTGATTTGACACTTCCCAGCAAGGTATTTCAATGCACTTAGAGAAAACCCAGAGAAAATAAAGGGTGCTGTCTTGACATATCCCAATTCCACTCTGTCCAAAAATAAAAGCAGTGAGCTACTGGAACTAGCACGGTGCCAGCCAGCCCCTGCTCTGACACAGACTGCAGCGCCAGCACTTAAATCCCAGTCCTAATGGTCAGGGGGTGCAAGGAGAGACCCTAGAAACCCCAAAGGGCAAGGGAAAGTTGACCCAGCTGGCATCCATGTACTCCAAAGTCAAGGGAACATGGAAGGTGGGAAAAAAGGACACATTCACAGAATCCTCAGCTAAACTGCAATCAAAAAAGGAATCTATTCAGCCAGATCAAAACCAAGCCCAGTCTCCAACCCCTAAGCTTACTCTTAGTTTTCATCAACTAAACAGGCAAACCTCCATTACCTTAGCAGAGACCACGAAGAATTAGAGCCCATCACTGACACAGCACAGGTCAACTGTTCGAACAGCAGCTTTTGCTTTAAAACATTACTGGTCAGCTGCTTACATAAGCATTAATATCACACTCTGACATAATAAACTGGAGACAAGCAATACGACTGATATGACAGAAGCTTGCAACTTATATACTATTTCCCAAATCTCTTTAAGCCATTAAAAAACCCAAACAAACAACAAACATACGTAACTCATGTGTGGACAAGGAGTAACATTTGTTCTTCTTAGAAGAGGTTCTCTGTCACAACAAATTAAGTGGGAATTAACTCAGGCATTCTGTAGACTTTTTAAAGCCAGGGCATAGTAAAAGAGTTGGAACTAATGTGTTCACATCACTTCACTAATTTATTTATTTTTTTAAATAAAAATAACCTGCTCACCCAAGCAGGGACAGACATGAAAACAACCCTGAAATTTTTCAAAGAACAAAACTCCCCTAGAGGCAAATCAGAGCCCACAGTTTATCACTTTAGCAAAGACATAACTGTTAAGGGAGGAGGGGAGGAGGGTGCTTATGAGCTTTTCTCCAACCTTCTGCCAGAGGCATTTCTGTGTTGTTCCAGGGCAGCGCTGCGACAGTGGGTGAACCTGGGTGAGCCACACTCAGCACTGATGGCAGTGAGAGAGGTGAGCTCAGTGCAGCGCCCAGGACGGAAAGAGAAAACTCATTAAACCAATTAAAATCACTTGTCCAAGGCCTCTGTGTGTGCTTCGTGACAGAGCGGGACAATGACCATCGTACACCTTGGTCAGAGCTCCCCGAGCCCTGACTGCCCTGCTATCCAGGCACAGAGTTATCTCCCTCTGGCCAAATCATCCTCTTTCTGCCTCACGCAAAAGAGACACTTACTTCTGTCTCCCCCCTCCTCTCCTTCAAGCACCAAAATGCTGGTACTGGTCCAGAACCAAGGCACAGAACACCTTCTGGAGGAACATGTGCTCCTTGGGAACGAACAGCTTCCACAGCAGGGGAGGACACACCAAAACTAGCCTCCAGTGGGCTGAGATGCTTTCAGACATGAGGTTGCCTTAATTATAGATATTAATTGAAGCAAAGAGTTTCCTGTACTAAGGAGTTACAAGGCATAAAATAAACACAAACCCTGGAGCTTCACCCCTGAAGCTACTGGAGCATCAATCGTTTGCTCCACACAAACCACAGCAAGCACCCCAGGGCTTTCTGCTGCAGAAATAACTCCCTGAACCCCTCCAAGGCTCCTGCTGAGGGATGCCCCCGCTCTGCCGGGAAAGGTAACATCCACTGCTGTCCTTCAAGACCTGCTTAACAAACACTGTTGTAATACCACAAACCTCAAAAAAAAAGTTTAACTTCTCCAGTACAGAGCTGATAAAAACCATTGAAGACAGATTCAGGTGAGCACCTAGAAACACAGCTTCAGGCAAACAAGTGCTCGCGATAATTCAGGTCAGCCTTGTGATTTCCATAGCCAGCAATCTCCCAGGCCTACCAGAGACTTCCCAACAAGGCCAAGGATCCACACAATCTTATCTCATACGCAATGGGACAATGCATTAGGTCATCTTCAGAGATTACCATAATCTATTTCTTTGAACAGCGTGACTTCTATAGCCCTGCAAGCCCATGCTGAATATTTGAGAAATATTTCCCTCCCTGTGGGCTGGTAAACATGTGAAACAGACAAATTTTAAAACTGTGTGTAATGCTGTTCCTATTTATGGCATTTCTTCACTTCAGAGTTGCTTGCAGAAATAAAAAAAAAATAATTATAATGTGACTTTTCACAGAGCAAAAGAAGAGTCATAGCCTAAAGACAAGTGACTGATCTCCCACTTCAAACCCACTGTAATGCCAAGGTGATTCACTAGAAACTTTTGTGCTCCGAAGTGTAGTAAAAACATCTGCTACTACTTTGGAAGGAAAACAACTCATATATAGATCCTAAAAAAAAAAAGGGGGGGGGGTGTCTAATTGTATTAGTTAACATCCAGTCACCACTCAAACCTTAAATATAGCTGCTCCTCCACCTTCAGCCTCTCAAAAAGGCTGTGCTCACCTTTAACAAAAAGCCAGAAGACCCATCAGCAAAGCAACTCTATAAAGATTTTACTAGTAGAGAGACTCACCTGCAGCAGGTTCAGGGCAGCACACAAAGCATTCAGCTCATTATAACCCAGCATCTACCTACCAGGATCACAGCAGGGGATGTCCCTCCCAGTTTAAACAGAGCTGGGGACAGATTTTTCTTTACAAGCATCAGAGATATTTGCCTAATGTAACAGTTTGCTTCTTGACTCTTTACAAAGGTATAAGAAGCTGGAGACCTAAAAAAAATAAGTAAATAAAATAAGAAAATTAAGTGTCCCTCCTGTTCCTCTCTTTCCAAGGTAGTGTCATTGCTCTCTTCCCCCCCAGGACAACTAAAACATGACAGGCACTGTGCAAGCTACACTGTGACCTCTGGGATGCCATCATCTGGGAGGAAATGCTATGCTTTCCATCACTGTTGAAAAGGCAAAGTTTAGAGGTTCACTCCTCCACAGAAGCATCCCCTCAAAGCGCAGAAAAGGCTGCACTCTCCAATCACACTATTTCCCCGATTTATTTAGATGCAAGAGGTGCAGGCACACACAACCAATTTTCAAGTGTTATGACCAATAAGATTATCTACTCCAGTGGAGACACATCCTTTTTTAAGCTCCAGCAACGAAAAAGCCTGAAAACTGAGGGTGAAATCTCAGCCCAGGCAGAGCCAGCACAAGTTTCTTCCCCAGTAACTGACGGGGCCAGATTTCCTCTACAGCATGGAGGGAACACACTTCAGTTCTAAACACACTGGACGCTTCACACACATTACTTAACACCTAAAAATACACATTTCCCTATTACAACCATGACCTAATAATTATTCAGCAGAGATCTCTGATGGAAATAAGTGCCATGCATGTGTTCTGTTGGTCAGCTGGATTTGTTGACCATTGCGTCAAGTTTTACTCTCAAATACACTTGTGTAAAATAATCTAATTAGGGTTTAAAGTAACAACAGCACTGTTGAATTATGTAATTAATAATGTATTTGCACGAGATTATGACCAGGTCAAGTATTCTAAAAGCAGCTGATCATAGTATTTTACACAAACATGGACAACATAAACCAGGTACTTATTCCTTTTATAGGTGTCTCGGTCCCTTCGCAGTTGTTTCAATTTCCCTGATAAGAAAAGGTGGTAAGAGATCCCAAGCTATTCTTAGACCATGGCAGAGAGCATGAAGTGGTCTGCTGGCAGGTCTTACACTCCCCGCTGTAACCAGAGCAAGTCACTTCATTTGTTTCCCTGTTAGATGAACAATGAGAAGACTGAAAGCCAGAGCATAAATAAGCGCCTCGGACTGGGCACAAGAACAGAGAAGCAACCAGTTGTTGTCACCACTAGCCAGTTCCTCCCTACCCCCTTTCAGCCATTGGTCTACAGGGTGCAGTGGGGAAAAAGTGGATTATTCACCAAATTACACTTTGCACCTTTGCTTTTGAATTTGGTTATTTCCCCCCCCTTCCGTCAAACATAGAAGCCTCTAAGAACTGAACACAAGACTTCAGCAGATTGCCAGGTGTCCCACTGATGGGGCTGGAAGGCAGAAAAGGAAGGGCAGGATGAAGATAACATCACCAGACCCTGGCCAGGGACACAAAGGCAACTCCTCGTGTTAGAGTCACAGAACCATTTGGGTTGGAAGGGGCCTTTGAAGGTCATCTCATCCAACCTCCCCTGTAATAAGCTGCTGAAATGTGTTGGCACAGATGCTTCCATTTCTCATTTTTGTTTAAGCTGTAGATTTAATTTAACTTGGAAAAAGAGATGCTCAACTCCAAACCTAAACACTTCGTTCTGGGTAAAACAATACTTTTCGTCTGAACACAAATGATTTTCCCACCGTTTTCGGTACTCATAACGAACTTGAACACACAGACCCCCAAGACTCCAGGCCACTTTCGCTGAGCCAAGGCACTCAGGGGAGGAAGGGACAGGGATGCCTTGACGGTGTGTTTGCAGGACAAAAAGGGGCACAACTCCACCGAGGAGGGCCAGGGCAGCACCACCGTGCTCCCCCTCCCCAAACTCAGCAACAGCTCTGCCACTGGCCTCACACAGAAGAGACACTGGGCTCACATCACTGGCTTTTCCTCTTCTTCCCAACATGTAGCAAAATAAATAAATGCATCCACAAAAATGAGGCCTTTAGGTTTCAGTCAGTGTGCAATACCATGGTTTAGCAGGAAGGTTTGTGGATGCCTGAGGGAAAACACGACTTCTTCCCATTTTGTGTACAAAGAGGCTGAGCAGCACTTCCAGCCCCACAAGAGCCCCTGTAGCAGCACTCTGATGTACATGATTTATTTATTTATTTAAGAGCCTGTTTCAAGTGCTGCTGTGTCTCGTGAGCAAAGAAATAAGCAAATCTTTGCTTCTGAAGAGGTTACATCAAAATTATGCAAGTCTTCTGTTTATGACCAAAAAAAAAGCTCCACATTACAGGAAGCAGCAAAACCAGACATGGATAGAAAGGGAGGACCAGAGGTCCTACCTGCCCCCCTTCCCCCCCCCCCCAAGCATGTATAAAACCCCAATGCTTCCTTGCCACAGTGCTAGTTTATATATTGCTCTGCTACATTAAAAATAAATCAGGCCACCTCTTTTTAACTGGAGCCTAATAAGGTGCCCCACACATACATTTATCTATAGCTCACCGCCTGGCCTTTGTCAGCAGCACAGAGTTTCTCAGCCGCTTAAAGAGACTCGGGCATTGAAAACCCAAATGCAGGCAAGGCCACATGGCTACTAAGCCAGAGCTGTAACCCAACCCTGGACTTCAACGGTTGGACTCACCCCACAAAAACGGCAAGGGCGGGGGGGGAAGGGGGGAGTGGGGGGGCTGGCATGCAGCACCAAACATAGAGACAGTGGCACCGGATCAGGGGGACATCAGCTTGGATGGCCAAGCTAGCAACCAGTGTTTGCAAACACAACACAGAGGGGATCAGATGGGCCAGCAATAAATTAGGGCTGGATTACAGCAAGCAGGAGAAATCGCTGGAAATAATAGACGGAGGCAGAGAGGGCTCCCCAGCTACCCCCCTTTTTAGAGCAATGCCCAAACCCAGGCGCATCTGCACTCCAGCATGATGGAAAAAACGCTCTGACAAGTGAAACTCAGTAACAAGCCCTTCCAGCACTGCTCCACCAGCTCAGAAACTTAACCACAGCCTTCCTAAATGCTGCTTTATCCTACACCCAAATTAATCTGACCCCAGTTTGAGCCCCACTTCAAAAGCAGGGAGAGGAATTAAGGTGATGGAGAGAAGCTCCTGGCTACACACCTCCCCAGGTGAAGTATGCTCTGGCCCAATCGATCACCAAAGTCCAAAAAGCAAAGAATTTCAGCTTCCTCTGTCTTCTCACACGCTGCCAGATCTGTTGGCAGAACACTTTGGGGAGGGGGTTTCTGCTGAGCAGGGTCTTTGAGGCAGATGTTAATGTTTCTCGGTGGTTGAAACTCAAGAACTGCCCAAGCAATCCCCCAAGCGCTCAGTTAAACCCCACACAGCACCCAGGGCAGCACCCAGCCTTGGGAGGTGGAAGAAGGGGCTGCCCACAACCTGCCCTCAGAAGCCAACTACAGCCCTGCAGCTCCATCACAGCCAGGGACTCTTGCTTCAGGCACTGAAAAACTGCTAGTTTAAGGTCCACAGAAGCCTCAGTGTTTTCAGAGAAACAGAGGACAAACACCTTCAGCATCCCACTTTTCTACAGGTAAGGAAGACTTGCAGACTACAATATATCTAGTTGTAAGGGCAGTACAACAGAATGATTACTGCCAGAAACACAGCGGTAACCTCATCCTCCAAAGCACCTCCTCTCCTGAGAGATTCAATAAAATCATACTGGGAACCCATAGCAAGTATCAAAGAAAACCCAGCATGACCATACACTTGCTGGGAGCAAGAAGAAGGTTCAGCGCAATTTTAAGCTTCCACAAGCTACATCCACAGAGGAGTATCTCATAGAACCCTTAACTGCTATAAAGCTCTGAAACTAAACACAGGAAAGGGGATAAATTATCAACCCAATCCATTCTCCTGCCACATTGGGCAAAGTATTAAGCTGCACAGAAAAATCAAGACATACAACATGAGCTAAGCAGCAAATCCTTCCATAGTTTCCTAGAGCCACAGCCAGTCTCTGCCAAACATGGCCCTGGATGGCATAAAGGCCCAGGGAAAGGAGGTTGGTTCAATCTAGAGGGCAGCATGGCTATGAACAGGAGCTACAGAGTCAAGGAAAGACATGGAAGTGTTCTCAGATGCTGCCTTAATTGGCATGGTTCATTTCCCCTAGAGCATCACAGGACAGACCAACCACCACATCACAACAGGAGTCTTTACAGGAAAGCCATTTACACATGTAGCATGTAAACACAACACTTTCACATCACTTTTTAGACAAAGTATCTCCCTCTGTCCATTATTCTGACCCTGTATAAGAAAAACAAGGCTTGACTGCTCCTCGGGTATTGCTGACTGGTCCATGACACAATGACTCAGACCAAATGGCCTCCCTCGTTGCTCCTTCTCCCTTCTGCTCTCCCACTGTCCATCTCCAGCACCCATGAGTTCAGCTTTATACAGATTAAAATAAGGCTGCTAAGTAAAGGTCAGTCTAACAAGCTAAAAGAGAAGCATACCCTCCTGGACCTCTGCCCCTTGGGCTATAAATACCCGGAGCAAGCACTGGGGGAAATTCTTTGTCTGCACAGACAGACACCAGGAAGCACATTTCCTCCTCCTTCCAGTTCCCACCCTCTCCGCTACCAAAGGACAACAGTCAGAGAACAGCAAGCATCTCCCCGCGATGTTCATGGAAGACATTTGCTTTGCCACCAGCAACTCAAGGAATGCAGGCCTTCCTAGAAATAAGCAATGGCTTTGGAAGCTCAGCCACCAGCCAGACCGACAGCAGAAGACACGCACTACAACGCAAACCTTGAGCTTACATGTGGGCAAAGAGAAAGATTACCTTTTAGGACTAGGGGTTCCTTGCCTTCTCGCTTGAGTGACTCCAGCACTATGTGGAGTGGCTGGGAAGGCATTACTCTGCTTGGCTCATTGGTATTCTCATCATAAACTATTATTTCTTTGGAAAAGATCCTCTTGAAGGAGTCCTTGCCTTCCCGGCAGGAGATCAAGTCCAAGACGGTGATCTTGCCCTGCTGGAGCCTTCTCCGGCTGATCTTGTCGGAACAGTTAATGTGGACTGCCCCTTGAATGTGGCTCTTATTATACTCCATGAACGGCCTGCAGTCGATGATGACAGGCCCTTGGTTCTGTTGGTGGCTCTTGCTGCATTTGGTCATCTTCTTCGCCAGGTCGTTGGGGTAAATGATTTTGATGCTAGCGAGCTGCTTGGCAGTGCCCGAGATTGGGCTGCCCACGCCACCCAGCGGGCTCAGGCTGCCGGCATTCTCATTGCTGTTGACCATTTGGTTGGCGGGGCAGGCGGTGGAGGCTCCGGCGCTCGCTTGAGTTTGGGCCTGAGTGTCCTTGTCGTACGTTGCCACAGTGCAGCAACTGGCACTGCTGCATCCACAACTCAGGGAGCGTGCAGAGCCGTTGGATGAGGGCATATACGTGAGATTAGCAGTCTTTAGGGACACGACAGCTGCACTGAGCAGACTGGGGTGGCTCTCACTGGCAGAAGAGGCAGATTCAAGATAGCTAGAGTCTAAACAAAGGTTGAGATCCTGAGGTCTCACTGGCCTCGAAAGTGCCACTACTACCCTGTCGTCTAAAGGAGATGGAGGCATGAGGAGGCTGAGCACTAGCAAGTTAAGAAGAACTCAAGATCACCCTGGAAAAGAAAAAAAAAAAAGGGAGGGAGAAATGGGAAGAAGAAAAAGGTTAACAAGGTTATGAAAATGCATCATGAAACCACATAAGCCTACACATAGAATCATAGTGGTTTGGGTTGGATAGGACCTCAAAGACCACCCAGTTCTACCTCCCACTAGACCAGGTTCATCAAAGCCCTATCCAGCCTGGCCCTGAACACCTCCAGGGATGGGGCAGACACAGCTTCTCTGGACAACCTATTCCACTGTCTCACCACCCTTACAAGAAATAATTTCTTCCTAATATCTAATCTTAATCTCCCTTCTTCCAGTTTAAAACTGTTCCCCCTCATTCTATCACTCCCCTCCCTGATCAAGAGTCCCCTCCCCAGCTTTCCTGGAGCCCCTTTAGGTACTGGAATGGACTCTAAGGTCTTCCCAGAGCCTTCTCCAGGCTGAACACCCTCAACTTTCAGCCTGTCAGATACAGCAACTTACTTTGTCAATACCCACTACCCACAGGTAACAACCTAACAACCTCTTCTGACAGTTACCAGCTCACAGTAGTGCTAAAAACCCTTTTCCAGTCCCTCAGCAAATTCTCCAGCTATCTGCACGTGCGCACATGGCACGGGCTGAGCAGCTACACCCAGGAGGAGGCATTTGTCTACATGCAGATGGTGCTGAGCTATTCTGAAACCTGGGGCTGGGAGGCACGCAACTGCTTATGACAGAGAGGCACGTCCTCTCGTTCCCCTCACTGACTGGAAGGGAAGCAGCTACCGGGCTGACTCTACTAATTGGGAAGAAGGCACGGGAGCTGAATGTGTCAGTGGCGATAACACAACTTTTCCAGCGAGCTAGAATAAAATTAGCTCACAAATAAACTCTCAGAGACTGTTACAAACTCGAACACATAAAGCCAAACAAACAAATTATCATAAAAGAGGACAATTAGGTTCTGAATATCTTTACAAAAAGTAAACACGTGCCTTGCACCTCCATCCCCCTGTCCGAGAGGTGAATCCAGTCCCCGTTAAGCCCCCAAGGCCGGGAAGGCTGCTGGTCTCCAGCAGTCCTGCAGCAGTACTTCTCCCAGCACGTTTCACACCTTCTAGAAAGGGGGGTCCCCTCCGCCCCGGCCAAGGTCACAGCCTGCCCAACCTCGGGCTGGCCATTTGCAGAGACAGCATGTACGATTAAGGAAAAAAAAAAAAAAAAAAAAAAACACCAACGAAACAAAATTAAAGAAAAAAAACAATACAAAACACACAAATCCCTTTCCAGTTGAGAAGGAAAGAAAACGAGTACAAAGCAAGCTCGAAGAGCCCAGACGGTGCCTCCTCTTCCACAGCAACTTCGTGAGCAGCTGCGGCTCCCGCTGAAAAACGCATCCCCAACGGCAACTTCACCAACTCCGCCAATCCCCCCCCAAAACGCAGCCAGCGCCCGCAGCACGGCATCGCCTCCCCAGCCAGCTCCGGGCCGGGCCCGCGGGCAAGCGGCACGGAGATGGCCCGTCCCGAAGAGCCAGTCCTCTTCCCGGGGCCGGGGCCGCCAGACGCTGCCGCGCGTGTCCCCTGCCCCGACGCCCCCCGCAGCAAACCCCGCCGGAGCCGGGGGGGGGGGGCGGTTTGTCGCTGACGGCGGCGGTCCCCGTGGCCAACCGGAGCGGCCCCCGGCGGCTCTCCCGGTAGGTTTCCCAGCTCGCTCTCCTCTCCCCAAACCTCCCCTCACCCTTTCGGCTGTTTAGCAAAAGCATAAACAAGCCCCGCGCGCCTTCGCCTGAGGTAATTAAAACCCAAAATCGTTAACTAAAGGAGGGAGATCACCCGGCTCCTCCCGCCAGGGACAGGGGAAACAAGGGGGGGAAAAAGGCCCCGGAGAAGCGGGACGGTAAAGTTTTACCCCCGAGCGCGAGGACCAGGGGTCGCCGCCACTACCCTCCCGGCGGGCCAGGTCGTTGCTCCCCTCCGCGGCAGCCCTGCCCGGGTTCCCGCAGCCCCCGTGTCCCGGGAAGGCTCGGCACCGCGCATCGCTCCGCTCCTCGCCCTCCTCCCCTCCCACACTCACCGGCGCGGCGCGCTCCGGCCCGGTGCGGTGCGTCGCGGCCCCGCGCGGCCGCCGCTGCCTCTCGCGCCCGCTGCCCCGCGCGCCACCCGCCCCGCTGCCCCGCGCGCGCTGTCCGCACCATCCTCGTTACTTTCTCTTTTGGCTACCGCGTAAATGTACGGCGCGGGAGGGGCGGGGCGGGCGGCGACGGGCGGGCGCGCCGACCAATGGCGAGGCGAAGGAGGCGGGGAAGGAGGCGGGGTCGAGAGGGAGAGCGGCGGGGCGGTGATGTCATCGGCAACCAATGGGGAGGGCGCGGCGCCAGCCCCGGGGCAGCAGCAGCTGCTACCCGTTGACAGGCAGAGGAGCGCCCCCCGCCATTCCCCGTCCCGCCGCAGCGCCCCCTGCAGGACGGGCTGCGCGCAGACGGTCCCGGTCCCGGCGCTGCGGGAGGGGAGGAAAAGCAGAGCCGGGGAGGGCCTACCAGGCCGCCATCCACGTTGGGAAGGGAGACCAAAGCCCCCCGGTCCCGGGGTTTGGGGCGGTGGGGTCTCTCTCTCCGTGTCAAAGGATGGATCCAGTTGCTCCACGTTGGGCAATTAAACGTGGTTTCTGGCACCACCCCACCCCAACCTCCCCCCGCCAAGATCAGGGGGTGCTCGGATCCCCACAGGCCTCTCCCCAGGGAAAAAGGAAAGCCAGACCATCCCTAGGACAGGGTTCTAGGGACCAGTTGGGAGGACAAGTACGAATCCCTTCCATCCCTTCTGTCAGACCTTGGCACGGGGTGAGATAACGAGGGTGAGAGAAGGCAAAAGGTGAGAATTGATTTTCAAGCCGTACGGATCCACCAGTCACACACTAGGAGGGAAGCTAGCAGCAGGAGAGATTCTCACAGCCCTTCCTTCCCCCTGACGTGTGAAACCCATTCGAGCATCTCCTGGTTCAGTGACCACCTCTCGTCACGTCTCATCAAGGGCTGGGGGAGCTTCACGCACAGCCAGGAACAAGAACCCTTCGAGCCAGAGGAGGAAGGGCGAGGTTAAAGCAAATATGGTGATCTCAATGTGACAACGCTGAACCTAAATTAGCCCCCAAAAGATTTTGGTGCCGGGGTGATAATAGAGAATTGGTTTTTCAACTGGGATTTTCAATCTGCGACTAGCAATCAAAGCAGGAAAATTACCAAAGCCAGTGTAAAATTCATGTTTTCTACTCCCCTTTGGCCATGGCTCACTGCGGTTGGCACCGGGTTCACTGCAGAAGGGGGGTTAGCTCATGCTCCCCTAAAAACTGCCCTTTCAAGTCACACTTGGGCTTGGGGAAAGAGCCCCCCATGGGTTTGTGCTCAACTTGCTGCCTGAAATGGTCCTTCCAACCAGGGGAGGTGGAAATGGTGTTTCTGTGTTTGGGCATCACAGAATCATAGAATGGTTGGAAGGGACCTTAAAGATCACAGAGCTCCACTTGACACCTCCCACCAGACCAGGTCGCTCCAAGCCTGGTCCAGCCTGGCCTTGAACCCCTCCAGAGATGGGGCAGCCACAGCTTCTCTGGGCAACAGGGGCCAGGGTCTCACCACCCTCAGAGTGAAAATCCTCCCGAAGTGAGACATGTCCTAGAGAAAGCACTTGGAATCACTGAATTAGCCATCTTTTCTTTCTGACCGAGTTTCTTAGTACTAACAACATGAAGCAAGGCAATGTTTCATGACTTATGGAGGAGCTCACCTGGCAGAAGAACCGTGAAGAGCTTACCAACAGCAAGCACTGCTCCCTTCTGAAGGAAACCCAGCCTTTGCCAAGTCTTCTTACAAGACAAAGTGAGGCCAAATGTAATTTTGTTTCCTATTTGACTTAACTTTATATTTTCCTACGAATGTTGGAATGTTGACTATAAGTTGCTATTTGTCCCTGGTTTCAGAGGACTTCCTACAGAACTTTTCCTGACTTCATTCTTAATATATTTTATTAGCCTACGACATAAGATTGGCCTTTTTCCTGCTCTCAGAAACCACAACCCGCTGTGATTTTTTTATTCTGAGCATATTCAATGAACATCTTCCCAAACGCTTTCACTTTCTGTAATTCAACACCCATAAGAGACATGACTTATCTATCCCCTAACAACTACACTTCTATTTTCTGAAAAGCACACAAGAATTCTTACTATGAAAGCTGGCAGATCTTAGCTAAATTCCCACTTCCGGCAGTAGCAGCACACGGGATTTTGACATTCATTTTCCTCTAACGCTTTTGCCATCACGGTGCAGTTGCTCAGATATTTGCAGAAAACCACAAGCAGACAAAGAGATACCATCTCTGAATTGAAGCAAATCCCCACAAACTCTCACAGTATACTAATTGCATAAAATCCAATCAAACCCGTTCAACCTCACAAAAAGGGTAAAGATTGCTAAGAACACAGGCTGAATATTGAGCAGATGTGAAAAAGAAGCTGTCAAATATCTCGCCAATAACACCGATACCCGGTAAGTGCCCTCAAACTAAGAAGTCCTTTGTTATTGAAAGATTTCTTCCACATCAAACCATTCTTATCTTCCACTCCACAATCAGGGACCTTTTATCTTGTTTGGGATTAAAAAACCAACAATTACTTTTGCCAACACAGTCATGTACAGCACCCGCCCTGTGTCCAAGTGGAGAAGAAGGTCCTGTTCCCCCCGTAACATTCAGATCTCCTCTGAAATTATGGGTGAGGAAAGGATTTGACCTGATATAGGAGAGGGTACGTCCCTCCGCCATGACCATCCCATGCTCCTTGCCCTGTATGATGACAGGACCAGGCTCCCCCATGGCCACTGCTCCCAGTGCCACCCTCCCAGTGTTATTTCAATTTTAACTACCACAGATAGGTGTTCACTGTAACAGGCTGTGTTAAGACAATAAAGGAGAGTCGCCTGGCCCTCTCGGGACTGCGATGTAAACAGGGCAAAGAGAGTTCCCATTTTTACCAGTAGAAAGGGGTAGCAAGAGGTTGAATGACTTGCCCAAAGCTACACAACAGCTCACACCACGGAGCAGAAACTAGGGAAACCTGGGGAAAGCGAAGGTGCTAACCAGCACCCTACTTAAATTGCAAACCAGTGTCTTGCACTTCAGCAGGTACCGCATGAACTGGCCAAAAGCAGATCTCCCCGGGGCCAGGCTGAACTTCTGTGTGTTTGCTACTTTGGTTTGCCCGTTTGGTTCTTTAAGCACTCTTTGATTCTTGATAGGTCTTAATGCACCACATTGCATCTTCGCTTGTTCTCATTAGGAATGTCAGTTCACCACACAGGCAAAGTTGAGAAATCACTTGATCTAGTTTCTGTTAGACTTTTGCAACAAAAGGATACCCCCTTTTTCTTCCTTTATTTTTTTTTCCAGTCTGTTTTGAAGCCACCTTCCTCAGTAAAATATAAATTTCTCTCTTAACTGATCCTCTAGTACGAGAGGAAACAAAACCCCTTTTAGACAAACAGTTCACCTTCTAAGCAAGGGGATGGGTTCGCCTTCTAAGCACGGAGACAGCTGGGCACTAGGAGGAGTGGGAAGTGGTCGGACACCTTTAAGAAGCGGTGCTCAAGTGAGAAGATGATCTGTGCTCACAGCCTTGTTTATACAATTCCATTAAACAAATGCAGCTACAGATTGACATTTTCATTCCTCTACAGGACATTTACCCAGAGCTTCAAAACAAACACATTTCCACCTGACAGCATATGCCACCTTTAAAGCAACAGTGGAATGATTAAATAAGAGTTTGCTTTAGTAAAGTCAGATAGTTTTTCAAACCTGCCTGGGTCCAACTCGCTCATTTGTATTTAAGCTTCTGGTTGCAGCTTGGCCAGGAGCCTCAGCAGAACAGAGACAGTATTTTTGTAACAGTCCTTTTATCATTATGATTTCCCTGCTTAAGCAGTGGCTGTTTAGGTGAGCACACAGGGACTGACCTCCCCACGGTGCAGCACAGGAGGGGACACAAGGGCCAGGGAGGGACAGAGTAAGAGAGCATAAAAAGAAAAAGGGAACAGCTTTCTGAAGGTCTTAATTTATAAATGGCTTTCAGGCCAGACATGATCTTACTTCCTTTTCTTAGAGAAAGATCTGGGTGAGATCCCTTGCTCTGCTTCTCCTTAGGAGAGCCAAAGGGGAACACGCCAGTGATGGGGACCAGAGCTAGGAAGCAAAAGAACTCAAGAAAGTCCAGCTGGAGCCACTCCTACAGCTCTGTTCAGCAGTTTGGGGTCATGAAGGCTAGTTCCTCCTGGCTTCAAAAAGAGATCAGAGAAGTTGAATTATTCAAATCATCTCTCTCGGAAAGTAAGTGCATGACTAGTTGCTGCCCTGACAATAGCTGTAAGCTGAGAAAACCGAAGTGCTATTGATATTGACAGCCAGCTGGGCCAGATCCCACCCTGCATCGCGCCCACACCACTCTATTGATCCAGACAGACCAAGCTCTGCCTTTCCCTGCGCTGGAACAAGGTCTCCTTCCCTGAAGCAAATATCTGATTGTCCCGTCCTGGCAGCCTGGGAGCTGCAGACGGACATGCATGGGGTAGGGGAGGGCATGCCGCAGCTCACACCATGGGACAGGGACATTCTGGGAGTCCTTCCAGGCTGAGAGATGCTGTAGGTGCTCTCCCAGACAAACCTGAGCCCTGGTGCCCCTTCCCAAAGCTGTGTAAGGCCAAGCCCTTCGTCCTTGTGTCAAGGAGGACAACCACCTGCCTGCCAGAAGTGACAGCTCTCACCTTTTGTGTGCTCTCCCTCACGGTTATGCTTTCACTGGCCAATATGGCTTCTCTCTCCTGCGCCACAGGAGTGAAAATTTCTCTGCCTTGCACATTTCCCCCTCCACCTCTACAAACAAAAGGGGAAGCGGGACAGGATTATGACCTTTATGGTTTATCTGTACTTGGAAGCATACCAGAACAGATCTTCAGAGACGCTTGATTCAACTGCTGCTGTAGCTGCTTCAGCAGCAGCCCCTGTACAACCCCTCTTCGGGAAGGGCAGCTCCTGTCTTAACACGAAAAGGTTCTCACCTTCCAGAACAAGCTTCCCCATCAGACCTTCTGCCCAGACCACAGTTTTGGTCCTGCTTGGCTGTGAGCACCATCCAGGCTCTGAAGGTCAGGGGTGGGAAAAGCACAAGGCCAGGTGAAGCCCCGTTAGACGACAGATGTGTGTCTCCAGCAGAGCTGGGCTCTCACCAGCCCCACACACTGCCGCAAGCGACCTGACTACTGGGAGGCAAATCGCTGCTCAGATAAGCACCACAAGCAGCCCTGGTTAGCAAGGAACTTTTAAACTTTTCAACCCAGCATTTTGTGCCTGTGTCACCTCCAGCTGCTCCTGCATTCGCAGGTGTTTCAGAGGAAACTGACTGAACTATCATAAAAGCACTGGGAATGTTTGTCCTGATAGTACATCCGAACTAATTTGCTTATGGTGAAGCCTTTGTGTTGTGAGTTGCTACTCATTTAGATGAGCACTCAGTGCCAGTTTCCACCCCACCCTGTTTCCGTCTGCATGAGACAGAGCTGTCAACATCTCGCCTCCAACAAAAAGAGCATCAATATTCCCTGGCGGCAGGCAAGGGAGGCTCTGCACAAAGCCGGGGGTTTAATTCTTTAATGGATGTGTGGACTTGCAAACCTGGAAACTTCTGCTCGGCCAGACTAGATGGTTCAGCCCAACCACCTCTCTCCTTTGGTGCGGCCGCTGTCAGAGGGGAGGAAGAACAGGTCCTCTTTTGACCTATGGACCTACTGTGTGGCCACACCAGAGACTGGACAGGAACAACTCCTGAACTGCATGGACCCCTCCCCATAGGTCAGAGATTCCTTTTTTAAAATACATTTTCAAGCAATTCCTCTCCTCCTGCTTGGGCTTCAAGCAACTTCCCGTCCATGGGATAAACGGCTTCTTCCTCAGCTTGATTACAGCAATCCTAAAATTGGAACTGAGAAGTTAACAGGAAGAAAGAGCTGGGATCTTATTGAGATCACCTCTATTTCTGTCATGTTGACTGAAATAGGCAGTTGACCTTGTTCTACTTATGACTACCACAGCTTGCTTTGTCACCAGCGCAAGGGCGAGCAGGTCCAGCAGAGGCTCATTGGCATCCTCCATCTGCTCCACAAACCCCACGCCTCCCACCACGGGGGAGCCACCAGCAGTCACCCTCGTGATGCCAAAATCAGGCAACAGGGAAAGTGGAATTCGTATTAATGGGCTCCAAACTTTCATCTCACTAATCAATGGAGCAAAGTGCTCTTGGTCACAGGACAAGCTTGTTTCCCTCCTCCTCTGCTTCCCCTGAGGCGGTGAGCCTAATTAAGCTCACCATCTTCCCTAGGCTGATATGACAAACCAGTTTAACTACAGAGGTTGCTTCCCTCACCAGCCTGTTGTACCAAAGGCCAATGAGCCCCATGCGGGTTTATGCAGCTTTCATTGAAGAGATTTTCCCTTTGAAAGGGATGACAGTTTAATCAAAAGCATCTCCTGCCTCCACAGAGCCACCTTTGCACCAGAAAACCACTTCTCCCTTCCTCCTGCTCCCACTGCTGCCAGACGGGTCCCACAATATGCCTATGATCCCCCTTAATTTCAGCCTGTTGACCACAACGCCGGGGCTGCTGGGGCTTTCCAGGGGGAATGCAGGAGGCCAATCCCTGCAGGTGAGGCAAGACAAGACAATGCCATGGGGGACACCAGCTCACAGCTTGCTGGTACCAAGTTCTTTCACCCTGAGTGACATCTTAGTGTGAAGTGCTGGCCTTGCCGAGACCCTGAAAAGGACGTTATTCCAAGGGGAACAGCACCTTCTCTCGCTGTGGTTCAGGTGTCTTCCTTTGTGAGGTGAATATATTAAAGCCACCAGGAGACGAGGGAAGGACATCAAGGGTTAAAGATGGTCAGAAAAAATGACAGATGAGTTTGGCTCTTACCAGGCAAGCCTGTCTCTGTGGTCCATGCTTGTGACCAAACTTTATGCAGGCAGACTGTGCTCTTCCCACATAAATCAGTGCAGATCATTCACGTACCAGAGCAGCGGGACAGCGTAATGTTGGTACAATCAATGGTTGCAATTGATACAAATTTTAAGGCAAATCCTGCTCAGTTGACTCATGGGATTGTGGGACTTCTTGAGGGACTTCTATTGCTCTTCGTAGAAGGAAAACAACATGATGTAATTCAGGAAGAAGCAGCTGGCTCGCTCGTGTCCACTTGTGAGAGTACAGCAAGCAGTATTTGGCCGTAGATGTAGATCTTGCGCAAAAGGCTTATTCTTGCTTAGAAGGTAGATTACCCACACCTGGGTTAGGCTGGCTGCTCCTACAAGGACATGGCAGTGCCTTTCTCTTATATAGCAAGATACAAAAAATAAACCCAAGTTTATTTAGGGTTAATATTAATATCCCAGGCATTTCTTACAACTTCTGTTTTCCCACGCTGATCATCCTGCAGCTAATGGATTGTGAAACCACAGTGCAGGGACTCACACAGCAGATGTCAGCAGTGGAGATTACACACTACGGGCCTGTTTCCCCAGCCCACTCAGGATTATCACCACACCTACTACCATCTACTCAGATACCTCCTCAAGAGATTCAGTTGTTGGTTGGACCAATAATAATTTTTGCCCCTGTTACCCGCTGAAAGCAATTCTTCTGACTTCTAATGAGCTCCTTCAGTCTTTATAATTATCCTGTTCTCACTGGGCAGCCACATGGCTGCACCCGAGCTGGCTATAGAATCCCTAGCAGCAAGCAGTGGCCCTGGCTCCAGATCCTAGGAGCACTCTGCCCCACAGGAGCTGCAATGCATTGGAAAGACACCTCTTAATGAGACGATCATGGTAGCTTACAGATCCCAGGTGACTTAAAACCTGATTGGTTAGGACACAAAAAGGTGAGGAGCAGACACAGAAGGAAAAATCCAGAGCAGATGTCTCTCAGCCCCAAGATCAAGCCTCTAAGAGCATGCCAGGACACACATCAGAATTTCAGTTCTATGTGAATCCCGCACTGGCAGCAACACACAGAGACAGGCTGATGGCACAGACAATGCCTGGGTGTTTTTCACCATTGTTTCCAAATTCTGCTCTTTTTCCTAAAGCCCTGCTCAATTTTACTTTTATAAACATGCTCAAGGAACCCTGCTTCCCCTCCTTCTTCTCCAAAATAAGGGCATTAATTACAGAGATCCCAATAATAAAGACACAGTAAACTTGCAGGGCTTTGTATGTTACTTATGAGGTGGTGACTCATCCTTAAAATGCTGCAGAAGACAGTGTAAGTGGCTGTAACCCAGCAGAAGATAGTAAAGTCGTGTAAAGCAATCACCTGTGCGCCGGGACAGAACACTGTATGAATATTTCTGAGCTGTGCCAAGCATTCATGCTGCATCAGACAAATCAAGTGGATTTCCTCAAAAATGCAAAGGATTTTTCCTAGCTGAGCGACTGCATTTACTATTAGTCTGATTAAAGTAGTTTTCAGATATGACTAATCCCATCTGGCCAGCAATAAAGTAAATAACAGCTTTTTTTCCCCCCATCAGACACAGCAGGACTACAGCAGCAGGTTACTCCAGGTATCACGTCTGTCTGCTCTGACAGTCCCATCAAGGGACTTTCAGGATTTTAGTCCTCTTCCTTTCTAGGCAGTCAATGCCACCCAGAGGAGGCACCCAAACCACCTGGAGGAGGCACCCAAAGCACCCGGAGGAGGCACCCGACCATTTCTGCCTAAATTAGATGCCACCCCCAGATGGCTCAAAGCTCTGAGTCACCCCCCTGTCCACTGCTTATCACAGGAGATCTAAGGGGAGATGCCAAAGTCAACAAGGCGAGTAATTGCTCAGGTTTTTATCGAAGGAGTGTAAAAATAAAAAGGGATGACATAATGAAGTGAAAGATTCTTTCTTGATGAGAGTTAATTAAGTCATGGTCACACAACCCCTGTGGGAGCTGTGAGTAGATTATGGTCCTCAGGTGGGGCAGAGGTAGGTCTGCTCAGCCCATGGCCGTCATGGGATTAATGTTCAGCAAGGGGCAGTTACCAGCCCTGCAATCACCCTGTGGAAGAAAACTTTCTCTCACCATCTCCCTGATGCCTTTTGGCTCTTCTCCTTCCCAAAGAGGGAATTAGACCCTTCATATGGTATAAAATACCCCAGTTCCCCTCCACATCCCAGCCCTATTCTGCTTCATGGCCTGGCCAGGGAAAATCAACCCAATAAGCAGTGGTCAGGCACATGTGGTGTTTCGGAAACACCACAGAAAATCACTAAGGAAGAACAATTTTTCCAGGAGGTATTTCCAGAGGCACTGCAGTGGACATACACGTTGACAACAGCAGCTACTAGATCCCTCCATGTCCATACAGGCACAACACATGTTCAGGAAGATTTATCTTCTCTAGTTCTTTCCTACAGTGCAGAATGACCTCTTTGGAAATAAGCACTCCAAAGGGACATTCCCCATTATGTTCCTTAAGATGTACTTCCCTGCCCACAAGGGCAGCCTTATATCATGATTCAGCAATATCAGCAGTAGCAGCCCTGCACAGGTGATGTTGGAGGACAGAAAGGGACAGGAACTGGAGTTTCATGACCGTTTTTTACCTACCAGCCACCCTTGTAGCTCTGTCTTGTACCTGCAAACCGCACGTGTGAGTTGGTGCCTGCAGCTGCCAGATGGGGGGAAATCTACTTACTATAAATTCTGCCAAGAATGGGAAACCTATGCTATGAAAAACATTCCTTCTGTGTGTGTGTATCTGTGTTCAGTATTAGAGATGAGCAACTCAACATCAGCTTTTAGCTCCAAACTAATTTTAATGGCTGAACCGTAAGTACTCAATCAACAGGGTATTGGAAACCGACGCGAGCCCTTATCTGCAGCAGCTCTGCCGGCTGCGGCTGCCATGCTGCTGATCACTTCTAACAGGGATTTTTCTCTCAAAAAGACTCTTTGCCTGTTGTTATCTGCAGGATGAGCAGAACAGGGATTGAGAAATGCGCAGCAAAAATGTTTCAGACCCACAGAGGCTCCGATAATGAATCACCAAAACTTTCCCTGCCAGGGAATGCGTTTCTAACCACAAGCACAGCCCGAGGACTGCTTCTCCTCTGCCCTCCTCTTCCCGCTGCTCGCTCCTCGAGGTGTCAAATCCAGAAGGGAAGGGGGGTCCTGCAGCTCCCAGACATGCCATTTTTGCCCCTATCCCCTGCCCGTCCCCCTCCCGACTCACAGCTCCGTGCCCAGGATGGGCTGTGACAGTGCAGGGCGCTGGCCGCAGGGACCAACTTTGCTCACGGTGAAGGAAACAGCCACATTCCCACCTATAAAGTTAATAAAATCAACATTGACTTAGATACCACCTATGTCTGACTGCACTGCCTGTGGTCAGCACTAATTGTAAATGCCACAGGAGTGGGCAATGTCCTCTCTGTTAAACACAGAGCACACACAATTAGCGCTCAATACACAAATAAGGAATTGCTTCATCAGGCGAAGGACTATGCAACGGCCACCATGGACAATAAGCAACAGGTCTCTTAATCTGTTCCATTCGTCATTGCAGATATAAGTCATCTCTCATCCACAGAATTTCTTAAAAGACTGCATTGTATCATAAAATTATACATCCTTTCAGAATGAAATTAAAGCTTAGGAGGACAGTTGTGTGATCTTACAGATATTTCATTCATGACTAAAGTTTATCTGGCAAACTTTGCATAAATAAAATTTCGGCTTGGGCTCAGGACAGCGCTGGGGGCTTCCAAGCATTCGATCATCCCTGCTGGATTGGTGTCCTGCAGCCTGGCCCGTGGGAACAGCAGGGACCTCAAGCCACCACTCTGAGGGTTGGGACACGTGCATTCCACTAAGGTATTCCAAAGAAACCCAGATATCAGGAAGAGCTCAAAAATTTTAGTTTAAACTGCAAACTTTGGTGCGAAGATATTACACAGCGCAGATTTGGAAAGGGAGTGGGGAGAGAAAGGGAAAAGGAGATTCTTTTAACCTGGTTGCTTGTTCAGCCCATTATAAAGGAAAGGATTTGCAAAATTCAGACCTAACTCAGTGCAGGATTGGGAACATGCATGGGTAAGCAGCTGGGAGGCTTTGTTTTGATTTTTTTCCTTGATACTGCTGTCTTCATCGCTACATTTGCTGAGGTCAGTATATAAAATGGAGCCTGCAAGCAAAAAGGTGATAAATACAACTTTTCTCCTTGACAATGTCATGCCTTCAGACTTTTCAGCCACAAAGCTTAGAGAGCACAACTTAGAGAGAACAACTATGCATGTTAAATAGTTTCATTAAATATTTACATTATATTCACTAAATAGTTACACAGTGTGCACAGGTATATTTACACACATACATACAATGCTTTTGGTGATTCCCTTCTGTGCTATACAAACAAACTGGCACTGGGGGCAACCTCAGTGACCCACCTACTCTGATACTGAGGGCAAAGAGATGCAGGGAAAGACGGAATGAACCCCTCAGTGGACAACTGAGGAACAGCTACAATATCCAAGCCTTGGCAAGCGCTCCCCAAGATGAGACTCATTAACAATTTTGCTTCCTTCTAACAGCATTGTTAGGAGCCGTCTCATTAGCCCCCTCAGTGTTTCATTCACTCTCTAATCCCGCCTGCCTCTTGAGCCCCAGACTGTCCCCAGAAGGAATTTCCACGTGTTAATTATGCCCTGTGTAAAACAGAGTGTTATTACTCCTCGCACATTTGCTGCCTCTGAATTTCTCTGGGATGCTCCCACACTTCTAGAGGCACCACAAGGATTTGGTGACCTCACTTGCCCAACTCACGTGCTTGTTAGCTGAGTGAAAAGGGCTGTGACAATCATCTCAAGTGGTTTCAGCCAGCCATTCCTTAATCTCTTGGTTTGATCTTTCCCATCACGGCAGCCTTCCCATGCCTCTGTGACTTTACTCTCCTGCTAATGAAAAAAATGCCTGAGAGAAGAGTCACGTTCAGGTCCCAACAATGAGCTCATTCGTCTTCATCAAGGGACAATTTGCAGTTGTTCAGGATGGTGATGACTGGAGTCAACCAGTCACGGTCAGACATTCACAGTACAGGAAACACGTTAAAGGAAAAGCATTCGTTATCAAGCTATGGAAAAGGGAAACAAAAAGTGATCCATGATCTCTACGCATTTAGAAATCAAAACTGACACAGAGGTAGTAGTTACACTGGAAAGGTGGCACAGCGTATAAAAAAGAAGGGAATAATTTCTGCAGCTCCCCTCCAACCTGCATGCAGCTCACACCCTGCCAGGCCAAAGAGAGAGGATTCTCTTTTGTAAGGGTATTTTGTGTAACCCTTGTGGCAGGCAGAAGAGAGGTTTGGCTGAAACACCACCCTAAGTAGAGGGTGTAACACGTGTTGGAGGATTTCACGGTGCCACAGTTTAACAGCAGTGGGGCAGGAGTGCTATAAAACAGGGCCATACCCCATGGGTGCTGCATGGGACTCGAGAGATTTCAAGAACAAGAGCCTTCAGGCCGCAAAACACCATGTTGGTGGTGCAGTACTGCAGTTCCATAACCCGCTGCGTACAGAGAGAATCTTATTACGCGTTAGGCATAAATATACATTCCCAGGCAGGAATTAGGTCTCTTAACTTTTTGGCTCAGATCTACTTGACCAAATCAGCCAGTTTATTTTTTTTTCCCCCTGAAGATACCTCTTTGTTGGCAGAAAAACAATGGATTCACACACTTTTTCTATGCTGATGGACAACTTTTTCCAGGCTTGCAGGCTGGATATCAGAGAGCAGTTACCACCAAGGGTGTGACACCAGGCACCGGTATTCCCGCTCCCGCGGAGTTGGAGGAGCACAATAACCCATCGCTAATGTAATATAGTGACTGCTCCTTTTGCACAAACATCAGGACCTAAATATTACAGCGAATATAAAAACCTTTTTGCCTCCCAGTTCCCTTGGTGCATCGTTTCATAAAGCCCCGAGGAGCATTAAATCCAATTCAGTATAGCTGCATTCAAAATGGAAAAAACCTGCTGCCTGAAAGTTGACGTGGTACTAAAAGGACAGATCTCCGTATATAGTAAAATACTAATTCTCCCCCAATATATATATTTTTCCTAAATCAGTACATTAAAAATAACAACTCATGTTAGCATAAGATATAATGAACTATGTTAGACTCATCCAACTCAGCTTAGTCACCACACATATCCCATATGAAAAAGTGCTATGAGTAATTCTGAGTGGAAACCTGAAAAAATGAGTAAGCAAGGCCAACGGCAATAATGAGGCCAATGTCCCCCGTCACGCTGGCCAGAACAGCTCCAACGACACCAAGGAAGTTTTGCCTTTTTATGCCACTTGAGGCTGATGCCCATAATTACAAAGGGAGAGTGGACGCTGTTAAGAAATCCCTTTACTAATCCCAAGAGCAGAGCAGATGTTTTGCCATTAGGACCAGAGCCAGCAGTAACTACCTGCTGATTGAAGACTTCCCTCCACACAAGCACATACCTCCAGCTTTTCTGACGACTGAATGTTTAATGTTTTGTTGCCCCACAGAAGCAATTGACCAGCTCTGACACAGCTCAGCTCTCCTATTACTCACAGTGCCCCACTGAATGAATGAGAGATGGAGGATGGGAGATGACCAACAGCCCTCTAAAATAACTCTTTATATACAGATACACATGCACAGATGCACAGAAACTAACAGGGTGGAGAGCTGAGGGTTTTGTTCTTTTTTAATTGCAAAGTTTCCTTGAATGCTTAAAGCTCAGAATGGACAAATATTCATTTTACACATCCCCCTACACTTTCCACATGCAGCTGGCTGAAGCGGACCTTTCAGACTCACAGAACTGTGCAGAGAGACCCAGCGCAAGGTCCATCTGGTACCGCTGTCCCACCTTGGCTTTCAGCTACAGCTAACATGAATCAGAAACTGCAACAAGAGCTCATGCAGAGCTTTACCTGAAATCACCAGCATCCTTATCTGGGAGATTTGAATAAAGCTGTCTGTAAAACTCAAGAATGTTCCCTGTGCTTCCTCATACCTCATGCACCAGACGGGCAAGAGACGTGCAGCGCTCGCATTCTGCAGGCTCTAGCCACATCGTCCCCCTTCCATTCAGAGCCCTGGCTGGAGTGAGAAAGAAAAAATATTCCCCATATACTCTACTTGTGTCTTTATGCAATCAACTGAATTCAGAACACTCACTCTTCCCCGCAATGCCTTGTGATGCACAGGTCACGCAATGCATCCTAACCAAATAAATGCCATGAGGTCTACGCAAGGCTTCCACCTGGGATGGTCCTCCTTGGAAAATCCCCAATAGCTGTAGATAGACCCTGCCTCTGGAAATCCCCCACTGGTTGCCATTCAGTCCCTTCTGTTTATGGACAAAACCCAAGCTGTGTGCTTTATTCTCCTGTGTGGGTACCACAAGATCAGTCTTGCATGAACAACGTCTGGAAAGGAGAGGAGGCGGCAGAGGTTATTTTTGGCCACCCCAATAAGGAAATAAGTATAGGCTGGGGGAGATATGGAAGAATTAGACATAGCTCACTTGGCATTTATTGTCCTACCAGGGGCAGGAGGAAGATCAGATTGAAGAGGCAGCAGGTGGGAGAATCACAGCTCTTTCCCATGCTCCCGGCCCTTCTGCAGCCCAGGTCAGGCTGAGGGGACGTAACCTGGCCACGGGGACCATGCTAAGTGCTCTGTCATGGAGAGGTGGCCTCAACCAACACAGCGCTGGCAGGATCACTCTCTCATCCCACTGGGCTGGCTGGAAGGAGCAGCCCAGCAGCTCTCCAAGGCCCAGGGTGACCAAGTCCTCCTGGGTGACCCAGTAGCTGCGGCCACCAAGTGAATGCCATGGCCATTTACAGATTGCAGCAGCTTTAAAATCCACCAGTAACCTCAGGGATAGCTGCAATCCCTGTCAAACATCCCTCTCCCCTGTGCCAAGCAGATCTTGGTACCAAAAAGAGCTTGGCCTGATAAATTGAGGACTTCCCTTCAGTGAAATCGATGCTGGAAGCCATGAGGAACGTGTTTGAAGGCAGGCATGTGGCTGGCACCAGGCAGCAGTAACCTGCTGGCCTTCAGCAGCAAGGAGAGCCGCTCTACCCCTCACACAGGGTTAAAGTGATGCGATCTCATGCATGGAGGGGGTGCCCAGTGTGGTACCAAAACCATGCTGCCAGCCTGAGGTGAGAGCCCCAACTCCTCCTTGGCCAAGTCGCTATAGAAGGGGATCCACAGGAAGCTTTCCATCAAGATATCAGGAGAAGCAATTCTCACTTAGGACAGTATCGGTCATGACTCGTTTGCCCAAACTGGAGGAGCATTTCTGTGGTGCACTACAAGAAGCCACACCATCGTTTCTTCTCTTGCTACCTCCTCAGGAATGGAAACTGGAAAAACCTGAAATATCCCACCAGCTGCTGCCCCACGGCCACGGTGCAGTCAGGTCTGCAGCCCCAAGGGCTCGTGAGTGGCTGAGGTCAGTCAGATCCTGGGAGGAGGCCTCAGCAAGGACCCACATGGCCATGAACTTCCCATGGCCATGCTGTGTGATGGAGTGAACACAACCCCTTTGAGGACTACATGATACTGCCACATATTGTCTCCCACTCTCTGAGCTCTTTCTAAGCCTCAACTCCTTAAGCTATTTAATACTTTGATAAGAAAGGCCAGTACAATCATTCCCACTGTCTAGGTGGTGAAAAGGGGGACAGAAATGGGAAGTGTAAGTCCATGACATTGGAAATGGGTCTCAGCAGGCCTGAGTTAGACCTTAGACCGGCCTTAACAGCAAGACCAGCCTTTGTCTTTTCTCTGGTGCTTCCTACACGCCTGAGCTTGGAACTCTCAAGGTAAGCAAAAATGAAAGGAGGTTGTGGTCCTGTAACTCAGGCAGAAAGAGGAAACTTAACACTCGGCAGACAAAACAAAGCTTATATTAAATAAGCTCTAGCTCAGACCAAATTCTGCATCATGTGAGGCCTTGAATAACATCATTTCCTTTAACAGAACTGTACCAGGCATAAAATAATACTGATAGTTTTACCTGACTGACAGTGGGGAAACACTAAGATTGGCCATTTCACAACTAATCAGGATGTGGGTAAAAAGGACAAACTCTGAGCAAGGCAGTTCCTGGGCAGTCGGACACACCAGCACCGAGGTGTGCAGCAGTGTGTGTGTCCCCAGGGGTCTGACTAGTACCACCATCACAACCCCACTGATGTTGGTGATTCAGGGAGGACCTCAGGGGGTCACTGGTGCAACCACCTGCTCACAGCAGGGCTTGTGACCTTGAAGCCAGATACCACCACCCAACTTTCCTACAGAGTTTTAGTAATTACAGGGGCGAAGAAGGAGGGAAGGAGGAGGGAAGTAACTCCCAGTCCAGCCGCTAAGCTGCAAGGTCTTCCAGGTGGTCCGTCCCCCAACCCAGAAGGGAAAAAATGAATCATTCCTGCTGCACAGGCTGCTTCCTGACGAGATGCTGCACTTGCAGCCAGTGTTGCATAAAACCCACCTCTCCGCACCACCAATCTGGGTCAGCATCCTGCTGCACCCCGAGGACATGGATCCTCCATCCCTGCCCCTGCCCTGGCTCCGCCCAGGGTACAAACCAGCATGGTCTTTGCTTCTCAGCCCCTCGTTTCACAGGGATTCTCATCCGCCAGCCTTCACCCACAAAACATGCCCACCCACCATTTATTTTTTTTGGCCACATTCCCAAATTCATTTCCAGCCCCCAGCAGCCGCAGAGCCAACATTTCAAGCGAGTGAAATGCAAAAAGAAAATCCACGTGGAACGACATGCCTCGCAGCTGGCATCTCAAGTAAACCAAATCATGGCATGCCCCAGATTTGCTGCAACTGCCCTGGGAAAGGTTTTTCAAAAGCCGCTGTCGTGTGAGTGCTTCTGCTGCACTGCATTCATTAAAGTCTCCTCCTAATCTCCAGTGAATATTTGCCCAAGGCCCACAGCCCGTATCTTAAAATTGACATGAGACTGGAAGCCTCTGATAAAGGAAGACACAAGATAGTGGCAGCCAGAGATACCAAAGGTCAGAGTTGAAATACATTGCAGGTCCAAGCAGATTTAGCCACCTCATTCTCAGCCGGTTCCCATCACCGTGCCACACTTCCCTCTGAATACTACAGACAGAAAATGTACACAGGATACAGTACCCCTGGGGCAAGGTCCAGCACAGAGTTGAGATCCCACTTCATCTGTGTCCCCCCTGTACCAGCCTCGGGGAGGACGTGATGGGGTGTCCTGCTGGACATCAGGCACTGGCAGAGGCATCCTCACTCCCTTCCCTTCCCTGGGGCTGGGACCTGGGGCACCCCGTGGCTGCGCTGCAATGGAGCGTTTTCTCCAAGTGGCAGCTTTTTCTCACTCCAGGCAAAGGCCAATGGATTCATTTATATCAACACCATCTCGCGGTCGGGGAAGGGCCTGAAATATTCCTTCCACTCTTTCAAAGGGCCTGTAGGTTCATTTTCAGTTCACAGATGTTTCCATCTCTTGTCTCCCTGCCCTGCAGCCACATCCCTGCCATCAAGGGCTGCATGCTGCTCAAAAGGAGCTCCACTTAAATCAGGGGTCCCGAAGAACCTGACCTGAAGTAACTGCTCCCAAACAAAACCAGTTCTTTGAGATGATTAGGCACGGTGTAATCTAGGGTTTGGAGAAATTATTCTCTCCAAATGGAAACCTTTCTTTAATGTTAAAGGAATTAAAACATTCTCTTAGTGGCATTTTGTTTTATAGAAAGCGACACCAGAAAAAAAGGAAACCCAAACCTGCACCAAACTTCTTTGTGTGACAACCCTGCCCAGTGTGATAAAGCCTTAATTCCCATTGACTAACAATAATATTACCATGAAAATGTTTAAAATCTTTAACACCCTACAAAGATAGGACAGCAGTCACTGACCATGCTTAATTCAACAGAATCATATCTGACTATTTTGAGTCATAAAAAGTACACTGAAAATCTTGCAAAAGCAGGTATTTTGCAAGACTCTAATTATTCTGCCCTTTAAATAAGCCTTATTCACAGGAAAAATCTAGGTGGCACTGCATGGAAGTTAATCAGAAGGAGCTAATTTCAGTTCCAATTTCCCTGTAACATTGTGCTGACTTGCTGGAAACATTCATTCTCCTACAGACACTAAAAAAAAGAGACTTTTTACAAGCAGCCAATTGTCAGTTTAATCCCCATTTGAGATCACTATTTGTTTAGCTGAGGGGAGAAGCCGCAGAGGACTCGCAAAGTAGAGGGCTCTCATGCCAGACCAGTCCAGGTGAGATTTCCCAATCGATTTACAAAGCCTGTCAGAATATCATTTCCTTCCTTATTCCAAAACTGCTAAAAGACAATCAATAGCTATGCTGCCATTTCTTTTGTTTTAGAAGATTTTGGGGTAAGGAGGAAACATTGTTCTTAACACAGAAATCCACCTGAACGGAACATCTTTGAAAAATCCCAAACGCTCACACTATTTTTATTAATAAGCTGTGGTAATTAATTCTTCCCTGTGTGCCTGTTAGCTGACGTTAGTAAGACAGCAGCTCATTGCAGGCCAGGATTCTAAACACCATGGATGATTTTAAAAATGTCTGTTATTAGGATGCCTTCATCTTCACTGTGACAGAGGCAGGTAATGAGGAAGAAAGGAGGAGACAAACTGTGCCTCCCCCCCCCTGTGATGTTCCTCTGCTGTCTGCTATGGGGTGACAGCAGAGCTAGACATTCTTTTAAAAAAAAACCAATTCACTTCTAAAACCATATCACAATATAAAGCTCTGTTGCCTTTGATGAGTTTTAATATTAACATTCCCTTCAATGTAAATAGCAATCAGAGCATTGTAGGTGGAAACAAAATGTCTTCATCTTGTCAAATCCATCTGGCCTTGATGGGAACAAACCAAGGATGTCGAAGTGACCGCGCGTCCCCTCCTACCACCCCAGGAATGCTGCTGTGCTCCCACAACACCTTTCCATGTTTTCAGACTCCATTTCCTGATCTTCTGATGCAGACGTGGTTTGGAGAAAAGCTCTGAGCCATCCCTGAGGAAAAGATCTCCAAAGCCCCCATGCCAAGGCACACGCAACATGCCATCTGAGAGCTCTCCTGCCAGAAAACAGGTACAAACTCAGCGCACGGAGAGACAGAAGACACTTTACCAGGGTCACAACAACCTTCTCCTTGCTTTTTCTATCTCTATGAAGCAATTTTATAATCGGATTGCAAGGGCTTTTTCTTTCCCCATAGCTGTGCTTCGGGTGGTGTGGATACCGCTGTAACATATGCACGGAACAGTCGCCGGCAGTTACGCCATCATCGCCTAGGAACACACTGGTGGTCACACGGGGCTTCGCTTAGTACAGCTGTGAGCTGTCCCAGCTGAGCAATAAACATTTGGGGTATGGCTAATGTTCTTCCAGGGGGAAGGCTTGTTATTAATGTAAATACAAAAGGACTCTTGAAACAACCCGACAACTTTTTGAGGAGTGCCCAAAGTTCTGAAGCTGGAGAATACAGAAGTTAAAAACCAAGACGTTACTTCCCTGTTATTCAAGCAGTGAGAATTCATTTAAAAATATCTGTATGACCTCAGGGGAGTCACAACCACAGAACCCAGAAGATTAAAGAAAATAAGCTTAAAATACCTTCCCCACAGAGTCATGCATTTCTTTCCTGATGGTAAGAAGCGATGGGCAATCCTCAAAAGGTCCAGAGGTTTGGATGCATCTCCAGAGCAGCTGATGCCTTCTTAAAATTCCCCCCCAGGGGAGGTTTCAGTTCGCATTTACTGGGAACAAGAAAGATGGCAAGGTTTGAGCTCATTCCCTCGCGCTGCCAACCCAAGCCGTTCATTACCTGTTCACCCACACTTAGTCTCACTAACACAAATAATCAAGGCTCCAAGACCACTAGCAACAATGTTGGCCAAACCACAGAGGAGGTCAGAAGCTATGAAGAGCCCACAGAAAGTTGTTGGGATGGCATTTTCTGTGGACAGAAAGTCCCGGGAGAGACCAAAAAAAAACCATTGAGAGTCACAAAATGAAAGAAAATGCCAGAAGCACTCTTTCCTGGAGGGTACAGTTTACCCATCAGAGATAGTCCTCCCATCCTGCCAGAATACCAACAGCTGATTGCATGTGCACAGCAACCAGCCAGCAACTAGCCTTTTTAATTTATATTTACTCTGAATTACATGTTTTCTGGTGTGGGCTTTAGAGGTAGATAAAACCCAGCTGCAGCAATAGCTTTCAAATCAGCTATGATCCATGCTTCAGTCAACAGAAACCTTCAATTAAAGCACTGAGTTACACAGGTTCTGGTTGCCATCTAACTAGCAACATCTTCAAATATTTGGATTGTAAACAATCTTCATAACTTGGAGACAGGCATCATCTTTCCTACTTCACGTCAAAGGCTTTGCAGGCATTTTGTAGGTGTCTGGCGATAGGCAGTGACAGGAGGAAGTGCTGATAAGGAGCTGCAGATCACCAATAAGGTATTGCAGGAAAAATACAGTAGATATGTACTTAATGGGTTGTGATCTTTTATTTTCCTTGGGTTTGGAACAAGGTCTAGGATCTCCACACTTATATTATCCCAGACCTGGATTTGATGGTACACCAAGCCATGAAGCTTATTTATGCTCTGGTTGGAAGTACACAAAGATGCTGATTTTACAGTACTCACTAGTCAGCTGCTTTTAATGGTGTACAGCTATTTATTTATATGTGATATCCTAAGCATCCTATCTAATCTTGATCTTCAGAACCAAGAGAGAGGATCTGCATATTAAAAAAGAGCACTGGACATTACAGAAAGTATTTATGGAGGAAAAGAACAACTAAAGAAATTCCTATTAGCTAGACGAAAAACATTAAATATGCTAAATCAGTACATTTTTCTGATTAGTATGCAATAAATATCTGCTCAATCTAAATAGACTAAGCCTGCTAAAATACTCCACAGGCCAGATATAAAATGCCATTTAGACAGCCTATTAAGTAACTTTAAATTTTTATTTATACCAAAGCAATAGAATTGTGTATATCTATACCTCTTTTTAAATAACTCCTATGAAAGATTTCTGCCCTTTATCCCTCTACCTTCTGTCACAAAGCCTAAGCCTGTTGTCTATAACCCAATACCACAGATCAAACAGGACACCTCACGAGAGAGCGGGTGAGAAGCAGCAGAGCAGAAGCTCATCAGTGCCCAAGGAGGGAGCAGCAGAGCAGAAAAGCCATATTCTATTATCAGACCCAAAACCTGCCTCCTGGTGGGCTCCGGGCAAATCCCCCAAAGCTGTATTTTCAGACAGCTCAGATACCTCCAGGTACAGATAAATCCCCAGTGGGATTCAGGTTAATCTTCACTGAAACCTACCCATTTAACTACTGTGAGAAAAATACCAAAGACTTCCTTTCCTGATGCTAGACATATGGCTATCTTTAGAAAACCTGCCCTCATCCAAAACCATGAAATTATTTTATTTACCCATTCCAAAAAGCACTTTGATGTCTCCGGATTTAGGTCTTGTTTTAGTAAAGTATTATTTAGTAAAGTATTTCAGCAGAGGCAAAACATCCAAGTTTAAAGCTGTGACCTAAAATGGAGTCTCTACCTGCTACCAATACCTGAAGGAACCTAAGTTTGTGAGATCCCTGTTGGACTGCAAGGTTATCAGGTTCATCAGAAATCCTCTGCATGATGAGAGCTGCCCCAGGAGAACCTGGTAATATTCACCCTAACCTCAGCTATAATCTAGATGTCTTCTCCATCCTCCGCTCTCCTCAAGGGATGAATCCAGCAGGCCTTCTTCTATGGTCATCATCTCTCAAAAATGAAACCAAATGAAACCAACTCACATGCTCCCCTAGCCTTTGTATATTAACCACATTTTTATAGCAGCTGACTGGGAAGGGGACATTCGTCACCTTTCTCAGCCCATCTCCTGCCTTCTTCTGGGGCCTATGAATATCGGTGTTATTCCAGTAAAGCATCCCACGGCCACAAGACCGCTCTAGTCCCAGCACCAGCCTTGGGCACTTAACATTTACTTGCAGGAGGTGTCATTCTACACACCCAAATATTTCTCTGCTTGTGGGCTCCCTGTGACAGGTATACTTCAGGGTAGGGTGTCTTCGTGGGCTGCACTATTAAATTCCTTATCACTGTATTTGTTAAAGCAACAAGAATGCATTTTGTGTTCAAAGCAGTGTAGATATTTCTAGGGAGGCCCTCCTCCTCTAATGAAAAGCATCCATTTACTCTTTGTGTACAGAGAAACATAACACAGCAGGAAACAACTGTCATATCAAATACCCCTTTATGGCAATTGTGGTTAAATACTGATTTTTTAATTGTAACGTACTTATACAGGTTTGGCAACAGATGTATAAATAAGTAATCACTTTTTCTGGAGGGCTACCAAAATGGCAGATTTCCCAAGTCAATCAGTCCACCCAGGGACCAGGAATGCAGAAAGCAATTTAGTGCTGCAAGGAATATGACAATCTATTTATAATGGCACAGTATGCGAGGCTGAGAGAAGAAACTGCAGCTGTTATGTCAGGATTATAAGTGACTGATTGTTTCTAACAAAATCTATTGATATATCAGAAGGAAGTATGAGTTTAGCTGCCTGGCTAATTCCCTTTCCATCATATAGGTGTGGTGCTAGCTTGAAGGAAAGGAGGCACTACAGCTAAAAATGCCATTTTGCCATCTCCCCCTTGACATGCCTGGGTAGCCTTCGTCAACTCTCTTGAGAACTTACCATGTCAGAGCCCATCCAGCCTTTGTTAAAATGAACAGAAAGGGTGGCCCAGTTTCAGAAGAGCCCATGGGAGCGTCCTGCATCCCCAAGTGTTAAATAACAGTCCTGCCTCTTCAGTTCTTGAAATAGCTTTGCTTCCTGTTCCCTTATTTACTCCTTTCCCAGCTGCTGCATGTGTTTCCACAGGCTGTTAAATAACAGCCCCTCAATCCTCAGGGAAGGCTGCCAGTGCAGAAAAGCCAACGGTTCCTGCATCCTAGATACAGCACATCACACGTGCCAGATATTATAAAGGCTATTATGTTTAGGATCAAAGACACAAAAGTTAGCGAACAGCACAGTTATAAGGGCACCCAAAGCCAAGGGACTCATGATCCAGCAGCTCCCAGGAGACAAGGTCCAGGCTGTGCTTCCCACCCAGTCTGAAGAGGCCCAAGGCCTGCAGCAGCAGCAGGACGGGACTTCTCCAGTGGTGCATTTGAGACCCTGTATCTTTTGTAAAGACTAAAACAGAAAACACTGTGCTTAGTGAAGTGTGCTTTATTAAATGAAAAGCACAGCGGGGGGCCACGAAGATGATCAGAGGGATGGAGCACCTCTCCTACGAAGACAGGCTGAGAGAGCTGGGGTTGTTCAGCCTGGAGAAGAGACGGCTCTGGGGAAACCTTATAGCAGCCTATCAATATCTGAAGGGAGCCTACAGGAGAGCTGGGGAGGAACTCTTTGTCAGGAAGTGTAGTGACAGGACAAGGGGTAGTGGTTTTAAATTGGAAGAGGAGAGATTTAGACTAGATATCAGAAAGAAATTCATTCATGTGAGGGTGGTGAGACACTGAAACAGGTTGCCAGAGAAGCTGTGGCTGCCCCATCCCTGGAAGTGTTTAAGGCCAGGCTGGATGGGGCTTTGAGCAACCTGGTCTGGTGGGCGGTGTCCCTGCCCAGGGCAGGGGACTTGGAACTCGATGATCTCTAAGGTCCCTTCCAACTCTAACCATTCTGTGATTCTATAACTAGGATGCTAAAGCTCAATCTTGCTGTTAATAGAAGCAAGGGGACTTTTCACTCGCTGATGTGGTTAACCCTAGTACAGTCTGCCTCCTAAATCTGTGTGTACTCTTTCCCTGCAAGAAGATAATCTAGGCCTGATGGCTTCTTTCCTACACAGTCATCTGAAATCTGGGGTGCAGAGACAGAGCCTGATAAGAAACCTTGTGCATGTAAATAGCTGTATTTTACACCCTTTATGCCCTTGGAGTGTGCATTTTCCATGGTGGTTTGGGTACACTAAATGAGAAGAAACCTACTCAGTTCATGCTTCCCACTACCCTGACTTCCTTCAAAGCCAAAAATCAGCAAACAATTAACCTGTCCCCCAGTGCTTTGCCCTTCTCCATCACCTCATGATCACTCTCTGACACGTGTAGGTCTGATGCATGGAGCGGGGCTGCCTGGCCAGCAGTGGTTTCCAGCTAGCATTGTGTGTGTTGAATATGTGCTATTTCCACACATTTTTTCATACATCTGGAAGAACCACCGATTACATGGCAGTACCAGCTAGTGACACACAGAGACACCACCACCCAAGACAGGGGTCACCCCTGGCACTGCGACAGTGATGAAGCAGACAGCAGCATATTGTAAAGGAATAGACCAGGTACCAGAATGCTGCAATCCAGCCACTGTCAGTCTTTCATTTTCACCTGGCTGGAGCATGGGAAGTCACCTATATGCACAAAACTTGCACCTTGGAAGAAGTTTGGGGTTGTTTTTTGTGCTGCTCATAATGAGGTTTTCTGTGCCATACAGACAGCTGGGCAATAGGATTCTACCTGTTCTCCCAGCCCTGCCCAGTGGCACAGAGAGAAAATCATGTTTTGTTACATCCTAGATGAGAGCCAGGGCACGAGAATAAGACAGATCCATACACACACACACAGAGTCCTAGAAGACTGTATTCTTACTTTGTAAAAAAGGTGCATTTATGCAGCACCTTTTATTAGAGATCTTAAAGCACTTTGGAATACCAAACATCACCAGAGCCGTGTAAGAGCTGGGGCACTCAAGGGAAACTCAGAGAGCTCTTCAAATGCCTTGTTTCAGGAGGATGGTGTAAGAGCAAGAAACTCTCTCGGCATCCTGAGAAACAGCGTGTGGGGCCACAGGGGATTTCTGCTTTTAGAGAGTTTCCGCTTGCATCTTTCAAAACTTTCTCTTTTAAAACATCAATTAAAAGATATTTTAAATGATGTTCAGAGACAAAACCCTAATTCTGGTACCCTCTGGAAACCTCAGGCCAGCTCTACAGCTCTGCTGCCTGCACTAATGCTCTCCAGTCATCACCAAGATAGCCAGCACACACAGAGATGGGCTGAATACAGAAAGCAGTGACAACAAGCGGCCAATGGAATTATTCTTCACTCTTCAACACCGAAGAAAGAATTAAAGCAGTGCTTTAAAATTGAAACTAACTAATTTATACCATTGTGAGGTACCTTTACCCCTTCGGGTTAGTGCAATGAGGCCTTACTGCAATTAAAACTAGACCTAATAGGTTTTCAGTATCTAAAGAAAACTAAATGAAAGACTTAAATATTAGTTACACTTCGGCCTCACCTAAACTGCAGGACCTGGGACCTTGTATATATGACCCACCTCCATTCTACAAGGGGCCCAGGTATGTAGGATTTTCTCACCCTCTCAACAGCTTGGTTTGTGTGTGAAAGAAAAACAATCGTGTGAGCCAGAAGCCAGCTTCAGCCATGATCACCAGTACCTGCAGAGCATCTCTGCCCTAAAGCTTAGTCACGGCCCCTATAAGTTGACGTGCAAGACCAGAAACTGAAAGAGCACAATTTCCTCAGTCTATCATGATACATGGCAAGAGGACATCACTCGAGGAGGATGAGAAGCAGGAACACACGAGAGTTTGGGACTGCTATAAGCAGTCAAGGTAAAAGCAGTCAAGGCTTGTTCTGAGTGTGATGAGAGGCCCCCTGCAATCCCTGCTCTACAATTCTCTTCCCAAATTGCACCCCCAACTCTTTCCTGAAGCCAAGGGGCACAGAGAAAGACTTTGACCACATCCCAGAGTCCAACCTCCTTGGGAAATTTTCCTCTGTGCTCTTATCTTCAGGTACAGGACCATAACAAAACCATCTGGCAAAGCATCCACCTTCTCCTTAAATTCAAGAGCTCCACCCCACAAGACTTCCCAGTTGCTCCTGAAAAGGGAGACCACCAGTTACAGCCAACCCTTCCGCTGGGGTGAAGGGGTACGATGAAGTATGGACATTTACAGCAGCATGTAGGCGTCCCATGGATTCAGGCCTTTATGGCAGCTGAAGACACTGACTACTGCTTGCGTGGTAGTACCTCGCTACTACTCCACATTAGCAGTTAAGGACAGGTTGGGGATGAAGGACCCTTAGCTTTGAGAAACCCAGAAGCACTCTGACAAGGAAAGCCCACATGAAGATGAAGGTGATTTCATTTTAGTAGCCGGATCCTGCACATATCTCTTCAAGCGCAGTCTTTTTATTAGTCACATTTCGATGGGTGCCAAGAATCTAGCTACAAAGAACATTGTATAGCTCAGACATGGAAAAAGTTAGTTCTTTGTGGTATCACATTTTAGATGAAAACCCACTTCCTCTCCTGCACAGCAAAGCAAGAAAGCGTAGGCTTCAGCTTTATCAGTCACTGCATCTGCGCCTTCTGAACAACCTTAAAGCCTGTGAGCCAAAAATGTGAGGTTCACGGTCTAAATCTTTCCCTCTTATACATTCATGTAAATTTGAAACATCTACAGCTTTACAACAGTGGAAATGATGAATGCTGGAATTTTGTCTTTTTCATTCAAGAAGAACAAATTGTTTCACAGAATCATATGCTTTCACTTGGGGAGGCTCAGGGGTAATTTTTCAGACTGTGCCAGCCAACTACCTTGAGTTGAACTGTGCATGGGCTCAGGGTGGGCTGTGGGCAAGGGACTGGCTCTGGGCTAATGGCCCAGCTCTACAGTGACAGTGGCCTCTGGGGAAGAAGAAGCATTTGCTGTGGCTCATGACCTTTCTGGCCAGTCCCCTCTGCTCACAGTCAGAGTCTGGCTTGATCACGTAAAGAACCAACATTTTCCTCTTCTGGCACTTGTTAATACTTCCACTTATTGTTATTACAGCAGAAAACCACAAGTATTTATTTTAAGTTTACCTTTATATGCTGAATTTTGACTAGGAGAGTAAAACAGGTGACAGTAGGCAGGTGTCCCTTTTCATCATTTATCTCATGCTACTTCTTGTCGTCTTCAGTGCCTTTCCCCAGCTGAGCCAGCTATAATTCTCTCTGTATTTCTGTGGTCATCCCTATCTTTTTTATCTGCCTGTCTGCTTAGCCAGCTGTCTGCTTCGATATTTCTAGTGTGCACTTAACCAGGCTGGATACTTCCTCTTTGTCTTTCCCCATAGTCATACACATCAATCAGAGCTTTTTTTCTTGCTTTTGCAGCAGACAGGGAAGAAATATAGATGAAGCCATGCTTATCAACACTTCCAAAGAAGAAATATACACCACACAAGGAGGTCTGGCTACATCAACCTTAAGATGTGGTAATAATTTGAAATAGAAGAATATAGGCTTATGAAGTATTTAAAAAAAAAGAGTAATAGCATCTTGTACTTATGTACAGTATAGCTAATGACAGTAAGCTAAAGGTCTGGGTTTTATTACAATCATTTCACCAACTGATAATTTTGGGTGTAGAAAAGGCAAAATAATTTATAAAGGTTTCACACATTTTGGTAGCAGAATAGGAAACATTGCCCAGGTGACCTTCTTTAAGAATGAGATTTACACGTTCATAGGCTGTTAATAACTGGCATAATTGTCAAGGGTATTTAATTCATTGATTTTAATAAAGTATGACAATAGCTGATGAACATTTCACCAGAATGTCACTGCTATCACTTTCCCTCTGGCGTCTCAGCTTTCCAGCATTCAAAAAACAGTTTCAGCATTCCCATTTGAGTTTTTCAATAATGAACCTCAGCTCTCTAGCCAGCCTAGGATATTATATTACCAGTCTTTTTCAGAAACATCATTATTCACGCATCCTGCACCTACTGACTAAGTAGAAGGCAAAAACCATCCATCACTGGAGTTACTGTCTCCCACACAGATGCTACTTGTAGGAAATGGGGATCCAATGCATCTTCCCTAGCCTCTAGTCACTCCCATCTCTGATTTCTGACAGGGTACACATTGGTTGGATAACACCTTCCAACACTCTTTGCCCCAGAATTTTGCCCTTACAAACCTGAGACACCAAACCCCTTGGCCTGTTTCTATGATTACAGAACAGTATCTATTAAAATTCTGCTGAATTTTCATACTCAAAGTTGTATTTTATAGTAATATTTTGTCTAAACTTATTTTATATAAAAGGTTGAGCTCTGGGGAAAGTTTAAACCATAGCCCTCCAGGAATTACTGAGTTTGTTGACTGAGAGAAGGAAAAAAAAATATCAAATTTTCAAACTTTTTAGAAACATTTTTAACAAGTACAACTAATTAGAGCCTGATCAAAGCCAAGTGAAGCCCTCTGGAGCAGCTGCATTCCCTATATTTGTGAAAATCAGGCCATTTAGATAGTTATTTGAATAAGGAGTATTGGAAGCAAGCCAAAGCCCTTTGAAATCAATGGGACTTTTTAATGACTTCAATGCAATTTGCATCACAGCTTTAGAAAATGACCTTTTTTTATTTAATTCATCATTGCTGCTGAATGGTGCAATACGAACTGAGAGGTTCTTCACTCACAAAATCTACATAGGGTGTATAAATTCACATGGAATTCTTTAGGTTGAAAGAGACCTCTTGACATCATCTAGTCCAAACCTCAGCTCCATCAGGACCAGCTAGAGCTGGCTGGCCAAGACTGTGTCCAGTTGAGCTTTGAGTATCTCAAAAGATGGAGACTCCACAACCCCCCGTGGGTGACCTGTGCCAGTGTTTGACCATCCACACAGTAAAAAAACACAACCAAACTTTTACTGCTTTCCCCTTGTCCACCAAAGTAGTCAAGGTGTTGTCAACATGTGTTGACAGAGCTGGTGATTTCACAGCAAGCCCAACATGTCCTGATTCATTGCCACTGTTATACATGGCATGGTGCCACAGGATCCCAGAGCCACACATCCTTTGAGGTCAGCGGCACTAGGCAACAAGTCTGGGACCTCAGCCTCGCCAGCTATTATCCAGAATTTGTAACCAGGTTCTGCAGAGAGTCCAGACGACCAAGTCAATCTATAGTGACAGGGCAGCTCTGAGGTTCAGCTAGAAAGTTAAACAGGGCAGCTGGTCAGGCAGGACCAAGGGCAGGAGCAGACTAAGAGCGAGCTCTCAGGCAAAGGCTGCTACGGCCTCCAGCTCACCCCAGGGTGTAGGAAACTAACCTGCAGCCAACCCAGTCAGAGAGGAGGAAGCTCAGGGCCAACACACCTTCAGGAGGAGGCAGGCAATCTAGAGACATCTGGATACAGGACAGGCTTTCTGTTTGTGAGGGAGCCAACTCTTCATAGAACAGAATCATAGGATCATTTAGGTTGGAAAAGACCTTTAAGATCATAGAATCATAGAATCATCTGGGCCGGAAGGGACCTTCAAAGGTCATCTAGTCCGACCCCCCTGCAGTCACAGG
>JAOQGH010000023.1:13654443-13697444 GCA_025769975.1 Gallinago jamesoni | reverse complement strand
CCTTTCTTCCAGTCTGCAGGGACTTCACCTGACTGCCACGACTTTTCAAATATCATGGAGTTCAACTATAAACCTAACACTGCCAAGTCCACCTCTAAGCCGTGTCCCTAAAAATTTATTTGTCACAAGGGAAGATTGCTATTTTTCTTTAATTCTGACAGAGTGAGATCCCTCTCAGACCTTGTTTCTATGCTTTTCAGCCTCTCCCTTACTTCACAGGGCTATTTTCTGATGCTCTAATAATAGATTACGCTGTAATTCTCATGACTAACACATAATTCTTGATGCAATCCAGGTCCTACCTCTGCTTGTCTGGAGTTCAATCTTGACTGTCTAGCAATTGCTGGAAATGAAACTCAGATAGAAACCAAGCAATGCTTGACTGAGCATAGAATTTATTGTTCAACTCCCTGATACTATTATATATGGCTCAATTATCATCTCTTGCCTCTTTCAGAAACCTGGATATGCATGATGATAGATATTCCTGAGACCTCACCAAAAACAGTCACACTGTGTCTGAACCCACTGCCCTTCCTTTGGTTTCCCATTTCACTCCTGTGGGATAGTTCACTGTCTTAAGAATCTGAATTATTGCAAGTCCCAGTTGGCTGATTTCCCCAAATACTGTTGCCTTGGTTAAAGACCTACCATGGAACCACTCCATGATGCCTCGGTTTGTCCATCTAACTAGCATTTGTAAAGACTTAAGAGCTGTTTCACTGCATCATTATCAGGAGGTTTGAGAAGAAAATGCTCCACTGCTTTCTCCAGCCAGGAGGAAGCTTGATTTGTGCAGACCAGTGTTTACACAATGACGTTTTAACATATGGGGGGGAAAATGGCAGGTAGAGGACTGCATCATAACTGGATTTTTTTTTATAAGGTTATATAAAAGATATTATATAAAATCTGACTATCCATTTGCAGAAAATATATAATATGAAATATCAATACATAAGTTAAAATTGTATTGATTCCTCCCTCTCCAGCTCTCTTGTTTATTTAAACATTTCACAGGGACATGTGTATTTTTGGAAAGTGCTTTAAGGCATTTCTTATACATATGCTGCAAATATGGAGATTGACAGATTGATTGACCTCGTTGTGAGGCCAGTGTTAATAAAACTTATTGGCAAGTTATCAAGAGACATAAAACAATGCCATCTATATCCTTTCCCCAAGAGGCAGAAGCACTTTTCCTGACTCTTTGTGAGAGCTCATTTGCAAGTCTGAAGGTCACAGTGGCTAAACCTCCATCACCCGTTACTGTCCACCCCTGATTTGTCCTGCTTTTTCTGTTTACCTAGCAGTGGCAGAAGCCCATGCTCAGGGCACGGAAGCTCATCAGCAAAAGCACGCCTGGTGTGTACCGAGGCTACGCAAAAGCAAAGGATGTTCCCAAGGCTTTAGAAGCAGCTCTTCCTGTTGTGATGATGACATGAGGCTGCCCAGCACCAGGCAACATCAGGTTCTGCCATTCCTGGGCAGGCGAGAGCTTGGGTCCCATCCTCCACCAGCCTTCAGGGGAAACAGGGCTCCACAGTCAGGGAATTTTTCCCTGATCTTTGCTCTTAGGCAAAAATTTTATATTATTTCTCTACTGTTCTACTTTCCAGTGTGACTTCTATCTGATACTGTAATGGCAAGCGATGTCATGACAGGCTGGAGTGGTGCCTCGGACACTTCCTCTACCATTCATGGTCCCATCTCATAACTGCTAGAATTTAAGGCGAATGAAACCATCTGATCATTTAAATTAGCTTGTAGACTATCACAGCTCCTTCCAATTCAGATATTTACTCTTCTGCTGAACCCACTAATCCATACGAACAACTGGTATGTATTTGCTCCCTAAAAGACAGCCTGTCTTGTTATGAGGATGAGAGATGAGAATTCACTGCTGCCATTAGCAGTTTTCCCAGTGACAGGCCAGCAAAATAATTTTCCAAACTTTTAGTTTAAATGGCCTTAGCTCTCAGCCAATGGTTTCTCTTAGAGGTTTTTTCCACTAGATTCAATATCTGTTTAGCTTCAACATCTGCTATATTCCCTGTGTATTGGGTTTATACATCATAACCAAGGAACCTTTTGATCTTATTTTTTGACAAGTGAAGTGTAATGAGTTATTCAAACTCTCTTTGAGCAGCATTTCTCCAAACGCAAGAACCGTTTCCTAGGCATTTTTCTGCCCAACTTTTTCCACACGCTTTCTTTAAAGGAGATCAACAGAACCAGACTGTTTCACTGTTGTGCCCATTGATACCATAAGTCATCGCTCTCCACTCTTTAACCTCCCTGTCTATATGTTTACAAGACTCATTCAACTTTCTGCCGTGTTATCAGGTTGGAATTGGTGTTCATTTACCCCTAAATCCTTTTTAAGGGTTGCTACTTTCTACAATATTATTATTATTCATTCCATAAGGCTTGTCTGCATTTCCCCACATTCATTACTTTGCAAATGGCTGTAAAACAAACTGTTTGATTGGGGCACACTAAGAAAGTACTTCACTCTGTCCAGTGTAGTGAAAAACCCTCTGGATAATTTACCCAGTGTTAGTCAGAAAAAAAAGCATTGAACTGGAATTTCCCTTGGAGTTTCCCTAACTCAAATGTTTTGGGAAAACAGCTTGATTTCAACAAAGTCGTAATAGAAACCAGGCACAATATTATAGAAATGGGAGACAAAGGGCTTCCAGGGGTCTTCACCCCTGCCTTCCTGTGTGGGAAATGTAAAAAGTTATGAATTTCATTCAAAATTAAGACATTCCAACTCCACAAACCTACAACAAAACCCAATTTTGAAGTCCAAGTCCTTGCTGAAATGAGATCACCTTTCTCCAGAGCTCCATCACTTGTCTCTCCACCCATCTTTGTCTCATCTGCAGCTTCTCACTAGCAAACTGGAAAAGCCATTATTTCTACCAAGAGTAACATAAGGAACATCTCCAATGTCTTTTTAACCCGTTTTGAATGTAGTTTAGCAGCCAGAGACAAGGAGCTGAGCCAACTCAAGCAGCTCAGCTAACTCTGTGGACCATCAGCAAGCAACGATTCTTGTTTCCAGAGTGGGAAATGCTACACTATTTGTTTCTGTTTACCTTTCTGGTTATGTTTCCTTGTTAATACTCCTGAAACTGCAGTCAGTTATGTTGCCTGATATTGGATTTCAGTATACTCAGTATGAGAATGCTTAGGTTTATATTCTGCACCAATAACAATTAGTGTATTTTTCATTGATGCTTTGTGTCAGCTTTACCAGTATCTTGAGATTCAGGGAAGAAAACAGAACTGACAGCAGCTTACTACTTCTTTTCAAATAAAAGACTATTCAGAGTGGTTCCAAGTTCTCCTGGTTTGAACACAGAAGCTAATCAGGCATGTATTTTGACACACATAACCCTACCATGGAGGGGGTGGAAAGAGGATCAGACAAGGCCATGAATAACTAGTCCCTCATCATTGCTTCCAGTGGAAGCATATTCTGTGGGGCAGAAAAATTGACTTTGTAATTTGTTTTTAGTAAGTGTTTTGGAAGTATTTTTCCTCCCTTTCTCCATTCCCTCTTTTCCTCTCTCTTTCTCCATTCCCTCTTTCCTTAGCATATTTCCTCTCTTTTGCCACTTGATCAGCAATAGCAGCTTACCCTGGAGCAGAAAACGTGATCTGCTAACGAGTACTGATGAGAAACCCTCCTCTACTTCTTTTAGACAGAGTCGAGCTGGACTTGAGCAGGACATGAGCAGGTAGTCATTCAACATGTGAGAGCCCGAACAGACATTTTTTTGTTAGTTAGTTGCTGCAGGCAGTAGGGCTGCCAATTTGCAAAATAATCCTTCTTTTCCAAACGAAGGTGAGGCTCGGGATAACTAGGGCTAAGCCACAGCTTTGTCACAGACCTCCTGTGTGTGCTGGCATCACAGCTTGCTCTCAGCCAGGGAAGGGTAACAGGATTCCCAAAGCTACCTGTTTCAATCATTAACTTTTGGAGTTTGTGATGGCCTTTCGCTATGTGCTCATCCATATGTGCACAGTGGGGCCCTCAGCATATTCACGGATCCCATGCACCCTTTGGTCCCCACTGCACAGAGGGAACCCAAAACCAGCCAAAGTGAACCTAAAATAGTCCTTCCAATCAGGCCTGAATAAAGACTATAAAAGAAACAAATATCCAAGAATTACAAAAAGGACATGCTACCATTTCTGGTCCCTGTTGGTTTGATAAGAACAGTATGTAGAAAGGCTGTATCTGCACACACAGCTTAACCTACTGTTTGAGCTCCAAAGAGTCCCTAACACAGTCCTAGGCACAGGGTACATCTCAGCTCTGCTTGAAAAATTCCATACCTAGAACACTGACCCAGTGTCCAGGGTCCACAAGGAGCAGCCAGAACTCAAGTCCTAATCAAATGCTTCTTTTGATACGTTGTTTGTTCACCTAAAACTTTGTCCTGGATGCCAAGCGTATAAGCAAACTGCAACCCCTCTGCTCCCCTAAATCCCTCAGGCAGTATTTTAAGCAGTGCTGCTCCAGAGGCTGCTACAAGCTCCACACACAGTGAATTGCCACAGCCCCCAGAATGGCTTTCAGACCCTCTCTGTAGAGGAGGGAAGAGCCCCAGAAATGTGTGTGGAAGGTGGGAATGTGGCAGAAGGGAGACAAATATATGTAAGCAGTTTCATTCATCACCCAAGAGCTATGAAACAGCAGGAGCTATGCCAGGTCCCTCTTCACAAGCGCTGGCACATAATACTTGTCTCACTGCTTGTCATCTCCCAGACCAAAGCCAGAAGGTAAGAGCACTAGCCCATCACACTCTCCACACCAGCTGAATCCATGTTCTGCAATAATGCTGCTACCTCTCACATATTCCAAGACTATTCTTTTCAAATACTCAAACCTTAACCTCCTCCATTTCTCTTGAAAGACCAGCAGAAGGACTCGTCAGCAAGTGGGAGATGGAAGTGGATTGTTAACACTGATAATGCTTGTTGTGAGCCAGTTCCCATCCAGCCACAGTGCTCTGAGTCTGGCCTCCTCCACAAGAGCTCCAGGCTTGCCCAGCAGTCCAGACCACGTAACAGGGCAGACTATAAAGCTCCATGGGACTGTCCTTCCTGGGGTAGTACCTCAAGAGTGCATCCTCTCAGGTTGGGCAGCAGCAGATTTCACCCAGAGAACACCTGGAGCAACAGGTAACTCTCTCAAGCACATCACAAGTGAACATCGGGAAGCTGGTCCTTAACTCTGGAAGGCCAGCCTGACCTAACACCACCTCCACAGCGGTGCCTCCACCTGGTGGCCAGCATTGCTCTGAGGTGCTCAGAGCAGTCAGCCAGTCACGCTGGCCAGCAAGACCCCAAGCTGGGGTCGGCCACACCACTGAGGCAAAAAAGTTAGACTGCTTTTCTACATGCAAGTTGTAAGATGGAAGAGGGGTTCTTTTAAGGCTGGTGCAAATATTTCTGCAGGATAAAACAAAAAAAAATACCTTTGTCCTAACTCAGAAATATCCCCCAAATCTACACCCACTCCCTTTTAAAACCTGTTGCCGAGATGTGCAATGTTGTGACTCAAATGGTATTACCCTGACTTGGGAAGAGAAAGGAAATCTCTAAAATTATTTCTACCAATATTACTCAGAAACTCATGAAGTAGAAGTAAAGGATTCCAGAGAGTTGTAACACGTGCCACATACCCTCTAAGGTCTACTGATTTAAGCCACTAAAACCTCACCTCGACCTCTGAGCCACATTTTTATTTATTGTGCAATACCTGGCAAGGTAGCACCACGTATTAGGTGTCAGCTATTCAACCTCTGAAATCACTGGAGCAAATATGAAAAACAGAAAGTCAACCAACCAACCAGTATGGCAGCTACGTGGTGTGAAGAAAACTGAGTTTGACTGAAAGAAAAGAAACAAGATAGGGGTTAAGGTGGTGGGAAAAAAGAAAGAAAAAAAGAACTACAACAGCTAGGGAGAAGAGTCTGGAGAATGGGAGCGCTTTGCTGCAAGGTCTTGCAATCAAGCTGCAATGTAGTCATGGCACACACATTGGGAAAGCATCAGTTCAAGAATACTTGTGGATATTTACTCTCCATCAATGTTTTAAGGACAGGATTTTCAAAAGCACTGAATTGTCCCTTCTCCTTGCTGCTGAATCCAGATGGGGTTTCTGCTGCTGACATCAGCAGGAACCACATTAGGCCAAAGCCGATTATTTTCAAAACTCTCTCTGAAATATAGTTAATGCTGCCAAGTAGTACAATTCCTACAGGCCTACTTATATTTACTAGGTAGTCAAACTAAATTTGCTATATGTTCCATGAAATCATAAAAACCAAAACTCTATATAAAAACAGAATAAACCTAAGCTCTTAAGTTCAATGCACAATTTTACACCTTATTTTTAAACATGAGAGCATTGCCATAAAAATGTGATCTGCTGTCTTCAAGGGCAGTCCCACTTCTGTAAGGCTAGCACCGGAGCAACAGATAAGGAAGCACAAACGCTGTTTCCTACAGTTCCAGCATCCTCAAAATTGGCTGGGGATCTCTCCTTTCCCCCCACCTCCCTGTAACATGAAGGAAAGGATGGGGTTTGTTTTTTTCTTTTAAGAGGAGAGTTGCCTGAGAAGTCCTTAAAAGAGGACACCTGCCCCCAAGAAGACACCTCCTAATGGAATCTCTGTTATGGTGTAAGAAACTGCCCAGGATGAGAGGACAGGCTTTGACTCACTGTAGGATGGGTTCTTTCACAGATATTTTCATAAACCCAAAGAAACGTGTAAGATTACAGTCCCTGAATTCATGATATTTTCCATTTCTTTTTTTATGCAGACTACAAACTGTTTAAAGCTATTTTTTAAAAAAAAAGGCAGTGCTGCTGGGAAGGTGGCAGAGGGTGAGATAAAGGAGACGCACTCTCTCTTATCACCACCACCTGAAGGAGGAGGAGGTGTGGGTTTTCCTCACCACTGTGCCCGGCCACGGTGTACCTTCTTCAGCCTCTCAATATCTACTTTATTTTGCACCTGGGATAAAAGAACAGGCTTGAAGAGAGAGCCTGGGAGAGGAGGAGTACGGGGAACACATCAGTCACTTCAGCAGTCTTTAAGCTCCAGACTGCCTGCTTGATGCAAAGCCCCAGCAAAAAAAGTGAGAACATAAAGCATGCTCATAGACAGGGCAGATGCTCAACTCTTTCAACATTTAGGTATTTCTCTTTATGTCCCTTTAATAAAAGTGTTTACATTTTCAGCTTAAGAACAAGAATGGCTTAACAGATGTGCCATTTGTGAGACACATAGGTAAGTTATTTGCCTTTCAAGCCTTAATTGTAGCACTAAAGATGGCAGAGTGGCCACAACCGCTATAAATACAGCCTTTCTCACCACGCCTGTGATCACAAGCTAGAGAGAGCCCACAGAGTGGGAACAGTCACTTGAATTTGTGAAACCCTTCTGGGATGCCTGACAGTAGCTCTAATTTTGTCCCATAACTTTTTCCCCCACGGTAACTTACATCCTTGTCAGACTCCTCCCTTCATCCACCCACGGGCGCTTAAACGCCTCAGGACGATGTAGGGCCAGTCCAGAGGGACTCCCAAGAAGCCAAGGACAATCTGGAGCTCGCCTTTCATGATGAATGGCAAACTGGGACCAGTGTAAGAGATGAGGGGTCACCACATCGCTTATCACACACCGCCCCGCGTACCTTCTCACGGTGGCTTTATCAGACATCATGTATGCACTCGAGCTGTTCCCAAGGGAATGGGCATGAGTCACGGAGCAGCTCTTGGCACCACCACACAAAACACAACAACAAAAGGAAGGAGTGTAATTTTGATGACAAAAGAGGAGGGTTTTGTTTGGTTTTGATATTTTTTCCAGTGCCATTTGGGGTTGTTTCATTTTTAACAGCAACAGATCCCAAGTACAACCCCCAGCATAAACACCTACTTAGCAAAGTGTTAACTTTTGTATGGGTCTCTCAGGAGCAGCATCCACCAAGTCCTGCAGTCCTCCACCCCCGCAGAGGAATAACCCCACTCACACCAGACTCAGTGGTTTGTGCCGCAGCCCACTAGTGGGTCTTCACACAGCTCAGAGTCTTCTTTTCACTAGAGTTTAGTTACAATTTACAGTCCATGTAAGTGGAGAAGTGATTTTTCACCCCCTGCTTCTCTCTCCGTGTGGCTGTGCTTTCCGCAACAGAGGGATGTGCCTCAGCCTTGGAAGGACCTGTCACAAGTGACTGCTCCCACAGGAGAGGAGAGGCTGAGGCCAAACACTTCTGTGGTCCTCAGGGCCCCAACAACCCTTCTTACATATCACGGAGCACCGACTGTTCTTCAGTATCCGCTAATGTGTTAGGTGGCTCCTGAAGCAGAAAAAGCACATCCACTCTCTGCTCCAAATCTCTCACACAGGAGAAAAGAATAAAAAAAAAAGTTGTGCGGTGGAAGAACTGGAGGGAAAGGGGTCACGGCGATGACAAAATACAAGCATTTAGCCCTATGCCTGGTATTGTTCAACAAAGTCCATTATGCAGTTTGCATATGCACATGCTGTGTATGAATAATGATAGTTAACTAGAAGTACGTAGGAAAAGAAAGCACATTAAAATCACAATTGCCAAGAAAGCAATGTGCCACCACCAAACACCACCAGACCCAGCCACCCAGCACCAGGAGCCAGGCATTTTGTCACCCCAAAGGGCATACCATCTCCCACCCTCCCATCCATTGCTTCTCTCTGGAAGTTTTGTCATTGGGCCTCATTGATACCACAGAGGCTTATAAAGAAAGCTTTTTGAAAAAATATATCCGAACTTCTTCCGCATGAGAGACAAAGCATGAAAAATGAAGCATAAATAATAGAAAACTTTCTCTTTGAAGAGAAGGATGGCTTGTGTCTTCCTCTGGCTCCCTGCTGAATGCTGACTGGAGAGACAGAGGCCAGAGGAGCCTGTCAGCCACCTACTTGCTGGTAATTCTGGCCCTTGGTGGGGTCCTCAGGGGTTGGAATTATCAGCCCTAAGGGAGCTGTAAACAGAGCTCATTTGTGACATCCTTCAGCAAGTCATTACCCGAGCACAGACCAGGCGGCAGGACAGTGCCAGCCAGCCCCTGCAGAGGAGACCAGGCAGCCTGGATGAAGAACTTAGGATGGAGCGTTTTTCTTCTCCCACTACTGATGGCATTACAGGGTCAGAACAGAATATGATGCAGAAAAGCAAGCAACTTCATCCTAAAATCAGATTATTTAATACTTCAAGTGGAAGCACATGAAAGGATCCCTGGCAAAATTGGCTGCCCAGCCAGTCTTGCTTAGAAAATTCTTTAAAAGCTCATTTTTGTGCTTTGTCTCAGTGCCTTCTCTGCCTGCCAAAAGCAAAGCCTAACTGGCCCAGTTTGGCCAGTTTGCATGTGATGTCATCTTTCAAGTGCTCTGCAGTGTGCTACAGCACTTGGATTGTTCCATTCAGTGTTTACCACCACGACAGCCTGCAAAGAACATTATCTCAAAGCACCGGGCATCCCGTCAGCACCACAGCAAGAAGGCAGGGCCTCATGCAGCAGGGTGGGAGCTATGCCAGGAGCCTCATCCCAGCCCTACCTGCAGAGCTCCCCAGTCACAGCTGGCAGGACATCAAGTCCCAAAATAAGGAAAATGACCCGTGAAGTTCATGCACACCACCAGAGGACAGACAAAACAGCTTCCCTGGGCATCCCACAAGTCATGGCTGCTCCTTTGGAGAGCCTTGGGCAAAGGCTCTGCCTGTGCTCAGGACACAGCAGCACAGGAGAAACTCAGTCCCAGGCTGGGACAACCACATAGTGCCCATGGAAACATGCGGGTTTGTTTTGAATAGCTGAATTGGCACAGATTTCCACATGCCCATGAAGGAGCTGGGTGCACAGAAGGCAGGGTGCGTGGTGCCACCTTCCTTCACATGTGGTGCCAACTGGCTTTGTAAGACACAAGAGTTTTGCCATCATACTGCACGTGCACATGAGCAACACATTTATGAGCTGCTTGTACTTTCCCCACCAGCTCCTTCAGTCAGATCTGATAGAAAGCAGGTGCCTTCAAGGACAAACAATTAACACAGGCTCCAAAATTTACACCAGAATAAGCTTAAGGTCTTGAGCCAGGCTAAACAATCAGAAAAATAACCTCAGCATGCTATTCTTCTGCTGAGAGAGCCAGAAAACAAGCACAGGTCTTCTCAGTGGGTAGTCCATACTGACCTGCTAAAAAGGGCAGCACATGGAGTCCCATGGTGAGTATCCAGTGAAGTCACTCCTAACTTCTCAGTAAGGTGGTGGCACAGCACAGAAGTCTCCAACCATGCAGTACAAAGCTGAACCAGGGAATAACTGCACTGAGGTGAGTAGCTGCCGTATTAGAGCTAAGAACAGAAGGGCAGGATTTGGCCTACTGACTCCTCGAAAAGGCAAGATTAAGCCTCTGTCAATTTACTACTGTGCCTTCAGTAAAATGGTGTACTAATTACGAGAGAAGATTGGCACAGTCGGATACTCTGAAAAACATTTACTCAGACAGGCACCTTTCTGAAATGCTGCTGGTTTACTATTTGTCAGTCATTTTAAAAAGCAACACTTCTTAATGCCCTTTAAAACACGAAGCGAGGCAGCACCAACATTACTCTTTCTTCATATGCAAATTCAGCCTCTGTGCAAACCCTAATATTTTCATACGCAGGCAAACCTGCAGGCAGCCAGCTAACGCTCGGGTCAGTGGCACTGAAAAGATCCTCGACACATCCTCTTAACAGTTTTGGGGTAAGTTTAGTTGGGTTTTTTCCGGTATTGACTTGGCACATCCCAACACAAAGTTCACCAGGCGCTTGGCTCCCCAGCTGCTGAGCCCAGGGGTTTTCCTCCTGTAGCTGCCCTGACATTCTGGAAAGGGACCCACAGCCAGGAGTACAGGGCGCTGTGTGCGGCCAGAGGGAAGGCTGTGAGGCTCCAGGCATGGTGACAAGTCAAAATAGAAGCTGCAAGATATCCCTTGGCATGCCGGGTATCTGGGCAGAAAATAACCACGGGGCCCACCTGGGATTTGGGAGGTAGCCGCCTCGGATCTGCCATGTGACATCGGGGCACTCGGTTCATCCCATCATCTCTGAAAAGCAGAGATGTAACGTTTGCTCATCTTTGCCTGAAAAGCAACAGGCAGGGACCTTCTCTGACCACACATGTGCCCACCAGCAAGCCCAATGGCTAACACAGGTATGGTGTGCACCCCTCAGAGCAGCTGTATCCCCAACCAACGCTTAAGAATAACGAGCACATCAGCATTAAGTCATTTCCACACGGTTAGCACTTTGAAAGCCACACAGCGAGCTCATCAAACAAGCTAATCCAGCCAGCGCCAAACACTGCCAACGCACATCAATGAAGGTGACGGCAGGCTCTGCCCTTGGCCTGGCTTCTGAGAGACAGGCAACGTGCTCTCTATTTGCTTTTCTGCGATAACAGGCATCAAATGCTGTGCGGGTGTCAAGTATGAAGGGGGAAAAAAAAAGCTGTCCCTCCAAGGTCAGGTCGTCCATTGCTCCTTGTGCCCACAGGGAAAAGGCAGCATCAGGGCAGCCCTGCTCTCCCCGTGCTTATTCAGCCATAAACTAGGTTAATAAGGATCTGGGTATTGTGTGGCCAGTACGTGGGGGTACTTTATGTTCACAGCCACATTGCTGGTATATCAACTGACATTTACCTTGGTTCTCTCCCTCTCCTTTATTGTGATTCATCCTTCACGCTAATTAAACAGCACATGACAAATGCGTCGTTATTAACAGCAGCTGGAGCACTAGTAAATCTTGCAGCAGCTCGAACAGAGGAGCTGTGCGGTGTGATAACATCCTCCAAGCGCTGAGACAGGGCCGATGAAGGATGCTGAAGGCAAGGCCAGGAGGCAAGGCATAAACACCTCTTGCCGAGTGCCCATAAAGCAGTCTTAGACCCTCAGCAGTGAAAGATCACCATGTGCTACATACACAGAGAGCCACAGGCAATACCAAATCCTCACCCAGCTCCTTGGATGTGCCAAACCTGTTAGAGAAGTGTCACCCAGCTGAAGCCATTTCCCCCTCACCCAGCCCAAGGTCATGGAGACCCTCTTTGCCCACTGGGTGTTTAACTTCACACCAGGACCCTGCTTCACATCTAGCTCTGAGCCCAGAGGCTTGACCAACACAACCTTGATTTCTGGCCTCAGCCTAACATCCTCCATCCTCAGCCTCCCCTCTGGCTCTAGGGCACTGCTGGCACTGACATACACTGTGGGGACATAAAAGCAGATCTGCAGCATCCTAGAACTCAGCAAAAAAAGCCAGATTGATCCCAGATACATTAACTTAGTTTAAATGGCAGGCAAGAGTTAAAACTCTCATGTATACACTGTAAAGCTCTTTTTTCCGGGGGGCAATTACTCAACAGACTTTTAGAATCCCATATAGTTATTGCTTTTTTTCTGTGCATCTTCTTTTTGTCTCTACGACAAATATTATTGTCAGACAACTCAGCAATGGGGAAGGAATGACGATTTGTGGTGATTTGATGGAAGAATTCTTTAAGAATAAGTAGTTGATGTATTTTTACAGCAAAAGCCTGCATTTTTCATCACTGTTGTCATTGGTTTATTTATACAGAGCAATTCATGTAGAAAACTTCCCCCCAGCACTGGGCAATTCAGGGCACAGCCATGCTGAAAGTCACAGCCTGTAACTGCAAAGTAAGACTATATAACAAAAAAAAAACCCCAAAAAACAGCCACCAAACCACCACCAACAACAAAAGGTTTGACCAAAAGACCTTCAGGGATTTTACATCCTTAAAGGCTTTGGGAACAGAAGATGTTCCTGAAGCTCAGGTGCTTGCACAGCATGTGGCAGTGACCCAGCGTATGAAGGGTGTCTCTGGCAAAGGAGGTTAAAGCTTGGAAAAACAGAAGCATTTTGACTCCTTGCTTGACTAGAAGCTAGATATTTGGGGTTTGTTGCTGGCAAAAATACAATATAAAGGCAGTCCCCTTAGATTTAGAGAACTGTTACATGAGTCAAGCAAGTATAAGAAGCACAAGCTCTTCCTTGCAGTTTGCCTTAAACCTCTGCTGGTTCATGCGAACATTTTGGCAGTCAGACCTTTTGCAGAAGCTTCTTGCTAATGTTTTTTCTCTGTATGAAAACCTATGTGAGGTGTTTCCATGTTACTGTTCGCATGAGCTCCAAACCCCAGCCTGGTTTCCCAGTACAGATGGAGACAGCAAACCCACTGGGCAGCTCTCATGCACCTGAGCCCACTGAAGGTGACCAAGCGGTCACAGTCTGCTCCTCACTACAGCAAGTGCCCCCAGCAATAGCTCTTTCACCAGTCCACTTCCCAAATGTGGAGAAGACTTTCTAAACCCATCAGCTAAACAAGCTTAGCAGAGACCCAAGAGAAAGGCAGAAGCCACCAGGACCAGCAGCACACCCCGCTGCTTCACTCTCAACCCTGCTTGCAATGTGCTCCCAAGAGCTCTCCGCATCCCACCTACCCCCAGAGGTCCTGGCTTCACGATTTGCCTCTTGGCAAGAGAAGCAGTGGCACACACCACCCTAGTCCTGATCTTCTCCATCTGCTCCCAGACTGCTTGCAGCAAACACCCAGAGCTCGTGTCCCAACCTTCCCTTTCCCCTCGCTCTCTGCATCCCCACAGCCTTGCATCCCAAGTGTCTCCATGGACACACGTCTCTGTGGGGTCGTACAGAGGCAGAGGGGCTGCTGGCTCTGCTGCATGATCAGTACATGCTGACTGACTCACTTTGGCTTTGAGAAAGCAGCTGGAGCTCTGGAGAAGGATGGTCCACGGCTGAGTATCCTGGCCCTCCAGCTGTAGAATCAGCTCTCCATCATGAGTCATCCGATTATCTAGAACCAGGGAACAAGCTGGACTAGAGGTGACACTGCCCCCATCCCCAAGGACACTGAGATCAATGGTTTGAGACACTCTGCATCTGCGCCAAGCACAAACATCTGAAGCCAGACACTGCTCTCACAGAAACCAAACTGTAACGCTGCTGGCAATCTTGCAACATCTTTCCACCATCCCCCTGCATCTACCCAGAAGAACGAGCATAAAGTCCTGCAATTCCCCCTGCAACTCAGCTCCGGGGCAGCAGAGACCACAAAGACACCCCTCCACAGATGCAGCAGAGGTGGCAGCATGGATGTGGCAGAGGTAGTGAGACCCTTCCAGAGAGCTGAGCAAGTGCCACCTTGGACAGAAGAGCAGGAAGCTGGTGCCGCAGGACATGCTTTAGGGGACGGAGACAACATCACCATGCAGAACACTTATTGTCATTGACAGCCCTTTGAACAGGAGGTCAGTCATCATACTACAGGCAACACAGTACTACTTTGTCCAGCACAAACGACATTTTTGTTACCGCTACCCTGTGACTCAGCACTCTGCATTTTTCATTTACTGCTGTTGCAAACGAGACAAGAGCCAGAGGAGAGGTGGGGGGAGACAGAGGCGAGCCCCTTAATAGGGAGGATGGAGAAGTACACCGATGAGCTGGTACCGCTGGCACAGCATGAGAGCTCAGTGACAGCTGGAAGAGGAATGAGTCCCAGTCATGTGTAGCCAAGCAGCGTAAATTCATCATGTGTGTGAGGGAAACCTCCCCACGTCTGCCAGCACAAAGCACGTCAGAGCTTAGGCACAGAACCGCACCTCACACGCACTGAAGTCAGGGGTGGACCAGGACATGTCCCTTAACCCTCACTGTAGGGAAGAGCCAGGATCTTCACACAACTTGTTTGCTCTTACATCATGAGAAACCAAAGCCCACTTGCTTGGAAAATGAAATAAGCTACAGCTGGGTAAAGGCCAGTTTTATTCCAATGAGCCTGCCCTAGTGCTTTTGCTGGTCAGGCTTCTCTCTAACCCGTCAAAAAGTGACAGCATTCCCAAAATGAAATCTGCAGCTCTCCCAGGTTGCTACAGACATAATTAAAAGAAACTGACTGACATTTTAATATCCATCACTCTTGAATCAGTAATGGGAGTTGCCGAAAAGATGCCTTGGTCTAATGCTTCAAAACGTGAGCCTGTCGGAGAGAGCACACGATGGCTCTGGCCAGTGTTCAGGCTCCAGTTAAACTAAAATTAATGCAGTTCAGCGGTAGGCTGTAGCTTAACTGAGCCAGTGAGCAGGAGCGCTTTGTGCTCCAGCAGGGTGTGAAGAAAGGAAAGCCAAGTAACTCTTTCTTTAGTTCTACATATATATAGAAAGAAGGCCAAATTCTGTCCCTTTCTATGTTGTTTTAGACCCAGCTTCACTGCTGCTGGTGGAAGCTGTCCCAGGGAAATCCACAGGTGCAGAAGGGCAAAAAGGCTGGGGGATGGTGCAGGGGAAATATCAGCTAAATACATCCAGAAAGACACCTTCAGAGGGTCCCGGCTGCATCACATGTCAGCAGGACAACCATCAGGCACACCCCAGTTAGGCACCCAATTTGCAGAATAAATCACCAGAAGATACAACAGGGCAAAATTAAATCATCACACTGGCTGAGAATCAGCAATAAACAGCAGAGCCTATTAATAAGTTCAGTCTAAGGCAAGATAGGCATCTCAAGACCAGCTACAATGAGGATCTATTAAATCAATCACAATCAAAACCTAGTCTGCCTTCAAGTGACTTCCAATTAGGATGCAGTAACATCATTAAAGGGTTCAGACAGGCAAATTAAAAGCTGCACTGAGGAGGAATCGTTTCCCGGAGGGCTAATTTTCATCATCCTCAGAAATAAAAGCCTCCAGAATTTCAGTTTTCTCATTGAACACAGCCCAAAAAACACACATTATAAAATTAAAAGACTTGCTAACATTATGTCACTATTGAGTTTTTCCTTTTTGCAGACTTACTTTTTCTATCCAACTGCCAGCAAGGCAAGAGGGTAAAATCATGAAGCAATGCCTTCTTCCTATCTGAATACCCACGCTTGATCTGAAGGCTTGATAAAGAAGAGGACATGATGACAGGAAAATATTAATTACAGCTTTGTTGAACGGTTTGTATTTTTAGCAGGGGAACAAAGAGAGGAAGCCTACTTGATCATTCAAAGAATCAGGAGCCAGCCTGAAACAGAGGGATGAGCTCGGATTAAGGGGGCAGATTAGAAAGTGGAATTTTGCAAACCAATTTCAAAAATATGAGAGCAAAGAGGACATGATCCATTTATCTGCTTAGTGATCTGAGGAGTAAGCACCTCAGTGACTCCTGGATGTCTCTGCTGTGCATTCGAAATGAATCAAAGGCAAAAGTAGGAGTTTCCCATGTCTGAGAGGGGAACTTTTTAAATTATATAAGACTATCTATTATTTATTAATATGCTAATTAAAGCACTACTAAAATTATCAACAATTGCATATTAATGTAGTATTTCTATGTAATTTTGCGTGTATACTTGTGTATATATGATATTAAAATTAGCTGCCCATAACCAGCAATATTTGCCCAGCCTGAACATTTAATTAAAAGCCTGAAATCCATGTTCTTATATCATATCAGAGACCTCATCAGATATGAGGCAGGTGGCGGAAAATTAATCTCCAAGAAACTACAGGAAGAAACATCCATCATCTTCCATGCTGGCAGTCAGGCGAAGCCCGAGCATAAGTCAGGGATGTCACAGCTTTTCTCATTTTCCTCTGACAAACACTAGCTTGTACAAATCATCTCTGAACCAAGATTGCTACAGTTTATACTCATGCAAAATAGGGCCTTTTTTTTTTTTTTTCTCAATTTAGTGGAAGAGCCAGAAAACAAGCAAAACTGAAGGAAAGACCCCAATTTACATCACTCCTGACCTAAAATATCATTGCTCTCACCAGCCCCTCCCCACCCCTCATGCTCACTTTGCTTCAAAGCTCAGGGAATTTGCTGTCATTCCTCTCCATCCCCACCAGTGACCCTTTTTTTTTTTTTTACATTTGTAATTGCAATTAGTTCAACTGTTGAACAAAAGCCATTCAATAGAGTTTTGCTTTAAAGTTTGAAATAAAAGGCTTGAACTTTCCCAAGAGAAACTTCACTCAGGTCACATTTGACTAGCAAAGTCATCTGTTTGACCTGAAACTGGCTTTCCACTCCCCCCCATTGCTGTTGGGGGGGGAGTGGAAAGCCAGTTTCTTGCTTTTTGGTTTGGTGGGGTTTTTTGGCTTGTTTTTTTTTGTTTGTTTGTTGTTTTCTTTTAAATGAGTAACTGGTCACACAAATTGCCACCCAGATGTATTTCGGTCCCCATCCCTGGGATGCCAGCAGCAGCCAGCTTAGGACAAGTGTGCAGTCACTACACATGTATTTCCGCACTGGGGGAAACCCTGCTGCCAGGAACCTCATCCCAGTTCACACACCCACTGCTGAGACCTGTCAGAGACATGTCAGAGTCGATGCCTGTTTCCAACTACACCATTTTCATTTGAACTGCACTGGAAAGAGCTGACAAACCAGGTGTGTTTTGAGCAGAAACCATGGCAGGGATGGAGCCATTGCTCTTGCAACGAAACACATCCCTGTGTGTGGCCATGAGAGCAACTGTCTCCTTCACAGGCTCACCCGACCTCAGCCAGCCGCTTACGCCCACAGGCAAAATAGATCAATGGCCCAAAACCAGAAGAACGAGAACCAGTTTCTTCCTACACCATCTCTGAACTGCATCCGAAAGGAGGACATGGATGACTCCACCCAGCATCTTTAACACCTTCCCCATCTCCTTTTTATTACAGCTTTTAAAACGTTAGGTCTGTTGAAATGGCAGGACTGGGCAATAACCATCAGAAACCAGCAGACAATACCAAAACAGAACAGTCAAGAAAACAGAATTCAAGAGGCCTGGGTCTATTTTCCAGAGAAAGGCAGCTCCCTCTCCCCTGTGCTCCAGCCTCCCTTTCTCCCTTCATGGGATGGAAATCATTCTCCACCTCTCAGGGGTGTTCCTTAGCAGTACACACTCCACTGATGAAAACAATGGCTGGACTGAAGTAATTTTCCACAGCAAAGGAATTTCACATTAAAAACTTATTTTTTTCAAATTGGATTTGGCAATTAACTAAACCCGTGCCTTGCTCCTGCGTGAAGACACAGAAAAGGCATATGCAAGATTGTGGTTTTTTGTTGTTTTGGGGTGCTTTTTCAGTTTGGTTTCCTAACCCTAAATGCTAAACCGGAATGGAAACCAGCCTGCAGGTTCCCACACTGAAGGAAACACCTACACTCATTTCATACAACACTGTTGTCAGCAGAATGAGCAACAATTGCAGCAGCTGCTAATTTCATGCCTTACTTTCTAATTTCAGGGGCCAAAGGTGTCCTGGGTGCAGGACAGCCATAATTCCCTAGCACAGCAGCATTCAGCTTATTCCACGGCTGCCCAGGCCAGTGACTAAGGCAGGTGCTGATTTATCTCAGTGGAGCATTTGGCTCCATAGCACAAAATGGGAAAAAAAAATATTGTGGACTAAATTAGCGCTGGTTTATCTCCACTGACAGCAATGGCAACAGATGACTTGGGCAACACAAAGCAGATGAGGGAGATACAAAAGCCAAGGCAGAGAGTCAAAGGCTCATGGACTTTGTCTGAGAGCTCTTACATTTACGGCTTTAAAATGCATGCCAAATTATTCCTCTAAAAGTACATATCTTTAACATAAAATATGCCTTAAAGCATAAAACTATCTGCAGGCACAAGGTCATAAGCATTTTGCATGTAGGAATATTTTCAAGCATCATCCTGGATGGGATTAGCATATTGCCTATGACAGCCTGGCAGTTACGCCTTGCTCCAGGTGTGCTTTCTGTTGGAGGCGAGAGACAGTACCTGCACACCACAGCTCCAGTAGCTGGGAAGCAGTGTGACAGACTGAGTCCGGCAGGGTAGTTGCTTCTCCTCCACATACAGTCTGTAGACAGCTCTCCAGCAGCTGTAGTCTATGGCAGTAGGTTTTTCCTGTAGCACTTTAACTGGAAAAGGGGCTGTGTTTGCCTGTCGGTGCCTGGCACCCTGAAGCTGTCATCCTCAAACACAAGCACAGTTGCCTGCACACAACCCAGGGGCACAGGTCTTCTGCTACTTCTGCAGAAGTCAAAATGAATTCAGCAAAGTTAAAGCACCCTCCACTCATGTACAACAAACCAGTGTAAGCCAGAACACTGTTTTAAAGACAAGAGCATCCCTGTGGGAAGGGTGGATTTGGTACCAGCTCCCCAGCCTCAACATCCCCATCCCAGCAAGCCATTTCTTTCAATCCCTTTATTATTTCTCCCTCTTGAAGGGCATCATTCTCTTCCCAAACAGCATCACACAGCAGCAGCTTGTCACTCCCAGGTGCTCCCAGTATAGCTGTTGGGCTGGGGTCATCACTGTTAATCGTGGGCAGAGGGGGTGGTGTCCCAGCAGAGGCAACACATCTAGGGACCCATTCCTTCTAGCTGCTGTTAAAGCCCATAAGAGGAGAGTGAGCCCAGTTTTGCTGCAGCCCTGAAGCACTCTGCAGTTTGCCTGGCTTGTGGACGGGGATCTGCATGGCTGCATTTGATGAGGTGCTCTTGGCACCGGCCTCGGATGCTGGTCCGAGCTCCCCTGCCTTCAGCAGCAGCAAATGGAACAGGAATTATGCACTGCACGTGCTGAGTGACGGAGCACCAACTGGCATGGAAACAGCTTCCCCTCGAACCAGTAATTTGCAGACATGCTGTATCATTTACTATCATTTCCCTGTAACCTTTCTCCATGAGGAGAAGCGATATTGTGCGCAGGGGGTCAGATCTGTGGTGTACAGTTAAAGGCTCCTGCAAGGAGCTGACGGCTGCCCACAAGATGTTTTCACACTCCATGAAATAAGAGGAGTTCCTGTTCAATGTCAGCACTGGATGCAAATGATTCAACTTCTTCTAAGTCACCATGGAACTTTTCAGCCCGAGAGCAGAAAAATCAAGTCCTTTTTGGCTTTCATCAGTAATAAATATCCACTTGAATTCTCATCAAGCCTCCCAAAGCAGTAGGCAGCCACAGGGCCTGAGGCCAGTGCAGAACCTGCTTGCTTCTCCCCTCTCCACACACCTTTCAGTCCAGTTTTCTGCACCCCTTGACTTTCTCTCCAAATTTCTGGAGCGGTCAGGGAAGGCAAAGGCACTTCTCCGAGGAACCTGCCCAAGCACTGCCTCAGCCAACAGACTGTCTGGGGAAACATTAAAGGGAGAAGTTAGGTATCTGCATTGCAGGAGATAAACACCTTGCAAAGCAGGTCACGCAATACCCAAGGACAAATCTCTGCTGCCAGGGAGGCAAACTCAGAGCAGGACCAAGGGGAGTGTATGCAGACAGAAAAAAAAACAAACCAACCACAACAAACCACAAAGGCACTGGAAGCAGAAGTAAAGATGCCGACTGTGGTGTGAACACTGAGAATTAGGATAACACAGAAGAAGTCTGAACCACAAGTGTGTCCATATTGTGGGGGGATGCTACTATCAGGGCTGGCTGCCACCTGCCCAAAGTCTTCCACAAGTGCTATGGAGGGACTTTATCCCACGGGCAGAGGGCAGAACTGCAAATGTCCAATGCCAGCCTCTTCCTTCACAACCGCAAAGACTTTTTGTTCACCCGAATGGAAGCATCCTACCACACTTTCAGCTTTTTGCTCAGCAACATGCCACTTCCTAACTTGCTCTTTGAGGTATCTTCAAGAGCCTTCTGGTGGGTGTTGTAGGGGTTTTTTGCCCTGTAACGTCCCATCCCATTCACCACAGAGGGACCCACACAGGGAACTCACCCTGACTCATCCCATTCATCAGGTGGTTCAAAATAATCATAATGCACGTCCTGAGAGAGAGGTTTCTAACCACCCTTGCTGCACAGAGTACTCCAGGCTGGGCTCTGGCCACAACAAGTACAGGTTTGAGCCTCAAATGCTATAGCCACTGACAGAGCTGCTTCAGTGGAGCTTCTGTCACCTCCGCCTTGCCACCTGAGGCACCCATTCTACTGAAAGCCTGGGGTATAAATGAGTGTGAACACAAACAGATAACTTTAGAGTAGGTGAAGGCTGTGACTTAGGAGACAGGGGAGAGAAGAAGCAGGCAGAGCAACAGGACTGAAAATTTTCCTCCAAGGTTTGTGCTGTTATCTCAAATACAGCTGATAACTACGGCCTTGCTGGAAAAAAACTTCAATCCCTGCTCAAATAAATGGAATACTAGAAAACTCATTCACTGTATATCACTGGCGCTTAATACAGTTAACTAGTAAAAATAAAGTTATTAATTGCATTAAGTGTTACTAGATGTGCATGTTCCTCAGAAACACAGCTAAGCAGGGAGAGGAAGAGAGTAATTCTGACCTGGTCTGTGCAGTCACACACACTCATTGATTGTTTCCACTGCGGTCTGGGTTTGCTCCCCAGCACGCTCTGTGTGAAGCGGCGTGACAGAAATGACTTACCAGTAAGCAAGACCTTCTTGCTCTTTTATGAATGATCTCTCTCCTTCCTCCCAACCTCTTCGCACAGCAGGAAGCCCAGGTTGCTAAATACACCGCCTGCTGTGGTCTGTCACTGGCCGTTGTCAGCCTCTTTTAATGACATGTTTTTTCATCCAGCAGATCTACCACCCTCTTGTAATCTCTAGTAGTGCATTAGCATCTCATTACACAGCACACACAGAGGCACTAATTGAAATGCAGAGGACAGAGAAGCCCCAGCATTGACTTGGTGGCGAAGGACGGATCCATCACCCAGCCCTTTCCCCTTATGACTGGCTTTAAGCCAAGATGAACTTTCTGGTTTTGATTTAAGGTCAGGCCTTGCTTACAGCTGTTCTTTGCTGTATGGGGAAGGACAGCCCAAGCCCGGGTATTCTTAGGCAGCTAACAGCCTGTGAAGAGGCAATGGACTGCTGATGGGTGTCCAGGTCCATCCCTCCGAGCACTGATGCCTGGGCCCCAGTGGAAAGAGATTCTTCAGCAGGTAAATGGGAGGAAGGCACTGTAAGGCACGAGAAAGCTCATTTCAGGGAAAAGCTCTATAAACTCAGTTTATTTGATTTGGTATTTTACAATCTAATTTAATTCTTCTTGACCAAGGGCTAACTGGCCCCCACCCAGCCATGCCAGATGACAGAATGGCTTATTTCTGTTCATCTCCACTAGCTTTCAGCACCTGCCACCAGCTGAAACTGGGATTACACGAGGTTTATGGTGGACAGTTTCCTTGCTGATGAAGCCCACCCACATCACACAAGGGAACTTCAACAAAAGGATATTTTATTTGAGGCCAGAGCTTGATGCATACAGACCTTTTCCTCCAGGGCTCTTGCTCACCTACACGCCCTTTCCCCAGTGTCCTGCATGCAGGACAGACAGCTTCCCAAAAGGCCATAAGACACTCCCTGGTCAAATCACATTGGCTTTGTACGACTGTGACCAGCTCTGCCACTGCCATAACCAAGGGACACACCAAGAGGGCATCACCCAAACTCACTGCTCTTAAAGAAGAGCAGCCCACTGAGACTGAGCCATCGCAGGTGGCACCCAAGCCTGTGTTTTCTGTCTAAATCAGCTTTCCTGCCAAACCACTCCTAAAAAGCCAGGGCTAACAGACCTTAATTGCCTTCTTGTTTATGCTTTTTCCAGTTTTGTAAAAACACAACAAAGTCCAGCAAAGTAACTTTTCAGCCCCACAGAGTCAGAAGCAGTCTATGTCAAGATCAATTTCCTTCTTATGAGGCCCTTTCCATATTACCAGTTGTATTAAAAAAAAAATAATAAAAAAAGAGAAAAATTTGTTGAACTTGCCAGCAGTTAAAATGACAACTGGAAATAAAGTGTTTCAAAAATTCAATTTCTCCTTTCTCAAGACACAGATACACCCAACCAATAGTCTAATTCTTTTCTCTGATAAGGCTATTCAAACAGAAATTGTAATCTCCAGTTAAATTTTACTGCAGACAAGTTGATTCTTTTAAGTTGTATCAAACATTTCATTTCAAAGTAAGAAAAACAAAACCAGAACATTTTGCAAATATTAAAGTGTTGTCAGTTTTCCAATCTCTGTTTTGGGAAGAGAAGCAAGAACTACATGATGAATTGACCCAAATCCTTGGACTGTCCTGGTCCACATCTTCCTCCTCCAGATACGAGGACTTTAAGATGCAAAACACTCTCAAAAATCCATGTTGTTCTAATTGAAAGTTTGACCATAAGGCCACAAGCTTGTAATTCACAACAACAGATTTTTGGCAGAATCTTTTGAACTCACTAAAGCTTCATTTGGTGCCAGTACAAATGGCATTATCCCAAAGAAACAAAGGGCAGTTTGGCAGAAGTAAATGACCACTGCTCATACGTAGCACACTCAAAGGCATTAGTTTGGCACACTGTTGAAAGACAACAAAGGGCCAGTAGTTAACATTAAACATCTAAAACACAGGTTTAGCAGGTGAAGTCTCTCCAGATGTAATTTTATTCCCCAGCTTTGTAAGAGATTAGCATGTGTCCAGTTAAACATAACAGCAACAAGCCTTAAGCCTTTATAGCTTTAAGCCTTTAAAAACTCTAATGCAAGTAGAAAATGGTTTGTAACAGGGCCTTATATCTCAAAACAGCAACTGTTTTCACATCATGTTGCCAGTCCCAGCTCCGCTCACCAGGCGCAAATGGACTCCAGGAAAGACACACACACACCCCAACAACACTTACTGCTCTCCCGCAGCCATGGTGGCATTCAGGGACCCCTTGAGCTGCAGACACAGAGGTTAAACCTGGCCAAAATCAGCAGAGTTTGGTTTGAGATAAGCTCTGCAGAGGACAGAGGTGTTTCGCTGGGCTTTCTCTCCCAGGATAAGCCAGCCTGGATATACCAGCAGCTTTGCAAATTTCAGGATCAAAACGAGCCCGGAACATGCAGAATCTTACTTGGTACCAAGTTATAGTTGGATCCAACGGCTTGCTACCCGTGGTCACAAGCCACAACAGCGAGATGCTGCCAATAGGCAGGGATGAGCAGCCCCGTGTTTTCTAGCACTGCTGACCTACGGACACCTTGGCTCCCCACAGCTGTGACATAGACCAGTGGTGAACCTTTATTTCCATGGCCAACCCCATGTGGCCAGTGATTAGCGGGTTCAGGTGGCTGCTGTTAAGCTGTAGATAGTGCCAGTGCCTTCCAGCTCTTGCTTGGTTACATGAACTCAAAACTACCACTCCATAATACAGTCTAACAAATGTTGTTACAGCCTGTCTCATTGCATAAAGGAAACACATCCAACACGAGCAGTGGGGTTCTGGTCTAGAAGAGCTCAGCGTTTGGGGAGAAAAGGCTTAAAAACCAAAATCCAGCATAGTTAGTGGAAGAAGCCTGAACACAAGTACATAAAGCAGGGCCTAGAGGCTAGTACCCTGAGGAATTTAGATGTTCTTCCCGCACGCAGTCTCACTGGTTTTCATCTACTGTTACGCCCAGGTTCCCAACACCCTTTCTCACTGCAGGCGTAGAAAGCACAATGCAATGGCATTTTTTCAGTTAGACTGCAAAAGCACTATTTCTGTCCAGCAACAGGGGCCAGCATCTCGCCCCTCACTGGCCCAGCAAGCGAGGATGCTGCTGGTACACAGCAAGTCCTTCCAGCCTGGCATGACAATTACTGTGTTTCACAGAGCTGCTTTCATGCTGCTTCGCACAAGGAAGCGGGCAGACAAGCAGCAGGGGAAGGGGCTGGCACAGGGGGAGTGCTGCAGGCGTCTCTCTAGATTCCACACAATCCCTCACCAGGAACCCCTAATCCTGCCAGAGTCCATTTGTTGTCAATTTTCCACAGCACCTAAGTACCAAGAGAGAATTGGTTTATCACGGGAAATACTTCCTCTCCAAAGCTGTTTAATTATTTCCATATGCATTGGGTAGGCATAAATGCATGCAGGAGGGATTTAAGGGAAGAGAAGGTAGAGAGAGAAAGGGAAGAACCATGCAGGGACCAGTCCAGCTCATCTCCATCACAGATGGAGATGCTCCTCACAGGTCCTGGTAATGGTCCATGCCAGTTGATTTCTCCCACTACAGGGACCACAGATCGTAAAGCTGCACTCGAGCGTAATGCTAATGTTAATTCCTCTTCCGGTTCCATCATGAAGGAGCAACATGCAGGCAGAGAGGAGGCTCAGCCCGATTGTCATGTTTCATACCTCAGGGATTGACTTTCTTTCTCTCTCCACTGCTGATTAATTGTATGAATTCAGTCATCTTGCAGGTAGCTCCATTTCCAGAATCAACTGCTTCCAAAAAAGAGGTTACTAACATCCAGCAGTGAGTTTATTGATCTATAATATGGCTGCAAGACGTTTACATACTGTCTCTTGCAGCAAAGTTATGATGTAATCCTTGACTTTTGCAATCCTTGCACAAAAAGCAACATATTGATCTCATCGCTGTTATTATAACTCAGGATGCCCCTTCTTGTGTCAACATTTGGTACGCAATGCGGTTTGTCGCAATAGGATTGGATGAAATTCTTCCAGCTCCAGGCTGAATTTCTTCTCAAAACCAGAAACAATGAAAAAGTCACACCAGAAGAACCAGATGAGTTTCCTAACCCGTGGGCTAGTGGATATTCTGGGTGGTCCCTCGCACTCTTTCATGAAAAGTACTTAAAAGCTTGAGCATTAAAACCAGATGTCATAACTTTGGAAAGCATTGAGAAAAAGAGTACCTCATTTCCCAATATGCTCAGCCTGGCCTTCAAGTCCACCAGAGCTTCTGAGGCTCAGTGTTTGCAAAAATCAAGTTTCAGGCTGGATATCTAAGAAAGCCCCAAACTGGACACACACTTGAAAATCTGGGGAAGACAAGCATCCTCTCCACAGCACAGGAGACACCTGGTAGAACTTGTTCTCTTGTAATTCACTATGCTCTCAGGTTTTTTATCAAGCCCTAATTTACAAGTGAGTTTGTTCTGACTTAGGTTTATCAGCCACTGCATGGTGAGCCAATGAAATGTCTGATAAAATGCTCTTACAGCATCACTTCAAATCTGAACTTGAGAGCCAGTACCATTTCTGTAGAGAGACAGCTGTAAATTTGTCTAAAGAAGAATGAAGTTGCTACATGCTGGCAGGGTAAAATTTACCCTCTGGTAAATAATAAAATGATTGAAAATGACACAGAGTCATGGGTGGTCCAGCTGCCCCATGGCCTCATGTGGTCAACAGAAGAACGACACTGGCTACGACATCCTAGAGGAATTCGCATTTGCACAAAGTGTTTCACAAAAGTGTTAGAAATGAGCAGAAGGCTTGTCTTCACTCTCCAGCTTCTCCATTAGCATCCCCAGTACATTGTTAATCTGGCATTTTATCCTGCCTGGAGGCTGAGGAATATGTGGGATATTCTTGACTCCTCCCTGTTCAAAACAGAAATCAGAGGCTCTCAGCTCTGAAATTTTCAGAGGAATTTCTTTAATGATGTTAAGTAAATAATAATTTTCCCACTGTATGGGAAACCTAGATCACTCTGCCATGAAAAAAATGAAGGAAATAAACCCCAACCATCCAGTGGGAGATGCCTCGTTAAAATAAGACAAAACAAGAATATTGTCAGTAATTGATGATTTAGAAAGTTTCTAAGTAAGAGATTCCAGGGCTGGGCATAGATTTGCTTCCCTCGTTACGGAAATCACACGGACAAAGTGCCTCTTTCAACATCATTATCTTGAATTAGTTGTGTGCACTTCAGATTCTTTCAATCACATTTTTCCTCCACTCAGGCTAAAAAAAAAAATTTTTTTTTTTTATATCCCACTTCAAGGTCCTTCCTCCTCCTCAGAGCAACTCACCATTCCCTGCCCCTGAAACGAAGCAAGCAGTTGTCCTGCAATGACGTGTCTCTCTTGGAATGGTGTTATAATAAGGAGAAATAAACCCTGGGGCAAAAGAAGATATTAGTTGCTCTCATATCTTTACTGGCAGAATAATTGGCTGTGCTGTAAGCCCGATTCTACTTGATTTTGCTATCTGTCACTGCTGTGGCAGGTTACAATTACTTTGTCCCTCTCTCTGTCCCTTTGTCCTATGCTTTCCTTCCACCTGGGCTCCTGCCATGACCCTTTCCTCCTGAAGTTTGATACAATGCTGTCAAAATTCACTCTTTCCTTCCCCTTGTCTCCTCTCTTACTGTATCATATAATAAAATATCATGTGATAAGGTTTTTTAAGAGGGAGAGGCAATGGCCAGAAGAAGGGGAGATGTCTGGACCAGTCTGCCAGGCTGAGGTTGAGCAGATGATGGAAAGAAGGGAAAGATGGGCAACGCAGCCGCATTTCTACATCTACATCTCTTTTCCCTTCCATCAGAGCATCACAGAGACACCGACTGGTCAAAGGTCTGAAACAAAAGCAAGTCCCAGCAGTGTAACTTGGATATTTGAGGATATATGAGGAAAGCTGGTATGACCTGACAAGGGAAACCCACCAGTTTTCAGAAACCCACCAGAAATCCAGATAGATGGATTGATGATGGCAAACAAAGCAGCAATGTCATGGTGTGCCAAGGGGAGAGGAAGAAAGGATGGTGCTACTGAAGCAGAAGGATAAGCCAGGTGCCATGGGAAAGCTGAACAACAGTGATGAGACTTAATGCAGCGAGAGGGCAATTAGGCATTACAAGAAGAAACAGTCTAGCCTACTTCCAAACTTCTTATCTCCTCCACTTACAGGTTACACCCACCCGCACTCATAACTAACAGGGGGCTTGCATTGTTTTAACTTGGAGAGAGGCGAGAAAGAGGTCTGCAGAGCTGGAACTGAGCAGAAGCCAAGCTGGGGGTGCTGTTTGCCTGCTGGACCCTGATAACACCAAGCCAAGCCTCTGAAGCCCAGCTACAGCCATCAGCTTGGCTAGCATCATACTCAATCTCTCTGTGTAGCAGGACTCCCGGCATTGAGCTCCTTGGTTGGTTTTAGTATCGCTGGGACTTTTAGGGCAGGAAAGGTGTCTTTTTTTTGTAAGCAAAAGAAAAAAAAAATTAAAATGTACATACAGGTTTGTTTCCCACAGCTGAAAACGGGAGTCTGTGGGAGGAAAGAGAAGGGGGTTTCGGTTCAGGGTCTGGACGGGGGAGCTCAGGATCAGAGCTGCTAAACTGCTGAACTCCCACCTCCCCACAACCTGAGTGCACACAAATCTGGTTCTGAAATGGAAGGCTGCATAGAAAGGAGAAAGGGGCTGGATTAGTATCAGTCCATTGAGCCCAGAGGAGAAGAGCAGGAGCAGATACTGCTGTACTCTATGACCCGTATTTTCAATGTCCTTTTATTTATTAACAGCCTGCCAAAAATAAATTCTCTGCTGGCTTTGCTGCAGAGCGGCAACACGGGCCCTTTGAAATTTGCCTGCATTTTGGATGCACCAGTAGAGCTAACAAACACAGTCCCAGAGACCAGAGGTGGGCATGTCAGCAACCACCATGGTGTGGCCCATGCCTGAAACCTCCACAGGAGGTACCTGGGGAAATTTTTCCAGGAGAAGAGATAGCACAGGGGGTGATTTTAGCCCACAGAATAAAGTAATTTTGTGGATTAAGCACAGCCTCTGCAAGAATGATGTTTATTGCATGTACACTTTTTACATCTCTCACGGTAGACTCAATCCTCCTTCCTAAATTACATCAGCCAACACCCCTATATTTAATTTCTGATGTATAGAACGGAAGTATATTGAGGGTCCTGCAATGCATAGCAGCAGTCTGTGCTCACCTAGGTTAGCTCTGAATCCCGAGTGAAAACAAGTGGATCGCTACAGCCATCCCATGGAGTCCCCCCAGGCTCTGGGTTCACCCTTGCCTGAGCTTCTGGCCCCACAGACAACAGCAGCACTGTCAGTGCAGCTGTATGAAGACTGAGGCACTGTGCATGCTGTGAAATAAGTGCCATTTACTCCATTCTCCTTGTCGATATATATAAACAGTGGCCTGCTGTCAAAACAGGAATATTCAGCATCTTTAATTAAAGATCATTTCAGAATAAGGGTATCGATACCTGCCCTAGCTGGCAGAGGAAGGCAGAAGACCGAGACCTAGCCATGGCAGCAGGACCTTTGCAGGCACACCAAAGCAGCCGTACAAGGCCTCGGAGCAATGAACCAAAACTGAGCAATTATCTAAAGGGACAGGGGGAGGCAGAAAGAAAGACTGGGACATCGAGTTTCTCAGTTTTTCTCTAATCACTTCCTGCTTCTCGGGTGGTGTGATCACCTCACACCGATGGGAATGGGAAAGAAATCTTGCCTTTCCCAGCAGCTCTGTACCTGGTGACATCATATGACTCACAGACCCCTCAGCAGGGAAAAATCTTGTTGAGCTGGGACAACACGTTACTCACTGGCGCTGCTCTTCACAGCTCTTGTCCTGTGCTTGAAGACCTTCGTCATCCCTTGGCATGCAGTCTGCTCTTGGGTAGGGGATACAGGCTGGGTTCCCTTAGGCTGAAACATAAAGCATATTTTCAGTACCTTGGGAATCATCTGTAGACATTTGGCACTTTCTGTGGTGCTCAGAACTGCTTGGGCAAGGCAGAGAGTCACCAGCAGACTCTGCTGTAGCTGTGAGAGGTAGGTGGTATCGCAGCTAAACTCTTAGTCCCATAGAGCGCGCAGTGCCCAACTACACCTCCCAGGACATTTTGACAGCCTAATTTCTGCGCATATTTCTGGTGGGTGAGGTCACATTGCTATTCTCCTCTGGTGTTGCCTGGCTCTGGAACCGAGGAAGGAAATTACAACAGAAAATTCAGTATGGGGAATTTTTTGAAGAACCTGAAGTAGCACACAATAAACACAATAATAATATGTTGTAATCCAGTTCTCCTCCAGTCAGATGGTTTTGCACCAAGGGGAAGCTGCTGCAGATGCCCTGCAACCTGGTTGATGTAATATCTAGGCATGAGAGGACATCTCATAACAAACTGTTCTGCTCTGACTTCCCTAAAGACCAATTAACATGGACAGCTCTTTTCCTTTGGGCTGTGATGATTTAATAATTCAGTGTTGTTTCATCTTAATCTGCTTCTGGTCTTCCCTGTAAAGTAGACTAGTCCTTGGTGATATGAGGTGTAGGAGTCAGATTGAAGAGCAAACCCAGACTGGCGGAGGGACCTGATCCTACTCTTTTAAACAACTCCCTGTCCTCGACACATCGCTCCCTACTGCAGTAACTGTGACGAGAGACTGGTGGCTGGTACGAGCGACCTTCAAAAGGATTAGCCAGAGATGTGTGACTGCCAGTGAATAACTCTATTACGCCTGATGAACAGTAAATCATTCTAGTAAGATACTTTTCCATTCATTCGTTGCTTGAGAATGATGTGCAGCAAATAGTTCTTAGAAGCCTTTCCAGTGAAGCTGAGCAAAACACACACAAGGAGAGCCAAAAACTTTGTCCCATTTACTTGTGGTCAGCTCACATCAATAGAGTTGGCCAAATGTTGGGAAAAATGGTGTGTGAGCACGTATCTGTCTGAGCACACACAGATGTCTTTTCATCCTAACTCTTACATCTTCTGGTCTCCTGATCATGCCCATGCTACTGCTGGAGACAACATTTGTCTAGTTTTTTGGTTCAGATGGAGCAATGATTACCCTTTGAACAGCAGGGTTCCTGTGTGACCCATAGAACTACAGATAAAATGGGGCGTTTCCCTTATCCAGATGGGTAGCCAATGTATACCAGTGCCAGGATTCCTTCTGCGTCTCTCTGTCCCTGTGGGCACCCATGACTTACCAAAACTAGCAGACTAAAGCTGCTGCTTAACACAAGAAGCTGCCATTTCCACCCACCCACACGTGTAAATACCATACCAGAATTAAAAAGAAAGAAACCAGGGACCTTGAATAAAGGTGTAAATTAAAGTCCCACGTTGTGTCCCCCCTCCTGCCTACCCCAAATATATGAGATATTCTCCTGTATCTTGCCCACCAGTGTGGAACAAATGCACCAAATGGACAGAGCATGGATAAACTGGATGCTACTTGGCTAAGGAGATCAAGAACCACTATGTCCCAAGACTGCTGCACAGAATGCTTCCCTTATATGTGAGACCCCTGCTCAAGTCCCCACCACCTGATCTGGAGCAGAAGCTTGCCTTCAGAGATGGAAAGAACCTGTGACTTGACTGGAGAAAAGGCAACTCTCATGTCAAGGAGGCATGACGGTCTAGCAGTTACTGTACCAGGCATAACTCATGAGACCTAGCTTATTTTACCTCTTCCCTGTGACCTTGAGAAACTCCATCTATCCACCTGTTTCCACTCAACTTCACCATCACTTCTTTTTTATGTTTCAGGTAATGACTGCTAACAGGTTCATTCCAAAGGGACTCTCTGTAGGCATGACTGAAATTCAAATACCAGCAAATGAATTTCTCTTTTTGACTACACTTCAAAGTCAAAAGAAGTCATGTGTACATGGACACAAATAGAAAACCAGACGATAATGCTGTATTTCACAGACCTATTCTTCAGCAGCAAAAATGTTGGCATTTTGCTCAACATCATATGACTCTTGAGTAGTGAGGACTCAGTGCATCTCCACTTGGATTTAACAAAATAATTAACTGTATTAGGCACAAAGAGAAAGTCACAAGATTGCAAAGAGCAGCACTAAGAATGAAGCTGCATGGAAGAGGAGAATCTCTGAGCTGATGATTAACTACCCGTATAGCCAGGGCACTGGCACTGTATCATTTCTGTATATTCACAGCTGCTCTTGGCCAGTAAGAACTGGTATGAAGCAGAGGCTCCAGATTAGCTCATGTTCATGCAGAGCTAACAATTACCTTTGGTTTTTACTGTTGCAGCGAACTCCACAGCTTCCTTCCCAATCTGCACTCATATTTTCCAGCCCTCAAATATGTCATGCGCCCAGAGAAATAAATTCACAGTGGGAAGGAGTAGGTAGAAATCTCACGTCTTTCATAGGTCAGAGGGATTTCTTGGAGTAACAGCAATTTTCCTAATTTACATCTTTTCTCCACATAACCTTACCATCCTCCCCCTTTCCTCCCAAAATCTGTGCTGCTCAGTTCTTTTCCCAGCAGCCATAATGCTTAGAAGTCATTTACAAGAAGCAGCTGTAAGGAACGACTAACATTTTATCATAAAAAAAAGGGCTTACAACACTATCCCTTTGGATGCACAGGGGATTTAGGGCTCCAAACCGCCCCGTGCCCTCTCTGCACGGCAGCCCTTGAGGCCACCGAGCCTCCATGAAGACTTCTCCTTCGCAGAAACAATCAGTGATAACCACAGGTTTTTCTGCTGGGTCCTCCCACACAGCACTAACTAGTAATTCCTGCTGACAACAATTAGACTTCTCATGTGAGTAATAACATATTAATTTGAGAGAAAAAGGATATTTAGTCATTCAAATCGGGAGCAGCCACAGCCTTCTAATTAAGGAGGCAGTTTGTTTTCTCCGCACGGTTTCCTGAGCAGACAGATATCTCAAGACCAACAACTGGTCTTATCTACAGTCCAGCACTGGAAAAGCACAAGAAAAATGCATACCAGTCTGTACACTAAAACAAAGAAATCTGGCTTTATGTGCAGAATAACCACAAATGGTACATGACTGATTGATTATACATCGTCATACAACAAGCCTGCAGCTAATGAAGCATAATGCTGAATAAACAAACATTAAATTAACTCCATTAAATAGCCTATAATAAACATTTTGTTCCAAGGAATTTTTCTAGGCTCTTTTAAAAGCCCCCCAAAATCACAGTAATACCTGGACTGCTACAACTTAATTAATGAACTCTCAACATCTTAACAACTATTGCAATAAAAAGAAAAAACAAGCTCTTGGGCCAGGTTAATCTCATTGTCTACAGCAGACAGGACTCCCTTATCTCAAAATAACCCCAGGCCCTTTCTTCTGTGCAAGGTGAGCTCTGAAAAGCCATACAGGACTATGCCACCCTGGCTGTGGCAGAAGCTCCCTGGGGCAAGGACAGTGGTGCCAGCCACTGGTGAGGTGGAGACTATAACTCCAGCCTCTCATCACCTGGCTTCCACCTTGTCAGAGACAACACAAACCACCACAGCCACTTCCGAGTGCTGGAAGTAAATAGTTCAGCTGGGAAACCCATCCACGTCAAAACCTGGCAAAGGGTTTAAAATTTAAGGTGACAGCAGAGAGCATAGTGCACAGAGGACACAGACAGCACCGAATATGTGGCATTAAATGGTCTGCAGGACATTGGCCACCACCCCCTGGACTCCAGCAGCACCCAATTTGTGCCAAGCTGTACCCGTTCACTTTAGCTGGAAACTCAAGTGCCACCCACTGCTGTCCTCACAAGGATACTGTACGCTGCTCCTGCCTCTGTGTTACTTGCAATGATCATTTCCACTGATCATTTTCCCTCTTTAGAAAAAAAGTACAATTTCCTCAATATCAGTCAAATGCTTTTCAATCCCAAGACATGCAATCACAAATTTCTGAAGTTTGGGAAACCAAGTCTGAAAAAACACTACCTTTTTTTCTGAGCACTGATGGATTCCAAGAACCATGCTAGGATTGAAGCAAGAACATTCATGGACACATTACACAAGTGAAAAAGAGAAATAGAAGTATTTTCTTCTTCTGCAGCATCTCACATCCCGATGTATCAAAGCACTTTCCAACCCAGTGATCTTCCCAGTGCACCGATGGGGTTTGCAAATACTACACCCACCTGAGAGATGGAAAAGCTGAGAAATGCAAAAGTGGTGTTTCTACCTATTAGAAATTACTTCTCTCAGTCACTATGAGTATGTTATTTGAGTCTTGAAACAGAAAGCATGAAGAACTCTCATTTTCCACAGATAAGGTAAAGGTGCTTCAAACAGCTGAGCTTCACAATACCTTTAAGAAATGATGGCACTCACACAAACACATTTACAGGATCACATGTTTCAAGCAGAGGCACCATTTTTGTTTTCCTCTAAAAATGTTCCCTGCAACGTTTTTTTCATTGTTTCTGTTGGAGTGACTATTTTTGCAGGTGCTCAAATGGCAAATGCCTCCCTTGACTCTCCCAACTTCTAAAAATCTCAGTAATAATTATAAAGGATAGAATGAAAGAAGGGAGGCATTTTTCTTTCTCTAGCTAGTGAGAATCTCAGAGACAGATACACGTGAGGTGCTCCCAGCTGCAAACGGTCAGTTGGACTTTCAGGGTCTCCAGCCTCCTGCCAATCTCATTTTGTACCTCCACCTTCCTGCCACATAACCAGCACCCTCTCTTTTGCCCCCAGAAAATAAATGCTCACCTTCACCTCTTTCAAATTAGCCAGCATGAAAGGAAATAAATTAAACCATTAAAACTTTGACATGTGACTGACAGAACTCCATTTATCTGCCTCCAGTAGCTGCTCTTAGAAACCACAGTGGTATCAAAGAAAGAAGAGCTTCCAGAGGATTTTTGTTCATACCAGACAGCATGGACTGTTCTGAGGTAAACATCTATATTCCTGCACATCACCAACTGACCTGATAAAATTCATTCCTATGGAAAGTCTTCTCTGTCATAAAATGGTAGAGGGTAGTAAAGTATTTCCATTGCTTTGGAGTTTCTCTACATTGCGATTTTGATAGCACTGATCTGTTGGTACATTCTTCCTGTTATTACCATTAATAAAAGAGCACAAGATCATTTTCTTCTAGTGACTGTGCTGACTCTGTAACAGTAGGTTGTGGTGGCTCGATGTGAAGTCATTCCGGGAATCTTGTTCATTATTTTATGCTCATTTTATAAAGAGCACCATCACTGTTTACCTCCATTTACGCTGATCACTTCATACAGCTGCATTTCCACCAGAGAGGGCAGGTAGAAAGAAAGAGGGCATACAGAAAGAAAGGAAGGAGACAGTGTGTTTGCATACACATCATTGCAAGGGAATCTTCTATTAACCCAAAGAAGACAATCCTTAGAATCAGAAAAAAAGGGTGACAAAGTAAATTTCTACTGAAATTTGCAATACTTATTTACCATGGCACACTTGAAATAATTCCAGCTACATTTTTAACTGTAGGAGCCAAGTTAAAATACTTTGGCTGGACGGGCTTTATTAGGAGCTTATGAATTAAATTGAGAATGAATGCTTTAGTAGAGGTTTTCTGGCATCAAAGGACTCACTGCAATAAGCTTTCTTGGACTAAGCTGAATTATTAATGTTGATTATATAAGAGTACCATTCACCTTTCAAATGCTGAGGGTAATTAGGAATCGCTCAGCAGAATAGCTGGGGAGAAATCACTCGAACAACTTTCTTATGCAGCTCCTTTGAAAGAAAAAAAAATATTAAAACCATGCAAGAAAGGCTGCTCTGTTAATATGCATGTTTTCAGCAGATTTCAAAAAGCCAAAAAAAAAAGAATTATTTTCTTACAAATTGCGTTTGTAGTCAAACATTCACTTTTGAAATGGAATGTGTTTTCAGCACCACGGCGCTAGAAAGGAAATGGAGACATCGCTCTGAATGCTTAACAATACACTGAGCTGCTTGCTTTTAATAAAAATCTCATTTCACTAGCATCATTCTGCTGAGGAAGATGTGTTGAATAACGCCAGAGAGCCACCGAACCAACATAACAGTATTACATCATCAATATTAAATATTCTTCTTTGTGCATTCACGGCATGTTTTCATGCATTTGATGCAGGAGAAGTGAAAATGGCAGTGAGATAACGCACTTCAGCGTTAATCAAGATTCCACAATGTTAAATGCCTGCAGGGTTACATCCCTGACCCAGCCACAATGCTCCACCAAACTTTATCTCCTAGGAGCAGGAGGTATCACTGAGCACCCGATGCAGGGAACTCACAAGGCACAGTCGCACACAGGGCAATTAAAGGCTGACTTGAGGCACGCTCACTTCCCTGACAACATTTGTCTTAATCTCTGAAAGATGAAAAAGGACAGCAATAAAATGTATGAATTAAAGAACTGCTTGCTTTCAGAACAGCCCTGAATGATCAGAGCCTCAAATAAAATGGGACCCGGGGCCAGAGTCTGCTGCTGCTGCTGAGCCTGCCTCACCCTGCCAGTGGAGCTCACCGCTGGCACGGATTCTGGGGACCAAAAAAGCCCCCCAAAAGACATCCCCACATCTCCTACCTACAGTCTTACATGTCCCTGTTTTTTTCCCAGTCCTCGCGACTTTCTCCCCTTGCTACCCCATTGTCCTTTCCCACCTGATTGATCTCAACTTGGCTGAGCTCTCCTCTAACAGCCCCACCTTAGTCCCTCCCTCTGCCACCCCATGTCTCTCCCCCTTCTCACCCCAGTCACTTTGGGACTGCATTTGGGTGGCATTTTTTTAAACAAAGAACCTTATTGTGAAGTAAAGATCAGTTTGCAGTCGGTGCAGCGTAGGGAAGCCTGAGTGGGTCAGCTCTGCTTCATTCATGCAGCCCCCCCAAGGTGTGGGATAAGGAGGTGGTCCCCTGACCACCACCAGAACAAGGGCACAGACGTGACAGACAGCCTGTGGGAGGAAGGAGCAGGAGAAGGAGGGCCTTGCTTCAAATTTTTTGATTTAGGCATTCTTTAGGAAAAAAGGAACGAGGCATGGTATATTTGGGCACTTTCCTGTTTCCCTTGCTTTTACAAAATTCTGCTTCTTCAGGCCATTGTTTGTGCCAGGAAAATCAACGTTTGTGCCACTGAGCACAGGGTCTCTGGATGGGGTAAAAAGTGGATGTGGCTCCTGTTGCTGCCAGTCACGGCTTGGCAGGAGGGTTACATGTACAGTAACCGATCCCTCAGGACTTCATCTTTTGGCTCCTTCACGAGCAGAATAGCAAGACACATAATACACACTTGACATGTGATACTTTAACGAATCTTTTGCCATCTACATCTTCATAGGCTTCACCTCTGCTACCTGTGCTCACACGTGCAAGAGTGACAAGTTACAGGCTGCCCTGCATCAGGACAACTTCCCTGCAAAGAAGTGGGATCTGAGCCATGCAACGTTGCCCCTTTCCCTCCAGTACAAACCAACTACTCCTGGTTCCTTCACAGGACAAAAAAGCACATTTGCAGTAACCAGGCTGGTGTCACCTGAGAGAGACTTCAAACAAAACTCCAGACCTCAACTTCAGTCGCTCTGGACAAATGGAGGCTTCATTCCAACCCTAATTTGGGGATTCTTCCACATCTTTAATGGGTCAACCTGAAATCTCCATTCAAACTATTTCTGAATCCCAAGGCATTCTCCCTCTGGTTTGAAAGGAGAGGGTTTAGGGTGGGTTTGGAGGAACAGGAGAAGAGGCTTATTTTTCAGATTTGAGGGAGAAGAAAGGGTTTGTTTGTCTACAGAAAAAGCAAGCAAGCCAACAAATGAACACAGCCTTTCCTTCAGAAGATCATTTAGACTATGGGATTAATTAAAAGCACAGAAACAGGAGTCCATAAGGGTGCTTGCTGTGGCAGTGGGTGCTGGAAGCGGCTCAGGAAGGCTGTATGTCCTGTCTGCAGCAGCAGCCCTGCAGCACACAGAGCACAGCCTGGTTATCAGGCAGTTAAGCCAGGCCCACATATAGAGCTAGAACATGCAGAGCAGCCCGAGCTCCTTCTTGAACTCAGTTGCAGGACCAAGGACACATAAGCCTGCTGATGGTGTTGCTGCTTTCACAGTGATGTCCTTGTAATTTGACTAGCTTACCCTAGCAGCTAATAAATTAAGGGACATGCTAGCTGAGTACATGCATAGGGAGAATACCTTCACACTTGCTAACCTCAGTGATGGCTCTGCCAGGTTAGCAATGCCCTCGCTGGGGAAACCAACTCTGTACCATTTACTGCAGGGCAGGCAAAACATTCCAGCTAAGTTCTCCCAGCTTTTATTGCAGAAGATCACCTCAAAGGAGCAAGTTTCACTTTCCTTATCGTGCCATACAAATGGATGACCTTTCCCAGGGGAACACGCAGGCTGGTGTCATCAAGCAGAAGAAAAGTCACTAGGAAGGGCACACCTCCAGGTGTGTGCTCTGTCAGGGCAGCTGGGGAAGAACCTGCCCCACACATAAAACCAGCCTTTAAGTCCCTCTCGTTCTCTCCTACATGCATTGGGAATTGCAGCTGCTCAGGGAAAGGACTGTTTGGCCTTTAATTCATCGGTTCAACTTTTAGTTGAATATTTATATGAATATTCATGACGAATATCCATCCATTCAACTTTCAGTCAAATATCAGTTCAATATTCATACTGCCTAAGCACTCAGATAAGCCAGTCTGGAGTATGAGATATCAAATTTCTTGTTTCTTTAAGAATATTTTGAGTGTGTTGGAGATGCTCCGCAACCTAGCAATAATTTGGAAACTGAGACACGGGGCAATAATGCCACCAAATAGAAGTGGCAAGCAGCCGAATAGCCAGCAACATTGCCAAGCTTTCACCAATCAACACAGGAGAGCAATCAAAACCAGCACTACCCAGAGCCAAACACCAAACAGCCCTAAAAAGTAAAGAATAAAAGAAAGAACAAAGCATGCCACAAGCAGCAGGCAACCTTGCTCCATTTAACAAATCTCTTTAAAAAGCCGTTAGATAGGAAATTACAAGACATACATTCTTGTGAATGATTCCACGGTTGGTAAAAGCCAAATGTAAAGGAAAAGACGCAGGCTAGAAAACCAGAGATGAGCTGTATTAGTGTGATTATCCCCCTTACTTCTCTATTCCAGAGTATATTCCCCTTAATGCTCACAGGGTGACCGGAACACACCAAGTGAGGTGGCACAGTGCTGGCCCATGCCTGCAGCACCGAAGAAAGAAACCGTGCTCGTGAATGGAGACCCTGTGACCCAGCAGGGTCCGGAGGGGATCCTCGCTGCACCCCACAGCCTCCATATGGCCTGAACAAATCATTTTTTCTATCTCCATCTTCCCGCTTGATCTGCTTGAATAGAGTTCTGTGGCCTAAGGGCTTCCTCTTCGGATTTGGCATCAAACTAATAGTTTCTACATGAAACAGGACTTTTATTCATGTCACTAACACAGCGTCACTGGAGAGCTTTTCCTTTGAAAAACGTATCTTGCTGTGTTCTCTTCTGTCTTGGGCAGGGCAATGCTGCATGTTCCATCTTGATAAGGAAACCCTGATCTCATCTGGGACATCACTTTTCTAATGTAGTACTAATAATAATGACGGTGACAAATCTGCTCCTTAACAAATAATTGGCATTATTGGGTGAGTGTAGCATTTAATGACCTTAGAACTTTCCATAGATAGACATAAATGCTGTAGATGAATCAGCCTGCACTGATCATTCACAATTCATGATTATCCCCTTCAGGGTCAGTACTTTTCCTGCCTTCAGGTCCTGCCCATATACAACCACAACATGTGAGAAAAATCAAGTGCTGGCTGTGAAGCTTCCAAGTTGAAGATGTTTTCTCTGCTTCTGTTGATAAAAAAAGCCATGGTGCTTCCATGGTTTGTTACAAACTCTTCGTGAATCCCCAGAAACAAATGGTATCCACATTTATGTTTTTTCATTTTCCTGTTTCAAGTTCAGACACAGCATTGCCAAAGAGCTATTTCCCACAGAAGGTACATTCAAAGTGTGAGTTGTATGCTCCCCAGTGGTTGTTAATAAATTTAATCAGCAATAACTGTCCAAAGCAGATTCTTGCAAAGATCAAATTACTGTTGACTTCATCTCTCTGCCTGAGAATGCTCTTATAATAGGCGGTTACAGTGCAAGTTATCTGTAGTAGTTGTCTACGTTAACTTAACAAGACATAATTGATAAGTCAATGCTGCTGGTAAGGCGAGGTAATACATGCTTCTCCTTGCTGTGCAATCTAATCAATACCTAATTGCCTCACTACACAATACAAGTAATACACAAGTAATAGGATGAATGCAAACAAGCTCCCATCTCTCATGCACTCACTCAGAATGGCTTTCCCAAGAAGCAGATGCAGCTACATTTGCAGGAAAGAATGGATTTAAGTGGTCAAGTCCTCAAAATAGCTAAGGAGGTAAATAAACTTCAACCTTCTTTTGCTTTTCTGCCTGAGTTCAGGGAAGAAAAGATTTAAAGCCCTCCTTTTGGAGCATGGCGTCTCTCCACTCCCACCCCCCTCAGCTCAGCCCTTTCACTGAGTGCACCCTTGTGCACCCCACCTTGGGTCAAACCTTTGAGTTTCTGTGCATTTCTATTGCCATTTCTTATCTTTCTTCTCCCTTGTGTCCCAGCAGCAATTGCCACCCTTTAAACAGAACATCACTGGAGGGAAAAAGGAAAGTCTCTTCCTCCCCAACCCCCTCACCCGGGAGTCGGCGGCAGGTTGTCCTCATGCGCTGCACCACTCCATCTTCCACAAGGTTTTGTGCCCTCTTCTCCCACAATAGAAACACATTGGATTGATGGGTTCCAATGGCCAAGCAGCTTTCCTGCTTCCAGTCACAGCCCCTGATGGTAAAAAAAGCTCAGCAACTATGAGGCAGGTAAACAGCCATGAAAAGGAGTGCAGCAGGGACAGCCTCCAGAGCTCCTGCAGCACCTGACTCCTTATGCATTTGGTTCAAGGGATGGACATCTCTTGATGGACATCTCATCTCTGAATCTGAAGCAAACTCTTTCAGGTCTGAGGATTCAAACATTGCTATGGCTTTTGCTCACACCCAGCTTGAGCCACGAGAAGAAAGGAGTCTGGGGGTCTCTTCTGGGCTCTGGTCTGCTGCATCACCACTCCACCACAGCAGTAATAAACCCAAACCAGCAATCCAAGGCTCAAGTCAAATGATTAAAGCTGATTATGAATAAACTGCCCGGATTAACTTGGCCACCTGCATGACAGAAGTTTACACAGCGCTTGTTTGAGGAGTGCCAGAGCTATTACTCCCCTCCCTTTCTTCACAGCATTTTAGCTCCTGAAAAAACAATGAGAAAGTTGATCCTGGAAAAGGGTTTACCACAAAAAAAAAACCAAAACAACGTTGCACTTGTCAGTGAAGCTTTGCAAGCAAGGTGTAACAAATGCTAGTAATTTTTGAAAACCAAGATGAAAATGGTATCATTGGCCTGCCCAAGATAAAAGGAAAGATTAACATACATTTTTTGAAGTGCAACCGTACTTTTCCACAGTGCTTCTGAATGCAGGAGGTACTGTTTGATTTCTGATTTCAGCATCTAAGGAACCCTGCAGCCAAAAACTCAATCAGTCTGGAAGGAGAGCAGTAAATGAGTATCTACTTTCATATACAAGACAGACAGATGCCAAGTCACCTGTTTCCCATGGAAGAATAAAATATTTTCAACTACTGACTCCCACCTAGCTTTCACATCCTAAAATAAGTAGGGAAATTTCCTGGAGTTTCAAAACTCTTTCCATGACAACACAGGGCAGCTAAGATACCTGCAATTCTTCTTTGAATTGCTGATCTACCTGTTAGTTCAAATTCATGTCTCTGCGTCAATTTACTTGTATGATGATCGTGCCTTCCCCAGCACCTCTTCCCATCCTAAAACTTCCAACGCAGCCCTCAAACTGCTCCTGCCAAAATATCTCATGGCAGAGAAGCATAAACCACTAAAAGCCAAGTCTCGCTGACTCCCTGATGTCACCTTACTGACACGGTGGTGCCCTCAACACCTCAGTGCACAGATAAGGAAATATTTGACAGGGAGGCATCCTTGCAAAGCAGATCCGGTGAGTATGTGCTTCTGTTTACTGACTTACTAAGATGAGCTGGTGTCCCACATTGGAATGAAAACCTGGTGCTAGGTATCTTTGGGCTATCCCGTTGCCTAGGTGAGAGGCCATTTGACATCATAGGTAGTCTGTGTGTGTATGGTGGCCTGCCAGGAGCTGTGGGAACAGTGTGAGCTTCCAAACATGGAATATTAAACCACCATTAGATTATGTGGATGGTAGGAAGCTTCCACAGGTTAAAGGAAAGTCCTGTTATTCTTTAAAACCCATCACTTGAGTGGGATCTGGAACCCACAAGACAATCTCTGTGGAAAAGCACCTATCAGTTGTCATTAGCGTTGCTCATAGCCTAACAGACACAGAAGTGACAGGCACTGAATAAAAGCATTTTTAAATACATATCTTCTGCTTTAGTCAAGCTTTATTGCAGAGACTATACATGATTGCTCCAGTTTTCCTTTGGAGAACCATCACTATGAATCAGCATCCAACAGCCCCCTTCATACCAAATGTTTAGTTGGCAAGAGTTAATAATTGAATGAAATCATTTCTATATTTAAGAAGGGAGCAGAATATAGATCTTCAGGCAGATAGTGGACAGGGTGACTCACTGTGCTATTTCTCCTCCTTCCCTAACCCCCCCCCCCCCTTTCCTTTTCTTGGTTCACACACTCCCCAGTCTAGAGCTGGCTGAAAGGAAAAAAGCCTTGGAAAATAAGAGGATTTGCTCCTGTTTACTTTCCCCCACTGCAATAAGGACTACCTAAGTGAAAATCAAAGCCAAGGACTGAAAGGAGCCTGAAGCCAAGTCTGTGTGGAGGGCAGGACCCAGACAAATCTTAAAATCTCTCTGCTGGAAGATGACCGCTGATGTACATGAGATACAGGAGGATGATGACCTTGTACCTTCACAGTCTGCTTTCTCCCATGCCACAGGAAAAAAGCAATTATAAACATAGCTTCAAAAAGTACAACCTACTGGTTTTACAACTTGTTTTCTGGGTAGAGAGCCTTTCACAGATGGCAGATCACCTTTTCCATCTAAATTATCTCTGCCGTTTTGTTTGCACCATAATATGCTACAAAAACCTGAAAACACAGACCTTTAAGAGAACAAACACTTAACATATCTTCATGCCCACGAGAAGCACAGTTAGGACTCTAAATTTTAAGAAAGCAAACTTCCAGCTCTTCAAGGAGTTAGTAAATAGGA
>JAOQGH010000023.1:13623252-13653236 GCA_025769975.1 Gallinago jamesoni | reverse complement strand
TGGGCAACCTGGTCTAGTTGGAGGTGTCCCTGTGACTGCAGGGGGGTCGGACTAGATGACCTTTGAAGGTCCCTTCCTTCTTCCTTCCTTCCATAGATGATTCTATGATTCATTTCTTCGTTATTCTCTCTGTATAAACTTCAAATAACTTGACCCAAAAAATTTAAAAGGATCCATTAAGACAAAGAATCCAATGAACCTCAGTGAATTTTCAATAGGTCCTGGCCAATGGAAGACCATATTATGGTCAATTAAAATAAAATACATTTTTTCAATATTATTACAGACCACTGACTCCATAATCACAACTATACATTGGGCCAAACCTATATTTTAAGATAAATCTTTTGTTGGCCTTTTTGTCTTGGGGTTCCAGGCCTGTGCCATACTGAAGACATTTAATGTTTCAAGGATAAAATTATTCTAATTGATGTTCTTACTCAGTTCTGTTCAAAATGGTGGAACAATTAGTTTCGTATAACTCTTGTGCTCCCTGGCCATAACTCATCTTCACATTTCAATTCAACACATTATCCCTAAATTCCAGCTCTCCTTCTAAAAGAGAGAAATGCACTTTTAATAAGATGATTATTAATTTAGCTGTGCTGTCAGAAATTGGTATGATAATTTTTATTCTCTCTGAAACCTTTGCCACAGTAAAAGCAAGAGTCCTGATTTTGGACTGTCATTGCCTGAACAAATATTGGTAGAAAGGGTAAATGGATCATGAAGAGCCATGTGTTAATTGCTTCAGAAATCAATATGCTCAACTTGAATATCCTCGAGCAAAGACTGTCCTTTGCTATGTCAAACCACAGATATTTTGTGCTCGCTTACTTTTTCCCCAGTTCTGAATTTACCACAGACTTACTCCTCTTCTATTCCATTTGTGGTTATGATCAAAGCTTAGATGCAATAAATATTGGGGTAAATGGACACAATGGCACTGAAAGAGTTTGGGGATTTGTCTGACAAACCAGCTACTTTAGGTCCAGACATGGGAAAAATTTATATTTTTTTTTAAGCAGTGTTTTCTTAACTGCTGGAAGTGGAAAGCCTTGCTTATATAGCCAACAATTACAGAGCTAACCAGACAGCATCACACACGATACCTATTGGGGTTTTTTTATTTCTTTTGTACTGTTCTGCTCTGCTGCAAAGACACTTGCCATTTTCAATTCAGGTGGAGCAAAAGCAAATGTTAACATTTTGAGGCAGCCTGTGAAACTGTCCCCTTGCATTTTCACCAGAAGAGTTCATTTTCACGATAATCACAGTCCCCAATATATGCCTGGTTTAAGGCTCAACCAGGCGCTGAATTAAACTGACTTGCTTTAAGTCACAATGATATAATCAGCATCCTTAGGTTATTTCTTGCTCCTTCATGAAGGTCAGAAGCTTTTTCCTTTCTAACTCTGTGATACCTTTAAAACCATTTACTTTTCCAAATTTATCTTCATAGAACAGTGTGCTGGACACAAACCCTTCATGGAAATAATCTCAGAAAAGCTGTTAGTCTCTTTGATCACAGATGGCACATCCTTCATTGGGTCCAAGCATTAGCTTTGTAGGACAGGCCGTAAGACAGCTACTCGGGCACCGCTCCCTGTCTCCCGGACACCAGGTTTTTGGATAACTTTCACTTTGTTCTTCTTGCAAAGGAATAATCAAGGCCATATCCCAGAAGCAATACACTTGCCCATGGCCTTTGTAGGACATGAATCTCATATGGTTTCCTATGCCTGCCAGTTGGCCAGGAAGAGATCCTCTCTCCACTTAAAGAAAACAAGAAGTACTGTGCTTCCCGCAACGCACATGGATCCTTGTTCTGCCATGCCGTGTCCATAGCTACATCCAATCCTTTCATCACACAGGGCAGCTGAGCAGATCATAGCAACTTCAGGGGCTTTGTCAAACGGCTGGTTCACTCATGCACTTGACCAATTTACCAACACTTCCTGGCCATTACTGGGATGAGCAAAAACGAGATCTCGTATCAAATTATTTTAATCTCCATGTACAGGAATAAAAACTATGTGATACACTGCTAAGCACAGGAGAACGTTTATCATGCCATAGCTGTAAATGCCATGTTGGTTTTGTATCACTGTGTGCCTCATTATTGGAGCAAACGAGGCTCGGGTGACATCGGCTGCCACATTCCAGCTGCTTTTTGAAGCTCCTCCACCTGTTGTTTTGCCCTTCTTGTAACACCAAGCAGTTACATTTAATGAATCCTTGTCGTACCAGAGGAAGATCATTGTTGATCAGCTCCTCTCACACATATAACGTTCTCAGGATTTACATAATTTTCACTCAACAGCTCTTAGGGTTGGGCTGCAAGAAGCCTGCCCTCCTCAAGGTTCCTATGTGGCAACCAAAACTAAGTAAATAAATAAAAGAGGAAGAGAAGAGAAACCCAGCTTTCTCAGGGTCCAAAATAACATCAAGAATGCATCTTGAGGGACTCCACCCTCTGCCCACAAGTGAAAGAGGAAGAGTCATTCTCTCTTCCCCCCCCTTCCCCTCCCCGCCTTACCCATAATTGTTGAACATTTGCTCTGCTTTCCTGGTGATACAATTTCAGGAGAGAGATTTCTGTCCTTGGAAGACAATCAGTGCCCATAAGCACTGACCCACAGAGTGTTACACGCTGGCACCACAAGCCAGTCTGCACATGAGGTCACACCCCTTGGCTGCAGAGCAGGATGCCATCTCCCTGGAGATGGTCTACACACAGCACAGGAGGGGGCACCGGCATCAGGGATTTGCCTCTATGGCTACTATACACCAACATGTCAGGGACTCCTTAGCCAAAACAATTTGTTTCCAAAGACACAGGTCTTTGAAGGGGAGGCATCACTTGTGGAGAACAACTATAAAAAAAAAAATAAGCTTTACAGCTGTCTCATTGTGTTTCACCCATTTCACCCTACAACTGCACATTTCTGTTTCTCCTTCACCTCTCTGGCTATTATTTTACTACCACATCTGTCACTGCAGCTTTTGACAGATGCTGCTGTAATCTTCTTGCTGTAAAGTCCCATTAATTTCAACAATGAGTTTAATAAATAACTTATTTCCCTTAACATGCTCAAAACCCGGTCTTTGGTTGCTTTCTTTTCTGCTTAAATCCGTCATCAGAATTTATTGCAAAACATCTGGAAATTCCTTCATCGCATTTCTTCCTTCATGGTTCTGTTCTACTTTTACTTAACACTGCAGCTTCTCTGTTCTTTTTATTTACATGCTACACTGGATAATTATCTGCTTGGTTTTCCAACAAAAGAAATATAGAAATGCCAGTTGGAGGGAACTTCTGGTGGTCTCTAGTCCAGGCCCATAACTGGAGCAACACTGTCACCAGAGCTAGACCAAGCCACCCACGTCACGACAACCTCCCCAGAGTTCTCTTCAGATTGCCTTAGGGTACTGGGGTACAGTGCTCCACATCCCCCTCACCCCCTAATCCCCTCCGAACAGCCATTTTTAACTTCAACTGATCTGGTCTGCCAAGGGACAGGTAAAGGGAAGATCGAAAAAGATGCACACTCAAGTGTCCTCTGGACCCAAGCATGCACCCTAGAAATACTGTGCTCCTTGCAAGCTACGAGGGGGGAAAAAAAAAATAATAATAAAAGGACCAGAGCAGAGGAAAGCAAGCCAAAGCCTGCAGTGAGAAAGGGCTGAGGAACAGCACTGGAAACCTGACTATTCTTTCATATAGCACTGTCTATTATTCTTTCATATATCCAGAAGAAGAAAAAAACTTCATATGTACTAGTGGAAGGTACAGAAATGCTCACACATATTGCTACGCAGACTGGTGATCCACAGGATATGTCTGCCACTGGCCCAGCAGCACTATATGGGCTACGAGAGCGTTACGGGCAGGGCCTCAGGGATAAGCAGTGAAGCTCTTCAGTGACAGAATTGTCAGGGAAGTTTAACAGCCTTCTACTGAATGCTTTGCAAGTCATTTGCTTTGTTAAAGCAAGCAAGCTTTCAGAGGAGGGTAACAACTCTATGAAATGTGTGAAAGCCAGCAAAATAAATTCAATAAAATTGAAGCAAATAACACATTGTGTAACAGCAAGCAAGAAAATAATTTTACCTATGAGAAAAATTAAGAAAGGCTCTGTGGGGATTATAAGCACGATCCCAGAAATAACTGGAAATGAACAATGAAACAAGTTCATTCCTGACACCGTTCCAAAGGAGCCAGTGAGGAAAAAATGCACTGGGGAAAAATTTGGCCCTGTTGGAGCATTTACATGGGCAGTGCAAATATTTTGATCAATAGCTAAGAGAAACATGTTGAAAAGGGAGGTGCAAATTAACTCCAAAAGGTGGAATGTCTCTTTTAGTAAAGGAGATGTACATTGCTAACGTTAAGAAACCCAACCTTAAGCCATTTCCAAACATTATGTGAATCCCCAATAAGCAATACATCTCAGCCTCTGTTTTAAATCACTATCATGTTACTGAAACTACATGACCTTAATGTGAATCACTCTCAATTGACGCTGATGTAAATAAATACAATTCAGATATAAAAGATAAAGAACCAAGCTATCTATGAACTACACATTGGAGAAGGCTAGAAGAAGACAGCTCCCAACCTGAAAAGCTGAGACAGGCTGATTAACATCCCTTCATGAAAAAAAAACATTTCTGCCTGATGGAACAACCCAGGTCAGATTAACCTTATAGAAGCAAACTGCTTGCTGAGATGCAATCCAATTGAAAGTTGTTCTTCCTGTATTTCTTTCTGTTTCTGGCCAAAAACTCAGAGGATCTTGAGCAGGTTTCACAAAAATAAGCTGCACTGGGAAAATAAGAAGGAAAAGGCCACTTGAAAGCTTCCAAAAATGGACAAATTGATTAAAAGCTTTTGCTTGGTGGTGATCCACAAATGAATTATTTCAATGGTGCTTTATGGAGTTTATAAAATTGTTATACAACTGTGAGCGTGGTTATGGATAGCAGGACCTGCAAATGAACCTAAAGAAAATTGGTCACTTGAATCTCATAGCATTAATCTGGGTTTGGGCAGGAACACCTTTTGCTCCTCAGGATTCCCCAGACATTTCTACCACATAAAACTAGAAACACTTTCTACATCTACAGCTCAGCCCATGTGATTGCCATCAGCCCTTTGCTCTGCTCAGTCTTAAAACATCACCAGAAGAGGTAGATTTTCACCCTGTCTTTTGGTGTGAGTAACACAGTGGGTTGCTAAATTCAAAATAATAGGATGTGATTTACCAGTAAATACAGACAACTTCCGTTAACACTTAAGAACTGCTTTCAAAGGGTTGAGTTTCAGAGGCTGGGAAAGTTGATGCCAGGAGGTACAGAGTGCAGCTTCCACTCGTGTTCCTTCCTTCCTTCCCTTAAGACTCTTGCTTGCACACGCCAAAACTGCTCTGTAAACCCAACCAACACAGCAGCGAGTGAGGGATTCTCTTCCCCACCCCAGCCCTGCTCCAAAGCACCTCACTACTGTCCACTCAACATCCAGGGCTGAGCACTGTCAGTAGAGAAGGGTATTGTCCTACGGCTAAATCAAAGGGTTATTCTAGAACCATTTTTTGTGACGGACTGTCTTGTAGAAAGTTTTTATCTTAATTAATTACCCTTCTTGATGTGAATAAAAAGTACAAAGTTCAGAAGCTTCTTGTGTTAGAAGCTTCTGGACCAACTCCAGCAATGAAGTGGCAAGTTTCAAACTATCTGTTTGTCTTTGATTTGTTAGTATCACCACTGAAAAACAACCAACCAACCAACCCCACCTTACTGATGAGCTTACCTTGTCAGAACATGAGGGATATACCCCTATGGCCTGTATGGGATTTATTATGCACAATGGTTAGAGCCTCTGCCACTGTGTAGTTGGAAATACTTGTCACTTGTTGTGCCACTACCAAAAACTCAGACTGGGCAGAAAGATCCAGTCCACTTTGAAAAAACATGCTTCAGCAAGTTTTTATTAGCATTTCTCTTCAGAATTCCTTCCACTATTTTACTGCTGTTTCCATTGTTTTTTATGAATTACATTATTTCCAAAACGTCCACTCCTCCAAACCACACAAAGCATCTTCCCTTTCACAGCATCACAAATTCACTTATTCCCACAGCTCCCTCCCCTGAGACGAGCAGCTAAATGTCCCAATTTTGGCAAAAGCGAGGAACAGGCCAAACAAAACAAGGCTGAGATGCCGGTAAGGAGAATTTTGCCCTGAGTGCCTTCAGGAAACACAAAGCAGGTGGACACAGCGTGGCCAAATGAGGAGATGTGGCAGTGGCACAGGTGATGCCAGGAGGGAGCCCAAAGCACAGTCCCCTTTAATTTGGAACAGTAACAAAGGTGTCTCTCTGACAAGGTCCTTAGTACTTCTGTCTCCTTTACAAGTGATAAAGGACAATTGTAAGCCTGTAGAAGTTAGGCACAGTTTAAAGGAGCCCAAGATGATCCCTTTATGATCAGCATAAAGGTCAGTTTAGATGGAAAAAAATTATTCTCAATTTAGCTGTGAAGTTTTCCACTCCAGAAGCACAATATACAGCCTCCCACCTAACCTTTCTCTTATTAAAAAATGGCTTTGGAGTCTTTTGTCTGCATGCCAAGCAAAACAATCAGGAGCTGATTGTTTTTCATAAATCATGATAGCATCACTCTGCAGAAAAGCAGCTTGGGAATTTCAGGGTTTATCAAAAACAACTGTGTCCAGAACTCAGTCCTGGAGAGGGACACAACAGCCAAACCCAGCTCCACAAACAGAGGTGGTGAGAGATTCCCCACCATTAATCACTTACAATAGAACATCATATTTTAAGAGAGGCACTCGGAGCCACAGTGCCAGGTTTACCTGGCCTCCTAAACTGTAGATTGCACAGATCAGTCTTGGGAGTCCAGAGAGTAAAGGATCTGATTTCAGTTTTATACATGCTTTATACGGGTGTGACCAGGTAAGTCAAAGTGGCCAATTTCTACAGTAAATTTTTTTGGTACAGCAAATATATACTTCTAGTGGGAGAGAACTGTAGCAGTAACAGATTTCTTAGTTTATGAAAGATGTGTCAAAATGACATTTCAGCTCCAACTAGAAAAAACCTAGCTTAAACTTCAACAGCTTTTAAAATTAAGTTAACCATACTTAAGACCAAACAAAAAAATATTTTCATTCTAGCCATTCAAGAGTATTTTAATATCTGTCACATTGAAGAATATTGCAAAACAAGACATTTCCAACTAAAACCCCCAAATATTTTATTTTGAAACTCTATGAGAATTTTTTTATTAATCTTTACAGAAGTTTTTTTCCTAAACAAAACACCCAAACTTAGAAAATGCATGTATCTGAGCATTACCAAATCAGCTATCTTTACCCTCTCCTCTCCAAGAAACTTTCTTAAGACTTTGACTCCCATGACTTCAGAGACCCCCGCTACAGGTGATGCTCAGCATCCCTCTTTTACAGGAGGAGGGAATTAAAAAAAAGGCCCAGTTACATGGAAGTAATTTGCTCAGGATCAGGAAGCAAAAGCAAAGCAGGCTCTAGCACCCAGTCCAGCCTGTGTTAAGAAGCATTAGTCTTCACTGATCAAAAGGTCTTACAGTATGCAATAACTTTATGAAAGTTTTTGTTTTGTTTTTTTATTTGTTAGACTTCATGTCAAATGTACCTGTGGAAATGAAGGAGATGGGCTGGGAGTCTAGATACTGGACATCTTTGTGCCTAAGGTTTTCCAGAGAATTCTACAACCAAAGCAAGTTCTAGAAAATAAAGAGAAGTAGAAATCTGGACCCCTAAATCTATAACTATATTTTTTAGAGCTCTCACACAGGCATGTAGTGTAGGCTCTGAACCCTTGACAAGTATCACAGTAAAGATTTTACTGGGTTGGAGGTGTTTTGGAGCACCTTAATACCACCTTCATGGGCTTCAAGCAGAAGCTTGAAAACATGGCCACAAGGATCTTACTGCAATTACCTGTCCCATTTGAGTAAAGTCTGGGGCTATGCTCAAGGGCAGAAATCGCAACACAGTGCCAGGAATTTTTATGATTGCTTTCATCTCACCACATTATAATATTTTTTTTGTGAGTTTTTTCAATGTAGCAATTAAAAAACAAGCAGGAAAATAACTGAATTGAAACCACGACGAGCCTGGTGTGTAAGCACTTCTGAAGGTCTGTGGCATTGGTTCAGTCTCTCCATTGTTCAGCTGCAATTTTTAAGAGCAGTTTCCTGGGACGAGCCCAGATTTACAGGCAGGCCTTGATCACAAGGCTCCCAAGCCCAGCAAGTGGTCACTTGCCCAGCACAGCACCGGCAGGAGCATGGATGGTATAAAGCACTGGTCAGCAAGCAGGGCTGGGAGCTGCCAGATGGATTTGCTAGAACAGTCATAGAACGGCAACAAGCCATGATGTAAACAGCTGAGCTCTTTATTTATTTATTTATTTGAGCTCATTTTCAGACTGCTTCAAAGAAATATTCCCTGCTCATTTTATTACAAACCAGCCAAGTTTACTCCAAAATGACTCACTCTGTCACTGAGGGAGAAGGTACGATCTGCCACATGTGTCGGAGAAGGCCTATGAGGTAATTTCATTCTCTCACCATATGAAATCTATTATATCCTCATCTAATGAAAAAGCAAGGATGTAGGTGGCAATCCCCAGATGGACATAAAAATGAGAAAAGCTCTAGTGGATTGCTAATCATGTTTTGAAAAAAAAAATAGTATTTCAATTATGGTGCATATTTCTTTGTATGGAAAGTAGGTTTTTCTCCTCTGCAGCATCCGCATAACATTTGGCAATAACCGCAACAGCCAGGATTCATATGCAAGTATATCTAATTTCTGATGCTGACATTTTGTGATAAGTTGAGTTGCTTGGGAAATTCAGGTGCCATAAAGGGTAAGCAGCCACACATAGCATGTCTTTTGCTTCCTGTGTATTTCCATTACTCTTTGGTACACTTCCAGATCACATGAAATACAATCTTGCTCACCAAGTTCCTGGACCCTCAGCATCTGAATTAAGCACTCACAGATGTTCCCTTTGCTCTTCTCCTTTTTGCATGATGGATGCCCTCACTGCAGGCTCTCCGCTGAGGTACAGTTGTTTTCTCACTTCGAAGGGAGTTTCAGAAACCATTTCAGTTCATCTGCAGAATTTTCCATCCAAGTGTTGTTATTTATTTGCATTGTCATCAACCACCAGAGGCCAGTCATTAGCATGGGCCCTAATATAAAGGTACTGATGAAACTTATATGGTCCCCACTACAAGTTTTCCAGAGGACTGTGACAAAACAAAACCCAGCATTTTTTATTTTTGACTACCTCAAGCTAAAAAGAGGGAGGAGGAAAAGGAAGTCTAAAGGGAGATAAACCAGAACTGAGGACTTCTCTGGTGAACCAGCAGGGTCAGGGTCATAGCTTTGCTGCCTGTGAAAGTGCCACCAAGACAGACAGCTGAGGACCTGTGCTATTGAGCTCCCAAACTGGTGGATTCTTTAAGTAGAATTTCACAATTTTTAGCAGCATGTGTCTCCCAAGAGGTCATGGCATGGTTCATTTGGGATTCGTTCTAACCTAGGGATCTCCTAATTTTATTCTTCAGAAACACACACCTGAATGTTCCACCTGCACCAAGACCTGCATTGAGCAGGAAGTTATCCTATTGCTGTGGGACACCCATGCTGCAAACCAGCCACTACTGGCACTAAAGAGCTATTTGTCCTTTAGAGCTGCTGGGACTCTGATGGATCCCCAAATATCTCAGATCACAGCTCAGAGCCACCCCTGGTGAAATGGGAGAAATACCACCATTCCACCAGCTTGCACCAGATGAGGTTACACAGATCACAGGGCTGGGTGGTTACTGTAAGACCCATATGATGAGAAATACAGAATCACTCTGGAATTTTTGTGCCACCGCACTGAAACTCCATTGGAATAGCTCATGGTTTGTGCACATACACCAGTGTGCTCCAGCCTGCATCATAGAGCCAGACCCCAGCACAGCCAGCAGGGGAGCCCCATTCTCAGCAGCAGGTCTTGGTTTCACAGCAACGGGCAATTAACTCATTGATCAGCTCTCCCCCCCAGCACTGACTGAGGTGAGACAGCAGGTAGAGCAAAGGCCTTGAGCCCATTTGGAGCACAGGCTTGGCTTTGCTGCTTTGCTGGCTTAAAGAGGCCCATTGAGGAGACACAAGCAGGACCCAAATGGGCCAGAGCTTCCCCACAATAAGAACCCAGAACAGGCACCAAAGAGGCACAGCCCAGACTGTCATCATCTTAACACCCACCACCCGCCCAGGACAGAGCCGTGCCACAACTTCATCACTGCCTCGAATCCAAATCTGATTTTGTGCTGAAAAAGAGCAGCAGAGAACAACGCAAGAAGCCAGCACTCCTCTATTTCCTCTCAGACCAGCAGCATACCCCTCTAGCTACCATACTCAGCACAAGCTGTCTGAAAAGCCTGCCATGCCAGCAACCAGAGGCTGTTCCACCAGCTGGGACCCTGCCTGGCATCTCAGTGCCAGGGACACAGGAAAGACTGCCCTTTGGTTTTTCTCAGCAACAGCAGTGATGTCCACATAGCTATGTGAAACAGTGGAGTGACAGAACTCTCCTTGATACAGATTCTCCCTTCTCTCCGTGAGCTGGATTTGAACTTTGGCTCCAAACCTGTGCCTTCAGGTGCTCTGCAGGGTGAAAGCACACAGAGAACCATCAAGGCAGCAGGAACAGCCAGAGCGTGGTTGGCAGGGAGCGTGGGCTCTGTGTCAGAGTCCCAAGATGTACCACATATAAGTGGGGATTTGGGGATGAAAGTCATCAGCCAGATTTAAGTAACAGTTTTGAAAAAGTTTTGCAGTGGCAGCAAAAGAGATGTCACCTCTGCAGTGCTGTGGGTGTTTTAGGTAGCTGTTGCAAAAAGGAAATTGTTCCTAGAGGAAATATTTTTCAGAAGATATTAAAAAGACTTTGACAACCCAACCTATTTTCTTCCAGTTCTTGGATACTTACTAGTTTACTAACATTTTCCCCACCTCAAGAACTCACAGGGCCAAGGCAGAAAGCCAACGCAAATTTTGCTCCATCTGACTGTTCCAACTGAAAAACATAACCGAAAAGAGGAACTTTTGGGGACTAAACTCAGCTCATCTGCAATGGTGGCTTTTATTCAAGATGGGCCTGAGCCAAGTTTTCCTTGCAGTCTTCTCCCTCCTTTCAGGTTGGTCCTGTCATGGAGCCGGAGACTTCACAAGGAGACCCAGCATTTCTGCAGATGGTCCATTTCAGGAGGTAAAGCCACTCACAGGTACAGCTCCCCCTTGCCTGAGGCAGTGATCAAATAGAAACCTCACAGGCCTGAGTGCCCTTGGACTTGCTCCTGTTCTCTGTGGGCTGACGTCAAAAATGCTACACATTTGTATCAGCATAAATAGCGAGAGCAAGCAGAATCAATCCCTGCTCAGCCACATGCAGGTCACTTCCATCCCCTGGCCAAAAGTAATCTCGGGACAGTGCACAATTTGGTACATTGATTTTAATATATTGGCATTTCCTCCCTCTTACTGTGTGAACATTCTGTTTACAGTTTCAGAAAGCCACTTTGGAAAATGCTGTTGCAAATCAGGATGAATAAAAGCTTGTCCTGTTTGCCTCCAGTGCCTGATGTTGCTAGCGTGGGAGGTAGGGCAATCAGGGATACAAGAACCCCACACCCAAGCTTCCTTTGCTAATTCCTTAGTGTTTCAGGTAGGTCCAGACTGTAAATCTGCTGAGCATTTCAACAGTCACTCAATAGGAGTCTAATTTAATGGAGGCATTTGCCTCTTTCTTACCAATTCATTTACAGTAGTCATCAGTATTCCTTTTAAATTCCTTTAGTGTGGCTCGCACACTAAATCTCTCAGCAGGCAGACAGGCCCTGTTCATTTGCTCTATTTGTGCGTTACTTTTAACCAAAGAGTAAAGGGATAATCTACATCAAATGTGTATTCTGGACTGGCTTGGCTCTGCTGCAACGGGTGAGCATGGAGCTCCTCTTCAATTAACAGAAGAGGCAAAGCTGAAATTGCTCTATGCATTGCCTGTAGTATTTGAGGAGACAGCAGAGGATACAGCCACGCTTTCCAAAGCAAAATGAGTCACCTGTTGTCTGCAGAAACTCATGCCAAGAATGGTCAGATTTGAGCTCAAGGGAGAGCTTTCCAGAGGACTTCAGCCAACAGCTGTTTCCCTTCAGCTGGATTGTGCTGAGAATCTAGCCTCTAGTTAAAGCATGAAAATAAAAAACGGCACTAGATGCCAAAAGAAGTGTGAAGGCCAAATTTCCCAATAAAATGGAAACATGGATTGTTGGAATTGTCTGCTCTACTTTTCTGCTCACAGGCTATCCCTGGCTTAGCATGGTGACCCTGTCAGAGCGTTGGGATTGCAGGCAATCAACGGAGAGCCCTGGAGAGTTCCTGCTCCTTCCCGAACAGATGAGAGGACCAGTCTCCTTAACACGTGTTCAAACTGATCCAGAAGATCAAGCAGAGCTTGAGGAATGCAATTTCCACAGTGGCAAGTGAGGAGACAGAAGTGAAGATGAGGCTGGGGATAAGGCTAGATCAGTGTCCATCACAGACTACCTCCAGGCACACTGCTTATTGCTGACCTTCTGAAAGTACTACGGATGCCTGACCAGCCCACCCAATTTTGCTGGGAGCTAGGTGCTCTGCAGCTTCACAGATCTGAGCACGGGTCCGTCCCAAGACTAATCGCCTTTCTTTGAAGCAGGTTAATGCTTTTCTTGTCCATAGGAGAACTGCTGTGAGAATAGCTGAGGAACACACACTTCAGCTCAGGGATGAACTATCATGCTCGCACAGCCCTGCAGCAATTTTAGCACTCGTGATAAAATACCAACCAGGGCCCACATTGTGCTCTATTAAATGGCAAGTCATTGCAGAGGAACAACACATGAAGCCATTTCCCTCACCACTTCACAAACATGAGCTACCTTTTAAGTAGGATCTTGAAGGAAAAAAAAAAAATAAATAAATCTTTGCAGGTTAATTATAACTGGAAACCTTCAGATGCTCAGTGCAGGTTGCAAGAATACTTCTGTCTTCCTAGCAGCATAACATCTGGCCAGATTCTGCAGAGATTACAACAAACTAGTGCCCAGCATGGCAGCTTGTACTTACTCCCTGACCCTTCTCTTCCCAGACACGCATATGACTGTCATGGCTATCATGGATTTCTATATCCTCACCTATCTGCGAGGGAGCCAGAGTGGCTTATATCTCATTTCAAGAAGTACACCTCCCAGAGACAGGTGATTCCCAACATGGACAGACAGCAGAAACTGACTATAAAATGTTCATTTCTGTTTTAAGACTGAGAGAAATTTGCCAAGCCTCAATTGTTAAAAAAAAAGTTACCATTGAATCAAGAGAAAGACATCTTTTTAATAGACTTCAAAACCAGGAAGGATTACCGATCAAGCCCAACTCCTGGAAAAACACGGGTCAATGATTTCATCCAGTGAAGCCAGTATCCCACCCATGCGTGCAAACTTAGTCTCCCAATTAGTACTGGTTAGAGCATTCTAGTGCAGTATCAGGAAGCACTATTTCATTGGAAGTGAAATGTGTCAGCTCTGATTACCATTTCATTTTGAAAAAAAAAAAAATCAGACTATTTCCAGGACAAGCCAAAGTAACATTTTGCTTCTTCCTTTTGTAATGTTTTTTTGTATAATTTCTTGGAGGAATGGGTATACAAAAGGAAATATTTTGATGAATATTCAACTTGCACATAAAAATTAAATATGTTTACTCTTCTCTTTGGACAAAATGGAAAGCCTCATTCCCACAGGGCCATCAACAAACCAAATACAAGATCATACACAGACAGAAAGGGGAAGGAGGATGGGTTCAGCAGATACATGGCAATATTCATACTATGTTACTCATTTTTCTGCAATGTTTACCATGTTTACACCCATATATGTGCAGGCAGTAAGAACAAAAGCCAGTTGTGAGTCCCTCAAAATCTCTTAGAAAGAACCCCTTTGACTAAAACGTGTGTGTGATGTTCAGCCAGAAGAATATTTTCTTCCCTGTATTCATAATAGTGAGATGATGGGAAAGAAATGCCGTTCTCAAGAAACAAAAAAGATTAAATAATCATTAAAAATTTTAATGAATTTTCACACCCTATGTCACAAAGCCTTGCTTACAGACTTCAAATGGTCTTCTAATTATTGAAACCTTCTTTAATTCAAGCTGCTTTGAGGGACTCTCACAGTGCTAAGGCTCTTCCTTCTAAAGGCATTTCAAATTATAAAGCTGACTAAGTGAACCTACGTGTGCTACCCTTGTTTTTGACTGCCTGGGACACTGGTAAGGAAACTTCACAGTGCACTGCATTTTCTAGGCATATGTCTTATCATATACCTACCAAAGTTTTTCTTCTTTTTTCCATTTTCTCATTTTCCCCCTCAGAGTTTATATTGTTAAAATTTTCCCCGTGGGAACTTCAAAGAACTTGAATTTCAAGATATTGATTTAAATTACTGTATTTGTGATGGTCTTTCCTACCCCTCAAATAAAAAACAAACCCCCCAAAAAACCCTAGTTTAGGCATTAGGACTAGATAAGGAGGGAGAAAAAAACATAATATTTTGACCCAGGTTCCAGTTTTGAAACCGACACGGTGCATTAGGCAGGATTTTTTGCTGTGTACCAGTTCAAAGTCATCATTTTCTCACTTTCAGCCATAGCGATTCTGTCCCTGTGAGAACTTCACACCACTTTCCTTCCTGAACACAGTGACTTTCTGGGATGCCAAGCTGAAGCATAAGGAGGGCCCAGAGCTCTGCGATGGCCACACCACCCTGGGAAAGTATCATCAATGATCCCAAGGACAGAGCACACACTAGATGGAAGGGACTCGTGCATTCCTGAGAGCACTTAACTTTGAAACACACTTTCTCCTGCTATGAAACTAGATTCCCAACACTAGGGTACCCTTCAATATTTACTTATTTCAGGTGCTTGCTGCCATATCAGGAGACACTATAATTTTATCAACCAGCAACGTATTCTTCAGATGGGAGAAGCAACTTGTAAGGTATAGAGGATACTGCAACAGAGGATGTCAATACTGCCACCCAACCCTACACAAACAAAAGGAGAACCATTACTATAGACACTGCCTATACTTTACAGGCACTTCCTGGAGGTTAAGCGTGTGCCACCCTATGGAGCTAGCAGTGGACTGGATGCCTTTTAGACATCCAGAAAGTCTCAGTGTGGATGAGACTACAGTCTGTAGACATAAATAAAAGCCCAGAGTTTCTTTGTCTGAAAGAGTAATTATCTGTCTGACTTAAGACTTTATGCTGTTACTCATTACTAGAGCATCTGAGCGCATTCCAGTTTAAAACAGCGGGAACAGAAAAATCTCTGCTGGTGATACTTTTTGAAACTTGCTACTTAATATCTGAACAAATATGTACGTTTTATCTACAAATATTTTTTATTTCATCTCATTATCCCATCTTAATGTTCACAAGGACACAAGGTCCAGTTCAAAACCTGTGCTTGTATTAAGCTGAAGTAGCAATGATATAACATAAATTAATTTGGTGGAGGGAACAAGCCACAGAGGGCCTACAAATTCACTGGTTTTAAGTACTCATTTCTGTGCCCACATCTGCAGCTGCCAGAGATGCACTAAGATCACCTTGATGTCGCAAGCAAGTAAAGCAGAAGCTCCTTACAAATGTGTCCGACAGCAACAGGAAGGGACACAGTGAGCTCCCCAAAGCAGTATTGGAGCATCTAACTCAGCAGTATCTGCTGAAAACCACTCTGGGCTACCCAAGGCCATTCATAAACATTCACATAAAGAGAGAACTATAAGAAGGGAGTAGGCCAACACCTTCACCTGCAACAGGAACCCCCACTTTTTGGGGGAACCTCCCTGACAACTAAGTTATCTACATTTTAATTTCCACTCCAGCTACAAGGAGATCTCTCAGGAAATTAGCAACTCATGCATGAAATACAGCACTGAGCCCACCACACACCAAATTCATTAAGCATGTCCACCCCAGGGATGCACACAGAAGGAAGACTGCAGCAGACATACACAGCAAGCAGAGAACATCAAGCACTTACCATGAGGAGATCTGATGGTGAGCTTTGGTGGCCTCTCACGGGCCTTGCAGAGGACTGCTATGGCATGGGGGTCCCCAGAAGCTCAGCGGAATGTGAAGGTCTTCCCTTCTGCTTGAACTGCCCCATGACTTGCTCAGCTGTGGAAACGGCTCCCATCCAGGAGAACCTGGTCCAGGCAAGGCAGAACGGATCATTTTGTTAACTGAATGTTTGCTGCTTTCCTGGCCACTTGCCACACACAATGAGAGAGAGGAAACTCTTTTGGCTTGTGGGAATGACACCTCAAAAACTAACTCAGTAACTTTTATCAAAAAAACAGGGTCTAGTTCTGCTCTCAGTTACATCTATGTGACCCATTTGACATTTCTTCTACATTCACCTCCAACCCAGTGAGCCAGCTAATGAGCTCATTAACTGCTGGACTCTGTCTTGTCACAACAAAGAAGTACATAAATTGCATATTAGACAGTCCACCATCTCAGACGAGGTCTTGAGACTAAATCTGTATTGCACACAGGCTTGAAGAAGAGAGGAGATATTTCCTCTGGTCCTTGCAAAAAACCCTTTTCATATTCCCTTACGTTGGGCTTTGTGGGATGATTTCCTACCCAGCGGCCATATTGTACTCCAGAGAGGCTTCGTTCACCTAGAGACAAATGGGTGAACTAGATAAAAATCCCATGCAGTCTTTTCATATGGGAGGTGTGTGGGGTGGCCTGTAAACACCCAGGAGTGGAGAGAGCACTGCTGCAGCCAAAGGGGAGGCGAGGCGAGTCAGGCCAGGAGGGACCTGACAACCAGGGCCCACCACCCCACAGCACTGAGAGGGACAGGCCTGGAGGTGGCAACTGGGCCCAGGCCATGAGGCAAGTCCCAGGGAGATCCACAGCGACAAAATGGAGCCAGGAAGGTAGTCAGCAGGCTGAGGTCCTGAGGACAGCAGACTGTGGTGGGGCTGCAGACCAGCGCACCCCCCACCCCCCCCCCAAGATGGCTCCAGCAAGAAAAGACTAAAAGCCTGGGGCCGAGTTTAAATAGAGCCCTGGGGCCCACACCCGTGTTTGGAGGGCCCAGGTGAGGCTGGTCAGGGCCATTAAGGCCCATTAGTACACTAATGAACCTGACAGCAAAATTACAGCTGTGAATTTACTTAGGGCAAGACACAAGGGCCTATTCAAATCAATACAAAGGTCTGGGCCGGTCTTCAAGGAGTCCCAACAGAGAAAATAAAAGGAGCATATTGAGAAGACTCAATAAAGTGTACAAGTGCTCCTCTAGTCAGCCCTACTTGGCTGGGGTTGAGATGCTGTGGGTGATCATGTGGGGGAAGCTTGTGTCATCCCCACATCTGATTGACAGATAAAAGATTTCTGAGAACTGACTCACGCCTTTTTGCATGGAATCACTGAACATCTTTTTTGTAACAGATGTACTACTACATATACACCTTATCAATGTGGGTAGTAAAGCAATAATCTGACACGCCAACTCTGCTGGAGTCACTTACAAACAGAATGAGTATGTTGGCTCAGCCTTTTTTGAAAGTGAGAATAAACAAGTATTATTATTTTTGTGAGTATTACTGTCACGAGTGATTAATTGGAATAATGAGCCATGATGGTGAGCTGAGTGAACTAGCAGAGATTCCTGAAGATGAAAAGATATATCATACCACAGAGGGAAAATCACTGGCCCTTACAAAAGACATTCACTGTCTCTAGGGGAAAAAACAGTAGTACGATCAGAGGAGTATAGTAGGCATTCTATGTTCCCCTCTTATGTTCCCCTCCCAGAACATAATCATGAAGTATGATAAAAGGGTATTTCACCCAGAGATTATGAAACATTCGGTTCTGATACAGTGGGAGATCATTTTCAGCAGCCTTGATCTGGTACTGCCTTTAACACAACATAGGGGCTCCGGGGCACTTAAAGCCTATCCGTGGAGACCACAAATGTAAACTTCACATACATACAGACAAGAGCCCGCAGGGATATGACCCCTCTTTTGCAATCACATGGCTCTGCTTCCTCCCGTCTAAAGAGTATGTGCCCACTGCACAAGTTTCTCTTTGGGCTCTGTTCTTTATAAGTGACATTATATTCATATCCAATCATTACAACCAAAAGAATAAATAAAACATCTAAAATACACATGGATGGTCTTCTTCTCCAGACAGCATGTGATGTTCAAAAGGACTGAGAAACTCAGACGTCAAACTCATGACCTTCCTTTACAGTTGGCTACATAATTCCTCTAAGGCCCAACTATAAAACTCTCTTCCCTCCCTAAGCCCTTCTGAATTCTTGCATTTCACAGGGGAATTTTGCCTTGTGTGGAAGAAAATATTTCCTTCTGCTACTTTTATATTTGCAGCTTTCAAATCTCTGAGTGTTTGAGGAGGAGAGATAAATAAGAGCATGTGATTTATTTTCCTTAGCTAGACAGAACGTGTGGCCTGAATGAAAGATGAGGGATCCAGATGGGCTTAGCAACCATCAGTCACTGCTTTCAAGGGACATACAGCTCTTTTTAAAACAAGGACTGTCACCACAAAGTTACAGTTCTGTCTGAGGGCCAAACCCTTGAAAATGGCCCTAATCGTGAGCATCTTCTCAGAACTTCCCCCTACCCTTTTGAGTGGGTCTGATGCCCTCTGCCACCCCCGTGTGCCCTCCATTGCTGACTCCTGTTGCTGGGTGTAATTCAATTTCTCAACGATGCTGGATGCTGGGGACCAGCAGGACTGTGTGGATGTTGTTGGCACTCATTGGGGAAGGCTTGCAAAGACAAAAGTGAGCACCCCAATCACTCCACACAAATGCCAGTAATAGCTATACATCAACCGACACCTTTGTCTATCTGTCATTACTATCTGCATCTATCAATTAAAATTGCTGAATTTCATGCCAGAAGTCTGGGACTCGGAGGAAGACAGTGAGAGCTACCAAAGATAAAGAAATCTTGACTACCTACCTCCTCTTTATCTAATTGTATCACGAAAGGTTTCATGGAGAGAGCCTGACTCACTTCTCACACTTGCTAATTAAACCTTGTTTCAGCAGTAATTCAGTGTTAATACTCCTCCCTTACAATGTTGCCTGAAGAACCAGTAAGGGAAGAAAACTTACTGGGAGACTCATCTAGGATTGGACTGAGTAAGTTTCTGGCAAATAAAAAAGAATGGCCAAAACCAAGGATGGTTTCTCCTGAGAACAGCCCAAAGCCTGGTAAAGGTAACACCCACCTGGTCCTGAGAAACCTGGCTCACATGCTCAATTTGGGCTCATGAGGGAACAGCCTGTCTTCTCCACCTCCAGCAACTGCCACACCACTGTCTGTTGGGCTTGTCAAGGCTGGCCTCATGCTTGCTGTATGGAGAAAAAAATAAATTAAACGGCCTCAGGTTAGTCCTGGAGTGAAATGAGAATTATAATTCAAAGTATTTGTATGAGATGGAGAACTGTTTCCTATAAGGTCCTGGGTAAGACACCGGAGTATTTCAAGAAGACAAGTGAGGAGGAGGCAGAAAGGACTCAATCGCTGTGCCCTTTAAATGTTGTCTTCTGCTGCCCCTTGGCCAGGCAGTTTGATGGCCTGGGCACACACATGAAAAGCCATGCTCCTCTTCCCTCCCACTGTTTTGGCAGCCCAGCCCTGCCCGAGCCCCTGTGGCAGGACACCCACAAAAGGAAGGAATTTGTCCCTACAGCTGTGAAGGGCCGGGGACAGTCTGATCCAAAACAGCCCAGGAGAACATGGGTTTGCTTCTCACAGAGAGCTCTGATTTTTGCTTTGCTCTGTGGAAAACCAGATGCACATTCATGCGACCCCAGCGAGCGGTGGATCCCGGGGGATGTGTGACCCCAGCACGGTCTGTCCCCGAATGAAGCCGCGCGGGTGCCAGAGTAAGAGATGTGATGCCAGGTATGCTGCTGCCACAACTGATCAGTTGCAGTTATTGTTCAGATACATTCACGTCTCATTTGGCCATCAGCACCAAAGCATGAAAGGACTCCCTTAGCACAGTCAGCATTATTTTATCATTATGGATGAAATAAAGCATAATATAGCAAGGGAGCATTTGCAGGGAAAGGCTTGGGACTTGGGGAGGATTACAATTTTGTTCCCAGTTTTACCACAGATCTCAGCTGTGACTTGGAGTGAATCACTTAATTTTAACTCTGTACAAAGGGGATTCTCCTTTCTCTTTGTTACTCTTATCAGTTTAGGGACGAGTCTTTGACAATGTGCAGGCGTCTGACAGCCAGCACACAGGCGCCTTCTCCAGTTGTAAGAAAAAAATCTGCTTGATAGATGAATTATATTGTTCTGTCTCATAAACACATTTGCTTGTGTAACGTTAAGCAAGATGTTTTTTTCTTAGATCTTTTATGCAGAAAAATACCATGTCAGCACACTGGGAACTTGAAAGACCTCCTGGGTGGGCACCCACATTTGTGCACTGCGTAGAGATGGACTGACAACATTCTTGTGAAGAACTTCAGTTCCTCTTTTTTCATTTCTTACCTGCCATAGCAAACAATGGTGATCAGACACTGGGACAGTGTGGGGAAACCTAAGCCAACGGAGGCTCTCCTCAGAGAACAGTAGACATCACTCAGCATTAAACCCAAGAAGACCCTACTGTCTCAAATGGATTAGAGGGTTGGTCCCATACATGGGCTATCTTTACTTGCATGCTCCACAGCCGAGTGAGGACTAAAATAAAGTCTTCTGAGCTGATGTTTTCCAGCAGAAATCTCCTATGACCAGATCATCTTCATTGGGTTTTGGACTGACCTGCATTTACTGTGTGCTGTAGCAGCCCACCACCCTCCCAGCACTGATCAATGTGTGCATTTTGACTCAGGAGAACATTTTCATTTGAGCCATGCACAGGGGTTCTCTATGAAATAAAACCCTGTAACTCCAAATAACTCTTTGTTAACTTCAAAGCCCTGGCAAGAGCTCTGGAGCTGACAAGATGCACTGCAAGCTGGCAGCGGGGACTACTGGGTGACAAAGAAGCCTCCTGGACACACTTACCATATAAACAAGAAAGGTCAGATCGCTCTCCCGTGGCATATGATACTGATACCGCTTACCCATGGGGTAATGATTGGGTTACATGGACTGGCATGACCCAGCCTCTGTGTGGGAGAGCGGAGAGAGCTGTACACATCAGGCTCTTCCTTTTGTAGACCTCGCAAAGCAAAGCTTGATTGATGGTGTGGCTTTTTAGTGACAGTGCACAGAAAATATCTCCAGCCGCGCCCTTCACTGAAAAGGTGAACATAGACCTTCACCCTCCTGAGAAAGCAATCAACACCTCGGGGCCCCGGCTCAGCTAACCCAGCAGCTGGCAAAAGCCCTAGGAGCAGGAGAAAAGCGACTGCGAGCTTCTTCTCCAAGGCTGATGTCTCTCAGGACCATGTCACAATAGAATGAGGGCAATCTCTCTGCCTCATCCACCGCCATTCCCGTAGGCTGGCAGTGTGCTGCTCTCCCCAGTCCCGCACTCCCCCTCTTTGCAAGGAGGTAGGACCTGTCTCAACTATGGGCTCTTGAAGGCAGGGACCATCATCCTCACTATGTATTGAAGCAAAGACAAGGACACTGCTGCCAGAGCTCAGCGACATTAACCTTCTGCTGGTGCATGTCACTGAGGGAGCTCAGGAAAGAGTAGGATCCCTGGGGGAGTTGAGTCACCCAAAGGTGAGGTGAGACAGTGGTCCTGCACCTCCACTGGCTCTGCAGATTGTCAGAGGGGAAAAAACATGAAGTACACGTTGCAACATGTGCCTCCCACAGACAGACACGGAGTCACTGATAAACAATCTCCAAACATCACTGTTCAAATAGCACTTGAATCATTCTCTGACTCAGTGATCAATGAAGGACAGGTGACAGAAATAACAACAGCTAGCTAAGGCAGCAGAACATGTTAAAGAAAGCAACTGGCAAGGTATGGCATTCAGAGCTTAGTCTCTTTCTGGGTCAGAAAATTACTGAAAAAGTCACTGTTCTGGATAAATCCTCCGTAATGCTTTAACAGTGGAGCTTTGCTTTAACAGTGGAGTTTACATTAGAAAATGTTCATTGGCTGCTTTGCAGTCACTGGTAATTCTTAAAATTGGATAGCATTTACACTTCGCTCTGTCCAGTTTCCCCTAAACTTCATGTGCTTCTCTGGCACTTCTCCATTTTCTTGCTCTTGATTAAAGAGCACTGAGAATCTCTCTCAGAATAGCAGTGAGAATCAAATTACTCATGTTCCAAAAAGAGGAAAGATAGTAAGAAAATGAGGAGAAGACTTATTTAACATTGCTTAGGCATATCATTTAGGGCTTTGCTAGAAGAACTTCTCTTCAATGAGTTAAAAATGAAATAAATTTAAAAATTGCTGTCCCATGGAGAAATCCACACATCTTTTGGCTCAGATCAGTGGCTTCCCAGTTGCCTGATAGGAAAAATCAAAGTTTTTCAGTAAATGACCTAAACAGATATATATGAATGTCCATGACAAGAGTTACCCATTTCTGTAGCTGTCCAAGATGACCAGACATAACTGTACAGTTTTATCATTTTACAGAAGTAGTCTTAGTCACACCATTTTGCCATATGCAAGCAAGTCTGTGAGATTTTTAATTAAGAAAGCCCAATCTAAGCAACCACTCCTTCCCAACCAAACACCCCTGAGTCCATCAGGAGCAAAACAAAAGCTACCACTCCCATTTGCATCATAAGGCATGTTTTGAGGATTAAAAATGACTTGCAGGATTAAAAAGGGTTGTGAGACCACGTTTTGCATGGTTTAGCCACAGCAGAACCAGCAGTCAGTGGCAAAGCAAGAATTTAACCTCTGAGCACTTGCCTGGCACTCAAACCTCCTGGCAACCTTTCCTCCCTGCCTGATGGAGCCAGGACGAAGTCCAGAAGATACATGAGGGAACTGTGACCATACAGAGACACGAGCCACTGCTGGCACATAGCCCATCAGATGTGCAGGACACCATGTGCACACCTCGAGTCCTTCCCAAAGGATGGGATGTTTGGGACCACCACCACGGGACCTGCAGGGTTCCCAACAGGGCCTTCACCAAGGTGGTTCGGGGAAATAACAAACCCTATTCCACAGTGAAAGATTTTTGTTTGTCCAGGTGCTGTTGTGAACTGATGGAGCAGCTTATCTCTCCTCGCAACACCCGCCCGATGGAAAGCCATGGAGCGCCTGGGACAAGGTGCCAGCCGTTCGGGAAAGGCGTTGTGCAACCTTGACTTTTGACAGGGAGAGCGAAGGGGGAATCGGCAGCCTCTGAGGCTTTAAAAAACACACAGCTCACAGAGACTTGGCGAGGAAGGTGGTCTCAGGTGTGAAGCCCCATGCCAGGGGCTGGACAACCCCTCTGTCTCTCCATGGCAAGGCTGGGCCGAGGTGAGAGGAGTGGAGAGCTCATTTCCCTCTCCCTCGGTTTCCCCCCACCCACCCCGCAAGAGGTGAGGTGAGGACGAGCTGCTGAATGCAGGCAGGGTGCTTCGATCCGGTGGCGATAAGCAGCAGGAAGGCCCCGCAGACACGAGAGAAGCAGGATGCCAGCAGCAGCTGCCAGACCCCAGCACGCGTCCAGAGCCCCTGTGAGGGCTCCCCCATGGCTTTTAAAGGACCTGTTCTCCCAGGGGCTGATTTGTTTACTCCCGTCCCCTCCCAATCCAATACGTTATCTTTACATCGCAAAGGTTATTTCTGAACATGTCAACACGCTCCTGAAAAGGTCAGACACATGAGGGCACTCGCCTGTGCTGGGGCACGGGGAGGCGCAGACACAGCTGCATTCCTGGAAATTGCGATTTGAAGGGTTTTCGCAGGAAAGTCTGACACAGCAGCTGGGCTGGCAGACACACGTAGGCGAGCCACCATCTTCCCCCTTTTGTTATCGCTCCCGTTTCATTTCTGTGCTTCACATGAAAAATCTGAAGGTTGCTTCTAAGTATAGGCTTTGCCGGCTTTGTTTGAAAGCTTGCCATAGCTCTCAGACATGATAACACCAGCAGGGTGCTGCCTGAACTATATTTATCAGTGTATTTCATAAAGGAAAAACTTAAGTGGTTTTGAGGAGTCAAGGTATTTTCTTCTCTTCCTTTCTTTTCCTCGCAGCAGACAGCTTAGTTCTGGTATTTACCAGATGTCGCCCCGACAAGTCAGATATTGTTAAAAGAGGAGACCCAGGATCTATTTACAGGCAACAATGCTTTGCATGAGCAGCTCGTGTTTAAACGAGACTTGAGAAACGTGGTTATTCAGTTTTCCTCTCCCTCTTTTTTTTTTTTTAAATTTCAAAACAAATAAAGAAGAAACTCCATTAGTTCCCCTCATCCCTCAGCATGTGCCTTGTCCTGCAGCTCCTGGGGTACCTATTGACTGTGACACCCCAGCAAAGCCAACCGATGGCCAAGGGTTGCTTTCTGCTCCCACCAGGAGATATGATGGTGCTTGACCAAATGCCTTTAAATCAGGGACTGCAAGTGGAGCTGTTTAAAACAGAGAAGCAGTGAAAACAGCCTTTAAAAGAGTAAAACAAGTGGTACACTTCTCCAGATGGCAAACATAACCCAGGTGGGTCACAAGTCCTGCTGGGCACCTGGAGATGGCCTAAAGCCATGTCTACTCCTTGCCTGCTCAGTGGGAGACATCTCTTTCAGAGCTGTGTCATCTCTTTGTCTCCGGGTGACCGGCCTGACTGAGGAAGGCAGTGTAGGGACACAGGGACCCCCCAGTGCCACCACTTCCCCCATGAACACAGTTGTGTCCCACTGTGGGCATCCAGGGGAGCAGCATCAGGAAAGGCTGGAGCAGCATCAGTGGATCTCTGCTCCAGGTCTTCAGGCACAGAAATCCCTTCAAAAACCAGGGCAAAATTAACATCACATTTGTTTTGTCAGCCTTGGAATTTCTCAGCTCCAAATGATAACAAAAATCGACCCCCTCTGTCTGTAAGGAACAATGTAGAAATGCTAGAAAGTTAGTTGTTTTTTTTCACAACAATATTCTGATTTGCTGTGTATGGCAAGATCCCTCAAAAGTTCAAATATTTGATAAATCACAGCCCAAATGCCAAAGCATCTGTGGAAAATTTTAAAGACGCACCCACGAAAACGTTCACAGTTATTCAGAAACATATCATTCATAGTTTCTATACAAGCTGTAATAGAGTGATTAACTTGGCGTGAGGGAAGGATCTGGATGAAACCCAGCACTGTGTGGGCAGGAAATGTACTGCGGCTCTTCATCTAGAGGCTGATGTTAGTGCATTAACCCACTTTTCCTCCTTCCCATCTTCTCTGTGAAGGCAGGCTGCGCTGGCCTGCCCGGCTGCCTGTGACATCCCAGCCACACCGATGGCACTGAACAAACTGGAAAAAGTCTGGGGAAAAAGCATGTGCCAGGACAGAAGATGCTTCGGAAGTGCCAGACGCTTGGGCTGACGCTGACTGAGTGGGTGCTCTGTGCGAGGATGGAGGAGGGCTCCTCAGACCCCCGGTGACATAAATGGTAACAACAGCAAGAGTATCAACTGTCCCCATATCAGTTCCTCTAAATCACACCTTTAAGTCACCCCATGGAAAGTCAGGGAATCACAAGGGAGATGCTGTATCTTAAATCTGATGAATCTCCAATTTAAATCAGAGTCAACCAACTCACTGCAAATACAAAAACATATCCTCATGCTCTTCTTTATACACAGCTAACAATACTGTTGACTTTAATGCAACTATTCACCTTTCATAAAACCATTGGGTGGGCCACAGATTTTCACTGCTGAACGCTGTTTAACAGTTACTATGTACCACCTCCCAAACGATCACCTCTAAAACTGGGAGAAAATGATTTCTGTATAATTTTATCCCTCTAGAGTATAGACATTTGATAAATACATGTTGCCTTTGTATTGCCAATGACAGCTCAGCCCCGTTAAAAGTAATCCCTATCCCCCAGTTTCTATGTATAGCACACACCCTCTGATGTTTAAAGAGTGAGACTCAATGTTTGCCATCATTTCAGACTTATCTTTGGCAAACAAGGAATTGACTCCAGTATAATCCCCAAAAGGAATATATCTGTCCTTCCAAAATCCACATTCACCCTGGCTGCTGTTGTATTAAGAAATTCAGGGCCAAATCACATGGTAGTGATCTTAAAAATTGCAATTTAACCTTGAGTTCACTCTCAATTTATCTTCTAGAGGATCCTCTAGGCTTAGCATCAAAAGAGTTTTTACACTGAAAAGAAAACAGAAGTAAGAATAGAGTAAAATGCTCTTGTCCACAACTAGAAAATCTGTAAATTGCAGCATTGTAAGAGCTAGGGGGATGGCAGGAGGAATGAATATATATTTGTATATAAAACTACCTATCTATCTATATCTCTCTCAGTATAAAATCCCTCTCTGCTACTGCTCAATTGCATGACTACATTGAAATCATTCTATATTTTTGTGCCTCTCTTTAGCCATGGAAAATGGGGAAAACAAAGCTTCCCCCAAACAAAACTAAATTGCTCTCCTTCAAGATGAATTCAGCAGCAGATTTGAGACCATTTCAAAGACAGAGAGCTCCTGCTCAGAAGAGCTCACCACGGCCGTGCTCCCAGGGACAGCAGGTAGGTGGGAAAAACAGAAGGGGTATGGGAGGGATGCACAAAACCACAATGAAAGGACAAAGCTGCAGCAACTGGTACAATGCATCGTTAAAATTAAATGATGAACTGTTCTTAGCCTGAGAGAGCATCACGAAACTCCACCCAGCTTAATGGATACAGTTGTTTCCATAGCCACAAATTAGTTTCAATAAAAAGTTAAAAAACCCCAAACCTAATAAAGCCAGGCAAAGATGTGACACGTATGAAATACGGGATGGGGCTGTTAAAGTTTTATCGCTGCTTGTTTGGCATAACCTGCGTAACTCACTGGTGCTTCTGCCGCTCATACGCGTCGTGGTCATGGCTGTAAAACATTCCAGCCTCCTCACAGCTTGGCAAACTCTATCGGTTTGTCCCCTGCAAACACACCAAGGGGAGAATGTGGAAGCCTTAAGTCACAGAGGCACTGCCTCTCCTGCACAACCTGCTTCTTCAACAAGAATTGGTTTGCTCACTTTTAAAGACGACGGCTTTGGGTGGAAATGTTGAGCTTGGATTTGTTAGACTGCTCTGAAAGCTGCCTTCAGTCCTTTTGTCTCTCCAGACACACGCTCACAATACTTGGGATAAATCCACTGGCTCTTGGGTCTATGACAGGGGAAGGCTCAGAATTTCGGAGCACGGTAGTGCTGGAGCCAGTGAGATACTGGAGACTCATCGCCCCTAGTGAAAGCCGCGGGATGGAATTTGAGCATGTTCAGTGCTTGGTAGGATCAACCCTCAGTGCATCGGTGTTGCAAGCAATAAAAATGACAAATTCTACAAGAGCAAATGGCTCAGTGCCTAGAAGCGGTCTGGAGAAGTGGAACGTAACTGCTTAGGCTGTTAAAATATTCCCTGCTATGCTCCCAGCCTCTGCAACTTGCTCTCCCTAAGTCAGAACGGTCTCCGGATTGCCCTCAGAGGGCGGTTTGTCTGTAGTCTCCCTGCCCTGGGTGCTAAAAACATTTACAGCATGGCTTGGGATTTTCCCGAGCAGTCCCCTCGGCAGCCAGCGCTGTTCCTGGATGGGGTCAGCCCACAAGTGTGGCTGAACTGTCCCTGAGTCTTCCCTAGATCTTCCAGAGTCATCTGCTGGAAAAGCTGACACCTCACTTCTGAGCTCATGCAGACAAGCTTCTGACCTACATTTGGGCTCCAAACACGGTTATAGTCAGACAAATAATGGATACTTTGGGAAAACTGAAAAAAAAACCACACTAAAAACCAAATTAAAAAAAAAAAACAACAACAAAAAAAACCAACCCCCCCGCCCCCAAAACCTGAAAACTCAGTCAGGTTTTTCTTTCTGTTTGAAATATTTTCACAAGAGACACCTTGGTTTGGTCTCTGGTTATGGAACCTCATTGTTTATTTAGTATCTTGAAGATGGGGGGGGAACAATGTTCACTTTATAAAAATGACCCTGGTCTCTCTGCTCATCCTGTTCTGTGAGCATGCACATGGGAAATGATAGTTTTCTGTCCCAGTTTTCTTAGACAGAAAAACCACAATGGGTTTCAGGAAGGAAATGTAATTTTTTTAATGACCTGATTTAATAGATAAATGTTTCTTGAGAACCTCATTTAAAAAAAATAAAAAACAGAAACAGAAGCAGGTCAAAGAAGCCATCTGCAAAATAAACATAACAGGTCAGATCCTTCAAATGCCATAAAATAGGTGCAACTTCTGTAACTTCTGAAGCCCGACCCTGCATTTGCAAGAGCCCCAGGGCAGAGCCCTGCCTGCCTCTCACCTGAGCCATACAAGCTCCCTGCTGATTTCCCTGGGACTGCAAAATCCCAAGCCAGGTGGAATCTGGGCTTTCTGTACTTGCCTGGAAGGGAGAATAGTCCTTGTAAATGTGCCCAGTGAGAGACGGCTGCTGGGCTGTGAGCATCTAACCAGCACCCCAATAGAAGTGTGTTATTCTCTGAAGACTGGAAGGGACCTTTCAGATCATTGAGTCCAACCATCAACCGGACATTGACAAACTCACCCCTAACCCATGTTCCTCAGCACCACGTCTGCCTGGCTTTTAAACACCTCCAGGGATGGCGACTCCACCGCTGCCCTGGGCAGCCAAACATAACCCCTACTTTAAGACCCTCCTTTCCTTCCTTTCCGCTTCCTTCCTTGGCAGAGGACTGGTAAAATCTCCCCTTAATTCATTTTGGGAAAGGAAACACAGTTGTATTCAGCTGAGCAACAGAGACAACCTCACTTGTAAGCTGGCAGCAGAGTCCTCTGCTGCAGCTGAGCGGATGGATCACAGCATTTGTAGCAGGCAAAAATGAAAATAGCTATAGATAAATCCTCACTGATCCTATGCATTGTGCTTCTAACAGTGCTTACAAACCACATCAAAAAAACAGATGCCCAAGGTCAAATAAGTGGCCTTGTCTTGTTGCTGCAGCCAAGGCTTTGGTGTAGCCACCACTCGAGGAACACGAGTGGTGTTCCTCAGGGGTCGGTACTGGGACCAGTACTATTTAACATTTTTGGTGGTGACATGGACAGTGGGATAGAGTGCACCCTCAGCAAGTTTGCTGAAGACACCAAGCTCAGTGGAGAGTTTACAAGCTGGAGGGAAGGGATGCCATCCAGAGGGATCTGGACAGGGTGGAGAGGTGGGCTCGTGCAAATTGCATGAAGTTCAACCAAGCCAAGTGCAGGGTCTTGCACCTGGGACATGGCAATTCCAGGCACAAATACAAGTTGGGTGAAGAATGACTAGAAAGCAGCCCTAAGGAGAAGGACTTGGGAGTGCTTGTGGATGAGAAGCTCAACATGAGCCGGCAGCGCGTGCTGGCAGCCCAGAGAGCCAACCGCATCCTGGGCTGCATCAAGCGAAGTCTGGCCAGCAGGTCGTGGGAGGTGATTCTACCCCTCTACTCTGCACTAGTGAGACCCCACCTGGAGTACTACCTATATCCAGCTTTGGAGTCCTCAACACAGGAAGGACATGGACCTGTTGGAAGGGGTCCAGCAGAGGGCCACGAGAATGATCAGAGGGATGGAGCACCTCTCCTATGGAGACAGGCTGAGAGAGCTGGGGTTGTTCAGCCTGGAGAAGAGAAGGCTCCGGGGAGAC
>JAOQGH010000023.1:13552289-13623040 GCA_025769975.1 Gallinago jamesoni | reverse complement strand
TGTTCAAGGCCAGGCTGGATGGGGCTTGGAGCAACCTGGTCTGGTGGGAGGTGTCCCTGCCCATGGCAGGGGGGTTGAGACTCGATGATCTTTAAGGTCCTTTCCAACTCAAACGATTCTATGATTCTATGATTCTTTGACACAAAGCCCCCATAAGAGATCAGACAGGCAGAGCAGACCTCTGCAGGCGGTGCGGTGGCTCGGCCAGAGCAGCATCCCCCTTGTCGCTCTATACATTTTCTATACAAGCACTCTGCTAAGTATTTGAAGAAGTTTGTGTTACATGTATTTCCATATGGATTAATGATTAGCATGGAGCACTGCAACTGCCTTAAAGCTGTAAATAGAGCTCTAGCACAAAGAATGGAAAATATAGTGGTCAAAAGTGAACATTTGCCAGAAAAATTACCACACTGAGGTATATGAAAAGACCACAGATACTTCCTGCTCTGAGGATAAATGGAAAATGTGGTGGCTCAGATACCAATAGGCTGGTAACTGTTAGCAAATGTTGACTTTTCTATGGTATCCCAAACTGAATCTAAGCCTTTTCTGAGGTCCAGCCATTGCTATTTTCCAGCCCACAACAGACTGCATTTCACTGGTGCATGAAATGATCTCTCTGCCACGGATAATAAGTTGTGCAACCCTTACCAGAGCACAAAGCAGGTCACCGTGTGTGTGTGTGTGTGTGTGTGTGTGTGCAGCACTGCCCTCTGAGGAGTGCCATCAGAACTGCTCTGAGCATCACTTCATCCCCTGCCACCCCATGTCCAGGAGAACTCCCCCACGACAGGACACTTCGCTCTCGAGGCCGGCTCTTCCCCATCTGTGCCATCAGCTCCCGAGCAGCCGCTATGTGAGACAACCAAAGCTGCTTGGAAAAATCGGGCTGGAAAGCTTTTTGATGAAAAACGGAAATTGTTTCCCAATGAAATCTTTGCAACAAAATGTTCTATTTCCTCGTTAACTATAGAAGTGGTTGGAAATTTCCATTTAAAAATATTTCCAATGGAAACCAGATTTTCCCCCTTCCTTTCTACCCCACCCCACCTCCTCCTTCCCAGTGAAAATTATGTGTGTGGAGAACAAATGTCATTTTTCAGTAAAGTCTTCTGAAGATGGTACTATTTTACCATGGCTGTGGATTAGATGCAATCCTTACGATAGCACCCTGCATCCTGGGGCTTGGCTGCTTTGGTTCTTTCAAGTTCCATCAGAAGATAATGTTGTTTGATTCATTGAGAAAGGCAGAAAACAACGTATGTCACTTCCCAGTCATGGCCCTCCAAGTCTGCTCCCAGGTCTGGTTACATGAAAATTCCTTTAAAGTTGAGATCGCGATATGGTGCATCAGGTTTGTGCCTGTGATCACACATGAATTTGGTTTTATATTTGTATTACTGTTATTTTGTTCTTAAATGTACTAATTTTTCACCAATTACACTGGAACCCTAAACAGCATTTCAGGCGAAGATACGAAGATCTCCGAAACCCCCCCACTAGCTTAACACTCCCAACTGCAGGTTGTTAAAAATATAAAGAGATTTGGATTTATTTCTCTTTCTCAAATGCATTTTATGCCCGGCCTTCCTAATAAGCAAAAGGGCCAAACACCATGACATCTCTTTCTCTAAACCCCCTGGTGAGACATGTTAAAATTAATCACTTTTTAAGAGATACACAGACACTCTGGAGGACAGGCTTGTACCTGATGTTTTTCGGTACCTAAGAAGAGAGCAGAATGGCAAAAGCAGAACCTAGTCTGTGCTCTTGTGAGAAGGGGGAAGAGGGAGATGCAGTTTTATACTTACTCAGAGGATACGAGAGGTGCCAAGAGCAACATGATAGGAATACAACCTATTATACCACATATGTCTCACTTATCTGTTATTTGTGTAAGAACTTCGCATCTTTCCCAAAGAGCAAATGAGAGATAAGTATGTACAACACTCGAGGAACTGCAGATTTCGCTCTGTTGAAACAAGGCAGTCTTGAATCTGGAAACAAGACCTGACACAACCTTCTGACAATGGTTGAAACAGCATTTAAATAGGAAACTTTCCTAATGCCCTTCTCTTACAGTTTCTGCTTCTGTCCATCTCTGTGTGCAGAGACTGTAACAGAGAATGACATCCTCTCTGAAGAATTTTTGACCAACAAGGGTAGTATCACAGAACAGACCCCTGCTTAGAAACCTGCCTGATTTAAGCATCCTGTTGAAAGGCTGTCAATTACTTTCCAGATTAGCACGCTCCTTTTCAATTCTGAAGGATCAAAAGCTGCTATTATACATTCTATAAATTTGCCAAAGTGACCTCTAAAGGGAAAACTGTCTCAAAGAGAGACAGCAAAATCCCGATCTTGCTGCCTTGCTGTGTCCTCCAGACTTCGACCCGCCATCGGTGTGCCCTGCCTTCCCACGGCACTGCCCACCCACCAGCTCGTGCCAACTGCCCTGTGCTGACTTCAACCAGGAAGAAATAAAAGAGCAACATGAGTAAAACCCTGGCAGGTTCTGCCCATCGGGCAACTTACACCTCACTTCAGTTCTTGTTCCTTTTCCATGGCCTGTGGCTGTGTTCAATTCAACTAGTCACAAAAGCTAAATTTCAAATGCCCTTCAGGGATGGATTTGTTGAGAATCTTCTTCCTCTCCCCCACAAAGCTCCGGACACGTAACTCCACAAATAGTTCGACCGAGCTCAAAAACATGGGTTTAAGAGCAAGTTGCAATTCAGGATGAATGAGGGCGGTGACTTTCAGCTCTGCATGATCTTGGAAAGGTCGTTCCTCCCTTTGAGCCTTGGAAGTACAAAGCATTACTTTTGTCATATTTGACTAACTTGCTTTCTCCTTGCTCTTTAAATACAGGAGACAGCTTGTTTAGTTGTTTCTCTCCTCACTTGGCAATATCACTTTGTCTAACAGTACTTGCTACTTAAATTTAATGAAAATGTACCTCTCTCTGACTTTTTTCCATGCATTTAAGACTTCTTTTGTTTGTGTTTTAAGTAATACATGAGAAAGTAAAAATCTCATTCATTTACAAAATAACTGGGAATAATGAGCGTTTGCAGCTTGCTACTGAAGAAATCCATTTCTGAGTGTCCTGCTGTGACCCATTCCCTTTTAATAGAAGAAGTTGCTTTTGGATGGGTGCCTAATGCAAACATATTCCTGCACTGCATAAACAAATGAGTAGATAGTTGCTTTCCAGATCTTCAGTGCTTTTGATACTTTGAGTTATAATCCCCAAGGAATAAAGTGAGCAGAACACAGTCCAAGAAATACAGGCTGCTCTGATCTTTAGAGAAAGTTATTTGCATCCCCAGATACAGTCATGCATTTGTTTCCTTGGCAGTCATATCTGCTATAATGCTCATTGATTGACACAATACACCAATGGAAACCATCCTTAACTTCATTCCCACTTCTTTCGGTTTCAGAATATAAAAAAAAATTAAAGGAGGACAAATGAATCAATTACCATATTTAAAAATATACACATTTATGTAAGTTTTTTTTAATAAGGGGGGTTTTGTGCAAGGTATGTAGCAGAGTTAATCAGCTCCTGTGGAGCAGGGACGGCCTCCAGGCCACAGCTGGCACATCATCGTCCAGCCTGGCTTTCTTCTGAAGGAAATATGCCCTAGCACAGAGGAAAGAGCAAAGCCTCTGCAACATTCAAAGAGTCCAGACAGATTGACTGTCTCAAGAAGTCTGGCTAATTTGAACAAAGGCAAAATAATCCTATGGGATTGTATTTTGGCCTCATTGAAGTCAGCTTGTCAAACCTCCACAGCTTCTGAGGAGCAGTGATTTTACCCCTGGAGTGCCAGGAGGTGATGTGGCCCAGGATATCGGGTAACACCCAGCTCCTGGGTTCCAGGCCCTGTTTCCAGCTCTTCCCAGTGACAAGTTAGACTCATAGAATCATAGAATGGTTAGAGCTGGAAGGGACATTAAAGATCATCGAGTTCCAACCCCCCTGCCATGCGTAGGGACACCTCCCACTGGACCAGGTTGCTCAAAGCCCCATCCAGCCTGGCCTTGAAGGTTACCCTTCAAGGGTACCCTTGAAGATTACCAGCTTGGTCTCGAGTTCTGTTATCCTTGGCAAGGTTCTTAGTGCCTAGCCTTCATCATTTGTCACTGGGATGGCAGCAATTAGCTTTTGTAAAACGCTTTTAATTCCATGGATGGATAAAGCTGCATAAAACATGATGCTGTAACTCAACCTGAGCTTTGGAGCCCTTTACTGTAAGCCTGACAAATGACCTAACCTGCCCTAGTGCCCCAGACCTGCTCTAGGTGACCCTGCTCTGGCAGGGGTTTGGACTAGATGAACTCTGAAGGTCCCTCCCAACCCCTATCATTCTGTGATTCTGTGAAACTCTGGTAAATTTGCATCTTACATGATATTTTATCTACCAAGTGGTTTGGCTGGTGATTTCCTTCTGCTCTTGGCAGGGGCTGATATTGTTGGAACTCTATGGAACGGCTGCATCTTACCTAAAACCTACAAGACTTCTGATGGTATTCCTAGACCAAGTTCTCAGCATCATAAATGCAGTTGGTAACCCTTTCCTGATCCCTGCATTGCTTTGAAAAAATTCAGCGAAACTGCTGCTAAAATCTCTCTTGTCACCAATGGGATTGCTTGTAGGGAAGACAGTGACCACACAATGCCATTGGCTCCCTCAGCACTGCATTTGAGTGCTACGTGCTCTCATCTAACAGGCACCTAAGGACAAAAAGGCGGCAAAATCAGTGCTGGGAAAGGGAAGAGAATTGAGGTGGTCTTACCAAGGGGATGTGGAGAACAAAATCTACCAGACCTGGGTGACCGCAAGTCCCAGAAAGCCTGCCACTCGTGGGACAGCACCACAGATGCCCTTTTTCACCCCAGACTTTCCGTCTGCCACATGAGCCACTTTATATGGAATTGTGTTTGCTGTGGAATTCTGTTTCTTGTGGGGAAAAGCTATTAAAACACTTTTAAAAAATATTTCGCCTCTGTTCAGTAACCAGATGTTTCACAAATGCACATCTGGTAACACACAGCTGACATCAGGGAGCTGGATGGCTCTGAACTGAAGAAATGGTTGTACAATCGCCTCCTCCCCCTGAATTGTTTAAGTTCATTTGTTTGTCCCCTTTTTTCCCCAGCCAGAATAGACATAATTAATAGAACTGCTGGGCACTAGCCTGGCAGAAGAGCTCACAGCTTGAACTTGGCTGGCTCATTTCTACACAGCTTGGTGTTTCATGAGGAAAGATACACAAACAAGAACAGACATTTCTAGTGCAATGTCCAGAAAACTGGTGGGGCCTGACAATATGGCATCTCAGAACATCCCAGTCAATCTGGTGTCCTGTGTGCAAACAAATTAAGGTTAGCAGATGCTAAAAAACTTCAGCATGATATGCCAGATCTCATGGAGGCTTTGATTATGCCCCCAACATTGACCTTATCGTGCTCTTATTAAAGCCAGCGATAAACTTTTGTCAGTGTCAGTGACAAAAGCCCTCACTGACTTCGCTGTAATGCCCCCCAATACTCCAAGGAGAATATCATTTGAGTTGTGAATGACAAAAGGCAGACTGTTTGCTACAGGTGCTTAATAGAAAAAAATGGCCCAGCCACCTGACTCGGAAAAACAGGTCTTCTTTTAGAGGGCAAGGGAAGTGAGAGGTGCCTCGCTACAGAGTCCTGGGATCTGGTTGAAAATTGTGCTGTATAACACTTCTCTGTATGAAACAGCATTGGGAAGGTGAGTGAGAACCAGCCTGAACACAGCTCACACTCACCACATGCAATAATTCCATATCCATATCACACCAACGTGACAGCAGGTAAAACTAAAGGCTGTCCAGCCACGTTTTCTCTGAGCTCTGGAAGATAGTTGTTTTGTCTACAGCAACCTTCTGAGTATCTTCATTTCCCTGTCCTGGGTATGACAGCAAAACACAGCCTTGGTTAGCCACAGATATTTGAAGTACCCAAAATCTGCTGATAATCACTGGTTTAAGTAACTGGAGATCTTTAGCCTCTGCCCTAACATGGATACAAATGTGCCTTTACAGGTATATTACCCTGTTATTCTTCAGTCCTCTTCTCTTCTCGCCTGGAAGACTCTGGGCAGTTTCCCAATATCTCAGGCTTTCATTCTGAAATAAGTTCAAACGGGTCCAACGCAGAGGCTTCAAGTAATTAAGATCTGGGATATTTTTGCTTATTTGAAGACAGAGGAGCTGAAGTTCAGCAAGATTCAAACTTCTGCCATTGCTGATGCATCTTCCACGGAGCTGGAAGCAGGGTCAGTTCATAGCAGGGGACAGGAAACGATCCTCTCATATTCAGGGAGGAATTATTCTCAGTAGAGAATTAGGTTTTAACCACAGAGCGGATGGGACTGGCGCTTGCAAGACTGGGGTCCAGACAGACCTAACAAGTCTAAACACGGTGCAGCAGTATCATTTACTTGCATTGAAGATGTCCACAGAGGCACAGTGAAGCCAGCCAAGGAGAAGTCAGGCTGCCATCATACACCCCGGTAACCGTTTATGGTCTACATACAGTGCTTAGCGATGAACATCCACCCCAAGATCATCTGCCACAGACACAAAAGGACAGGGCTGCTACAGGACACCCTGATGTAGCTCCAGCTCCATATCCTTGACTCATCTTCAATCCAGGTTTCTTGAGGGAAGCTGAACAAGACAGTTCTCCAGGTTGAGGACCACGGCATCTGAGCCAAGTTGGGGTGCTACAACCATCTACGATGAGAAGCTTAGTGGAAAGTTAAGTTGATTTCTGGCAATGTTGTTTGAGCCCTTGAATAAAAGTCATGATAATCTGGTGTTCAGTGAAGGAAAAGGGTCTCAAATCTAGGGCTCCTCCAGTATATGCAGCCAGGAGTGATGTTTTGTGAAGAAATTAAGGAAAAAACATAGCAGGCATTAAGATGAGGCACTATTGCTGCCCAGGCCCTGTGATGTCAGGGTATTGCCTGCCCTAAATGAAAACCATGAAGTTAATTAGTGAATGAGCCGTGGCAAGAATGAGCAAATGTTGGATAACTGTTTGAACTGAAACAGTTTCTTGCTTTGAAGATGTTTCAGAAGCCTTGGAAATAACTACTCTTGTATGAATGGAAAGTCAGTCTCCCTCTGTATCTTGTTACTGTCCTTCAAGATATTTTCATGCAACAGAGGTACGCAGCGCTTGCAGAAGTGAGACTAGGACATGAGGAGGGAACTACCACATTTGCTATTTTTATAGCAAATTTTAGTTATTTCCAAAAGCAACTAGAACATTCAGAATGAAGAACAAGGCAACACATAACACCAAAGCAGAGCTGCTTCTGTTCTGCTGTCCCTAATTCACTGTATTCTTCATTGGCACATAATCGTGCATCTGCAGCCCAAGGGTTGTTCTTTAACTCCCAGGACTGCTGCCATTTTCCATCCTGCCAGCCAAATGAGCACCGCGTGAACTCTGCCTCAGCAAGTGAACTCAATAAGTCCTTTTATTCTTCTCTGACCCCACTAAAACGGTTGTTAAAGCTACCCACCGTTTGTTCCCTGCGAGTATTTCATGCTTTGGTTTCTCCTGACTCCTGTAGCTTTCCCTCCTTTCGTCCCCGAGAAGCCAAAGCAAGAGACCTCCCTTCTGCAGCCCCACTATTTGTTCCCCACTGGAGATCTTTCCCTTTTGATCGCTTCTGTTGTTCACATCCACGGAGCCTGCTCTAGAGCAGCAGATCAGGAGGCAGCGTTTTCCCCCCACCCTCCACTGCAGAGCTCAGTGCTTGGCTAATGGAAGGGGATGATGTCACGCTGGCTGCTCTTTATAAGGCAAATTAAAATACATCCTGTCTCTTCGGATGCTGCTTTTGAAGTCCGCAACCTATCAGGAATCAAGAAATGGGTTAAAATCCAGCAGTGCGCTCCAACTGTACCCAAATCTACTGATAAATCTTTGTAAAAATCACACAAACCTACCGCCCTGACCTGCAAGCCACACCGAGGACCCCGTGGCCACGAGCCCACTTGGCTTGTGAAGCTGTTAGAGGTTGGAGGAGCCACAGAGCGCTGCCTTCGCTTAGTGGCTTTGCCCTGGCTCCCTCCCCCGTGTCACCTTCAGCTACTTGTGCCTCGGTTAATCAGCAGTAAACGAAGACAGCGTGTACCCGCCTGACGAGGAGGGAGCTCATCTGCGAAACCCAGGCAGAACTGCAGTATTAGCCACTGCAAAGTAACTTATTAGGGCTGAAAAACACAAGTAAATGTTCATGAGAAAAGGAGAGCCAAATCCTCTGATTCATAACTCAGAGGCAATTTCACAACCAAGAGGTAATTTGATTCAGCTCATTTAAGCCTTATTTCTTGTTTAATTCACCTGAGTCTTTCAACTACAAGGCTTTGGATTTTTTTAATTCTCTCTCTTATCGTTTGTTCTGTGAAATCAAAGGAAATTTATCTCAACTGAGAGTATTAAAAAATATACCGTTAAAAGACAAAAGGCTGGAATGAAAATTTATTGTTTCATTCCAGTGAAAGAGAACAAAGTCACTTAATCATTTTATGAAATCACGAAATTCAGATCAAATTATTCACTCAGAGCAACTGTTGCTGATGGGCTTTTTCGTGACTGCTCAGAAGCAAGGCTTTCTTTACAAACACTGCCATCTTACCCCGGTTAGTGGGGTGGCCTGCTCTCCTCGTTCCAGCAGGACAATGCCCAGCGCTCCCCAAGCTGTGTGCTGCTGCTCACACAGATTTCCTTTCTTCACCCCAGGACCACGCATCACCTGATGTCTCTGCTCCACACCTTACCCCCAGTACAATTTGTATCAGCGGAGAAGGACAGACATAAAAGACCTGGTGTGAAATCCTAAATCCTCAGCTAGCTTGTTCTGTTTTACCCCCACTGCAGCTGAGAATGCCTTCAAAGAGAGCCAAGCCCTCAGAGATCAAGACAGAAAACACAGACCATTACTTTAGGACAGCAGAAATCACGGCTATCCGCAGATCCCATTTGAGCTCAACCTTTCATGCCCAAATGGTGGAAAAAAGTTTCATCAATACTCCCTCAAAGATGTTGAGCCAGGGAACTGCGGAAATCAATAGAACCACCCTGAAAACACCACACCAAGAATTATTCCAAGCTGTCACAGCTAGCACAGGTATGTTACTGATGGCACTGAAATACTCAGAGAAGAAAAAGGCAGAAAGAAAAAGTGCCTCTTCAAACTCACAATGCAGCAGAGGTTGGAAAACAATCCCCAGATTCCATTAAGTCACCTCCCAAAATCATGTATCCCGAGCGACTTGAAGACTATTCTATACGACATGGCCAACATGGAAAGCTGCTAGGACTAGAGGTGACTTCATTCACACATGGCACTGTAACCCACCCAAGCCCCAGGGCTCCAGGTACGTGGTTCAGAGCCCACCACGTGGAAGCGAAGGAGTTCACAGCCCCCCTCATTGATTTACTATTGCAGAGGTCAGGAAAGAGATAGGGAGAGAGATGGAAAAATCCCAAGCGCTAGAGGCTGCCCCATGTTTACCTTGGAAACAAGCCGAACCCGTTAGCTGTGGAACTGGGTGATGTCTGACATCCTCCTCCCGTTCACTTGCTAAAGAGAGTGGGCAATGAAACATACACCGTGGAAGTCTGCTCTGGGCTCCGGGGGGAGTTCCCAGGTAACCGAGCCCTGTGGCTGCTCTCTGGGGGCATATCAGCTTCTCGGAGAGATGCAAAGCCTCTCTTCCTGAAGGTGCTTACAACAAATGTGAATGAATCCATGGCTCCACTTCAGATCAGTTTTCCAGCGGCACACATGAAATAATGCAGCCTCTAGACACAAATTTGTCCTTCCGTCCTCCAGGCTGTGTGATACCTGCTTTGGGAAAAGTGTCCATGTGTACAGTGTGGGCGGTGACATCCACAATTTTGCCTCACAGATGTAAAAGACAAGACAATCCAACCAGTATCCACAGACTGTCCAGCAGAAAAGATCCAAGCATCTTCCCTCAACCCAGTCCCCAGCCCCAGAGCTCTTCACACAAAATGCTAACGTGGGCAGCCCTGGACACAATGCTTTTTGACTCATGTTTCCAGAGCTCCCCCCTACTATTTACTCGTCATTTTGCATTCAGTTCTGGGGGAAAACAAATGAATTATGTCTTTTCTAATTTTGCTGCTTTTCTTCAAATTTCCCGGCGTGATCCATACCCCTTAGCTAGCTGTGGTGCAGTTGTCTTGTCATAAAATGGTATGATGCAAGCACAGCAAAGGCTGGGTTTAGGCACAAAGCAATAAAATTCTGAGCAAACCCCCAGATTTTAGGCAGGTGCGTTAGCCCCAGAGATTCCTTTCATTATTATTTAATCATTACATTGCAGTAGCAGACAAAACCCCCAAGAAACAACCCCAGCTGTTCTAGGCGCTATACACCGAGTTCAAAAAAAAAAGATCTCGCCTCCCTCAAGAGTTTGCAATTTAATATAAAAAGCAGGCATGCCATATAAGCAGCAAAGAGGAAGAGGGTAATTGTGGCATAGAATCTCTAGCTGGCTTCAAACTGATTTTAAGAACATGGGGCATAACTCAGTCCATCTCAGCAGTCCGCCTTGCTCACAGGCGCTGCCCAACGGGGCACTAACGGGCTGGGATTGCAGGGTAGCTGCTGAGGTGGGCTCTCCTGCCTGGGGGCAGGTGGACTATCCCTGAAACCCATAAAATAACATAAATGTGTAGTAATTCATATAAAAGAAAAGGGGAAAAAAAAACCACCATGGCCTCTTATTTCTAACTTTCACCCTTGCAGGCCTCAGTCAGGTCTCCGCTCTTCCTCTTGCAACACAAATAGGAAATTTTCCTGGAAAGTGCTATGAAAAAATCTGTGACAGGGTGGTCACGTAAATCTATATGTGTCTCTCAAGTTGAAAGGGAAAATCAGCTGGGGTACTGTCCACTTCTGGGCTCTCCAGTTCAAGAAAGACAGGGAACTGCTCGAAAGGATACAGGAGCGGACCACAAAGATGATTAGGGGTCTGGAGCATCTCTCTTATGAGGAGAGGCTGAGGGACTTGGGTCTTTTTAGTCTGGAGAAGAGAAGGCTGAGGGGGATCTGATCAACACCTATAAATACTTAGAGGGTAGGTATCAAGAGGATAGGGTCAGTCTTTTTTCAGTGGTGCCCAGTGACAGGACAAAAAGTAATGGACACAAACTTGAACATAAGAAGTTCTATCTAAACATGAGTAGAAACTTCTTCACTTTGAGGGTGGCAGAGCACTGGAACAGGCTGCCCAAAGGGATGGTGGAGTCTCCATCTCTGGAGACGTTCAAAACCCAGCTGGACACGTTCCTGTGCAACCTGCTCTAGGTAGACCTGCTTTGGCAGGGGGGTTGGACTAGATAATCTCCAGAAGTTCCTTTCAACCCTATATAATTCTGTGATTCTGTGATCATACACAGCAGTAGGAAAAGCACTACAAATACATGTTCTTATCTAACTGGGTTAAGATTAATGCTGTACAGACAATAAATTACCCAGGAATAATCTGAATTGCTCACATTGAGAAGACCACTCCACTGCTTGCACTCCTTGGTCAGTGCTGCTGCCTGGGCATGGGCCCATGCCACTTGCTGTGGTCACACACAGCACCTATTGTGTCCTGGGGCACCCCCTTCCAGCCAGTGATCCAGGGCAGGCACTGAACAGCTCTTACTTCTGTTTATTTGTTTTCATCTCACTTGCTTTGAGCTCTGAAGCTTTATGATCATATTAAATGCAAATACCAACAATAGAACATAAAGAAAATAACACCAGGAAACGGAAATGAGCATCAATGCAGTATGCTGAACAAAGACTTCTACAGTTTCTGATCCAAACTAAACATTTCAACATCCCTAATAGTTTATGTTTCCCATTAACTGTAACTGAGTCATTTCAGAGCCTCCCGTGAGAGGGACTCTGGTGTCCTAGATGCCCCAAGAGCATCACTACCATATGATGTACAACAGCTAAGGTGAATGCAGACAAATGCCAGTCAGACTCAAATCAAAATTTCATTTCAGCCTCCTGGTGGAGAACCAAAACATCTGCTTCTCCTCACATCACTGGGATGTTGCAGAAGCGATGAGAGCTTCCACAAGAGCCTACCGAGAATTTTCTGCCTTTACTGTTTTTCATTACAATGTTTATGGTCAGGTCATCATTTGTCAGAATGACAGAAATCCTCTACTCATTTGTGGATGGCAAAAAGCCTTATCACAAATGCTGCTACTGAACTCCAGCAAGGAGTCATCAGGCAGAGAAGCAAACTGGGAGTCTTTACAAAGGAGGCCAGGAGCTGCGTAGCAGCTCTTGAAAATGGTTCCTCTGCCTGTCAGAGTCCCCTCTGCCACGGGAGAAGCTACACAGCTGGAAAAATGCACTGGAAAATCCTGAGAATCCCACAGCATAAACTTTCCTTTGATTTTTTGAATATTAAACAAAAACTACACTGCTATCTTTTTTTTTTTTTATCTGTCTTTGCAGCAGAAAATACAATACAGAAGGTAAGCAATATCTTTTCCCTAGAAACACCGACCTTAGGAAGAGTAATGCTCTTATCTGTTTAAGCCTGCATTTCTTTGTTCCTTCTCTGCTGTTTTATTACCTCCTTCTATCAGCCATATCCAATGGCTTCTTAAATTCTGCCTGCAGCCACAAGGAATGTAAGCAAGTATAGCTGATGTAAAATGACATCCATGCCTTCATTCACTGAGCAGTGATTGTCTGTTGAGTACTTGCAGGGAAATTCTTTCTTGTCTTTTTTTTTTTTCCCCAACACAAATCCCAAGGCAGCTGAGGTTACACAACCAGCTTCATACTTAGTTTAAAATATGTCTCAATTTATAAGCCATCTGCAGCACTCATCATTAAATGGGAAGGCCGCAAACAGGAAAACTCACAACAACGATAAATAATCAGGACTCAAATGAGCACTCTAGTTTGAGGCAAGAATCTGGGTTGGTTGATCAAAAAGCTCTCTAAACGGTGCCAGCTCAATGAATGGCACAATCACATCACAAACCACTTGTCTGGGGCAAATGGCCCACTTTCCAAAGCCAATGATACATTTTCTGGCTCAGGAAAGCCCCGACTTGCAAATGATTAGAGAGCAGGAGAAGTATCATTAGATGCTTGCCCTTTGCTTTACTCTCCCTTAGGAATCTGCTTTGGCATCACTGTTGGAGAAGAGACACAGAGGTTGGTGGGCTTCTGGCCTGACCCTGTACAACCATTAATTCATTTACTTCTATCCCTATTCAGGCAGGAAGAAATTTGTTGCTATGTCAGGAAGGCTTGTTACTGAAAAAAAAAAAAAAGCAAATCAAAGAAATTAGATTCTCCATTTAGATCTGGATGTGACCAAGTTAGAGACTGCCCTGGTATCGTCCACAGACTAAAGCACTTCCCACAATGTCTAAACGCATTACAGGATGCAGCCAGGAGTGATACCACCAAAAGGAAATGCTGGACTCGTAGAAATTGCAGCCTTCATCTTTAAGAATATATAAAACCAAACACATTTATATCCCATGATTAAAATTACAGGACAAGTGGCATTTATTTGTTTGGATAGCAAAGACTAGGCAACTTTAGTCTCTCAAGATTTTCACCAAAACATGTTGATTGCCTTTGGGATTTAGATGTGCAGAAGTTTTTATGATTGCATTTCAAGGCACATTATGTGCTCTGGAGAAGCAGAATAATTTCTTTATATTTGTGAGGCCCCAGAAGGATTCTTAGATTTTTGAAATTAGAGATGGAAAGATTTATCTTTCCCGTTGATGACTCCCCCACCAGCACAGAACTGCCTACTAAAGCATACTGCCAAGGACTCATGGTGTCTAGTTTGGGGTGACAAAGCTCATATCTGGGAGGCAACTCCAGAAATTAAAAGGTTTCACTGTTATAGACTGATCATCAACATAACTGGTCCTTATTATCAGCTATTGTTTATTAATTCGACCTTTTTTAAAACTCTTATCCCTTCCGATGATTGTAGGAAAATTGCATAATTTCAGGTACACATGTAAAAGAAGCCCTTGTTTCTGAATTAAACCACTACAATAGAGCTGGACAGACTTGTGCTCAGTGGTACCTTATTTTATTAATAAATTCCTATTGAGGTCATTAGGGTTCTCCATACAGTAAAATCAGCAGGCTTTGGCCCTCGGAGCTCTCATGCACGAGGAATAAATGAGAGAGCACTGGAGCAGAGTCTGCTCTTGCACTTTTGTCTAAGCTTTTTGTTGTTGTCATTACATTCCTTCAAATCTCTCATGCTTGATTAAAGAAATTTCTCCTTGGTTTTCCGTTCTGTTTTTATTACGCTTGTAGATAAAAAGCCTTTGCACGGCAGGAAGAAGAGCAACAATTTGCCAACTCAAGCTGCATTTACCATCTGGTACCCAAGAACTCAGCAGACTGCCTGCTCCATCAATGCAGTAATATTATGTTGCTTTAATGACCCTACGCTCAGATTGGAAGATAAGCGAGTTGGACTCAGATGACAGATAGGGACATTCACCTCCCGTAATAACCAGCATTTCCTCAGCTGTTGTCACCAATTACCACAGCATTGATCACAGACTGATAACAAAAGGTAGTATAATTTCAGAAAATCAGCTTTCTCTGCTTTTTCCTTTTTGTGCCTTCTCTAATTGGGTTTAGAGGGCTGTGGTGCCAGATGGGTACAAGCTGTGCCGAATGAGACGATGGAGCCCCATTTCCCTTGAGAAGGGAGGTGGGGAGTAGGGGGGGGCAGCACCATATTCACACCACTGAAGCCAACGTTCCCAAAGGAAACACTGATTCTGAAAGCTTGGTGTTGGACACCTTGAATGAGACGTATTGTCCAAAGGAAGATGCTCGACATATTACAATAAATGACAGTGTGATTTTTGAAACCTGGCTGGTCGATGATTGCCTCTGCTTCTGCCTCCAGTGGGTCTTATTTGCTGGAAGCCACGTCCTTCTCCTCCTCCAATCCCATGGTTACTCATCACCTTTTGCTGCGGCGAACAGGGAGTACCTTGCACACTGCAGTGTATTCAAAAATCAGCTTCTATTTTCAAGGGCAAGGATGACAAATTGAACGTGGAGCAACTGTTAGTTTTATGGATAAACTATGTGCCTATAGTAGAGGGAGGGGACACTCGGCGCAGGCTACTAGTATATCACTCACCACAAAGTGATAGCAACAACAGCCACTGGCAACTGGCAATTGATCTTCCCCAGGGGCTGTAGGAGCCTAAATAATGAAAACAAAGTATTTGGGGTTCATGCAGAAAGAGGTTTAATAGATCGTGTTGCCTTGGACTTGCTGGATTTGTACACAGAAGTGTCTTCCTTTAATAGATAAACATGGGAATAATCAGAGGATCATAATTTTTGGAGACTAAAACAAAGCCTATGAAGGCTTGCTGCCCAGCCAGGGCATACTGCAAGTAAAACTCCCTACCCCAGTCTCTGAACTTACCCAATGAGAGACCAAGCAGGAAAGGCGGGCTGATTTCCAGGCTGTTTGCACAGCTCCCATATCACACATGTACTGCTGAAGGATGGAATCCAGCAGGGGAATCTAGAGGGAATGAACCGCAGCTGTCCCCAGTCAGGACATCCCCCTGGAGACCACTGCTGATGGGCACACTGGCCAGCTCACAGATATCTAACGCCAGGAGGAAAATCACAAACATTTCTATAGAATATGGGCAAGTCCTTTACACAGCATGAATCATAAATTAACCAGTTGCATTTTGCCACATGATAAGGAGAAGAAAATATAATGGTTATATTTCAAGGACACTTTTATCCAGAGCTGTCACGGCAATTTCTTCCACTGTAATACATTTACTAAAAGAGTAATAAATAAAAGCTAAAGGGAAGGATACTCTCTGTAAGCAGGAGTGATGAATTTTGAGCCAGAAATTAAATCTTGGCTCCCACCCAGAGGATGGCCACCTTCACAAGCTTCTACAGGAGTTTTACAAGGGAACCCACAGTCTAAGTGAGGTGTTCCTGATACACCCAGCGATGGCAACAAAGATAAGCTCCACAGTGAGATATCTGCATAGCTCAGCTATGGAAACAGCCACAAGAAGTAGGATGTGGTCCAGGGAAGGGCTCTGGAGAAGGGATTCTCCAGCAACAGTGGCAGCAAACTGAGTGAAATATCACTGCTTTTAAACACTGCACAAGAATATGCAATTCCGATTGTTATGTACTTCCTACTCGAGTTTCCTAAATACTATGTGTTACTCAGCCGTGTATGTTTTATAACATCAATGCTTTAATTAAAATGTGATCTCATTTATGCCTTGGAGGAGCCTGCAGCTCTGTAAGGACCCTGTAGGATTCAGCCACTGCCCCATCGGTCAGGTGACAGTGTGGGCCTATGGAAAGTGCTGTGCTCCCGGAGATATCCAACTGCCCACCACCAAACGGGGCTGCTGCTTCCTTGGCCATCCTCACTGGAAAGGGGAGGTAATGCCTTCTCATTAATCTATCTCACTGGATAAAAGACTGTGGGAATAACTCCAGTCCTGACCTTGACTCCCAGGCCTGGAAGACAGCTTTTTAAAGTTAATTGAAAGAATCACCCAGACCTCAAGCTGCTTTGTTACCAGTTCCTAACAGACAAATTGACTATACCAGAGCGAAATGCAAGGCACATTAAAATATTGACATTTAACTATTGTTGCTCCTGCTAAAAAAAACAGGAGTATTTGAGATCCTTAACATCTAAATCCTTCCACCTCAAACAGTGACTGAACAGCAGAACACCCTAGAGTTGTTAAGATTTTTTCCTTCGTAGCCTTGTTACTATGAAATTGTTATTAGAGAAAAGTCATTGGGGAGAAAGAGATGTTGCTTAGTTTTCTGTAACAGGAACTTATTCAGAAGATAAATTTGAATTATTATCTCTTCCATTTTTTTCTAGTATGTTTAGTGACGTTCTGCCCACAGAAAAAAACGGATCTTTCTTGATGAAAGAATGAGCTGTTTGAAAACAAAAAAGCAGATCAAAGAGGAGAGCAGCTCGGTGATGGAAGATGTCATCCAGAGGAGGAGGATAAAAGCTAAAATGCTGCTGATCGAGGAAGCCATTTTTGTTCAATTCCATGTACACAAGATATAACCAGGGCTCACTTTCCACTTATCTGTTCATTTTGCAGATTGTCCAAGGCAGTATTTTTCAGCCCGCCTGTTGAAGCCATATCTTCATCTCTAACACATGCATTAGCCTGTGCAATGGAAAAGGGATCTCACATGCAAACAGGAATGCTGTTGCCTGGAAAGAGGGATGGTTGGAACCCCTCAGCATCAGAGACACTGATTTTGAGGCTACAGCTCAAGATAATACCACATTCTTAGTACATCTTTGGTCTCAAAACACAAGTGTTCTCACATTTATATTTGCTGGGCTCTTCACGAAGAGACCCTCTGTGTTGATTCACGTGGCCATGCCTTGTTCCTCCCCTCTGAGCTTAGCCACGGCACAGGGACACTTCCCATTTTCAAACCTCCCTGGAAAACTCAACTTTCCCAGGCTTCCTCAGGGAACCTAGCTGATCTGTATTTACAAATACCTACGTATGTCTTCCCATCCTTTCCTAGGTGTTCTTAAACAAAGCTCCTCAGAACAGGGACATTCTGTTTATATTATAGCAGGCATCTAGCAAGACGTTATAAGCACTTCCATAAAACATGAAAACCAGTGAAATATTGCTTATGCTGGGTGTCTCTTCCCCCCTTGGCCTAGCCATTTAGCATGCTTAGGCTAATTACTGATAGGTCCCCTAAACCTAAGTCATACAGTGTTGACTTTCAGAGCTCCAAATATGGACTGTCGATACCGATCTGGGTCTACTCGCTTTGCTGACTGAATGTCATCTCTAGACCCATCACAGAGCAGCAAAGGGAGAAGAACCTAAAATGTGGGTGCAGGTCTGAATTTTGACCCACCCTCGTGTTCTTTTAAATCATTCTGGAAAGAGAGAAATTAGAACATAGGAATTTGTCTGGCTTTTTTTTTGGTGTTCACAGTCATTATACCAAGTAAAACCCATTGGAATCCTGGCAAGTAGAACCTTTCTACAGATGATGCTTCTAAACTGGAGGTTACCAAGGCTTGAATGTAATTATCAGGCTCAACCATGTAACTGAAACCAGTTCTTTTCCCTTGAACTCCTATGCCCCTGTAACAGAAACCCTCCTTATTGTAACATCAGTGTTTGGATTGTGTAACAAAAGTTAGTCAAAGATGAACAAGAGGTTTATAAAGATTGGTATCGCAATTTCCAAATTAAATGCTAGGCAACAAGCTGCATGAAAATTAATGGATTATCTGGGTTCACATGCTAAGTCTCTAGCAGAGTCTAACTAAATCCAAGTGTCCAAACTTGAAGTAACCGGTTCTAGTCATTGGCTTATCATTACAAACAAGGCAATTACTGGCTTACAAGTGTATCTGCAGCCACCTATGAAATGGATTTCATGAGTAACCTACACAAAATCGACACTACCTGCATTAGCTGGGAGTAAAAATGCCCTGTCTCCTTAGCAGTATCCATTGAGGTTTGAGACAGGACAGAGCCTGGTTATACAACCCTTCTACTCAGGGCTGCTGCTGAAATATGACTTCACATCGTTCACTTTTGCTATGTGGCCTGGAAATAATTGCCTGGAAGAAGATGGCTTAATTTTTTATTTTTTTTTCCTACAGAGAGAGCAGTTCTTCTGAAAAAGCAGGAGCCCTTGCTTTAGTCTGTGTCCAAAAGAGGGTTATATAAAACTCGGTATCAGTGTATGTGGTGTTAAGGGATGGTTTTCTAACTTCTTTGGGATTCAAGCAGTTCTCCACGCACCTGCTGTGAATCTAAACAGAGCAGCATTGCACTGCTGCAATGCCTGACACAACGTGGAATGAACAGCGGCACCAAAATAACTTCTTCTGCAACAGCCAAAGCAAGATAGAAAGGAGGCAAAGGCAGAGGGCATTGTAATAACCTCCTCAGGCTGCTACAACAGTGGCATCCTGAGAGTATTCTGACTTACACCAACTACCAAGGCTCCTGGACTTCACCTTGCTGATTTTTGTTTAACGAGAGATTATATCTGCATCCTCTAGTACTTTCCTTTATTCAATCTGCAAATACTGGAAAATACTTTGGGAAAACTCAGTTCTGTATTTCTGAGTGGAAGAAGTAAATCGTAAAGGTCTTTAAAAATTGGTAGGATTTATGGTGATTTATGGTTAGTTTCAGATTCCATTTGTCTCCCGTAAGCGAAGAGAAATATAAGCCTTATTGTGGTTTTTTATTCTATTCCAGGAATAAGCAACACATAGCAGATTCCAGCTACCTTGACCTGCGATTTGTGGGAGACTGTTGGATGGAGCAGAGTAAAACTTCATCTTTGGCTCTCGCAATTATAAAGCAACGCATTGATTAGTAGTGGAAGAATTAATAAAACGGGAAAATCTTAAGAGCCCAATAATTTCTGCTTCTTGATTTTCTACCCAAATGCATGATCAGCCCCTCACTGGGAAAACCAGTGCTGGGGACAACCAGTGGGAAATGGCTTCCTGCATAAAGCAAAGCTGTTTGTCCGTGTAAAGGCAAATGGCGAGGTTCTTCGGGGACCAGACATGAATCTTGGACACAGTGGAGCAGGGGGTCCTACCAACGAGCCCGCAGCTGTCAGTGACAGCGGTCTGGGGGTCCGTAAGGAGTCCCCATCTGCCCCCCACTGCAGACTGACCCTGGCCTCCGCACCGAGGCCTGAGCTGGACGCAAGCTCCAGGGGACAAAAAAATGTGAAACATCTCATTTAATCAGTCAATCTCCTCCTCCCTGCTTGCATGTTTCTTGATAACAAACAGTTGGAAAAGTTATCAGAGGCATTTGTTATTGAAAATTGTTTGTGTTTAAAAACCCCTTCGTAAAGAATTCTTCGCTGCAGCTCAGTGTGAGGAATGATAACTCCAAGTCACGTGGGGTAGGGTTTTTTAACACTTAAATGGTTGTGTGTGACTCCTGGTATCAGGCTTCTGCAGCAAGATTACGGGATTGCAAGTTAAAAATTCATCTCTTGTGGATCAACTGCTACATTAAGTTCAAATGCATCTTTCCAGCAGATTTTCCTACCAGGAAAACTAACAACCTACCATCTACTAACAAAACAAACTCAGAACAGGAGTAAATACAATCTAAACAAATTCATTACAAAATGTAAATACACATTCTTACTTTTCCTTTGTTTCTCCAAGCCGATGGCAGGAGCCATTTAACATGTCTGAGTTGGCCAAAACAGAGAAACTAATACACGGTCATATTTCCAAGGCTTCTTTGACATATCTCCTACGTGTTATTCCCATTATTCCCAAAGCATGGAGACTCCAGCACACAGTCCCCTCTCGGCAGCAACACTGCCGAGATGAGAGATTTGTTTGTTTCTCTCAGAAAAGGCAGAATATTGCAGTTTTCCCTCCCACAGGAACAGTCTGATTTACCCACTCCTGGCTGCACCTACCACCCCTCGGAAATTACCTGTGCAAATATTAAGCGGAGAGGAAGGGCAGCCTGAGCCTTACAACTTGCTGTCATCCCAGCCAGAGAGCACAGACCCCACTGGTGACATGCCGGTGGCCCTGGCACAGAGCAGAGCAGCTCCTTTTGGGTGACCACACACCATAAAGCACAGCACTAAAACCGGAGCCACTCAGCAGCACCAATCTGGCCTATTTCCAATTTCTTTCTGAAAGCCCCATAAACTGAGCGGTTTAGTGAGGAGGAACACTAATGTTAATGAGAAAAGGCCTTTCTTTTTCGTGTTTCTTCTCCTTTCTCAGATAGATGGTAGAGGAAGCTGCAGCATGTCCCTCTTGCCTCCCTCCCACTCCTGACTGCAAACACGAGCCCTGAGCAGCAGGGGCTGCAGTGTCCTGGGCACTGACACCAGTGTCCTGCTCCGTGTTTTTCTGGGGTATTCACGCTGGCAAGCCTGCCTCTGCTTCTGGCTGCAGACCTGGCTCATCATTCAGGCTGCTTAAGCCTTCCAGAACATCGTTTTCTTTTTGCTGGCTGATTAATTTCCTTGCTTTCATCTGTTTCCAAACAAAACCCTTGCTTAAAATCCTCCCTGGGACTTCTATCAGGCAGTGCAGGAGGGAGGATGCCCCTTTCCTGCTCTGACCTTCCCAGCACTGCCATGCCAGGAGAGCGGGGCCGTTTCCATGCTCTAAGAAGACAGAATTGCCAAGAAGCAACAGTGCTACCCAGCAGCTCTGTCACCCTTCCTGGAGGCACCGCTCACACCTTGGGCAGTGGAAGAGGACAAGAGCCATGCAGTACACAAAGAGAATGAAAATTCTCTCTCTCCATTGCAAAGGGTGACTTTTTTACACCCAAAAAATGAGATGTGGTTCTCTCTTCCTTGGGCCACGTACCTACAAATGCTATTCTTGGGTCATAAAACCAAAGAGTTCCAGCCACAGTGTTTATCTCTGAGCTGCAGTGAAAAACTAAATCAAACGTTAGTGAATGGACACGATGAAGTTTGCATGGCTGTACCTGTACATCAGCTGCCACAGCAAACATGCACCTTCTCCACCACCCGTCCTCCTGCTGCAACCTGCGTACAAGCCTGGAAATACTCTGGTCAGCTTGTCATGCCGCAAGACGGAACAGGATGTAGGTGACCAGATTTTCCTCACACTCCCGATTCTGAAGATAGCATAGAGTCACAGAATTACAGAAAGGTTTGGGTTGGAAGGGACCTTGAAGATCACCAAGTTCCAACCCCCTGCCCTGGTCAGGGACACCTCCCACTAGACCAGGTTGCTCAAAGCCCCACCTAACCTGACCTAACTTCACTTCACCGTTTCCATACTATTGGTGCAATACAGTCTGCCCCACACTGATAGCATCCAAGGGTGACAGAAGATTCAAATTTTTACACTTTGGGGAGTTCGCATCTAAAACGACATTCAGATCTAAGCCAATGTGAAATCCAGAAAATGACTCTGATTCAGACTCCAGTGATAAAATCTCTGCCCTTTGCTTTCTTGTGAATTTTAACATAGGGCGAAGCCTACATAAAATGTAGCTGCTTTTCACAGCTTTATTTTAAAGTTTGAAAACTTTTATTCCATTTCAAAAGAAACAGAGGGTGATAAGCTGTCTGTTGTTCTCTTTCCCTAAGGAATTACTTCAATTGAGTTCAGCAGTAGACACAGTAACCACTGTTGGCTTGGACAATCCCTGTAACTCATTGAAAGTCAGAGTCAGGTTCCTGACCCAAACTTTGCAGCTGGCTCTTGTCTCTGGCAGGGGCATAGACCAAAGCCCAGGGTTTGAATGCCTTCGACGGGGGAAGACTTCGATCAGGAATTATATTTGGAATTTACTATTCAGACCCACCTTTTACTAGTATTAATTTTGAAAATCACGTTCTTCAAGGCCTCAATAGTGACCCTGCTGTGCTATAGGGTAAGGGATCCTCTTGCAGGTTTTGGTATTCAGGTATGTGGAAGAAATAGGCCTTCTGCATTGGAAACAAACTCAGGTAGGCAAAAAGGCAGACAAAGCCATTGCTTCTCAAGACTTAGTCCTTCAGTGTCCCAGTCTGGCCAGCTGCCTTCCCCAGCCCATATCCATTCAGCAATGGACTCAACTGCACAGTGATGGTGTGAACATCCCACTGGGGCATAGTCAAAAAAAAGTTGTGGACAGTAACCTCATGAATACTCTCTTCTGCTATTACTGAAGATGGGGAGACTATAAAATTCAGATCAAGATTTGGATTTTGAATGCTAAAGAATTTCTTCTGCCTAACCACCAAGTCATATGCTTCAGTTAATGGGTATATTATTGCTTTACAAGTGAGATGTCTTCATAGAATTGCCATCAAACAGGCACTAAGCTATGCCATTCCTATTTATTGTGCCCAGGAACTGTTTACACAGTAGTTCATACACATATATTTATTCTGAGAAGCTTTGAAATTGGCCAGAGGCTGAATGTTTGCAGATGGGTTTTGTAAGGTGGGATAGCTTAGCGCCTGGCTGGATACAGGGCTGCCCACAAACACAGCCTCCTAGGGGTCCCAGTTTTGCAAATAAGAGTACAAAATGTCAAACAGCAGAAGAACAGGATGCAGTGACAAGCACGGGCGACTGTGAGCTCACAGACCTCCCTGCCCCTTCGCAGACCCGCTCCCCACCCATCCCCCTAAGCTTGCTTATTAGTGGCGCATTTCACTTTTAAGAAAATAGAAAATTATCAAATAGAAATTTCCACTTACTTGGCACATTGCCCCGAAAACCAAAGATCTAAGGTGCATATTCAACAGAATTTAAACTGAGCATTAAATTGGATGCAGCGCTCAGTCTCATCCTGCAAAGCAGTGATCCACTCACCCGCAGGAGTTTCTATTTCTGTGCTGCTCGGGATAACAACAGATGGGACCCCTAATTCAAAGGACCATCTCAAGGCTAGAGGCAGCAAAACTGGAGCAGAATGCAAAAAGCAGGGTTGTTGCAGATGTGGGGGAAAAATGTGTTTTTTCAGCTGAAAAAATAAAAAAGGATGGAGTCCAGATGGCAGAGGAGGGTACCCTGGATTGCTGAAACATCTCAGATCCCACTGTATTTGCCTCCCTCAAAACCAAAGCCACTGGCTTCTCCAAGAAGGCCAAATTAAATGTGAAGGCAAAAGAGAGGTTTTATCCAGAAGCCCAGGAGTTGGGTATGGGAATTTACTACCCAGCTCAGAGAAAGAAACTTTGCTTCTGTGCTACCAGTACTGCTGGTTGAGAATTTTCTGCCAATGCCTTCTGAAGGAAAAGGCAGTCATTTTTATTTCATTTTGACCAGAAAACCAAAATGAAAGGTTTTGTTCCAGGTTTTGTTTACCCAACTGAAACACTTCAGCTAACCCATTTGAAAACATTTAATTTTAGGTCATTTTTTGATTAATCTGTCTGCCTCAGCTACCACACTCTCAGAGAACTGGTATCTCACATCCTTCCTTTCTTTTCTCCTACCCCCTTCTTTCTCTGCATTGTCTGCTTGGATTTAGTCTGAGAAGATGCCATGGGATATCCCCCTAGCTGCCCTGCCGCTGGGTACCACGGAGATGAATCCAGCCACAAAGGAGAAGGGAAGCCTCAGGCACTGCCATTGATCCAGCAGATGTGGTGAAATCAAGCTGAAACAAAACTCTTTGACTTTCAGAATGAACACAGGGACCATCTAAATTGATGATAAATTTCAGTACCTTCATTCTTTGTCAAACCATTAGACTAAAACCTACTATTGAAGCACTGGTTTTCCACTGGACTTGAATTCCAGTTTATGAAAAAGCTGTGTATGGCCGTCCCAGTGACCATGCCACTGGGCTGCTCCTCCACCACTCACCCTGGCTGGCTGCACTCTGCTCTCCTGCTTCAGCTCATCTGCCCGAGGTCACTGTTATTTTGGAGCAAAGGGCAAGAGGAGCTCTCTGCCCAGGCTGGAAGCCAACCCTTCCTGACGATTCTCTCACCAACAGGCAGCCAGGAGGGAATAATCCAGTAGGAAGAGCGGGGCAGCTCCAGTAAAGAGCCAGTGGTTCAGTGCTGGACTGGGAACTCTCCCAGCTTGTCCCCAGCAAGCGGAGGGGAGCAACACCCAGGAGTGGTGAGGCCAGAGAGGATTTCTGCTGGGAAAACATCAAGGAGCTCAGCCTACAGAGGAGCAGCAGGCAACTGCGTGCCTCCCCTCGGGCAGCCGTGCTCCTCTGCAGCCACTTTAACCCGGGCAGGCCAAGAGAGCCCAGTGACACCTGTGACACAAGTGGCATCCCAAAACTCATCATTCCCTAAGATTAGCATCTCTGCCATAGGCTTCCAATGTGGCCCTATAAGCAACAGTAAGAAGCCGCACTTTTCTAGTGCTATAATCACCCCTACCTTTCCCAGCACACAGATTCCTCCTCTTCCTTTCTGTGTCTCGATTCCCCTTCTCCATGCCTCTGTCTGATCTGGACACAATTTAGGGAAGGTGAGGAGTCTCTCTCCGTAACGTTAGGATTTATCACAGTGCTGAAAGCACTATCCTAGCATTCCTTAGAATTCTGTGGTTGTATATTTTTACTGTATGAATATTGGCTTGTACAGCATCTGCTCAGCTGAAAATTATCAGAGGAGCAAGAAGACACAAGTTATACTCAATGACTTTTTTTCAAACTAACTTAGATCTGTTCCTTTGCCGCCTGAATATTTTTTTCACATTCACTCTTATAAGCACACAATAAACCTCATGTTAACAAAAGCTGCCACAGGGTTGGGTTTTTTTTTGTTTGTTTGTTCAATGTGCATACAAGTTATATCTAAAAGTATGTGCATTGCAACCAAAGTCACAGTCAGAATACGACTTAAATATTTTGATGTCCCCTAACTGCAATAAAGTACCCGTTGAGCAGCTCTTGGGCTGTTTGCTCTTGCACGTCGCAGGCTGGTGGCCACCAGCACAGCAAGTTTGCAGTGCCCTCTGGAGGCGAGTCCTGGGCTTTGGGGAGAGAGACAAAAGAACAGTGATTGCTCTTATTGGCTTTTTGGGGGGGGGGCTTTTGGGGAATAGGCTAGAAAGTAGGAGGAGGTTCTGATGCCTGGGTTCACATTATCATTTGCAGCCAACAGGATGCACGGGGAGCACTGCATTTCTTGGAAGCACAGTTGATAAAATGAAGAAATCAATCTAGAAATTCAATCCTCTGCTTGATCCTAACTCACTCTCCATCTCTCACCCACGTGCAGTCGGGTGGTTAGAAGCACAGGGGCTGGACTTCCCATCTCAATTCAGTACTGTGTAGCCAGAAGAAAGAGACCCAGGAAAAAACAACTGAAAAAACAAGGAGCCCTTTGGAATCAGCACCACGCTATAGTCAAATTTCATCCACACCGTAAGGAAATTCCTACATGATGCCATTTTCTTCATTCCCATTTTTCATTTTTAAGGAAAATTTTAATTTCTAGGTGCTGTGTGGTACTGGAAGGAGAAGTGCTGCAATGTTAATAAAAATATAGAACTCTTCTTATAGGATCCCTTTTTTCAGCTTAAAGGGGTTTGGCCCAGAAAAGGTCTAAACAAAAGCATCAGAACTTTTTCATCTCAGGCTTGGAATTTTTGAAAATACTCCCATCCTTGATAGCACCCCTGGCTCTCACAAATAAAGGGAAGAAGAAAGAGATTCAGGCCTACTTTAGACACCACTGAAATTTCCTCAGGATATCTGCCAGCATCCCAAATTAAAAGCCTTCCAAGCCTAGAAAGAAACATAACCGAAACTAAGCAGAATATGAACAAAGCAGCTCAAAAGCTGGCATTATTTTGGTTGTTTGGTTATGAGAGCACCACCAGCAGAACGCCTTATTCCCCCCGCCCACCCAGGAACATAAGATGAGAAATCCTGCAGTTCATAGCCTCAGACCAGCTCCCTTACTAGAGATGAACATTTAACTGTGAGCAGAAAACCGACCTTTCACCAGGAGCTTCATGTTTCTGGAGTTTGGAGCTACAACTATCAATTGTATTACAGCCTTTGGAAAGCTGTGTGACAAAATCTCACATAAAACCCTTGTTTTCTCTGATACATCCATGGCTTCTGATGAGTAATTTTTAGCTTACTATATATACCACACCTCTGTAATTGTTATGAGACTAATACATAAATGATTGATGATAACAGCAATCCTTACACTCACTAGGATAACCCATTATAAAATGTCTACACCATTCAAGTGTTTTATTTATAAAATTATAATAATTCTCCCTTTTTTTCTGGGACCATCATGTCTACCTGTGTCCTGTTCATTTCTTTGGGCTCTCACAGAGTACCTGGCACAAGAAATACAGAAACTGAGCTGGTGCTTCTAGATGGTCTTCTCAACAGAGGTAATAGTGAATGTGTCAGAAAACTGTTTGTATGCATCAGTAGAGAAGGGGGAAAGGAAAAAGTGGCAGTTGAGAATGAGAGATAAATACTTTCCATTTATCACCCACTACCATTCAGCTTTTCCTCTCCAAGAGGTTGTAGCATCAATAATCTCAGCAAGTAAGCAATCCAGAGACATTTTCAGTTAAATAATTCATCTCTCTTCTATTCTGATGCAAGAAGTGGGAGACAGCTAGTGACACCAGAAAGGCATCCACTCAGAACGTACATGTGAACCTTCCCTCTGCCAGAGCACACAGACAGGATGAGGAGCTCAGCACGTGCCTTAAACCATGGCCCAGATGGTAACACAAACATCACCTAACTCACTAGCAAAGATAAAATGAGAGACTGTCACAGTCCTCGTGGATCAAAACATGAGGCAGTAGTTCCTTGCCAGCTGAGGAACATCTTCTCCCACAGCCTAGATATATTTTAAAAGGCTGACAGAGGAGGCCTCTCACGTCCACTGCTCCCCATACACCTCCGGGTTGTTTAGGATGCACTCAGATCTACAAAGCAAAGATCACTGTCACAGGATGCACTACCTTCAGCCAGCCTTCCGCAAAGGGCTGGATGCAGCCTCTGTGACACAGAGGAGCACAACTACAGTAAAAACTCTGCCTTAGATAGCTTTACTGCTATTTAACACAATAGATCTTGGCCCAAGGACAATAACATGCTCTTAAGTGGACGAGGCTTATGCCCTACCATGTGCTTCCAGAACCTGGAAGGCAAAGGAAATGGTGCTTTCAAAGAGTGTTTTTCTGCCATCCATTCCATGGGTGAGATAAGCACTGCATTGAGGAGAAGGAAAGTTGCCAGGAAAGAAGCAGTACATGAGTGTGTTTTCCAAAGCCACACTGAACGGACCTCTTACACCTTACTGAGACTAAAACTTAGCAAATGTTCATGCCCATAAAAAATTGTATTAGACACTAAGTAACAACTAATGCCGGGAGCCAACATTTCTCCACTGTTTTACAGGGATTTTAAATCTCGACAAGTGTTACACAATCCCCTTAACCCCACAGTGCCACAGCCAGCACCGACTCAGGATGAGCAGGTCGGAACTGGGTTATCTGAGGTACGATGGAGATGTGCTTTTACTCCCTCCTTTCAACTCCAATCTAAAAATGTGAAATTAAAATTGCATTTAGTAATGGTTTCTGTCAGTGTTGGGTTGACGGTTGGACTAGATGATCTGAAAGGTCCTTTCCAACCCAGGCAGTTTTATGTTTCTATAATTATGGAAGAAATAGGGCTCGGACACGGGAGATGCACGTTAATGGATTTCAAAGGCTACTAAAACCATCCAGAGCAATGAAGAAAACTGTGTGGTGTGCTAAACACAGGCTGGTTTGTCAACTTGTTTCACAGACCTCCTGGGACATAGCAGATATTCCTCAACCACAGCACAGGCCACAAAATTAGCCCCAGTGTGCCACAAGGCAATGAAGTGATTGTGGAAGGCAAAAAGTGTCAAAGCTTCAGAAAGGTTTCTGGAAGCAAATGTACTTGTCTCTGTAGGAGTAATAAGAAAAAAGAAGCAGAGGTCCTGTCACTCAGCACACACTCAGGTTGGAGAAGTTTCTACCCCCCGTCTGGACATAAAATGAAATGCACACTGCATAACTGAAACCATATAAATCACTACCAATGTTTTTCAATATAGCGAATTATGCCAGCTTTATAACCCATGAAGAACAATTATGGATCTAGGAAAGACATTATGATTAGAAAAATAACGGAAGGTGGAACAAAGCTTTCATTCCAGGTGATTGACCAGTTGTCAAGGATAAAACAGTCCTGAAAGAAAACATATCCTATGCTTAGAACAACTGCATGCCCACTGCAAGGAAGCTCAGACAGAAGAGAGGCATGAATAATTGGGGACACTATGGTTTCTCTTGTTTCTGGAAGCCATTCATTTGAATTATTCTGCTTGTTAATGGGAAAGAACAAGTCACTTGAAAATAGCCAGCCTGTCGTGTCGCTGGGATAAGAGTGGAACGGCATCTCATTATTTAATAAACTTACATTAAGTGCTGCACAAGGAGCTGAGTGCTAATAAACAAATTAATAAAGTTGCAGCTTTGTGCTGTCAGACAGAAAGCTGGGCCCGGGAGCACGCAGAGAGCTACTCTTGCCTCTGAGCCCTGGCTTTGTGTCTGAACGTGGTCCCTCCCGTCCTGTGCTAAAAGCACCCTCCATCTGCAAATGAACAAGGTCTGGGAGAAGTCGAGCATAAAACGCTGCTGCTGGGGTGAGAGCACTGGCCAGAACCAGTCCCTACATCTTTTTAGGGTTTCACAGAAGCTGGATGCCACAGCGGTGGGGAGGTTGTTAGATGGACATTAGGCAGCCTGATGTTACTGGTATAACTGCTAAAAGGGGTCCGGCTAAACTAAAATAACAGTAATAATGACATCAATGCTTCCTTTTACTTACCAAAACCATCAAGAAACACTCCCTGGTTCTGAGGATATGTATCAGAAATGCCACTCTAACACAGGAGCCAGTAGTTCCTGCTGGCTGCGGCGAGCGTGTTGGAGAGGAGATGCAGTACTGACGATACTACCCTGCTCAGTTTGTGGCAGCTGGAAGGCTCTAGGCAGGAGGCACAGGAACACACTGGCGTGAAGCTGAATTGCCTGTGACTCTCCCTCAAGACACCCTGTTACCTTTCATGCAGCACAATAGGCTTTAAGGACAATCTAGGCTAAAACTGAAAAAAGCCTCCCTAGGCAAACATTACAGTCAAGAGCTTTCTGAGCTTTCTTCCGCCTTCCCAAGGCATTGTAATGAAATGTTTGACTACAGGTTGGAGTTCCGAGGAAACCATTACACAAAAACGCTTTGCCAAATGTATTTTGGCTTCTGAAGTCCCACTTGTGTTCACAGCTGAGCCCCGGGCTTAAGTGATGAATATGTCCATCGTTACAACAGATGCTGTGGTTTCCAACAGGTTTTCCTGCTGCATGCTAAAGGCGAGAACAACCTCATTTATGAAGACCAATGGCTGCGTTAAAAACCAGTAAGTTTAAGTATAGGAGAAGGCGTTGTCTTGTTTAACACTATACAACATCAGGAAACCAGTCCTGGCAAGGCCATCCATTCTGGATGCCATGCAAAGTGGTGGAAGGGGCTGGTGTTGGAGACTGCACACAGTGCCAGCCTGTGGAGAAACCCCTGCCAATGCCCTCCTCCTTTAAAAAAAAAAAAAAGTTCTGATTATCCTTTGAAGCTCAGCAAAATAATTTTGTATATACAAGGCAAAGTTGCTCTTTAGTGTGCAATAAATGGAAGGTTTCTTTCTTGCTCTTAGCAGTAAATGGGCCTGTCAGAAAGTGTAGAGGGCCAGAGCCATCTGATGACCCGGGGATAAATAAGAGGATGGAACCTCAAGCAGGGCCACAGGTCAGACTGATGTGGGATTCTCTGTCCCACGCTCAGCCCTGATTCCATGCTGCCTCACCAGCTTTAGATACAGTGGGGAAGGTCTGACTCCACAGCAAGGCACTGATCTCCTGAGAGCTGGCTTGTAGCGCTGCAATAACGGGAAGGAGCTGCTACAGACCAGCCACATCCCATCACTGACTGCAGGCTGAAGTTCTTTTCATTTTCGCTCAAAACAGCTTCCCCTTTTCCATCAGAAAAAGATGTATCTCACAGTTGTCTTTCTCCCTCTCCTCCCTTCTGTGCTGTCCTGATATTTCCTTTTCTTGTATAAGCCCTCCACTGACTGCATCTCCTTTGGGAACCATGCTGGGCTGCAGCAGTGCCAAAGTATGTGTCCCCTGGCCAGAAGAGCGTATATGAAAGACCAGAGTCACCACCTTAACCTCCTAGAGCTCACAATTCAGGTCCTGCTTCAATTTATAGACAGCCAAAGAGAACCAAGACCTCATGCTGGTCCTGGGCACAGTCACACGCAAGGAGAACAGATATTTCTGTCAGAGGTTTCTAAAAAAGCCATTCATCGTCTTCTGCTGCCAACGCATACAAAGGTATTGGGATGCCCTGGAGAAAATAGTGCATAAACACAGTTGTCCCTTCCAAGTAACAGGAGTCTGTTTTTTTTTCAAGACAGAAACAACCAAGAGTGCTCTACTTCAGATAGTACAGACTTCTCACATCTTTCAACCTCTTTCAAACCAGCTCTGCCCCAATTCCTGATAGGGAAATTAGGACTGGCATTGATTAGTAAGTCTCAGTTCATTCCCAATACCTTTGCATACACGACGCACTACATGAACAGGGTGTACTTTCAGAGAGTAAAATAAAGAAAACAAAATTACTTATTATTTCAAGAAGCTGGATTATGGAATGTTTTTACCTTCATCTAGACAGAGAAAGGAAACCTTCTTTGTTGCTGAAAGTAAGTCAAATAACTAGGTTTTTCTTTTCTATTGTTTTACATTTCTTTCATTTGCATTTCCTCTAAATATAAAATAATAGCTTTCCATTTGAGATATTATTTGAAGCTTATGTTATCAATATGACTTCACAGATTTCAAAATTATAAGAAACATATTTGGACTAAAATAAATCATATACCAAGACCCAATCCAGCTGAAACAAAATACGTTCATTTCCTTTGGCCAACAAATAAACAGTATTTCTGACTTCCAACAGCAATCTTTAGTTACTGGAAACGGTGCACTGGCCCTAAATGGATGCATGTGCACGGTCATATGAAAATAAAGCTTTGATACACTAGTCAGACAGAAACTCCTTCCATCCTGCTTTATGATGACAAAACCTCTGAAACAGAAGCTTTAGAAAGCCATCAATAAAAACTGCTAAAAATACTTAGCCTTAAATTCTATTACTTTAATAGTTAAAAGGCTGTCTGCAGTCATCAAGTGCAACCGAGCGAAAGTATTACATTTGACATATAACTTTTAACCTTCTCTGCACTAGAGAACTTCAGGGAGCAAGTCCATCAGCAGTACCAAAGATGCATTCCCTTTTCATCCTTTTGCACAGTGCTTTCAGTCACAAGAGTTACATAAGGATGAGTATTAATTACTAAGTGGAAAAAGTCCTAAAAATGAAATCCAAGTGTTCCCAAGCGTTCAAGGGAATGAGTACTTTCAAATGCAGTCTCAAATGAGGAGAGGGGCTCCTTCAAATCATTTCTTTGCAGTTTTGAGGGAATTTGATGTTTACAATTTATACCTTTCAGAAAAAGAGATAAAAAATATTTCTTTCTGTTTCAGGTAGGTGTGAGATCTGTTATTCTGAATTCTCTAGCCATTCCACAAGATTATAACAGAAATGGATGATAGAAAAGACCTGACCTGGGAATGCATAAGTTCAGCAGGAATTTATTTTTTAAAGAATACATTTTTAAATATGAAAAAGGAAAAATATAGATTTGGGGGCTTGCAGGTCATTCTCAAACCAAGAGAAAAAATTCTGCAATATGCCAGGTACTGGCAGGGTCACAAATTCTAAGCAGCTTAAGAGAAACCCAGTTTACCAAGAGTAGATAAAAGCTAATTTCCTGCTAGGAAAGTAATCACAAAATTTGTATTGCAAAAACATTTGTTTTCCCTCTTCCTCGAATGAGTTTTCTGAATCCTACAGCACAAAGTTTGAGGTTTCTACTGTTTGCCCTTACTTCCTATGTGTGCATTAGTATGAATTTGCACTAAAAATCCATTACTCTATAGCTCAAGAATGCAAGGGGGAAAACACTTAATTTCCTCATATCTTTAATATCTTTAATGCTATTTTATGCCATCTATTTTATGTTATGTCTAGAGTTCTGGGTAATAGAAATGACTCATGTATCCCATGCTTTTTCCGGGTAGATAACCTGAGCCATAGTGAAGCTATCTGACCCTTGCACCGCACGATAAACAGGAATGTATTTGCACACTCTGCTAGTGCTGGATGGTCTTTGCACGGGGACAGGTTTTATAGGCTCAGCTTCGAATCTGAAAATGCACTACATCAAGTGGCGCTTTGGGAGGAGCCTGGCAGTTTCAGAAAGCTTTTACAGACTTCCCAAGCGACTGAGCAGCAGTTAAGATACAGCCTGACTCCCGTAAAAGCTCTCCTTTTTCCCTGGTGATGCAGCTACTCCACAAAAGTCAGATGCTGTGGGGTCCCTCCTCAGCAGGTACAGCTCTGAGTGAGGGCATGGTGAAACCTGAGTTGGCTCAATCCCTCTTGTGGCCAAGCTTGAAGGAAGAAATAAAGGTGTGTAAAGTTTTCTAGAGATGTTTTTTAATAGCATTCCCCTAAAATATGTCCATGAGGGAACACGAAGGTAGAAGGGGCTTTGCCTCCCTGTTCGGGTCTTAAAAGCTAGGAGAGCTAATGGGATACACAGAAGGCTAAGGCCAGCGAGGGCGGGAGCTTAGGGGTTTCGTCAGCTTCATTCAGCCAGGGACAAATTTCACACCGGAGTTCACAAGAAACAGGCCACACAACTGCAAATGTCACCTCTTTCTCAGCCAACTGTGAAACCAAAGCTGCTTCTCTAAGATGAACATATATATGCTTTATTTCCATAACAAACACTAAGTGCTCCTCTGCATATGCATGAGGAGGAGGTTGAAGCCGAAGCACTCATCACCCGACGTGTTACTCCCACACAATTTAATGTACCACTGACAGGCACTCAGGCACCATAATGGTAAGTACAACCCAAAGACCAACATGAAACAGAAGCGACAGGACAAGAGGAAATGGCCTCAAGCTGCACCAGAGGATGTTTAGGATGGATATTAGGAAAAATTTTTACACTGAAAGGGTTGTCAAGCCTTAGAACAGGCTGCCCAGGGAAGTGGTGGAGTCACCATCCCTGGTGGTATTTAAAGACAGGTAGACATAGTGCTTAAAGATATGGTTTAGTGATGGTTTTTGTCAGTGTTAGACTGGTGGTTGGACTAGATGATCTGAAAGGTCCCTTTCAACCTGGGCAATCCTATGATTCTTCCCATGCCCACCATTCCCCAAGCAACACTGCCTCAGCCTCCCAGCTTTGCTTCAGCAGTACTCCCTCAGCCCGCTTTGACACTCAGGAGGAAGTTAATGATGTTGAACATTCATAGAAATCACATTCTACACGTTTCTAAATGGCACAAATACCCCCTCTCATGCCTGCCAGGCAGGCAGTAAATATACCAATCCCTGTCCTACTGGTTCCCATCAGGTGTAAACTGATATAGCTCAATTGACCCCAGCATTACTACCCCACTACAAGTGGGGGTCATTACACAAAGCCCACAAAAGGGGAGCTGGTTGGCTTCCATGTGGCCACACACAAAGACGGGATTTGAGCGACAGCTCTTTATTACCCAAGTCCCATGCACCCTTTTCTCAATAACCTCACCCAGCTTTGCTCTATGTCTCAGCTGGGAAGCCAGCTCCAAGGTCTGCTTTTGTGGGGGTAACAGCCATAAGAATCCACTTGACTTTAATTTTGTGGTATTTTTTGTGTCCAGCATGCCAAGGCCGTATGTACATGAGGAGTGCCTACAGTGTTCTCAAAAAAACTCACTTCAGTGGGTGGTAACTTTGGGCTCCTGGTTTTGTGCCACACAGCAGTGACTCCCCCTTTCGCCAGCTCCCCAGCACGGCGAGTTTGGCCTCGAGGGCTTGCGGCATGTGAACGGTAGCCACCAGCTTACCGGTGCAGACTGGAGTGGTTCCACTTCAGCTCAACAGCTGTCAACTCATATGTGAAGTATCAATTCTGGGTCTGAAAAGGCAAAATGTTCACTTGGAAGGGCTTTTCATTAAGGACAGAGAACACCACTTCAAGGAGCTGCCCTGGGCCCTTGACCCCATTGGGTTGCGTATCACAGGAGCTAAGGGGACTACACGTTTCCCCAAACTTAGAAACTACAGGGTAAGGGGTGCTTAGGTCAGGTAGTTGGAGTCCCTGAGTTATACCACAGCAAATTCTGGTCATATGCTGACCATGTTTTCTTCAGCAATATCATAGACAAGCTCTGCTTGAAACTCTAGATCAGCCCCAAAACATAAACACAGTTTGTTCCTATGTGATGCATGGCCACTTGAGGGACACGCTGCAGCACTGCACCTTCCAGTTGTGTCCTGCAGCAAAGCATCTGGTCTTCTCCAGCAGCACACTCTGGACTGAAGATGGCCACAGCTTGCCTTGCAACAATCTTCTGGCATGCCCATAACATGAGTCTCTCTCACCTCCCCATAAAGCCATGAGCAGTAAATCAGACAGTCCTTTGGCCCAACTCTGGCAGAATTTTAAGCAACAACCTATAACTATTTCATAACCAAATGCAGACTTTCAGGTGCCAAAGACATTGCACTTTACAGAAAGGCGATATGCTAAGAAAATCATCCATGGTTTTCTATTCATTAAGGGGCAATAAAACATCTGCATTCATTTACTTAAACTGTTAAACCAGTGAGACAGAGGGAAGCGACTGATACCCCTATTTAGAAACATGCAGTCTGCTCAACAGATCAATTAGAGAGATGAATTTACAGCAGACTGTATCATCATGACTGCGGTTATTTAGCTCCCATTAAGACCTGAGACTGAGAAGATGCTGTGGCATCAAAGCACGAGGCAGAGCTCTCTAATTCAGCAAACCCATGCCACTCTCCGCAAACAGCTCTCTGACACAAGTGTGACCCCCCCCCTTGTGAGGGGTGACTCTGCCACGTTATATCACAGGAGGAACCAGGCCTTTGAAATCGCTGTTCCCTCTCACGGAGAAAGGAGGGAAGTCTTTGGTTGAAGGCAAACAGGGCAGCCCTGCACTTAAACCGGTTACAAATAACTTCCACTCAACACAAGATTTCCAAAGAGAAAAGCATTGCAATAAAGAGGCCTCCGCCACATAATTTCAAAGATCAGAAGTCTTTCCACGTGGCTTTATTGATTACTTAGTAGCAGTCTGGTACACGTAACTAAAAATCAATAGGAAAAATAAAGGACTGCCTATTTGACTCGGAGGAAGCATTTCATTCATGGGATAAAAGAGCCTAATGAGGCGATTCAGCATTCAAAGAGAGCTATTAGCAATGAAGGAATGAAGTGGGTTTGTAACAAAATGATGAGCACAGAGTGCAGATGGAGGAAATGGTGTTTTGTAAATTCAGAATCTGGGTTGGTTTTTTTTTTTTAATCTTTAAATACTTCATTGATATGCTCTCTGCAATATTTAGTGTGATTTAGGGGCTCATTCGTGGCCATTTTTTCCCCAGATGGGGCACCTGCAAAAATATGCTTGAAGCCAGTAGAAGCACTTGCACTCAATTGCAGATCACTTATTCCTATGGGCACACCCAGTACACCCTTTTATAAAAAGTCAACACTTTTGAGACTTTAGTGCTTACCTCAACAAAATAAACAACCAAAAGAGGCCATGGAGTGACAGAGCTGCTATTTGTAGCTTCATCTGGACAGAGACTGATTTAAAGAAACTCTGCTTGATGGTCATGTTTTTGGTCTGAGAGTGGGGATTGGGGCACGCTACACACCTCAGCTTCAGAAGGAGAAACCTGGAAGAACAGGACAGTAAGAATGAGGGCAGGCTAGGAAGAACTGCTAAGAGGCCATACAAGATTTGGTGACTGGGCAATAGAATGGCAGATGAATGACAATGTAGGTAACAATATACATGGATTAAAAAAAAAAGTAATCTAACTTCATCTAGGAAACAACGGACTCCAACATGACATATCAGGCTGGAACAACGTTTCATCACGTTAGTTCCATAAAAACATCAAAATAGCAGAAATAAAATAGATGAAAATAACACATATTACCAAGAAGAAATGAACAGCACAGAAAGCCTAATTATGTCATTGTATGAATCTATCTATGGCTCTTCCACATTTCCAATATAGCATGTGGTTCTTGTTCCTTCATCTGAAAAAACACTGTATTAGAACCAAAAACGTTCAGAGGAAGGCAACTGCAATGACCCCAGCTACGGAACTTCCACACAAGGAAGAAATTCCTTATGTCCTTTTTGGTTTGGAATGGGGTGATCTTAGTGCAGGCATGATCCTGATCTGCAAATCAAGTGTGGCCAGGTTCAAATAGGCCACTCTGTGGTATCAAGGTATCAATTACACACCATCTCTTCCAATACAAAAATTAAGAACCTAAAATGAAGCTAGAAGGAGCCAGCCTCTAGGTAAGGTAAAGATAATTCTTCACACAATAGGTAGTCAATTGGTGGAATGTCTTGCCAAAGGATGTTATTGTTTAGAGGGGTCCCAGTGAAGGCCAGACACTTACTTGGAAGAGAGATCTACTGAGGAGAAAAAGGACCTGAAAAAATAAAGTCATACATACGCCTGTTCAGGTATCTGCTGGGTGCTGGTCGGCAGAGGGTACCAGGACAGGCGACCTTCGCTCTAAACCACTGCTGATGTGCTCTCTTGCATCTCAGCCCATTTGTCATGTGTTCTTGCTGGGTGACACAGTATACTCCAGCTGTTTGCTTTTGGACGGATCAAATGTCCTATTTTTATACACACTAATGAATAAAAATTGAAATTATTTCAAAAGCTCGTCTTCCCCACTGTGAGGACTGCAGCACAGGCCCAGGAGGGACTTTACCTCATGCTTGAGACATCTGGCAAACCATTTTGTACAGAACTGATGATAATGAACCCAGCAGCTCATTTTCCTGAGAAACAGGAGCTCACGATTCCTTTGTCCAGTAGGAAATTCACACACAAAATATTCAGCCTTGCAAGAGAAAGCGACAGAACTGAACTTCAAAAAGAAAATGTACTCCTGCTTAGATATAAAAGCCATCTGAATCAACGAGCATGAAACCTTTTAACTCTTCCATTGTGTCTGCCTATGAAGAGGCTTTACCTAACCCTCAAGAAGAATTTTCTTGGTACAAGAATCCCCATGCTATTTCCTCAACAATAGGATTAAAGTCTTCACCTGTTGAGGAAACTGGACATACACATATATGCTACGCAGATATTCAAGGGTAAATAACATGACAACAATGGATAGAGCAGAGTCAACGCCAGTTTTCCAACTTTACCACTGCGGGTGAAAGGGCTGCTGTTGGCAAGAAATTAATGACTAAGCAGCAGTCAGACAACTTTCAGTAGGGCTCCACGATGCAAAATTAAAGTGAAAATGTTGGCAGATCTTCACTTGGATAGCGCCGTATCAGGATACATCAAATAAAATGTGTCTTACCTTCTCCTTCAAGCTCTGACTGTGCATGGCCTGACAGGGAATTAGTGAGACGTTTCTATCTGCTGACTTATTTATTACTGAAACACTCTCGTTATAGTCTTTGGAACGTTGTTCACAGCTTTAGCCATTTTCTGACTTGAATTCAGTGACAGTCCTGCAAAAACATTCAGAACCAAATGGCCATAATATGTTCTGCAGACATACAAAATACCCTGAGGAGGCAGTTAATGGGAATGAACATAATAAGGCTTTTTGAGGAGAGTGAGATGTGGTATATATTTTATCTTAGCAGATTTTAACTAAATCCCTGAAGGTTCTTTATGTGGGAAAAGTTTTCTGTTTAACTGAAAGTCTAGTTGAATTTGAGAAGAGATTCAAATTTTGTTATCTTCCTCCAAGAAGAGTGTTGATAGATTCATTCCATGTTATTTTGGTTTGGGGATTTTCGGATTATCTGTCCTTCTGCAGCAGCAGCGTGGATGGAACTCACCTGGGTCACAAGCCCCTTTTTGCAAAGGGAGTTTCCTGGTCAGCCCAGGCGAAGGGCAGCACACCCACGAGTCCTAGCACGTATGGTGCAACCAGTGAACACAGGCAACCACAGGGAACTTTCTTTGTCCTTTCTAATTAGCTAAAGGAGGGTAACAAAGTGACAGAAGACACAGCACTACAGAATTTGAAAAAAAAAAAACACACCAAAAAAACAGCACTGAAGATGACAAAGTTAATACGAATAAAGCAAATGATCTTTCATCAGACATGCTACATCCTTCATTGACCACAAGCTTTTAGCACACAAGCCCTTCTTCAGCTCTGCGATAAGAAAATACCAGATTGAGGTACTGCAGCCTGACTGGCCACGGCTGCGCTGGAGGCCCTGACGGCCTAACACAGCAGGCTGCTGTGCTAAAGAACAGCCCGACTGCCCCTGCGGGAACAAGCAGGGAATTCACACCCAGGGTTCAGGTCACCAGTAAGTGAGAAGTTCACGTTCCTATTGTTGTTTTATGGCCGCTTTGACTAATGGTCACGTAGATGGCTCCTCTGTCAGCCTCTCAACCCTATTTATTTCACTCCTCCTGACCAAGCATTTCACTATTTTGGCTGTTGAGAACAACAAGGTGCTGGACTAGGAGGAGAGAAGATGCCAGACTCACACTAACGACCTCATCTGCTTCCTGCAAACAAGGCAAATGAGCAGCACCTACTACATTTTCAGGCATGGAATATTTATCACTTGATCAGTGCCATCACAAAGGCAGCCTGAAAGGTTTCCTGCATTTCAAGGTGTGGAATAATCATCCCCAGAGTACAGTGGCAGGTACTGAATGCCAAAGAAGTGCAAGATTGGACCCCACACTTGCATTTCAAGGTATTTGCTACCTTCATAAAGCACAGACACAGCTCCTCAGATTTCATTTTGCACTGACACGTCAGCACTTCTCCCTTCTTATTGTAAGGATTCCCAAAACTGAGTTTATCCTCACATGGGCTGGGGTGATATGGAGGGAGGAATTACCCCAGTTCTTTTAATAAAGTCCAGAAAAAAAAAGGCAAGTCAAATTCTGAGTCCTTGATGAACTGATTAAACTGTTCTCTAATTTTCCCATGGCTGTTTGAGAATTCAAACCTGTCATTCACACCCACAAAGATCTCCCCGACTTTCAACTTCATTTGAACAGCCAACATGGGAGCTCAAGTGTCAGAGAAGAAGGGGACAGCAAGCTTTGAAATATAAAATTAAAGGATTTATCAGTTTCCCAAACAGCTCAGTCAAGCTCTTTACTGCACATTAACCATTCCAAATGAAGGCCTGTACAAAAGCAAATTCTGAATATTTCTGAGAAGCTGGCCATCAGATTAGTCATTAAGCTCTGTACAGAATAAAGAAGAATTCAGCTGCAAAATTCAACTCTATGTCCATGTGCAGTCTTTCCTAGAGTTCAGCAACAATTAGTTTCTGGACCACGCAGTTGCTGTTTCTCTCCATCAAAAGAGGTACGAGTCCCATCCTTTAAATTACAAACTGAGTCTGGAACCCAAGTTTAAGGATTCTCAGGTCTGGTGCTTTGATTTGGACATAACTGTAGCTCTGAGGCAAAACAGCATTCTTCTCCCTTAGCAAAGCTATTCCAGATCTGTTTTAGAGAGAGGAAAGAAAGAAATTATTTTAGTTAACATCTAATGACTTCTGCAGGACACAGGGGCTGCTAAAGTAATTGCATTTTATTTTATTGCAGAGGCAAAGGAGGAGTAATGCAAGTAGGAAAGGTCTGTAAATATCCATCTTTAGCAAACATGTTTGGCGTCTGCAAGTGTTGCATTAGATTGCATTAACGAGACTGTAATGTGTGAATCAACTGAGATCATTCTGTGGTGCCTGGGCCCCATTTGCAGTGTTAGATCCCCTTTAGAAGGACACTACATTTTATTTTGACAGCAAAAAGTAACCAGGAGAAGAACAAAACATTGTGAAAGGGTGGATTCATCGCAGCTTATATGTTGCCTGCCGCTTTAGTTGTTCCCTACTCCAACACTTCATGTACACCCAAACACACGAGACACTTACCCCTTTCCAGGCTTGCTCTGCAAGGAAGGGGAAAACTACCAGTGAATAACACAACAAAAGGAATGAGACACAGAAGGTAGATGCCGTGAGCACCCTAAGGGGCTTTAAGTAAGGCCAGACCCACTTAAATCCTTGGGGAGCACCCATCCCTAGGCTGGAGATTCTGGCGCTGTGTCAGCACCAAGCTGCCCAGTCCAGAGCAATGTCCCTTCCCACTGTGGAGGCAGTCAACGGAGAGTAAAACTGATGGGAAACAGGAAAAAGTCCTGCAGACATGGGTCACAGCATTCAAAGGGAAGCTTATTATTCTTATTATACAAAAAGGATACTCACAGTGAGTATTTTTCAGACAACCATACATGAAAAGGCAAAGCATTATTTAAGTCATGCTAAAAAGCCACTCCAATAGCAATAAGCTCCCCACTGCTTTTACTTTACTAGAGTCTCACAGAATTTAGCAATAACCAAATTATTCTAAATTGATCAGCGAGCAAAATTTCGAAACCATTTTAATTACAGAACACTCACCTGTGACCTGTCAAGGAGACTTGACAAAAATGGCAACTAGAAGCAGCATCACTGTAGATCCCATAACTCTGAAATTGTTCCATCCGTCAAGCTATAAAATCAGCCGCGGACGCAGAGGAGAGAGACACTTACATAAATCCATTCATGGCACCAATCAAAGCAGGAGAGAAGAATGTCAGCACTTGTCAAGTTAGATATAACAGACATGAGAAACTAGCCACAGATAAAACCAGAAGTGGACGACTGAATTAATATTAACACGGGAGAAGCGTCCAGTGCCTTTTACCTCGCTGCTATTTATGATGGTATATAAAGAGGAGGAGAGGTTATACTGGGAAGTTGGCAATGTGTACATCTGGTTTAGAGCAGGATGAAGGCCAAGCAAGCTGGTGTGCACCTTCAGATCCATGTGACCTCCCGTGCACAGCAGACCCCAGGCACAACCCAAGATGCATCAGGACACTTCCCATCCCTCTGAGGGGCTCAAGCCTCACATCTCAGAACATCTGCCACAGGCGTAAATAGAATCATAGAATTGTCTAGGTTGGAAGGGACCTTTAAGATCATCTAGTCCAATGATCAACCTAACTCTGATAAAAAAACAAAAAAAAACAAAAAAAAAACAACCCAACCCACATCATTAAACCATGTCAACCTGTCTTTTGAATCCCTCCAGGGATGGTGCCTCAACCACTTCCCCAGGCAGCCCATTCCAATGCTTAATAGCACTTTCTGTGTAAAAATTTTTCCTAATATCCAATCTGAACCTCCTCTGGCACAACTTGAAGGCATTTCCTCTTGTCCTGTCACCTGTGACTTGGGAGAAGAGACTGACCCCCACCTCTCTACACCCTCCTTTCAGGTAGTTACAGAGAGCGATAAGGTCTCCCCTCAGCCTGCTTTTCTCTAGACTGAACAACCCCAGCTCTCTCAGCCTCTCCTCATAAGACTGGTTCTCCAAATAAAGATACCAAATGCAATGGAAATGGTTGATTTCCTTTTGATTCAGTCAAGTATTCCAGGAAATCTGTCTGTACAGTTTCCTCTGTTCTTTAATAAGTTTCTTTCTGCTAATGATTTAACCTTTAGATGACAACAAAAAGCTTCATAAGCCCATGTAATGCAGGCAGCCAGAGTCTTTGTCTACTCACCAAACGCTGGAGACTGACACAGCCATGGTTCCCTGACTGTCAGGGACAGAGAGCTCACTAATGACAATTGCTAACAAGCCTCCTGAACTCCACAGAGCCTCCAACTCCACAGCCTGTCCAGAGCTCTCGCATACCGACTGACAGCTTAGATCTCCAGGCTTGTAATGGAAACCCAGAGCTCAGGTGCCTTTCGTTCACGCCAGTGTAAACCAGAGTAAGTCAAACCAAGCCCCAGCTGCGCAAGTAGCACCAGTGCTTCCTCCCTGCCCCACCTAACAAAGTCGGTCACCACCTGTGAAGCATTAAACATGCCCACGTTTATCAGACTGTTCCAGTAGGAATGTCTTTCAAAACCTCCACTCCTCATTTGTAGGTTTTCACACGGCTGTTTCCTGATCACCTAGCCTGTTTTCTAGCTTAAGGTGTCAGACGACAGGATGTCCATTTTGCCTTGGTGACCCTTTGAAAATCCCATTACCTCTCTGTTTCCCACACTGACTGATGCTTGTAGCCCAGAGGCTGATACGTGCAGCAAGATGCACTCCTGACTGAAGAAAGGATTCTGTCCATACCACAGGCAGGATTAAAAACAGGTCTTGTAAGGAACAGCAGGAACTCTTTGTTCATCCACAAAATGCTTGTAAGAAAAGACTCAGCACTGAATGAAGAAATGAAGATATAATATATGGGGTTTGGTGGTCACTTTCCAAAACCAATGTATCCATATGTGAATTATAAAATGTGTTAAAGTGAGTGTAAATAGAATCCAGAGCCATAGATGCTAATCCGTACACAGTACAGGATCTGTAGAGAAGTCTTTCTGGGTTTCTAGACGGGAAATATCAGTACTAAATGGCAGATGCCAGTCAAGAAACGACAAGTCTGCAAGTTTATTTCAGGTGAAGAACTTTGCCAGAGATTGCTCTCACATGAAGGCAGCAAGCAGGCACTGTGCTTGGCCTCTGAATTCCAAGCGATAAGACAGTTAAATGAGTTCCTTCGGCTCCATGAAATGGCTCAAATTAATTAATGCTTCAACTTGCTTCTAATGCATGATAAGATGCATACAGTGAGGAGTGAATTAAATGAGAAAAATGCAAAGGACTAATTAGGTTTACAATGCTGTGCTGAAGAACATTATCTAAGTACAGGAATCATCTAAGAGACCTATATCTTATAAGAGAGATTTTCCCCCTCTCTTATTAACAGAAAACCCAAAGTATGGCTTGTGAAGTGGTACAAATTAGCTACATAATTATTCTATGATGGCCTCTTGGTCATCAATGGACAGTTGAAAGAATTCAACTAAGAATTCGAGTTTGTTGGGAAAGAACTTACTTATCGCTAGTACAGTGCGTCCCAAATATCGGTTTAACCTGCTCCAGAAAGCTGAAGTGATATTGTTATCCCCAAAAGCAAGATACGGCACACCCCCTCAAAAACAAGCCCTTGGCCCACGTTGTCCACCAAATCGTTTATCACAACTAGTAAACTCATACTCCTACATCTCCAAGTCCTGTGCTCCTTTGCAAGGGAGTTTACTTGCTTTCCATGTATTACGGAATTAAGGGAGAAAAAGAAAGAAAAAAAAAGGAGGTAAAGAAGCGGGGGAAAAATAAGATAGTTTTTTGTTGTTAGAAAGACATAGCATCTATACTTGCAACTCCTGGGAGTTCCTCTCCTGGAAACAGCCCCCAGCAGCTCCCACCTCTTGTGCTGTAGCCAAAACATCTCATGGACAGAGCTTTGAGCAACCTGGTTTGGTGAGACAGGATGGGCTTTAAGATCCCTTCCAACCCAAACCATTCTGTGATTCTATGGCAGTCACTCAAGCCCTGTCTCAAAGCTCACGACTGGCAGCTCACTTTCCCCTTCCTCGATTATGACATCAGCTCCCTTTAATCCATTACAAGCTTGTCAACAGTGCTGTGCAGGTGCAATTACACGGTTATAGCCAATGCACCGCTGTGAAATAGAAATTAAAATTTATCAGCCTTTGCACTAGCAGGACCTCACTAAGAAATAAAATTTTACAATGCCAGTTGTAAGAGCATCACTAAAAGCATCTCTTCCATGACCTTGAGATTTTATCACAAGGCAGCAAAACAAATCTTTAAGAAATCTTCTGGGGAAAAGTTAGAAATAAATAACATGTATTTCTGGGGACGGGGTCTACACGAATAATGCACACAAACCACAGACACTACCCCTCCACTAATAACACCAGTGTAATCTTTAATGAATCCTTTGGTTGCAACAGAACCCCTTTTTATTATTAATAAAGGTTTATTTTTATTGCAGCATATTCTCCAACCGCCAGACCACATCCAGGACACTATAAAAACAAATAAGAGCACCCTTGAAAAATACGTTCTGTGAGATGGTCCTTTTCTGCCCTGAGGCATGACTAAGCTAAGTAAGTGTGGAAGGATAGCATTATTTTCACATTCATTCTGGGCAAGGAAGGTCTCGATTCACCTATTTATTTCTATGGAAATTACATATGAAATTATTCATTCGTGATCACGTAGAAAGCAGAAGCAGAAACAGAATCCAGAATTAATTTCCAGCTCATTTTTCTAATGTCCCTTCCCTTTACACTCCTCTTTTAAGATTCAAATTATATCTATCAAAAACACGTGCCAAGAACATGCCAAAATAATGTGCATCTTTCCCTTCATTAAAGAGAAGGGAATCAGGATGCTGAATAGATTCAGTGACTTGCAAAACTTCACACACCAGATTGCCTTAACCTTTCCCAACAGACTCATCCCCTGGAGCCCTGTGGGTGCTCTCCGTGAGGGTCTCTGCAGGAGGTGCTCCGAGGTGCATGGCTGGTTCTTTATCCCTATGACGGCCACCATACTCAGTCACATGTCACAAGCCCATGGTCACAGCGTATCGGTGCTGCTGGGGCTACACAACACTGGAAGATATCTTGGTGCTTTGTGCTTCACTCCCTGGTGGGTTCTCCTACCATTTGAAATAAAAAAGTACCATTTCTCTCACTGTTGCCCGCAACTTGGGTATTTTTCTGCCAACCCTTTGTGCTGGTTTTATTCTTGAATGACAAGATCAGGACCCCGCTGTTTCCACTTGTCTCCTAGATTAATTTCACTTACACTTGAGCATTTGGTATCGCAGATGTGGTTGGTTTAACCTTTCTCAGGGTACTCTGACCGCCTTGCTCTCTAGAGACACTTCCTTAGGGAAGTGCCGCCTTCTCTCCTGAAAACCTCTCCAGCACACCAAAATTGCAAGCCCATCAGTGGCAATCCCAGAGCTCCCAGCTCTCTGAGTGAAGTTAGCAATCCCCTCCATCTGGTAAGTCAAAACCACAGAAACCTTACTTTCTATGCACACAGTCTTGTTTTTGTTCAGGGTCAGCACCTGCTCCATCGATTGGGCATTGATCCCACACAGTCTTACCTCTCTTCCCCTCCGAGGAAGAGAATAAAGATGACTTCATTCTTAGTTCTTCATCTTGGTTTGCACAGCCAGCTCAGTACACAGACAGACTTAGGCAAAGGTCGCTGCCAGTAGCTACATTTCTACCAGCATCATGGAGATGCTGGGTTTCTGCAGGAGGTGACAGCATGGAGACATGTCCCATAGCTCCCAGCCCAGCATAGGCTGTCTCCAGTGCTGCTGGCATCTGCTTCTGGTCTTGGAAAGACCTGGTCTATTGACATATTTCCCAGATGACAACCTATGCAAAGCTCTTGTTTTGAAACTAAATCTCTGCACAGGAGCCTCTTGGTGCCAATTGCACCTATTGCTTTCTAATGCTTAGTGCTCCTCCCTCTAGGTTCTTATAGGCTGCAATACGAATAGCACCATTTAAATAAATGCACCCTCAAACCACAAGAACCACGTTTGAGTCATAAGTAATGCATTCATGTAAGCAGTAAAGCACATAATATATGCTGAAAATTGTCAATGCTAGCTATGGGCCCAGCTTCACGAAGACATCTTCCCTTTATACACTTTATAGCATAAAAATACTCTTAACATCATCTTATGGGACTAACCCCAAACTGGTCATCAGAAGAAAAACCATCAAGTAGCTGACCGTTTTTATTATTTTGCTGAGTAAAACATTCAAACAACTCACCAAAATCAAAATGAGTAGAGCTCAAGTCATCAAGTCCTACTGAACAGTTGCATAAGTAAAGCAATTTGAGACTCGCATTAACTAGCTAAACTTCTGGCATTAAAGATAAAAATAATTTCCTCCAACTCTAAGTGCATTGGGTTACATCTGGAAAAAACTAAGACTGGAATGTCCTTGAAGCAAAATGTCAGAGACCCATCATTCCAATTCCAAAACCAGTTCCTCTTTCAGAGGATAATCACAGCATTGCCTCCTAAATATAGATAATTATTCTCAGGAATAACTGGAAAAGTGCATTGTATGGACTGCAAGTCAAAATGAGAAATTCTATTTCAAATTTAAGTGAGACAAGCTCATAAGACTCTTAAAGAGTTAGCTTCATGATTCTGCCTCAAAGGCTTTTGCTGCTTGAAACAATAAGGGATGGTCTTGATCTCCGGACTTCTTGGGATAGTGACCTGTTCCCAGCACACCAGGGAGCATCCTTATAGTTCTCTTTACCATCTACTGGGAGCACACTTTAACCCTCTTCCCTCAGGCCCAGGCTTGGCTTCGGCTCAAGCTTCCTCTGGGCTCTTAAGCTGAGAGGTTTTGCCAGCCCAAAGAGTCATCTACCGCACTTCACCAACACACTGCTTAAGAAAATGCGCAATGGTGAAAAACACATTGCATTTTCTATCTGTTAGGCAGATACAGGAAACCTCTAGTTTTGAAAGAGATAGCAATCTAATTCAGCTGCTGCCCAAGAAAAACATCATACGTTACCCATCTTCTACTTCCAGTAGCCTCAAAATGCTCCCTGAGCACAAGTCTCGGAGGATACTGTTATAGATAAATTTCCAGAGTGCACACTGAAGACAAGAAAAGCACACTGTGAAAACGCATGTGTTATTTTTATTATCCGAATTGACAAAAATGCTAGTTTTATAATAGCCTGTTAAAGCCATAAACCCCAGAACGATGGGGGACAGCTGTGTGTCAGTGCTCTGGCCATCAGGTTCACAGTATGGGATGCACAGGCGAGCGTGCCGCTGCTCTGCTTTCAAAGCTCACTGCAGAGTGACGTCCGACATAGTCATCAGTCCAGCTGCAAACACTGCTTTTTACCCTGAAGAAGAGATTTTTCTCATTCTAGTATATTGAACTTGTGAATGGGCCTGCCTATAGTAAGATTAGTTAATGGCTTCTTCTAGCACCTTCTTTTAAGCAACTGCTATGGAGTTTGGGCAAATGGACAGACTCTTTACCAGGCACAATATGTCTTTGTAAAGGGACGTAGATCTGTTCCTGAATTTTAGATGTGCTTCCTAGATTAAGGGCAGAAAACACCATCTGCTAATCCTCTCCTGCGCTCACTGAGGGACACCGCACGTGCTGTTTCTGATGGTTTGAGGTTACAGCTTTTCTCCGCTGCTTGGGAAAAATATGCAACGCATCTCAAAATCAGTTACGTTCTGCTCTTTGTAGTTTATCCCACAGTGCCACTGTCTGCCAGGGGGTTTCCTGCTCACCATCAGCCGGTGAAATAGTTCTCCAGTTACCTACGGCATGGTAACCTAACCAGCTGTAATGGTTTCACCAGACACTGGCGTCCAGCAACGCCTGCCAACTGTGTGGCTGCCTGCTGGGCTACCACAGCAAGCGCTTATGCAGGTCACCTCCCTTCTCCTGGGCTTCAGCTCGGCCTTTCAGCCTGGAATGTAAAGCTGTGAGAAGGGCACGAAGCCTCAGCACTGGAAGAGCAACACAAGCTTTGACCAACCTGCATACGGCCGAGAGACCCTCATCTTCCGCAGAAGAACTCACGTCAAGATTACACAGTGGTGGGTGAATACATCTAATAAAACAGACAGCACTGCCTTAGGACAGCCAGCCAGATCGGGTCAAAAGCAGCAGCAGGGACACGAGAGTGAACTCCATCTCTATTTTTATACCAGAAGTTCAAATATTACTCCAGGCCACATTCTTATCTTAGGCCTTTTATTTCTTCATAAAAAATAAATCAAACTACCCACCTTGAACTTCTAGCCACCATAAAAAGATAAGAGAGGAAGAAAAAAAATAGAACACAGTTATGAATATTTCAGAAACTTAACTAGAGCAGGTGCATCTGGAAATGGGATGGGCAGAGAGGGAAGATTATTATTTTTCTGATTAGTTGCCTATCTCCAGTGACCACCTGAAAATCAGGCCTCTCCAAACTGTCTCATGGTGAGCATTGCAAATCACTACTTTGAAAATCCTGACCTAAAAAGCAAAAGTGTATTTTTAAATAATTAATAGCATTCTCTAAATGGAATTTTCCAGCCCCAAATGAGATGTGCAGCTGAGTTCCCCTGAGAAGAGGTATTTATAATGGAAACACTGACACAACTGAAATGATAATGCACTGAGTAGCAATAAAGCTTAGCACATGCTTAGTCATTTCATTCTTCTTATCAAATTGGACCTGGTCCCACAAAACCATCATGGCACTTTGCCTGTTTGCTTGACCTCAGTTTAAACACCTCTACAGCTTGACAAAAAAATGTTGCTAGCCCAAGTGCTTTCAAAGCCTAAAACCCTTGACCTGGTATGTACATAAAGAGCAAGGCTTGCACCCAGCAGAAAGAGTAGTGCTCTTGGTGCCTCTGATAGGGCTTTGATACAGGGATCTGGGAATCATCCTCCAGAGCTATCGGGTCCCAGTGACCGCAGAAGCAAAACCCTGCTCAGCCTGGCCACTGACTGCTGGGCTCTGTCTCACATATGGTGGCTCAAGTGTGCATTGCCAAAAGGAGTAACACCATCCTTTTGGAAAATTACCTTTACATATTTAGTGCAAAACCCTGCCTTTTGCCATATATATATGCACAGATCTATGCACACATGTATTTACAGTATCAAAAGCAGCACAAAGCACCTTGTGGAAGAGTGCAAGTGGTCAGACTCACACCTGGACAGCATCATCATGTTTTCTCCAGCTGTACACATGCCTCATCAGGATCTGTACTCTCTGCACGTTGGAAGATGGGTAACCTGGACCTTTACTAATTGAGGTTGCTTTTCAAACTGATCTCCTACCTAAATCTTATGCTATCTGGGTCAAAGCTGGACTAGAAAGTCCCTGAAAAGGCACAAGACAAGCTATAAAATGCATAAACCTACTTTTAGGACTCATCAAATAGGAGAGAATGACAAGCAACCAGGAAAAGATCCAGGGACAAGAAAACTACAGACAATAGTTGACCAGAGCATGTCATTACTTGGTGTAAAATACAGGGATATATGTATGAATGAACCACCTGCATCCTTGCAGACAACAGAATGTTTTCATTGATTTCCGTGAGATTCCATTCTCTGCATTTTGTCATGACTTAGACACACATGAAGAGAAGTGGAGACGGTGATAAAATTTGTAGAGCAGAAGAAAGAAAATTTCCACAAAAAAAAAATCCACAAAAAAAAATTCAGCCAAAAAATCAAAATACTCTAACCCAAACCATTAACAGTGTATATCCTTTCTACAGCCAGGTACCAGAGGAGATTCTACCTTACACTATCCATACTCCCTTGTTAAAATATGTCCCAACTTTCTACCAGATTCACCATCCTGCTCTCAACTATGGGCTAGGTTTTTGGGTCAGACTCCCCTTCCCATGGAAACCATGGCTTCCTTTTGTCGATGAGAACAAGTAAGCCCTGGGAAACCCACTGAGTCATTCATCACATCTGAGATTAAATGGTTTCAACAGACATAAATGAGATATTTGCCCTCAGAAACTTAATAGTCTTCCATGGATATGCTGCAAAAGTCTGGTCATCTGTCACCCTATCCATTCTCTTCCTATTATACTACATGCAAGAATTTCACATTAGCACAAATAGGAAGAGAATGAAGGCACTTCTGTACCTTAATCATACTTTTGGTTCTGTCAGGAAAATGCTTTCCTTTGGAATAATGGTGTTCAGCACTTCAAAGCTACAAGCACAGACTCCATGAGTCAAGCTAATGACTGAAAAAATATCACTGGTGTCCAGGTTTGAGGTAAAACCTGGTAAAAAATTAATTGAGGTAAAAAAAATAATTTTCTGTTCAATAATTTTACTTTTTCAACTGGGCCTCTTCTAACACGAAATTTGAGACACATTTCTCAGACTTACAACACCTGCCTGAGAGATGTGAGACCAGCATCCTACCACCAGGCTGTTGAAGCACTGAGTGCCATTCAAAGCACCAGGAGATGCAGGTTTGGGGGCACCTGCTACGTAAATTCCCTATGGGAAAAATGCTGTTTAATAAACAGAGCAGGCTGCAGTGACAGAAGGCATCATGACCCCAGTAGAGTAACATCATTTCAGAAAGGACAGGCATTTCTGCAAGAAATTTCTGAAAGGAGTTCAAGGAAAAACTTCCCACTGAATGCAAGAGCAGCTGCTAATTCTCAGCACTTCTGAGAGGTGTAAAACTGCTGCAAAAGCAGTTGTGAACCTTTGGAGATTCAAACACCCCAAGTCATAAACTGAAAAGAAAAACAGAGATGATAATAATAAAAAGAAATATGCATGAAAACCTTTGCTGTGAAGGCCTGGTAATAGAACACAATGAGAAGCTCACTGCTGATTACATCTTCAGCTAATCTCTTTTGTGAACTAGAGGCAATTATATCCATAAGATGCAGAAAAGATAACTCTGTCTCCTATGCTGACCTTATGTTCTAGCTCACTGGTGCTCTGCTTTGTTTACACTAGCCACACACAGGTGTAACTGATTGTGGGGACTTAGAAGCACAATTTAAAACAAAAATGGAAAAGAACTGGCAGGGGAAAAAAAGCCAATGTTCACGTTGCCTCCAGACATCTCTACAATTCATATTTGTAAACTCCCTGTCCAAGTAGCCAAAGAACAAGGTGTAACAGGGGTGTACTTTTACAGGAATTCTACAAAAACATGAACTGTACAGCACCTAATCCAGACTCCAGGGTTTCCTGTGGCAATTCCCAACCAGAGAAGAAAGAAATGGGTCAAGTCACCTACTTCATCCAGGGCTGGTAGATTCTGGATTCACCTGTCTCCAGCAGGAACCAGGCAGCTTGCCCAGATGCCCCAGGGGTACAGACATTGGGTACTCACCTCTTCTCCCCTCCAGGCTGGAAAGACACATTCTTCTGAATCACTCTTCACACAGAAGTTATTCCATATCTATGGTAACACTTTTATACTTGCTGCCCTTCTCTGAACCTTTTCCAGCTTTAATACATCCTTTAGAAATGAGGGGAACAGCGCACAGTAATCAAAGTATGTGTGAATCATAGATCTATACAGTGGCATAGTGACATTTTCAATTTTGCTCTCTATTCCTTTCCCAATCATTGCAAACATTTGATTTGCCTCTTCAACTGCTGCTGAGATACAGGTATCCCCAAATGAGTGTTGTGAGAAGTTTTATTCTATGCCATTCTTAATAGAGTTCACCATGGGTGACGCTGCAGAAGAAGAATGTTATTATTCAAAAAAAAGAGAACATTTCCAGGCAGATAATTCTCCTACATCTCTTTGGGTTTGCATATAAAGAGATAATAAATATACTAATTAGACCATTCCAAGTGCAACAAGGAAAAATACCAGATGAACCTCTGCTCTCTAGCCTTGTCATAAGTTAAAACTTTTGAGGACAGAGTGGTGATGCGAACAGGCAGCTTTAACTTGCATCACTAATGGAAGTCAAAGCATAAAAAAGAAGTTTGGTGGGGCTTCATTTTGTGCACTCTTCCTCACTGGTTTGCCCCATCCTCTGAGCTACTCCATACCCACTGGCCCCAGTCCCTTCCTCCGGGGAGCAGAGCTGTGACTCGGGACACTCGTGCCCCAGGCAGAAACATGGCATGGAGGTGCTGTGGTCACAGAGGGACTCCCAGTGACAGTGGCCAGGGTGAGCTCACTCCCACCCATGATGGATTCAGCTTCTTGCAAACAAGTCACAAAAATACCCACATTAATATTCCCAAACTCCCCAACTGTCTCTCCCTGCATGAAGCACTAAAGAGCATGCTATGATTGATCAGCAGCTTCACAGGGAAGACTTCATACAGGTGCACAGTCGACTATAAATGTTTTTATACCACTTATACTGCTGTCATTCCCCAAGAGTCACGGTCACCAAGGTACGTGACAATTTCCAGACAAGCCAATGCTATGCTGACGCACTTCATTTACAACTTTCCTGTCTCAGTACCGTGTGGATTTAGCTCCCTGCAGCTGAGGGATACGATAGAGCAACAATCAGTGAGTGCTAAAATTCGGCAACGCAGAGACAACCTAATAAAAGAGATAAAGAAGCAACTGACAGAAAAAACCCAGTTATCTGCTGAAGCATTTCCCCTCAGTGCATGCAGGAGCCAAAAGCACAGACAAGAAACACTCCTGGGTGATTAAGTCCAGGAAGTGAGCGCTGAGAGCAGCACCAACACAACGATTTGAAAAACATCTCATTTCATCAGGTTTCAGCAAATTAACGAATCTTTTTCAGAAAGGGACCTGTTTTGACAAAGCAGCCATAGCTGCCAGGCAATTCTCCTCCAAAAGCCTTGTTTCCTAGAATTTCCCCTTCCCAAATTTCTGACAGACCCTGCGCTCCCTGCTGCTTGGGAGGGAAGGTTCTGGAGCCTGACATTTCCATGCAGGGCATCCCCATTCCCGGGACACTAGGGGCTGCAGGAGGCAGGCAAATTCCCTGTCCCAGGGCTTTCCACACCTTGTCCACTGCGGGCCCCATTGTGCCCCCTCTGATCAGATTTACTTCCCTCTGAAGGGAAATCAGGAGGAAAAAAAAATTAAAATACTTGCTTTCTGTCAAAAAACCCTGCTTTCTGCACATGCACCTTAGTTCTGAATCACAGAATTATATGGCTTTGGAAGGGACCTCTGGAGGTCATGTAGTCCAACCCCCCCTAGCAGAGCAGGTCCACCTAGAGCAGGTTGCACAGGAACATGTCCAGGAATTAAATGGCATTAAATCTTTCCACTTGGTTATGGTGACAGGACCCAGGTTGTGCTCCACACTGCAAGCAAGATGCATCACAGAGAGACTACAAATTTAAGGACTGGTGCTCATCGTAGTGGGAAGACCGAAGAGTTCATATTCTATAGAGAATTCTATAGAACATTCATATTCTATAGAGATCCTTTGCCCACCAAGCAGCTGAACACAACCAGGTTCCCAAGGACCTCACCTTCACGTATGTTGGGGTCCCTTACGCAGCGCAGGAAGTATAGATGAATCATAAGGAAGGAACAGCTTATATTGCTTGCAGTTCAGAGTCCCTTTAAACCAGCCTGAGTGACATAAAGGGGCTTTTTGTAAAGGAGAATCTGGTCCACCATGTTTTGAATGCCGGTAAGCAGGTGATAACAAGCTGCAGTGCACTTTGCAGCGGGCTGGCAGCCCCTAATAGAGGGTAACACATTGTAAATGGAGCCACAACATCACAAAGCCATCACTTGCTGTCAACTGTCAGAGGAATAATGCTTTTAGCAGTGAACTTTAACATGGGGTTTAGGTTATGTACCAGCTCTGGGCTGTCATACAGGAAATTATTCCTAACAAATGCAAGATCATCACTTGACCTTAACTGAGTAGTCAGATCAGATGGTTTCTCTGCCTCTTTGTCCCAGCGCTCACCAGGTTGTGTTTGGAACCTGATCCAGCTGAGGTCACCAGATCATACAGTGTCTTCTCCCTTTTTGCCACACACATCTCTCAAGCTGGAGCTGCGTTCCTGTGAACAGTCAGACTGTGCAAAGGGAAGTCTGACAAAAAACCCTGTACATAAATCCCATACACACACAAACATGAAGAGGTACCAAAAAGCCCTGGTGCTTCACTGCACAGCTCTCTTCCTCTCATCCAGCCCATCCTTGATCATCAACCATGACAAGTTTTGCAGTAGCAGGACCTTTGTTTTTTTGAGCTTAAATTAACCAGTTAATATTATCTATTGTGTAGATATATTCACACTCCAAAGCTGTTAGTGTCTGCAGTGAGGTCTGTTAAGGCTCCAGGATCTGGGTTCAAAGCTCATTAAAAGGGCATACTCAATTTGAAAAACCCCTTACTGATTAATCCCGCTGTAATTAACAAGAGGAGTATTTTATATTATTTGCTTATTAGAAGCCTTCTTTCCATGGGTTTCCACCATACCATGGAGTCATCAGTAATGTTTGTTCAGAAAAACTCCATGTGTGTGCACTTAAAGATCCTCCTCCTGTAAACTATGCATTTCTTCTAACACTCTGGCACATGAAGACACAAAGAAAGCTATTCTTTCACAAATAGCCACAAAATCTCAGCCAAAACAACTGAGCCTGGATTTGCATGATGTAATGAGAAGTGGTCTGCAGCTGGTCCTTAAAGCTATAATGAACACTATGGTTTCCATTTGATTACAGCAGTAATCCTGGTTTCTGATGGTTGACAGAAGCCCATTGGTCTGAAAAAATCCATGAACTGAGAACATACCCAAATGGGCTTTCTTACTTTGACTTCATTGAAAATAAAAAGCAAATTTTGACTATATGTTCACATTCCATTCTCATGTGTGAGACCTGGCAACAGATGAGGGTTGGTGTGACTGGTCCCTCCTAGAAATAACCTTCTGATCTTCTTAGTGCGAAACCAGATTGACAAATAAGACAGAGCTTCCTGAACACATGAAGCAGTAATGTAGAATTCTCAGAATTTACTTTGCTATTTGAAATTCTAAATCCTGTTGACTCTCAGTGAGAATTATCATCAAATTTTCATAAGTACTTAGGATTTTATGTACCGTTTTTGTAAGTCAAATTATTATGAGCTTAAAATGATGTGTAATGATGTAAGTGCATAAAACTGAGTTCTTTTACCACTACTGAGATTGGAGCTAAAGAATCCTAAGCCATCTCAGTAGCTGTGGAAGAATTTACACAACAACCTGTCATACTAACTAACCACTTGAAATATTTTGTTCTCTTAATTGCCCTGTATAAATCTGACCATACTGGCCAGATCTTCACAAAGAAATTAGCTTAGAAATCAGAATGTTCTTAAAGACAGATGTTATTAACAATCCAATCCTTTTTTTCCAGCTCCATCTCATCATGCTGATCTATTAGCTCCATACATCATCCTGGCACTGCTCTCCTAGTGATGGCTTACAAAGCAATTGGCAGCAGCAGAAAGAACCCCCAGGGAACCTATTTTCTTTGGATATCATTATTTTTCTATGTTATAAATGAATTATTTAATTAAAATAGAAGAACACAGGCTGGAGAACCATGAGAGAAGGCCACATATTAAATCTTGGCCCATACTTTAGATGGCTCACAGAACTGAGATCCCTCCAGCCCATGATGAAAAAAGAAGAAAATGAAGTGGTAGGTCATAAAAACGGGCCAGGTGTTTTGCCATTCTCATTTAAGCTACCTGTCCACTCAGTAGTAGTCAGGAGGGCTCTGGGGGCGTACAACTGAGGAAACCACACAAGTTGTGCAAACAACTGAAAACACTATGGGAAGCAGCATCTCCCTTGGCCACAGCCAAGTGCAAGCGGAGCTCTTCTGACCCACCAGAGCACATCAGGGCACAGACTGATTTTCTGATCATCAGTTTATGAAGTTAAGAATATCTCCAGCCACATATTCAGATTAAACTGCGCTCTTGCCTTACACTAGCCCTTCAGCTGTTCTGATAAGATAGCAAATTGGGTCAAAGTATAAGTACGCAATAATGAATTATAAGTTGTTGATAATAAGAGTACTTCAGTTTCCAGCCCTGCAAAACTGTGTTTCTAGTTCACATGCTGGGAAAAAAATAATCTTCTGAGGCAGGTGGGGCTCTAACATACTTCTCTTGTTGAAAACTGAGAATTAAAAGCTTGTTGGTTATCAGTATAGTAAACACCAGTGCTTCTCAAACCCTGAATCTTATTGCAAATCTGTTTTCTACCGCTAAATTTCTCTACACCATGATTTTCGCCAATTTACCAATGAAACGGATCTTATTAAGAGATCAAAAAGATCAAAACAATACTGTTAAAAAGTGCCCTTGCCGGGGAAAAAAAAAACAACACACCACCAACCCAAAAATAAAAAACCGCATATTTCAGAGAATACTTGGGAGAAAGAACATGTGCGCTTAAATAGACAGCTCTCCAGGGACAGAGAGGAGAAATATGCTCTGAACCAACTTGCCACATAAACAATAAAAGTAAAATGGGATTTGATTGGACTCGTTTCAAGCCTAGCTGGAGTTAAATCCATTTAATCAATAGCACAAACATTTTATCATAAAACAAAAAATAGAAAATGTAGTTAAAACTTACATGCATTGCTATTCATTATAGTTCAGTTCCAAGAGATCCAAATTGAAAATCTAGAGCCATCTTAAAAGCACTGGTCACTCTTGTCTTACTTGACAGTTTCTGTCCCTCCTTTATCCATTTTCCTGAGACTTTTTTAACCTCAAGCTCCACTCTTTCTTTTTAAAATTAACCTTTTTTAATTTCCTTAAATGTTGACTGTTTATTTTCATAAATGTGTGCCCGACTGTAGACTCTCAAATTCCCAGCTAGACATCTGAACAGGGGCAGATTTTTAAAGGGCAAACCATTCAGCAGTTACAATTGCTAGAAAAACCCAATTGCTGTCAACTCCACTTTTTAAAATCTTAACCTATCGCTAGATTTCACAGAGGAGCTCATAACATAGTACTAAGCTTGTGATATAATTCAGCTTTAACTAGCCAGCTCCTTGTCACTTTTTCTAAAGTAATTTGTCTGTAAACCATGTAAATCCACTTAATTACAGAATCAGTCAAATAAATGTAACTACATATCGACAGCGTGGAATTTTAAATAGCTCTATTTCCAATCATAAATCTATACAAACTTCACTAATCAACCTGGAAGACACAAGTATAGACATGCTGTAAAATCCTGCGTGTTTGGAGGACTACATGCCCATGTGGCAGCAAAATAAGAAATTGTGATCACAGCATCCTTTACTGTTTGGTCCCAGAATAACAGAACCAGGAGGCAGGAAACTTCACAAGCCACAGATTCACGACAAAACCTCAGTCGTTTTTTGGACATTTTAGCTACAGCTTGGATTAGTGCCTTCACTAATCTCTCTGTGAAATAGCAATCTGTTACGTCCCAAGGACTCAAAGCACCACTGTAGCCCCCTTTTTCCAATTTCAATTATACCTCCAAGAGTAGGCTACTATAATTCTTCATTAATGTATGATCAACAGGTTCATCACCATTCCAGTGTCAGAGGCTGAGCCTGTTAAAAATACATTCACACATTTTATCAAGAGCTTTTTTCTTTAAACAGGAGAAGAGTGAACAGAGAGTCCCTGTATGTTAGCTAATTCTCCAGGCTATCATTTAAATAATTTCATTAACTTTATCTAGAAATTAGACTGGGTAACACCAAGTCATAACACGGCTCCAAACGAACACAAGACAGTCAAAAATACATTATCAGTGATTACCTACCTGTGCTGGATTGGATCAGGCACGTATCCAGATAATCTTATCTGATTTACCCAGTGCCCCTCCTTGATAAATCTTGCTTGACAACTTCAAGCTAACCAAGCTAGGGTCTCAAAGTAAAGTAATATATATAGAACTTAATAACCCATAAAGAAAGATATGCTATTTCCAGGCTAATATTAACTCCTTATTTGAAAAAAAGACTAGAATTATTTGAGTGAGAGTGCAGATGTTTTATGGACAGAGACTACTATGAGTCTTCTAATTGGAAATAGTCTTCTTTCTTAGACTACCTGATGTATTTCATCAAGAAAGTGTCTTGCTGGGCAGAGAACACCAGCATGTCCCTACATCCTGTAGTGAAAACTCTCTTCCCTGTTATCTTTAGTGTCTGCTGCTGAAAGAGCTCAGGCTCAGCCACATCACATAATCCAGCAGGAGCTGTGATGCTGTGAACACGCCAGCTTAGATGGGGAGAGAGAATCTCTGCAAATCCAGTACTGTAAGAAAAGTGTCTCTTACAGTATATCCTCTTTGACCAGAGAAATACTAACAAGCTACGGAATTTGTTCTAGTGGGAACCAAATACAAAGTCTCTCCTCGTCTTACTGATTTTCATACACTTACAGCTTCGTTCCTACAGAGCCATCCTGCAAAACAGAACAGAGTCCTCTGTTTTCATACTGTTTTCTCACCGTCATCAAAGCCAAAGTAATTCTTTAGACTGATGGACTACTATAGAAGAAGAGTGATTTGATTACATGTAAAATGGCTATTTGGCAATATTTTTAACACTGGAATAATGTTTTCTCATAAACTGGTATGATAGTTTTAGAAAACCACTGTAACTGAATTTCTTTCCTTTACACTGGAAACGGGTTGTTTTCTCTTGGCTAGCCAGTGTGATATACAAAAGACCAACCCAAGATGATGGCACCATCTGAAGAAACATGGCAAGAGTAATTTTTTTTTTAAGTGGGAATCATTCTCCGTTTACCAGACCATCTACTTGAGACACCCACTATCATTTTTCCTCTCCCCTGTGGCATGGGACACGGGCTATGGAAAAATGGAAAAAAGACAAAACCTTTCCAAAGCACACATAATAACAAGCTACTGGTAGATTCCAGCGATACACAGGGCTGCCACTCCCAACTACTTTCTCTCATACTAGATACGATTCTCTCTGCACAGAAATAGAGTACAACATATCATCTGTAAAAAAGGTATAATCACACTGGAATATATCATTATAATCAGTTCAATTACTATTTACACTCGTCAGTTCTTTGCAATTGTTAGCGTCTTGCTTACAAGGAATTATTTGATGAGAATCTAATTTTTATTCACGTAATTACAATCAAGGTGGTATCTATTGCATAACTACAGAACACTTTGTATTTTTCAAAATAATATTGAATTGAATTTTATTTGGGTTTTTCTGTGATTTCAAGCAGATGATCCCACTTTTTCCAGGATCTAGAAATCCAGCACAGAGGCTTGTTTTGACCTGAAGCCTCACGTAATGCATGTTGGGTGTTTGCTTTGTCACACACCACACACAGTGTCCTGCAGAACTTTGGAGCTGACCCTGCAAAGCAGCACCTGGATTTAAGAATCTGGGTGGGGTTTTTTTGTTTGTTTTTTTTTTTAAATCAACCATGACTTGATGACTGAAGAGACTGGCATCATCCCTTGGCCCTTCCACAGGCCAGCTATCAGCAAGGGAAAGTTCATGCTTTCCTCTTCCTCACCACCCTTCTACTACACTAGTAGGTTGAACATCTCCTACCAGTTCAGGGGCAAAGCAGATGCTTCCTCTTTTCTGGTCACTACTGCTATTTTGACCAAAACAAAACACAAGAACTGGCTTTTCTCATGTACCTATGGCCCCCAGACAGGTGTCCATGGCTCTTTTATACGGCAACTACAGAAAAAAAGTCTAGAAAAAGGATAAAAGGGCAGCCTTGCTAATTCTCTGTCCCATTCCAATAGCAATAGTACCCATTATTTTTTTCTCAGAAATGTGTTTACCCTATTCTTAAAAAAAATGTCTATGTCAGTAGTTTATGTACCCCTGCTGTTAGAAAGCCTTTCCCACTGTCTAATAGAGATTTCCTAGAGTGGAGTTACAGTCTACAATTTCTTGTGCTATCTGTACCACACACGGAGCTCACCTTCTCCTACAAGGTAACCGCTTTATCAGGTTTTACTTTGTGAATTCTCACTGCTCTGCAGTTACCCTGTCTCTAGATTAAATAAATTAATTCTTCCAAGCTCTCCTCACTGCCTGTGTTCTCCAGATCTCTGATCTCCATTCAGTCCAAGTCTCCATGTGGGGCCCGGAACAAGACAAAACACTCCAGATGTGCTGGTACTATTGCCAAACCCAGCACAGAGGTTGTTTCCTGTTTTTTCATGGTATGGTCTTGTTTCTGCTTCCCTGCATCACTATGATAGCTTCAACTAGCATCAAGTTTGTTGTCCACCATAACCCCACATCGTCTTGAGACACTGCCAGCTCATTGCCGCTCATTCCTCATCTTTTGATCTCACAAATAGTTTATAGCTCATCACAGGACTCTGTACCTGTCCTTGAACTGAACCCCACTTAACTCAACTGAGTTCTTCTAATTGTCAAGATTCTTTTGAACGTTAATCCTTTCACCCAAATGCTCGCAGCCTTCCCAGCCGAGCATGGCCTAGAAATGCAACAGGCCTATTTTTCTAGTCCCTTGCACATGTCACTGCTCTGAGTGCCCATGGGCACCACACACACTGCACCCTCCCAAGGAATCCCACACGTCGCATCCTCCCCATTCCACAGAAACTCACAATTAGCTACTCATCAGGACTCTCCCCATTATACTACCCTCGCTTCATGTCACACTGGGTGTTTTTACCTTGTTCAGGAAAACATCGTTCAAAACAGTATCACCAAGGCCAACTGCAGCACCTGCCTGATCATTGTTGAGATTTTTTTAAAAATGAAGCCTAGGGAGAAACAAACAAACAAAAACATTAAACACTTTTCCCTGGTATCAGCCTGTTGTTCAGACAGAAGTTTTATTCTGATTTTCCAGCCACCTCTAGACTATATATAACATCACTTTTCCCTTTACCCTGAAACTTTCTTCCGGCCCAGTTCCCACCACACTGTAGCTGCCTAACCCACCGCCTCCTCCTCCCTCACCTCCTCCACCAGGAAGGAGCATCCTTCTGCCACCCAATTTATCCCACTCAATCTCTGCTATGCTAATTAAGTCATAGCATCATTCAGCCACGTGATTTATCCAACTCAATCTCTGTTATCCTAATTAAGCCATCTTTTTGATTGCACATAAAAATGCTCAGGTCCCACTGCTAGAGGGATCTTTTTTGAGAGGAAAAAAATAATAATTCGCTTCTAGAACAAAAATCTCTATTCAAGCCATCTACTCCAGGAGTCCAAAGGAGTGCTTTTAGAAGCCAGAACCTAATTCACCTACTTTAATTCACCTCAAGCACAGGTGAATTAAGTCCTCCTATTACTTGACTCCTAATTATACCCAATGAAAATTCCTATAAAACAGTACATAAGCTGCTTTCTTCCTTGTTATGTTTCTTTACCTGTAATGTCTAAGCCATTTGTTTTATTTTCTTCACTAATGAACACATTTGTCAAAATTTCTTTAGCAAGTAATTTCACCTAGAATAACAGAAGTTTTTTTTCAATTAAACCTTTCTCTCCACCCCATTTTAACCCTGACAAATGTGAGAAGCAAATGCTTTAAAAACCTCCATGTTGTCCTTTCATCCGCTGTATCCAACAACCATGACACCCCTGATTAAAAAAAAAAGTCATATTCTTGAGACAAACTCAATAAGCAGCTGTTAACTTTTAAAGGGAAAAATAGCTACAGAAGTTAAATACCTGGGTGCTTGGTGTAACTACCTTTGCCCTCCTTTCCCACAATTACTTAATTTTATTTTAAATTAACTCCTCCTTAGGTGCATTCACACCCTAGTGTCAGCCTTTTGGGACGCTCACCTAGAAGAGCACATAAGAGTTCCCACAGTCACAAACCCTTGGGAATAAAGCATTAGTAGCAGGTTCATTTTAAAAGAAAAAGGTGGTGCTTCTCTTGGTGGAGGGGAGCGCCTCTAGCTCCCATGGTGTCTCAGCAACAGGACACCCAGAGAGGTTTGCTGCCACCTCAGACACAGCAAACCACAAAGGAGACCAAGGTGTCTGTAAAATACCTTTTCAAAGGTAGTTTCAAAGGTACCTTTTTGCTGGCAATAAATTCCTGTGGTAACTGGACTGCGGGACCCCAGCTCAGGAGGTCCGGCAGCACTGACAGACACCCAGCCAGCCTGGACAGATTTCTTTAGCTCCATCTGGTGGGCAAACAAGCTGCTTCTGGGCCACGACCATCCCACTCCCTTTTGACAACAGTTATAGCTTTAATGAGGAAAAGAGATTATTAAGCAAGGCTGTCTTCATTAACAGCAATTCTCCTGTGAAAAACTCAATTTACAGAGAGTAAAATACATCACTGCTGGCTGGGATTATTTCCTGCACATCTCTTTCTATTGCCACATATTTCAGTTACAGAACAGCATTTACCCTCACAGGTCCCAGACAATTGAAACTACAGTCCGAAAAAAAAGCAGCATATATTTACAATCACCACCCCTGGGACTCAAAGCACTCTGGTGATAGCAACCATCAAGCAATTCATGAACAATTCCCAGGCAGAAATGGAGCAAACACACAATTCCAGCAAGTGGACTGGCTGCTGTTATTCCTGGGCATAACCACGGTGACACCTGGGCTCAGGTTCCTCAGTCATTGCCCTGGCACATGATTCTGCTTGGTCAAGTGCAAGGAGTTATAAATTGCACCTCCACTGCACACGTTTCCTCAACAGAGACCTCACCTACCTCTCCCCCAGCATGATGGACGAGAAGTACATGAACAGCAACAGGAGCTCATGACAGAGGATTCAGCACCTCCTTGAATTTGTCCTTGTACTCACATTTCAAAAAAAATATAAACATTACACAGGAAAAAGATCCACGGCCCAACGAAAGGCAGGAGGTTATAATACATGGCCCCATTTAAATTCATGATGGATTTCATTTGTTCATCCCACTGACAGGCTTTGCAATAATTTTTCATCCTGTGTTGTCAGATTTTTATATTCAAGAAACAGTAGAGTCCTATTAATTGAACTAAGGAACAAGATAGTCCCAGCCACTTTGTCTGTGCACCCCAGCTAATGACAGGAGCAAAAAGAAAATGTTTAGTTAAGTATCTTTGTCTGGAAGCTGGATGCAAACCAAGGGCATTAATAGCTCTCTTTAAGACAGACATATGGACTAAAGCCCAAGATTATATCTCTGTAATTGTGACTACAATTGGTTTCTAGTCACTGAAATATGTGTCCCAGTTTAACAAGGTCCCTGCTGTCACTATTTTTTTGCTGAAGTTAAAGCAATAAATAGCTCTGCATTCTCGATTTCTGATTTGAAAAGAAACAATCCTACTAGCATCGCTATGGTCTTTTCAACATCAAGAGTTCCCTTCCTTGTCCTTTCGTTACATTTAAGTTAATTTAGTACAAGACAAAAATACTTCTCCAAAATCACAACCATCCACTTGCAATAGCAATTGCATTTAATTAACTCCTGTATCAACTTATTTCATTTAATGCTGAGTAACAATGGTTCTTTATCAAGCAAATCTGCTCCTTCTTAGGCTACATTTAGTCATTACCATGACCAAAACACATTTTGATTTTGTTAATTCCTGAAGATGCAGACTTAGTTCATCTTAGACTTGTCACAGAAAACATTTTATAAAGGAGGATATCATGCCTATTGTACAAGGGACGGTGGAACCAAGGCATGAGAAGATGAAGTATTTCACCTCTGGAGGTAGAAACAGGAATGAAACTCAGCTCTGTGGACTCTGACGCAGTACTGTACCCCATAATAGGATGTACATCCTTCATGTACTATACGGCTAAAACTGCTTGATCTACCCATGGAAAAGCTTCTCAGTTTGCAAAGATTTCTACTGGCAGCTCTGAAAAAAGAGCAGGTTCTTTTTCAATTTTGCTATAATTTCTGCCCTCCTGGAAAAAAGGGACCGTGCCTCCTACCTGCCCATTAACTGACACACAGCTGCTTATTACTCATGGTGTCCGTGTTCCTCAGAGGACACGGACCGCCTAAACACACCGATACACACTCACATGTGGATAGCACTGATGAGTCACATCAGGAAATTTTAATTGTCTAACCTAATTGAATCTTTCCCAGACAGTAATAACACTAAAGACAAAGAGGAATTTCACAGCCTCTTTTCCCTTTCCCCTTTTCATACAAAGCTCAGCTCTGAGTGTTATACACCAGGGCAATATTTGAATGCTACAGATGCAGTCACACAGAAAATTAGAACTGCTCCAAAAAAAAAAAAAAAAAAAAGAAAGAAAGAAAAAAAAGCTATAGTCCATAGCTGCGTCAGTACCAGCTCCACAGTGGAAAAGTACTTCAGCTGCTCAGCCCCCTTTCTTTCTGCTCTGCTGGTGACGTCAGTCAGGCACTAATGAAAGCCCAATTAGCATATCACCTTGTGTGTTTGAATGTACAAGTGGAGCAGCTGATGATTCTCTTCTGAGATTTTAAATAACCAACAGAGCTGAGCCAGAGCTGCTGCTTGGTAGGAAAGATTTAGCTTCATAACATACTCAGCTCCCTATGCAACACAAACAAATAAATATGCCGACGGAGGCAAAAAAAAAAACAAGCCAGAACAGATGCATTTCTCTGAGGAAAGCAACACAAACCAACTTCAATTTTGAACAGCATTAATTTCCCCCTTATTCCAGAATAAATGTTTTAATTCCTAATTGAGTCTGAAAGCTACATTGACTACTTGCTTAAAAAAAAAATATAAAATTACAGCTTTAAGGAAGCCAGCGCCCTCGCTATTACCCTGGCAATTTTTCAGATGACAGCGGCTGAAGAGCAAAGCCATAGGACAGAAAGCATCAGTAATTGGCACTAGATTTCAGGCCCAATCAAAATGAATAGTGGGGAAGGAGGTGAAATGCGAGGTCAAAGAGGCACCTGCTGAGGCAACGTAATAGTGACAGAAGAGAGTGAAAAAAGGAAAGGCTTAAGTCTGTAGTAATGAGTTCTCTATCGAGCTCCCCGTACATGGACTGAAACAGGAGCAGAGGCTGCTGCCAGACCGAACAGAAATCCTAAAGGGCACCGCTGTTTTGCAGCATTTGGGGGCTAGAAACTGGAAAACCTGTCTTTGTCAATCCAGCGGCAGTGACAGGAAAGCACAAGCAGTGCTCTGAGCAAGAGCTTCAGCCCTGACCTAGATACAGGTTATCTAAAACAGGAATTCAAGCCCAGCTGGACTTCCCTGGAGTCTCTGTTGGAGTGACAAGCCTGCTTACGAGGTTCAACTGGTTTTGTAAAGCGCTAGCATTGATCATTCTGCCTAAACAGACAGCCTGTGTGGAAAGAAAAACCCTGGACACAACAGAATACACCAAGAGCAGCCCTTCAATTGCCACACACCCCCATAGAGCTCCTGCCCACTCCCCTGTCCCCTTCGGGTACCGAGTCTTCCTGTCTGATTCCAGCAGTCTTCGGACACAAAACGATCCATAACCATCAGCAAACGCTTCACGAGCGGTCAGAACTGCCACAATTTTAAAAAGGTTGTCTTAAATGAGGTCATGTCATTGATTGATTTTCAGCCTCAATCCATGCCGTTACACATCACATCAACAGATGCCAGGTTTGCAGAAAACAGGCAAAATGCTAACAAGTCAAATGGGAAGGTGATCCTGCGTTTAGATCTTTACTAACCATGGCTACGGTGTGCACAGACGTAATTAAAACTTGGGCTTTGATTTGGCAAGCAGCCTTTATAAATAGGCTTTCTGTTACACTGTTCCTTCTCCCAGGTGCTTCATCAAAAGTAAGATATGTCCTTCAGCTCCTCCCACACCTCTGGCATGATCAGACGTTTTATAGCTCGGCAAACCTTAAATCAGCCAAACACTACAGCAGTGATATTTAGGTAACTCATTGTGAGAAGAAAGAGAATTATCTTCAAGGTGCTTTTCTCCCAGCAGCATCTTCCACTGTCTTGCCTGGGGTGGGCAGACTTACCAGCAGGGCAGAACCAAAGAGTGCGGAATAAGCACAGAGATTCAGTGTCATGGCTCCTTCCAAGTGGTGATCTATATTCTGAGAGATCTGTGGGAAAAGGAGACAATACTGAAAAACCTTACTACTAGCTACTCCTTGCCAGCTGATGTATTACATCTCAACATTTCTCATGAGATATATTATTTTGCTAATTACATCTAATGATTTTTTATGGTAGAAATTTTCTGAAAGATTTTACATCCATTCTCACAGCACTGAAGAGAACCTGGCACATTCATCTAAGCTCGTATTTAAGCTTTGTAGCAAATAAAGAGGGCCTAAAGAGGTTTTTAAAAAATCCACAGATCAACAGAAATATGTTTTATTTTCAGTTCTGCATCAAATCTTTGTTTTCTTTTAAAAACTTCCTTCTACTACACCATAAAGTAAAGCAGACCAGAAGTAACAGTTGAGCTGACCCCTTTTAGCATTCAATAAACTTGGTAAACAACAAAAATCAGGAAAAGGGGGTACCAGCTGCGTAAACAACAAAAAGTAAAGTTGACATCCAGCACTATTTATTTAAATATTTGAAATAGCATCTAAGATAAGCATTTTTAAACAATCACTCTGTAAATTAGAAAACAGGAGCATCTCCTTATAGTAATCTACCACTGGAGAAGATAAAATCCCCATAAATATTCTTTATGAGTAGATCAGCTGGCGAATCAGTTCTGGCAAAAGTGCATTTGAATGGAGCAACAACCCCAGCTGGATCTGATCTTCAGAAAAGTTGCCTTCCCAAACAGCCTTTTCAGTTTCAAAATCCCCCAGAAATACCTAGACAAGAGCAAAAGCAACAGCAATAACACAACTGAGAGAAACATCACGAGATCTTCTCTCCAGAGTGATTTAGAGACTGAGGGTAAAAGCAATTTATAAGTGCTGTTGTCCACTGTCAAGTCTTTAACACCGGCACGGAGTGGGAGTAAACTGCTCCCACATCCAAAGGCAATGGTTTTTATTGACTTTCCTATGCATCGGTGGCTCCGACTAAACTTCCAAGATGTCACAGTATTGCAGAATCATCAAGATTGGAAAGGACCTATGAGATCATCAAGGTCCAATCATATACACACAAAAAAACCCCTACAATCTAACCCAATAGAGCATGCCCTGAAGTGCCACATCTACACGCTTCTTAAATACCTCCAGGGATGGTGACTCAACCACCTCCCTGGGCAGGCTGTTCCAGTGCCTTGTCACTCTTTCAGTAAAGTAATTCTTCCTAAGTTCTTCCTATGTCTCAAGTTTGCCTGTCCCTAATGTGCCCTGCAAGAATGCAGAGCCAGCTATATCCTCCCTTATTCTACGGGAAATACAAATTCATTCCAATACAGTCAGCACTTTCATTCAAGTAACATGAAAGGAGAACTGAGCTTCTCCTTTCAAAACTGGCAATGTGATTTGCAAGCCCTAATGGAGAATTCCTGCCTCCCCTTCCTGGGGACTGGATACTGCATCCGCACACTGAGTATCTGGGAGTCTAGAAGAACTCACTTCTCAAAGATCATTACTTAAAATGACTAATCTGGATCAATAATAAGGACACAATTGATTCTTTATTTGCTTCTAGTAGCTGCCCTTGTCAACTTACAGTGTAATACTTTTCTAAAAGTCATAGGGTTCTTTGCTTGCTTCCAGAGAAAACACTTATATCAGATAATCCTGCCTCCACAAAGTTATTTTTCAATTTTCTTCAGTCCCTGCTATGCCTGCAGGAATGTTTGATTATCCATAAAATGCCTTCTGACAGCTCAGATTCATTACTAAATTACCACATTTAAATTTTTCATGTGCACAGGGCAATTACTTTTATGAATGACTGCCAGCAACATTTCACTAAATCTGAATGAATTTTTAAAGGATTCTAATTGTCACTAAGATGTCCCTATAACTCTTGTTTTAGAGGTTTTCATTTCTTTTAGTCATAGAGCTACCCGTGTTCAACACAAATGTGTTCCCTCTCACATTTTATATCACTGAAAATTATTTACATCAGAAACAAAGAAATATGAAACTGGTGGTGCTCCATAGGCACTTAGACTGCATAGCAGAAATGATTCATAGCCAAAGTCTTGAGCATGAATAATTATCTGTAGCCCTCATTTGGAGTTTTTGCATCAAGTTACATTATTCATTTGGGTTTTGGCAGGGGAAATTAATGAATACCAACTTGACAGACACCTAAAAAAAAGCCTAAATTTTTCAAGTAGTTGAGCCAAACTAAACCTTTAATATGTCCAATGAAAGAAAAAGGGAAGGTGTGCAAGGGATGTTTCTTTACCACTGAAATTAAAAAAAGCACAGACACAAATAATGTTCAGAGAGGACAGGTGAGCTCTTAATTCCACCACTAAGATGGGCTGGAGTCTGACTTATCTCCCAGTGGAGTCTCATCAGGAAATTTCATTTACACAGTCTATTTTTTAACGCCAAGGTTGTTAATGAAAGCAATAAACAAGATCAGAAATAAACTAATCACTGATGAACTCTCCCAATAAACTGCAGCTAGACTGATGTTTGCCTTTGAAGTGCCACATTTTGTCACGTTCTTCATCCAAGTGCTTGCCAACTTCAGAGATTTTTCTGTTTTTACTATCCCTGTTCCCGATCAGTTTGTAGAGACCCATCAAATCAATTCTTCCCTTAAAAACAGCTAGATTAATGCTTCTTTATTATTTTTTGTCTAGGAAGTCAAGGGTCAGGTTAACAGGAAAAACAGAAATGCACATCTACAATGTCTCCTGAAAGCTGTCATGAGTTTGGTCTGGAAAGCAAACCCAGCTGCTGCAGGAACAGCAAATGTGAAGGCAGAGCTCCAAGCGGAGCTGGTGAGAGCTGGCAGGTAGGACACTGCTGAGAAGGCTTCTTCACATCTGCAGGGCAGCTGTCGGGGCAGAAAGCAGAGGGTAGCCTGGGCAAACCATGGGGTACAGAGGTGGCTGTATCAGGGAGAGAATCCCAGCACTGAGACTCAAGCACAGACATAACTGAGCTGGTCACAGACCCCAAAATGACTCAGAGACAAGAAGTAATTAAAAAAGACAACAGATCTAAGAGCGATGTCTGAAGAAGGTCCCACCAGAAGGGAGATTTTGAAAAATAACCTATAAAAAGGGCTTCAGTTTCAGACATGTGAAATAAACAACCTGCCACAATCCAAGGCTCCTGGACTACCTTGCTGGTTTTGCCACTGGGTGACTGCAGAAAGGTGGGCAAGTGGTGAACTTCTCCATCTCTTTGCTTCCAGTTTTCACAGAGAGGGAGTGGGGGAAAACACATGGCATATCCACTTCTGTAAAGATTTTGAAATCTGCAGATGCATGTGCCGCATGTAAAGCTAATGCAATATTAATGTTCTGCAACAGCAGTCTATTTCGCTGTGACCTTCATCAAAGGCCAAACCCTCAGAGGGATGGCTGCTAGGAGCAGGTTGCACATCAGCATTCAGCCTCACACAACGTTCAAGACGGGTTTCCATCAGCATCCAAACTCTAATTAGCAGCTCTCATAAAGCTGCATTTGATAACTTTATTCCACAGCTATGTATGAAGAATTGCTTGAAAAATGTGATTCCAGCAAAACCTACCACCTGTGAGAAACACTCCATCACAACAGAGAGGCAACAAGTGAAGGCCGGCGGAAGCTAAGCCAAGGAACCAGTAAGCTGCCACTGTTGCTTCCCAGTGATCCCACTGATCTGGTGTCCCGTAACTTAATGAATACTGGTCTTCCAACCAGTTCCCGTACAGTTCAACTGGGCTCTGGCTTCAGCTTTACTGGCACACTTAGATGCAGATAAACAATATGTAAGTGTATTTCCACTCAGCAGGCAAAGCAGGTTGGGTTTTGAACTTGTTATGGATTGATTTAAAAGAATTCCAAGTTGCTACGAAAACTGCGTATGTACAGGAGCAGTTGGGCTCCTTTCATACATTAGGGCACCAAGCATTCCCAAAGATCCTTGACATTTTGCAAATCAGAGTTCTACCCTGAAAACTGAAAGGGTTTGAAGAAGCTAACTCAATACATTGTCTTGCTTTCCATCTTCCCCAGCTTCCCACGTCAAATTCCTCCCAGACAAGCAATAATGAATGTCTCTCCAAAAGCCCTGCACATCCCCAAGCATTCTTCTCCATGCAGCTCTCTGATCTCCAGTATCTAACCCCACTTTCACACAGAATCACCTAGGTTGGAAGGGACCTTTTAAGATCATCTAGTCCAACCAATGAAAAAACAAAACAAAACAAAACCACCAAAAAACCCCCCACAAACAAACAAAAAAACCCACACAAACCCCACACCACAACCAAAATAACACCAACGCAACACTATTCCATATCCCCGAGCACCATGTCAACTCATCTCTTGAATACCTCCAGGGATGGTGCCTCAACCACCTCCCTGGGCAG
>JAOQGH010000023.1:13524677-13552024 GCA_025769975.1 Gallinago jamesoni | reverse complement strand
ATTTCCTAATATCTAACCTGAACCTCCCCTGGCGCAACTTGAAGCCATTACCCCTTGTCCTATCATCTGTGACTTGGATTTAGGATTTGTACTCCAGACAGGATCTTTGTCGCCTTCTTTCCAGGTTCCCTTCTTTTCAAGACCACTTCTTCTTTTGGGGAAAGGACCTTTTTGGCTTCCTCTTCTTTCCAGCACCCCAAACCTCTGACTTCCCCAATCTAAACAGTCTAATGCAGAAGCACACCATATGTCAGTCTCTTCATAGCTGGTTCTTTCTCAGGCCTGTTTATTAATTGGAAGGTTTGGAACATTAATTGGAGAATTTGAGATATGCCACTACTTGTTAGTCCATGTTATGAAAATTTACAACCCTGCCGTATGGATCGCAGTCAGCAAGGAGCAGGCTTCTGCTGGAGAGTTCGAAATCTCCATTTCAGACATGCATCCACCCCCAGCCCCAATTGTCTGCCCGCTGTGTGCACGCACGGTTTAAGCTGGTTTTTTTTCACTGAAGACACAGACAGATGCGTTAGCCATGTTGATCCAAACTGAAATCTGCAGATCATTTCCACATAGGAGCCACCTCTCCCAAGAGACCATCATGGAAACCAGATTCAGTAATGTGCCATCCTCCAGTCTCTGTTAACTCCTCACATGTGATCTGGAACCGGTTCAAAAGAAAGCAAATTGCCTTCATCCAAAACACTCTGAATCCCAGGGATGGATTTTCCTATTGAGAACAACTAGCCCAGGCCCGGGGCTTGGGCTGCCTCGTGCCTTTACCCAGGCTGCTCCACGTGCCACAGCAGCAAAATACTGCTGAGGCAGCACAAAACCAGGAGCCCCGACTCATTTTGGTTCCACAGGACCTATTATGTTCTAGCAAGATCAGTAGGCCTAATAAAACTTTATCTGCCTCATATCCTTAGGCTATCAAAGCTAGAAGAGCAGTATGTTCTTAATAACTTAGCATCTTACCAACACTGAGAATCCAACTCCATGAACATGTTTCCTTTTAGAAAGGAGAGACAAGCAGAAGCAGCCACACTCTGGAAGACTGAATGGATCATGTATACTTCAGGAAAGGTTTTTCTTTCCATGGGAAGTGAAAGCTATCCAACAGTGTTAAGTTTATGAAATAAAGTTCTCAAATAGGACAACAGACAACATAGCTTGTTTAACTGCTTTTTCTCCAATAGAATGAGTCAATCTGTTGACTTTATCAGCAGCAGAAACTTTCGTTAACATACAAATAACCACAAATTACACATACATTCAGAGAAGAGGCCACTCTACCCTGCAGCTTCCATCTGTCAAGATACAGTCCCAGTACAGCAATATCCAAGCAGCTTCGAAACGTCTCTTCCATCACTCATCTCTTGGAGACTGCAGATACCTGCCAGCTAGGGATAATGGTGTAAGGTACTTAGGCAGCGAGGGATGAGCAATCAACCTGAAGACACCAGATGTCTACAGAACTGCTGTAATTTGAAGTTCAAAAAAACTAAGATTATCCTCAGTCCAGCAATGCATTGCTGTCTCCTCTTTTTTTAAATAGCACATCCCTGTCTCTTTAATTACAGAAGGCAGGATGTGAACAGATGCTTACTGCACCCAGCAGCCAAATGATTCAGGCAAACTTTTAGCTATTAGCAAATCCTTTAGGCGGCTGACTCAGGCAAACAAGATGTACAGATTCCCCCCAACTGATTAACCACTGGCTCTGCACAAGCTTGCCTCACTGACCACAGCTGTTGGAGATACAAATGTCCTCAGCTGACAGCCCTGCTCTTGGTTTCATAATCGTTCTGGGTTGAAAACAAAAATGTCAGTGTTCACTGACATCTCATCTGGAGTTGGGACAAAATATCCCAAATCAGTAGGTGAGGAATTCCTGCATGAAATGAATCACAGGTTGAAGGTATTCAAATCATGAAAACAAAAAGCAGAGAACAAGATATGGGGGACAGCAACACCCAGTCTGCAGTTCTCTAGATAAACTCTCTGGATTTATGCACTGCTTATAAACATCTCAGTTACGAGCTCTGGCTCTGTAACCAGCTCCCAAGGAAACAAAATCCACACAGATTTTCAATGATAAAAAAAAACAGTGTATGAATTAAATCTCTTTAATAATCAATCCTAAGTCCCCAGCAGTTCCTGCTGTTGTGTCCATTTCCAGCTCCTACAGGCACTTTATCAGTCTTTAGTTCCAGAGCTGATGTCACACAGCACATTCACTGGTTACTGCTGTGAAAACATCTCCAGTTTCACACCTTCTAGAAAGAAGAACTTCCCAAACTCCTGTGCTACACCAGGCAGGTGCCTCTTGACAGCCTCTCCAGCACTACATAGACATAGTTCTAGGAAAACAGAACTTCAACTCCCATCACATCTGCCTGTGTCTGCTACTGCCTTGTTGCTTACTCTGTCTTCTCCCTCTCTACAGCCTGTCTCTCATCCACAGAAGCAAACCTCTCTGGTAATTATGAGGCTTTGGTACTCCACTTGCTGATGAAGAAAACCAGAAATGAAGCAAGCATGCATGCCTCTTGTCTTGTTTACTTTTAGGTTGCCACAGAATTTATCTTCAGGTTTGACTGGGTGGATCTGAACACTGGAAGGATGCAGGCAAGCTTTGGGGTTCCTCCTGAAAAAAACCAAGCATTTCTGTTTCCTGTGGAGATGCTGGCAGAATGAAGTAATATTAACTGTCAAAGCTCAAATTCCCCACAGTTTTACAGGTTTTTGAAGTATCACTGCTAATTATAATGTCCCAGACTTTCTCTAGAGAAATATAAAAATGTATAAAGACTATCAGAATTTAACTTAAGCTGAAGACTCCATGTAGCCCATTTGCTTGGAGGACATACATTGGCTCTCCATGGTGAAAAAGAAGGAAAAGGCAAGATGGGAAAGTGGGAAGAAACCTTCTTTCCTACAGGACAATCAATCGCTTTGGATTAGCGATGGGAGCAAAAGGATAAATCTACTACTACTCGTCCTCTCTCTGAAAAAAAAAAGAAGAATCTATATTCTCATCTTGTGTATGCAAATGCAGAGCCCAGCAGTGACTTTTTGGATTAGCAAATTGTAGCATCACTACACCCACTTATCAATTAGCCTCCAAATGACTTCCCAGGTCCCAAGGAAACTGATCCACAGAGTTATCATCAGTGCCCAGAACTAACACAACATTGCAGCACTCTGAATATTTAACAGGAGAAATGACAATTATAATAACTCTACAGATTCTTAGCCTTACTAACATAAACATCACCATAGGCTCTCCTATTATAATATAAAGACTTTTATTTTCATATTTTATTCCAGTGCTATTTTCCATCCTCCTGAATGATCACGAGGTCAGGTCGGAAGAGGGAAAAGAATCTTGTAAGGCACATAAATAAGGTTCAGCTTGAGCTAGTGATTTCCTGTATCCCTGACAGGGTGACCAAAACTGCCAATTAGATAGAAGAAGAGTGCAGAGGTAGGTCTGTGACAGCCAGTAACTCACTGTTTATGGAATTTATTATTTTTGGGCCATACACAGAAATAAAAGGGAAAGAGGGAGGGAGAGCAGACAACTATGAGATTTCCCCAGAAACGCAGAGCATGTGGCAGAAGAGTAATGCATTCGCACTGTCCTGGAACTAAAGAACAGCAGAAATCTTTAGCGAAGACAGAGAAGTGTCCAAGAAACAGCAGTTCTGCACAACCAAAAGCACTAACCCAGAGGCAAACAGGGCTCAAAACGTGTTTGTTTCCTGTATGATTCACCAGTGCACTCCAGACCACATACTGGCATTATGTGAAACAGTAGTGAAGAATACTCTTAAAACTGACCTGCTCTGACCACAGTATCATTCCCCAGAGAAAGATCAGCAGATTGAAAATCTGAACCCAGCCACCTTTTCCCTGACAAATGGAGTTTGAACTGATCCTATAACTGATGTGAATGCTGTTAGAGGAGGTTATGGGTTGGTCTTTGGTATTTACGTGGACTGTTCTACTTGATCATTGTTTTAGAAATGATGTCCATCAGTACGTGTGACCCACTGATCACAGGGTGGGCTATTTAACTGTATCAGGCTATTGCCCGTAACTCACATATAGCTATACATTACTTTCTTGTGAGATTTATAAGGTTTTCCCCCATTCCCCTTCCTTTACATAAATGAAGTTTTAAAGTGTATCATCAACATGTGACAGTCCTAAAGACACACCTACAAAGAGGGTCTTAAGCTAACTAGCAGTTAAAAAACTTAAAGTCATGAGAAAAAGCAGCATTTGCAGTTATCCAAAAGGGCATATGCTAATCACCAACTGGAATCAAAGCACTGTCACACACATGTTTTCAGCACATGGCAACACCAAGTACCTAGAAAGCTGCTCCTCCAAGACTGTAGGATTCCTCAGCTTCCGCTGCAGTGATAGATATAACCTTTCACTCAGACATGGTCCTTAGCCACATGTGCTCATAATATTTTAATTAAGTGTAATTAAATATTTTCACAATTTCAAACTAAGTAAGAATTAATTACTCAATTTCTTAGTCAGTATTTCTGAATTTGGAATTTCTTACTGAGTTTGGAATCCTGAATCACCAAATGCTCCCAGTCATTTCAAAGAATAAATATTTAAGATCTTTTTCCATGTATGAACATCACAGATTATAAAACATACCAGAAATAACCTTGTGCTCAGCAGAAAAGAACTACTTGTCTAACAATACCGAGGAAAAAACCTATATTGCCCAGCCAGACTGTATATGAAAATAAATTTATTCTAACTGGGTAGATTGACTGCTCTCAGGGTTATACACAAGACCTAGCCTGAAGTGGACAAACAGTATGTTACTCAAAATAATTTTCTCAGCTAACTCTACCCACCACTTAATAGTAGGTTTTCTACAGAGCTGTCTTTATCTTATTATCTAATATCCCACAGGGAAACGAGCTTTTCATTTTCTTCAGTGTATGGCTGTAGTGAAGAGAATTCACGATACCTCTCATGAAAGAAACTCATGGAGGCATGAGACCCTTGAAGCTACATTTACGTATCAACATTGTATTTATGGAAATATGCCAGACTTTGGCATATGGGCACAAAACACCTATGTGCAGACTCAGATATGGATTCACTGCTTGAACTAGTCTTTTTATTTCGTTTATTTTACTGGTCCAAAGAATTAACTATTCCAGAAGAATGTCATCTTGACTATTTTTGGTGATAACAGTATGCAATTCTGTCGTTTATGGGTTCTTAAACTGCAGTGCACTGAGTGACGGCACAATGGTTATTATCCCACACTGTTTTTTCCCTCCTTCACTCTCCAGGGGAATAGACCCTGCCAAGTAAAGTCACTGCTCAGGAGAGCAGGCTTCAAAGCAGAGGGGGAGACAGTGGTGTTTGCAAATCAGCTGATGCAGGCTAATATGCATTTATTTTATAGCAGGTTCCTATACAAGTAACAGAGTCACAAAAGAACTGAGGCTGTTCCCAGCTGCAGCGATCATATAATCCACACTCTGCCCCAAGGAAGAATCAGCTGTACCTTTGTCCTTCCTAACAAATGCTTGTTTAGTAAGTCTTTATGGTCTTCCGATGGCCCCCACTGCCTCTTCATGCCATATCTCCGTTAGCTCTGTTTTCTTGGTTATATAGTACCTATCCTAAATCTTTCTTATTGCAAATTAAACCCACTAATTTAGAGAGATGATTCCCTTCTTCCTTTAAGAGTGTCATTATTTCCTCATTACATGTATGGCTCATATCTCCTTTCATCCCTTTCTCAACAGATGTCTGGATACCTCAGACTCCCTCAAATTCCCTTACCACACTTTGCTTCAGAGGATTCTCCTTGTTCAAAAAGCCCCAGAAATCTTCTTCCCTCTGACCTATCTGGTGTGGTAAACTGGAGTAGGTCCTCATTACAAAGCTGCCCCTGTTCTTCCCTCTTTCAGTACCCTTAAGCATAACTCCTTTTAAATTTTGGATTTCAAAGCAAGTACACACACTGTTGATAAAAGGGGAAAACCCTCCTCTTTTGTCACATCTCTCTTCTCTGAGAAAGTGATGTTCCCTTTTACCCCCATTTACATACAGTTCTCCCAAGAGGTGTCAGATAGGCAGGTCAGTCATACTGCTTACTGCACATCAAACTTTCCAGTTCCTTTTATTTGTTCCCTCACTTCAGTATAGCCTTCATCAATGAGACCATTTGTTCTGAGCATTATTCCTAGCATGTGTCATACTCACAGAAATTTTCCCGTGGGGTCTTCAAGATTCTATCTTTTAAAGAGCTTTGATTTTATGTGACTGGGGTCAGAAAAAGACACAGGTATAAAAGATTTGCCTTGGTTTTGCCTCACCTCCAGTCGATCCTACATAAGCAACAAGTTATAAAATGCCTAATTTACACACAGTATTTTTTTCTGCCTGTTCAATGTCATTATAACTTTAACGCTGCTGTTGAAAGGCGGGTGTTGCCAGCAATGGGCTAAGTGTAAGCATTAATGTGACAGTTTATTAATCAGTTCCATCTCACAAACCCTAATGTAACAAGAAGAAGCACAAATAAGTGCCTGATCTGTTAAAGTAATATATGGCCCTCACACTGGGATATAGGCCTACTTTAAATTTCTTGGCAGTTTTAGTTCAGGTTGCTAACACTGTGGAGGATAATATACTAGCTAAATGCATTAATGGTTTGATTTCAGTTTGTGTTTGCATTTAATTTCCAGTGAAGTTCAGTACTGTTGAAAGGTGCTGGATCAATAGTGCTGGTTTAGAGTATATTTATCTTAAACTTTCCCCTGTGGTCTTATCAGCTCTCCGATATGAAACAGAACTCAGCTTAGCTGGTACTTAGTTAGCACTTGCTGGTTTCTCAACTTCTGAGGACCAATCCTTGTTAGAAAAAATAGAAAAAATATAAGATACTAGGCATGAGAGAGGGGCCTTCCAGAGAGGAGTTCAGCCAGCTAAAACCTGCTCACTTGCTCCCTGTTGACTATAGAGAAAGCTCAAAAGTCAGTGCCATGAGGCAGAGGGGGCTGTAGGGGAAGCAATGATGGGGAGGGAGCTCTTCCTACCATTAGCCATGCTGGCTTCCTCCCTGGTTAAAGCTCTCCTGAAACCCTAATGTTCATTTACTGCCTCAAATCAGACACAATGAGTCCAGATCACCCTCATTTTTCCTCTCATACATACACAGACTGAAAGAAACTGTACTACTCAGCTTGGATGTTTTAGCATGGGGTGAAAGAGAACCGAGCAAGATAAAGCCTGTCACATTCCTTGTCATAATCGCATGCAGATGTTCCATATTAAAAACTAATATTTACTGAAATACTTTCAAAGTTGCATCAGAGCTCCTCAGAGTGTGTTAAAAATAAGCACATGCAAAATATTATATTTAGCTGGGAGCCAGATTCCTGCACCAAAACTGCAGACAGCTATACAACTGTTTCTCTGATAATATGATGAGCCAAAGCAACCATCTGAACACCTCTGAACTCCGGGACTGGGCTTATCTAAAACTATATTTGGCCAAATGATTGTTACCCTCCAGTGAGTACATGGCCACATACAGAAAGTTAACTGCATAACCGGTTTATTACATGAAGAAATGTAATAAACTGTGATTTAAATTTAATAGCCTCAGACAAATTTGCCTGTTTGTTCAACAGAGTGAACTATCAACCTCCCATCATTTACAGAGATCCAAGATTCTTCCACAGCAACCCAAATTGCCTCAGCAATTTGTTAAGAAATATTTGTTTCCCCTAATAATGATAAGTGGAATAATAATAGAGCACATGTGGTTCTGATAAGAATGAGCTAAATAGGATGGCCTCAAATTCCTATCCGATTAAGAGACCATCATATGACAAATCCAGCAGAATCAAGTATCTGCCTAAAAACCAGGGAAAGTGCTTGATTTACGGTGCTAAGTGGATGACTGCCATAATTTTCGCACACTTTGCTATCTTGGCTGACCTCTCCCGGACTTATTTTCTGCACACCAACAGATTTCACATGTTTTTAAATATGGTGACAACTGGGAATTCATAAATAATATATCTCGACTGAAATATAACTGCCATGTCTGAGCAGTTCCGGCTCCAGGCTCGGTCTGCAGCAAAAGCCAGGCAGCCCCAGTTCATAGCAGCTCTGCAGCCACGCTATTAAAACGACTCTGCTTGTACTCAGCTGCCCAGACAGAGACAGCTCAAGCTAATGGAACTGAAATACAAGTATGAAATATTGCCTCTTGTTGGGAAAAGTTGCAGTCACCCATGGCAAATTTAGGCAGGTAAAACTTTGGGAAAAAAGTGAATTAAAAAAAAAAGTGGGTACATGAGCACCTTGTTTCAAAAAACAAATACGAACTTGTTGATTTTGTGTTTGTTTTGTCAATAGCATCATTCATGCCCATCACATAGGGCTGGAACACCGGCCGTGTCCCCTGCACCCCTTATGCAGTAGTTCAGGAAAAGCAAAGCACAGAGTATCACTTTCAAAGGAACTACTAATTTTCTTTTTCGGTGCTAAATATGAGAAGTCTGGCTTGCTGGCAATCCCTCTGTTCTTTCTTGCCTCTCAAATTGTCTGAACTGCTACCCTGGATCAGAAATCCTACGGAAAACAGGATTCACCCCAAATTTGCAATTCTAGCCTTCAGTACAAAAAAGAAGAAATGAACACCTAAGGGAATTTTCACAGAGGCAAGTACACATTAGCAGATATTTTGGTCTACTGACCATCTCCCCTAATCTATATTCCTTTTTCTTCTCAACCCTTTTTCTATGTTTCCTGAGCATCTACACTAAAGGGACTGTACACTGCTTGCGACACCTCAAAAGTTCTATCCTGATCTGAAATCACCAGTCACAGACTGGCTGATGCTATAAACCTCTTCCTGTGCCTCCATCCCTCCCAAAATCATCAGAAACCACCATGTTCTGCCTGATTACAACCATAAGGCACCATCTGAGACATAACTGAGACCATACTCCCTTGTTACTCATCCCATATTCAACAGACTTGCAAATATTAAAAAGTTCCATCGTCCTCCCTTGTAAAACACATGACATGGCTCACGCAAGGAAAGCTGCTCAAAATGCTAAATCAACCCCTTCAAACACTCATGTGAGGTAAGACTTCTCAGTACACCAGAAAAATCTTATAATCTCTAGTATCTCAGGTGCTCAGAGCAACTTCTAAATTTACTTTAAATATTCCATGTATTCACCCACAGACAGGCGATTTATAACTCTCCTAAAAACTTTTTAAATGCTCAGAGAAAAGTGAAAATCAGCCACCAAGGTACCTTGACACGCAAAAGCCTGGTATTCTGTGGGTGTGAGAACCACAGAAGGCTGCCAAGACCTTTTGGCACAGAGAAAAGGAGTCCTGTTACTCTCTTCACTCCCCACATACAGTGCTTAAAATGAGATATGGGGAAAATCCAAGCCCATCTCTCAGTCCAACAAGACAGATCATTCCCCTGGGTTCATCCACCCATCAGTTTCCAGTGACTCAAGAGATGGATTCTTCTACTTCGTGTCCTGGGAAAGTATCTGTTGGTGGAATGAACCTTGCAGCTACGCAAATGTCCTACTTGTTCAGCTGAAGTTTTCCTTTCCTTTGTCTTATTCCATTACCTCTCAATGGAGGTGTAATGGAATCATCCACTCTCAAGACGTCTTCTCCTTCTATGAGAAGTTGTTGACTCCCCTTCTATGCCTTCTAAATATTACATTCCCATTTATAACGAATCCCATGGTTCATCCTTCCACCCTGTTCCAGAAAAAAACAAACACATATAGGAGGCTCTACCATGTTTTGGTAGAGCTAATGGTCTTGTTTCTTTTAATATGCCCCTTGCCACTTATAAGTACTAGTCAAGGAAATGCATGCTAGAGCAGGAAGCAAGCTGCTCTGTGAGAGCAATGCATAAGGTGAGGGACACCATCAGAAGGACAGTTAGGGCAGACCTGTGAAATCCACAGCAAGGCCAGACAAAGGGAATGAGTTACAGAACAACACACTCTTCCACACTTGCAGCCTAGCAGAGTTCTCTCTGAGCACATCGGTCCTGTGGAGAACTGGGACAACTCCTGATGATATATGAATGCCCAAATGTTGGTGCAGAGACATCCACCTCCTCGTGGCGCAGCCGCATGACCGGCTGAGCACAGTTAAGTGCTTGCTAATACCCTATGCACGCACTGGGAGCTGTGATGGCTTGTTGTGAGACGTTTTCCAGATACTGCTTGACTCTTCCGCAGAGTTGGCAGCTCTTATTAACATTTTAATAAATTGGGTCAATAATGCAGCAGAAGCCCCAGTGCTCTGCTATCGTACTCAGCTGAAAAAGGACAGGGAACAGCACTTGTATCCCAATGTTAGAGACAGCCACCCCTGCACTCAACTGGGTGAGTACTTATAAATCTGGTCAAACTCAGTTGCAAGGTCATATTCATCCTCTTGAGAAATCCCATGACAGTGGGAGATGCAGTTTGCTGGGGACAGGCATGGTTCATGGACTGATCCTAGCAAACAGGCAGTGACTGAATTGCTCTAGAGAAAGGGCAACAGCTGAGGAAAGGCAGGCAGAAGTCCCAGGAGCCAAGGAGGCTCATATACCCATCAGCACAGCTACACAACAGGCAGCTCTCAAGACGGTCCCATAAGCAAACATGCAGGGTCTGCAAGGGCAAGGTCGTGCTCTCCTCTAACCCATGGCATGCATTATTCCTTACCTGTGACAGGCCCCCATTCAGACAGACAGACCCTAAATCCCACAGTTCCTGCAATATCTATCTATCCCAGCCTCACCAAGCAGACAGACACCTTCAGATACCTAGTACTTTCTGTGACACTGCAACAGTGCAATATGTAACAGTAACCTTTATGTTGTCAGAAAAACCACTCCAGGTAATTTAATATTATCATGAACTATCTTTCCAACATTGTAAACCTTTTCTTCTGTAGGAGGTAGACAAACTATACATTTTGAAACAAAAACATTCTTGCTGTTCTTTGAAATCAAAGCTTTACTCCTCCTTCACACAGCATCTTTCAGAAGGTACAGGTGGAAATACCAGGAACTTCTACACTACAAATAATAGTATCAAAGCTATTTTTTTCTGTGCCCTTGCTGGTGAGGATTCTTGCCTCTACCAGCCTTGCCGCTGTGCCTACCCTGCCCCTCGGCTTGCACAGCAGCCACAGCTTTCCACCAGAGCTCTGACCCCAGCTAACCCCATACAACCTGCATACATACAATCTAACAGGATCTCACCATAATAGCAACATGGCTCAGGAGTCTTTCAATCCATTACTATTTTCCCAGTGATTCACTTTCTCTCCATATAATGCAAAAGGACGAAGAATGCAGCTGTTGCAAACAAGGTTGTCAAATCCTGTATTCACCTAAATTATCACTGCACTGAGACCCAGAGCTGAAAATCTCTCCATTGCTGTCTAGAATAGTGCAACTTAACATCTCTCTTCTTCTGCTATTGCTTAATAGGTTCCCTTAATGAAGATGTACCTCAGAGAGCAAACTAAATATAAGCATGGATGATAAAAGCACATTCACCGAGAACATCTCATACCACTTCCCTCTCCCTATTAGCATTAAGACAACTGTATGCTCTGTGTTTTAAGGACTAAAAAAAAAAAAAAACCACAGAAAAAAAAAACCCCAAGCACATCATTTTCACATCTCATTTGTGTAACAGATTAATTAAACAAGATCACATCAGTAGCCTGTTACCACCCATTTTAAGACACTGGAAGGACACAACCTACAAAACAAAAGAGGAAGACCTCTTGCTTTTCAAAGATACGTCTCTCACTAGACCCCTGCCTACACTAGACTAGGGAAAAAGAGGCATGAACCAAGAGTCAGGAGAGTAAAGCAACCACGTATCTCCTGACATGCAGCAGACTCTCATCTCTGCTCACTGAGATCCTGTACCTCCACCAGCATGGTGTCCAGCTGACTAGAGGCAAGTGTCCTCTTGCCAGAGGCAAGAATGATTGGGTGCAGAACACAAGAGTTCATGTCCAGGACTGGCCTTCTGAGATATCTGCTATCATACTGACACATGGCTTATTTGTAAGGAGTTGGCAGCCTTCACAGTGCTACACAAGCTGTAGGAAAACATAAACAAACTGATACGAGTCGGCATAAAAGCTCTGCTGACTCATATTGGCTGAAAACGGGCCCCATGGATTTTGTTACCTAGACAACCAGAAGGAAGCTAATTCTTCTAGTACCACAGGAATTGGCAAGACTGAGGTGTTTTCAAAGTCTGTTCTTGACCAACATTTGCAATATTTGACTTGTATTTCAATTATTTGGGCCACTCCATAATGAGCTGAATTATCCCTGTCTTCACCCTTTCTTTTCTGATAAATTCTCCAGGTTTGATGGTGCTCAAAGCAGGTACAAACCACCCCATGGTTAAAGCACTATCAGCATCAGTGTATATCAGACTTCTCAGTACTTTTTCAAACATAGACAGTTGACAAGATGCCTTTTTAAACCTGGTTTGCAGTTGGAAAACGTAGAAATATGGCCCTAGAGCTCTGAGGTGCTGTGACAGCACAAGAGCCAAATCTTTGCTTTATAAAACATGCATGGAATTCTTAAAGTCCATAGCACACCTTGTCTTGCGAGACTCGCCACTCATTCTTCCAGAAAGTAAATTGACTTTCAGGGAGTTATACTTCAGAAACTAGAATGGCCTTCCCTGAATTTCCCTGAGTTCACAGAAAACACCCACCTGCAGACAGCAATAGGAAAAATGGCTGGCTCATCCCTAACCATTATCTGACTGGTAGGTCCCAGTCCGACTGGTACGGGAGGGACCAAATGCGCGCTTTTGTGAGGGACCACCACTGGCTTCAGCGGGGCCTGAACAGAGCAGCAAAGAATCCAGCAACAGGTCCAAAGCTCACATCATCCTTGGGATCGGCCCAGGCCAGCTGACAGTCCTGTGGGACCTACGTTACAGTTCTGGAAGGAAATTCCCCATTTCAGCTAGAAGGGGGATACTCCCACTATCCTGGAGAAAGAATGGGGAAAAGTATTTCTAAATGAGTCCCTTCTCAGTCCCCTGCATGCCCATTTCTGCCGGAGAAAGCGATTAGACCCTTGATAATTAGGTCAGCAAGCCATTTCCTGCCTCTTTCAGTTGAGGCAATGCATTTTAAGTATTACAGCAATCTCCTCATGAGGTTTAGGAAAAAACTACAAAATTCAGTACTTGGAACAAAAATCTAGGGAAAGACAAGACATAAAATTGTTTGTGTGTCTAAGTGGAAAATGAGAAGCTTTTATCCTTCCAGCCCAGCAACATATCTATCCGCTTATTGTATTTATACAAACAAAATTATAAAAAGAAAGTGGAGAGGCTATGAGAGCAGCACAGTAGCTGCTGGAAAACTGGTTCAAGTAGCGCATAACCTTTGCTATAGTGGTGACACCTCAGAAAAGCAGCTTCACTGTGGAGAAGGGCTCGAACCATACACTTGAGGGCCAGAGGAGAGACCTCAGTCCTTCTCCTGCGGGGGACGGCCTGTGCTGATTCCGTGAGGCAAAGTGAGACCCGGCTATCTTAATCTTCTTTGGGAAGGGGAAATCACTCGTTTGAGTATGGCAAATACCATGCCTCTCTGAGGCAATGAGGCTATCAAAACCAAAAGTTGCCCGGGACATCAGCTCATTTTGCAGGCTGCTCTTGTAACCCACCAGGAAACCCAGAGCAACCTTGAGGTGCTTTTACCTGACAGCCATCGGCCATGGGACGGCAACGGGTTAGTTTTCACTCCCTCATGTCTGTGACACACAGCTGACAACAAGACCTGTAACACGAGAGGGCATCAGTCTACCGCTTAACCAGCTTAGTGCCCATGCTCCATGTTCAAGACAGGATGTTTTACACAGAGACCCACATCACGCTGCATGAATATTCAAGTGCAAAACCCTGTTACATGCCTCCGTAATGATAAATTCCTTTTACTGCACAAAACGACACAGGCTTGACTGAAAGAAAGCCCAGTTATAAATAATTCACCCAAATGATGAAGCAGTCTTAAGACTTAGGGAGAATGCTTCATGTACAGTTCTTTCACGAAAAACGGCCTCTTTTTGCTTTTCTTTACAACTCGAAGACTTTTTCTTTTTTTCAAAGCAATGACACATTTTCTGTCAAAATACCCCCAAAAAGTTATTGACAGCCAAGGTTTTTTCTTAACCAATCAAAATGCTGGGTTTTTTTTTAAGAATTGGATGACATACACGCAATCTTTGGCTGACTTTCCCATCCTTTGAAGAACCTGTTCGCTCTCCAGCTCATCTACCTAAGGAATGAGTAGGCAGCTCAGCAATGTATCTGTTGCTTCTCTCCAGCTTCCCACCACTGATATTGCTGCACTGGGACACACATCAAGGCCTCAGTTACATGCTGAGCTCAATGAACTCAGAGGAAATTCAAGTGTAGCTGGAATGCCTCCATCCTCCTTTTCACCTCCAGACGGACAGCATTATATTAAAATTTGGGTGCTGTAACACCAAAGTTCATAGACTCCAGCCATTGCAACACACCAAAGAGATAATATAGGCATTTTACAGAATTGAGACCCATTCTGGCCCTCACACACTCGTCCAGCAACACAGCAGAGCTACAGGGCAGCACAGGGCCTGCACATATTTGAATAGTGCCACCATTGCATCTGTGTCCTTGGCAGAGGGACAATGTCAGGGATGGGAGTGTGACGGAGGCATTCTGTGCTCCAGAAACAGAAGCAGCTGGGTAAAGCGTCTGCAAGAGCACCCACAGGGGCTGCTCTAATTTAAACTGGCCCCTGAGCAGCTGAGAAGCTGAGGAACAGAAGCAGAGATGGCCTCAAGCCACTGTTGTACTCTCGTCCTGACACTGCACCTTCTGAAGCACAGCAGAAAACAACAGCAGATTGTCAGAGAGCCAGGAATGAAGCTGAGCAGAACAAAGTCTCTTCACCCAATGGTGTCTTTTACCCAGACACCAAAACTACCCCAAAATACAGCCCTGCTGCAAGCGAGCATTGCCTGCTGTGTCTACCTAAATAAGAACAAGTTAGATGGAAACAGCTGAGTTTCAGATCATGTTTATCTCAGCACTGAATAATGTCATTTCACTCCCACAGCATGGCTTTTGAATTACCCCTAGGGAAACCAGGAGCCCCCCAGCAGAGCACACAGAACTGACCAAACTTTGAGTTTTGATCTAGGGATCACCCCTGATAGTCATAGCAATTGCTTTGGGACTATTCCTCAGAGGAAGAGGGTCAAATGGGTAACAAGCAAAGAATTCAACTGTGTCTTACAAGTAACGACTCTTACTCAAGCGCAGGGCGCTGATAGCAGGATTGCCCATGTCTGATTAGATTGGTTGCATCAACGAAACTGCTCTTCCCTAGTAATATACACGCTCAGTGGGAAAAGTTGGGAAAGGGGGAAAGAGAGGGAAAGAGAGAAGGGAGCAATGGGGAAGGAAAAAAAGCAATTCAACATTTGTCCCATAACACAGTGAACATGCAGGAGCTGAAGCAAGGAAGCTGGAAAGTCTCCTGTGTCCCACAAGCTGTGAGACAGTCTCCTGAATGCTCAGCCCTGCCATTGAATGACTTTGGCAAACCTAGAGGGGAGGAAAGAATTCCCTCCTGCCACTGCCGACTGCTGTGCATAGGATGGTGGGGCACAAGTTCTAGCTTAGCAGAGATAATGTCTCATTTGGACTCACTTCGTATCTTAGAACTGGGGGGAATGGGATAGCCTCCAGACACATCTCCAGATACCAAGAACACGGACAGATCAGGATTTTTATTTCAAACCAAATCAAAGGCAGACTTTTCTTGTAAATTTAAAAGTGATGTGTTGGAGATTCAGGCCTGTAGAGCCTTCTGTGATCCATGGCATTTCTGGGAAATAACACGTATTCTTGGGCCTAACTGGCAGATTTGAACACACAAATAGATCCCTAGTCTCCAAATAATTTTAAATAGAAATGCTTGGTTTATTGGCCAAAATCATCCCAGAAACTGAGCCTGCAGTGGCTTCAGTCTGCAATGGAAAGCCTCTGTACCCTTTCAGTATCGATCACCCTCCAGCACAGAACACAGATCATTACAGAAGAGAATGAAAACCTATTGCGGAGTTCTCTCACCTGGAAAGCCAGCATCCTCAGAGTCCCCAGGCTGCCCAGGACAGGGCACACCAACCACACCGTGAGGGGACATTAATCAGCTCTCCACTGAAAGAGGGGCTTTCCTGAGCCCACCACACACCACATGTGCACGCTTGGCCTAGGGAATCTCTTAGCAAGCTACTTAAAGCGTTTCTCTGCCTTGGGGAAAGACAGCAAGCACACAGGAACCAGGCATGAAACCATCACTTATGTGGCTTTCATGTGGCTGGTATAGTCCTTAGTGAAAGTCAGCTTTTCCTACATGACCTTATTTCTCTCTACATCTTCCTGTTGCTACTATGAGAGTAACCATATTCCCTACCTCACATGTATGTTGCAAAAGGAGGTGCTTCAAAGCTTCTAAGCTCCTGCGATAATCAAGTAAATGAGTACTAATTACCTCAAAAGACAAGGACAATTTGTTTTGAAAGCAGAAAGTTATTTATAATAACCAACACAAAGCAACTAAAACAACAATGCCAATTTTTTTTGTTTGGACTGGTGGGGTAACTAGTCTTTTTGCAAAGACAAGGCAGGCAAGAAAGCTGTATTTTTAGCCTAATTGATCAAAACTAATGGGCCCCTAAAACCTTATGTTTCTCTCAATCAGCATACTATCAGCAGTGACACTATACTAGTCTTTCTCCATCAAAGAGCAGCCCAGGGGCCATCTAATGACACTCCAGTGTGAGTGACTCAGAGTTTCTCCATAAAGTAAAGCTTGCCTAAATTTCCAGAGCAGATGGTTGAACTGTCAGACAATCCATCAGATGGCTCTGAAATATTTAATACAATTAAGGATATGCAATCTGGAAATGCCCTGGGCTCAGACAGTTTGCCCGCAGATTTCTGTAAAGCTTTCAGAAACAAATCTGCACAGTCTCCTTCTGAACAAGCTTAATGATTTCTTAGCCAAAAGGAAGGGAATCAGCCATTACAAGAAGCAAACAGAACCCCTTGTTAATGCCTTCTCACTCCTGTAATGGGCAAGATAGCAAAGGAACAGAACATCAGCTGTTGACAAACATCATGAAATATGATCAGTTTCTCAAATGCAAACACTTTGTGTGCATAGTGCTTTTCATCCAAGCAATGGAAACCCCAATTCCCTCTGTGCTCCTCAAAGACTTGCCATCTATGCATGCCTAAGACATGCATACTGTGCTGACAGGAAGGCTGAGGCTTATCTCCTCCCAGATGGTGGTGGGAGAACAGCATATTCAGGACCTACCTGCCCTTTTCCCTTTACTCACTCTCTTCTCCCTCTCCTTTCCATCTGCAACACCATTAGCCTAAGGAAGCCACTCACAAACCCCTAACAACTTCTCAAACTCAGGAAGACTGCTCGCCTTTGACACCCGGAAAGACAGAAGATGCCCACTGGAGGGGATTAGCTCACGCTTCTCATTTCAAAACAGCAGAGGTGAGCAGAGAGTGACTGAACAGAACCACATCGATACACTGTCCTAACTACCCTTTGTCAATTGTAACAGCAAGAAGAGTACCTCTGTACCAGGAACAGAAGTACCTGTTAGCAACCATCCCACATATACATTTTGTCTACTGCGGAGTGAAGGGAGAGACTTACTGCCTACAACATATGCCCAAATGGGCAAGAGGAGGAAAGGAAGTGGATGGAGAGTCAAACTGAGAGGCTAAGCTGCTGTAGCTCCACATTCTCACCTCCCATGATCTCATCCTGCATGTAAAGTCTGCTGAAAAAACCCTACCCGTAGCTCCAAGTCCACCCTCAACCTGCTGTACCTCCTCTCTCCCCAAACTCATGAAAAACACCTTCCCTAGGCAGCTGCTTCAAAGAAATCCTTATCTACAGACACTTTGATACATCCTTCTGGTAATACAAGCTGTTTATCTGTTAGGTAGTGTAACTGGTGATTCTGAGATAGGGTCCCCTGGTACACTTCCATAATGTTTTCTTACTGCTATTATTCAGCAGAACTACTGATGAAAGGCAGCAGGTTCATAAGATAAATAGTAAAAGGCAAATAAAGTCTTCATGCATTGTCCCGTGGTCTTTCTTTCAAAGACAGATGGCAACCTGCAAACTGCTGAGCTTCATACTGTATGCAACCCAGCAGATTAGTGACACTATACGTAATTGGCTGCATAGCCCTGGCTGCAGTGTCAGAGAAAGACCGGTGGGATTATACAGGGAAAAGACTTATTTGGCCCCTGTGAGTTGTATGGAGGTCGGCAAACGCTTCATCCTGCTCTAAATCTACAAGGTATGACATTTTGGCTGACAAAGATATCTCCCTTTTTCTCTTTTTGATAGCCACTTTGGACAAATTATTCTAAGTGCAGTTTTATATATTCCAACTCTGACAGTTCCAGATGATGTCCTTTCCTGCACAACAACGACATTTTCAACCTCAGTGTGTAATTGAAATCTCATAATTTCATTGGACAATTGCAGATTAGAGCTCTGAAAAGGTCTCACTTCCTTCCCCCCTGCTTCTGAGGTGAAAATGAAAACCAGGAGAGCACTTGATGAAGATTTTGTTGATGAGATCACCTACAGTTTTCTCTATTGGTACTGATCACAGCTCAAATTCAGACATAAAGAATTATTTCTATTAAATAGCATCCCACAAGCCAAATGATTTTCCATCCATCCATCCATCCATCCATCCATCCATCCAGCAGTAGCTATGAGAGACAGAACAGATGTTAAACATAAGCACTCTAGTTTGAAATGTAAGTGCCTCAAAAGAATGTCCAGATCCTGCATTACACAGCTCAAATGGTCATTTAAAATCATTGGCTTAGATGGTCACTCAGATTGTCATCTAGCATAGTTTAGAAGAGCGTAGTATAAGGCAGGATCTGGGCTTCACACTGTAAACACAGCACACACTTTGCTCTGATTCACTCCTAGAAGAAAGAAACTCTGTCCTTCACGTCCACTCTGACCTGCTATGCACCTTATGAAAATTGCTCATCCTCCCCAAAGCACATCAAGTGGATATACCATAGCTCTGTCTCTAATACAGGGACAAGCTGTACTCCTGATCTGCAAGAAGAGCTTTGCAAAGCTCAACCTGTCGTGTTAACTGAGTGAGAGATTCCACGTGTACAATGTAGCATAATTGATGCTTTCAGGAGTACAAAGTACCTTCACCTGTGCCTGTCACAGAAACACACCACATGAATCTACGGTACCCCCACAGGGACCTGCAAGACAGCCAATGTCAGATAAGGTGACTATCTAAGGTCTGACAGCTATGTCCAAGCCTCCAGAGCACTTAAGGAAGAAGCTTCCTCAAGGACATAGCATCATGGCCTTCCACCAGTGAAGACCAATGCCGCGAATCTGGGACTCCTTGCACCAGGCAGTGCCCACCAGCACCAGCAAAACTGATAAGAAGGCATTCGAAACAGACAGGAGGACATACACTCATGCAAACACAGCTCCACACCTCTAAAGCTGTATTTGGGTATCACGTACAGGAACAGTATCTACCCATCAGTCCAGCCCAGGCTGGACACGCTCACCCGCAGAGACAGCATCAGTCTCACTGCTGCTCCTATTCCAAGCAATGCTAAAGGGAACATGAGCTTCTAACACTAAAGAGATAGGCTAAAATGGGAACTGGGAGAACGAGCCCAAAGAAGGCACTTAAGGGAATACCCTAGGTCAGAAGGAGGAGACACAGGTTTCAGACTCTGCCAATTCATGTAAACAACACTGTGGTCAGGGCCCATGGACTCTGTGATTTTCATCTACATAATCTTCAAATTTATTAGACTGGTGAGTTTTCAGGTGTGTTTTTTTTTCTTGGCAAAGGTGTATTTGTGAAAGGAGAAGTATTCCAACTGAGGTGGAAGAAGTGGTCCCTCCCTGCTTCCCACATTATGCACACTGAGGACACTAAATGCACACTGCAGCAGCCAATAGCTGGTGTCATCGGTATTTTCTAAACCCAGCAGGTCAGGTGGAAAGCATCACTCTAGGGGTTTCTTCAACTAAATTTTGATTGATCAGCTCTTGCTGAACCAAATTGTTTCTGTAAGCGCTTCTGTAAACAAGCTAATTAAGAAACCCCTACCAGATTGTATGTAGTTAACACATTTAGCAGTGGCATCTGCACTAGCTAAATCAGACAGGAGCAAGCACACCTATCTCTGGCACAGCATCTAGCGGAGAAAGTACATGACACTTCCTTTTGTTCCCAGTTTTTTCTCCTTTCCCTCAAACCCGGTGACCCTCTGTGACAAAGATTTATAGAACTAGCAGTCTAAAGGGAGTCATTGGCAGAGCAAGCAAGCATAAAATGAAAATGGAAGAGGTAACTGGAGATTAGCTTAAACCTAGATTCATGCTGTACAATTATCATTCTAAATTCAGGAGTTCAGAGGAGACAGCAACGTGCTATTGCTTCTCACTAAGCACACTGGAGTGATTTAGAGCAAGAGACCATTGGTTCAGCTAGAAAACAACAACTTGGTCTTGAAATTACCTTGACTTGCTACTTGCTGCTTTAAACATGAGCTGCAACGATCCACCTTCTGGTCTGCAATTCTCAATTCTCATGAGGAAAAACGGCAGATCTGAGACTTTCAGCAAGAGATTTGTAAAAACATCCTGCTTGGACTGCTGAGGAGCATTCACTGGGGAAAGAAAAAGGAGAAATGAACACCAAAGAAGAGAAAGTCTCTTTGCATTGATTTATTTTCCAGTTCACATTCTTAGGCACTGAATTATCCATCTTCCATATAAAATGATGTATTTATTACTATCTAATTTCCAGACACCCCACAATATGTAGCAAAAATTCTCCTCATAGATACCTCTCAGCCCAAGGACACATCTAAGCAGATGGGTACAAGCAAACTCACGCTTCTTTGCCTTTCTTTCTCAGCTTAGTACATTCAGGAAAATTTGGGTCTCTCTGCTCTTGTTTCATAGACGTGTTCAAGGACTCCAAACGTTACACATGTAGTTCACGACTCACCATGTGCACTCCACACTAATGCAAAAGTATCTGATGGACTGGAGATTAAACAAGTGCTTCTGCATTACTTGCTGGTTCTTTTTCTATTCTCCAGAGGACTTTAAAAGTACATATATTTATTCTGGGAAGAATCCAAACAAGTTTAATTCACTTGTCCTATAAAACCACAATAGCTGAGTCAACACTAAAAAGAGAAATGCTTTTAAATACTGTTTCCTTCATGTAGTACTTATTTATTTACCGTAAATAGGAATGGATCAATTTTTATTTACTTGAAGATATGACCATATTTTTCCAGAACTGCTTGAAAGAGACATTTCCCAGCTGTAATCTCTTGTACTATATTAATGGGCACTAGTGCCTTCAGCCTTGAAGCAATTCTGCTTCAACTATAGGACTAAATGAAAAGTTAATTATCATTTTTTACAGGAAAACCACAGTCCACCACTGGCCAGATTTATCCCACTGCCAGAATTGCTTCCACCAGAACAGCCAATTAAGCAAAAGGGTAAGTACAATTTTCATTAAGTTTTTGCCTAGGGTTGCACTGGTAGAAAGATCACAGAGCTGGGTCCCCCACAGGTAAGACACATCTCACCCTTTCTTTTCGTGATTTTTCTGGAACACTGATACACAGCTTTTCCACCGTGCAGACGAAATGCAAGCAGGAAAACAAGGATGCCGCAAACACCCCCACAACACAATCCCTCAATCCAGTAATGACTGGCAGACTAAGAACGTTTCATAGATAAACTGCTAAATTATTCCCTACTTTGTAAGGTAAGACGCATGTGGTAGCCAAGAAAGTATAAAGCCATTGTAAGACTTAGCAAATACCAGGCAAAAGATATTCCACCTAATCTGTATTGGAATTGCCCTGCTGCTAAGACGTGGTCTGAGCACGCTGGGTTTATGCTCTGGATCCCAGCAGATGACCCAGCTCTGCTCCACATTCAGTGAATGGAATGACTCCCTGATCCTTTCCTTTTCAATGGGAATTACTGTGGAGATTTAAAAAAGAAAAACAACTGGTAGAAAAAGAAATGGGGCTTCCTGAAGAGCAGGAAGATGCTACCCCTCTCAAATGAAGACATGCTATAAGGCACAGAAAAGGACTATGGACTGGTACAAGCCAGCCATTTCAGCACACTTTTGAATACCATTGAAAGTGACACCACTTAAATATTTTGCTGAGCTGAGATCTAAACAGGCTTAGGTTCATGTATATGAACTCCCCATCCCCTTCTTTCAATCCCACTAGACATATCAGTCCTGTATTTAAGAATATAACTTGTAGACTGATTTGATTATCATTTATTTTGCAGAATTGCCTTTGCATCCTGACCTTGATTGCTTCCCATTTCTGACTACCAGAAATATTGACCCAGTCTTTCCACAGGAATTAAATCAGTTCTGCTCCACATTGTAGAAATCGCAGGCTTGATATATCCACTGTCCTTCAGCCAGTCCTGGCTGGAGATTTACAAAGGAGTCACTTTTAAATTTACTCACATAACAGCAAAGTAAACTGGGACAAACATTTCCCAACACACTAAAAGCATTAATACATCAGTTACCTAAGTGAATTGAGGTGCTTATAATATCTTCTCTACCCTATGGGAGGTTAAGGTACCATTCAAATACGTTTTGGTCAGAAGGAGGAGTAATAAGCATGGTTAAGCTTTGAGAGAGATCTGTCATGTATGAAGAGCAGCTGCTGATATTTATGCCCTACAGAGAGGCTCACTTAGAGTTTGATTACAATAGTCTAATGTTCTGATTTGTGAATTGCACTCAAGAACCATTTATCCCCTCATGCAGATGCGATCTAACCTCATCAGTCCTGCGGTGCTTTCAAAGCTTTTGGGCACATTTGATGACGGAGTCAGCTTGACAATTCTGCTTCAGGGAATTTGTCAAAGCCATTAGAGCACAGACTGGATGCCAGTGTCTGAAGGGTGTAGTATCACCTGCGTTAGCCTTCCTGAGCTCGCCAGGACCTCGGTGATATATATATCTACACTATATGAGAGTGAGCGCATTTAAAAGAGACAAGCTTCAAATCAAAAGCTTTACACAAAGTTTAATCCAAATCCTCAAGATTCAAAACATTTTCATTCATTCATTCTCTTCCCATTAATTTTGAGCATTAGGCTTACAGTTGGGCAAGCCAAAGAAAACAGGAGCACTCTGAGGAAGGTCGTACTCTCAGTATTTCCGACCCAATAGAGAGCAGGAAAAATGCCAAAGGAGACACAAACCCAGTCACAAAGCTTAACTGTGGGTCCAAGCGTACTCAAATGAAGGGAGGTTCAAAGGTCTGCAGAGAGTTTTGTCCTGCAGAAGCAAAGGAGAGACATGGAAACAGCCAGTTACTTGCCACTTTGAAAGCCTGACAGTATTTTGTCAGCAAAAGCACACGCTGAAAAAGTAGCACCTGCCTAAAAAGAGGAGGAGGTGAGATTTCCCATGCTCAGCAAGCGGGCTCATGGAAACAGTGTCAGGAAAGGGGCTGATCACTCAAAAGCTGGTCTCCAAACCTTTCCAAAAGGTACTTCAGGAAAGCTTTACAGTAGCAGCTTCGGGAGCGGACGTTTCTACCAATTACCAGCATAAGGCTGGGAGCAGCACCGCAACTTCCCAGCACTCAGGACCTGTCCCTTCTCAGATTCTCTTCTGGCTCATTTCTAATGGAAAACAGGTCCGAGGGAAGGACACTCAGCTGGTTTACTCTCCCCAAATAAAATCCCGTTGTTAGATTTTACGCAGCGAGGCTGCAGCATACCCACGTACTAGCTGCTATTTCTGTTCACCTCATAAACTGTAGATATTCATGACTTGGTCAGAATGTACACAGGACCCTCAGCAGTTTGGCAGCTGAAGACAGCAATGCCAGAGTACACACTGCAGCCACCTGTGCAGTCCGTGGTCAAAACTTCAACCAGCATCAGACATAGACACGAACATATGTGTTTAATGACAGCCCAACCCGCACACGCACAGTGATGGGCCAGATGTTTCCTGCCTCGGGGACTTGTTCAGGGGACACGCAAGGACAAGAAGCTGGGCTATGGCAGCAGAGCTCACAAGGTGCTGTCTCTTTGGGGCAGCTAGCCGAGCTGAGAGGCAGAGTGGGGCTGAGGGGCACCATGTAGCCATGCTTCGGCTGGTGGGGACTCTGGGTAGGTCCCCCAAGGCTCGGGGGGTGCAGAGCACACTCGGCCAGAGGACAGTGCACCAGCTCAGAGCATGGCGAGACACGTGTTACAGCACTTTCTTCACCCACCCGCTGGAAGAGGACCAACCTCTCTGGTGGCTCCAGGAGGGGAAGCCCTAGTACTCTCCCAAGAGATGTCAAGGGCTCAGTGATCTCTGTCCCTCCCCAGCCGGGCTCCAGCAGTGTCTCTGTCCTCAAGGCAAAGGCCAGGCATGCTCCTCCTCTGCACTTTGAAGAACACTATCTCCTCAATATTTTCGACAAGGAGCAGACCTTTTAGATAGTGATGTAAATAGACACAACTGTTTTTTAATCCAGGACAGGAAAAAAGACACATTCCAGCTTTTTCTCAAACTACGTAACTGTCATGAAAACATCCTTCACTTGCAGCCAGATTAGCTTGGAGCCAGTAACATCTTGATTTTTCAAAGATGCTAAGGACCATCAGCTACCTTGTTATCACAATCAGAAACACTTCATTATAACAAATATCTTCAAATCTGATCTGGATCAGAGAAATAACTCTGAAGCAAACAAAATTAGATCATTCCTTTCTTGTTTCAGGAAGAAAATCATAAAGCATTTGAAGACAACATCTCTTGATCAGCTCAGAATTGCAGAACAGGATGTTTCCTCAGGCATATCTCAAACAGGACTTAAAGCTTCATGCGCAGAGGAGAAGGCAGGCCTCTAACCACACGCTGAGATTCTTCAATACTTAAAATGCCCCAAGGACTAGCTCCAAAAAGCCATCCAAACTCAGCAGGAAGTGTTCCCCTAATCTTAATAACATTTTACTCAAAAAAAAATCCTTGCATTTGTACAAGACAAAGTAATCCATCAGCACATACCAATTAAAATGAATGCAGTAAACTCAGACACCTTTAGGTAACTACAGAGTTTCTTTAAGAAACAAACCCAACAGTACTGAGCCTGTCAAACAATTAAAACCTTCAGAACATCCTGTTTCATAAAAAAACCTGGAGCTGCGCTGCAAGTCCTTTCTCACAGAGGCTGACAAGGCAAAGCCAGCATATCGGTTTTGCTCATCTGTGCTTCTGCTGAGATAATCCCAGGTGCACTAAACTGCACCTGGGCCATAGAAAATCACATGTGAAGAGGACAAAAGTAGGCAAGGCATGACGACCTGTTCAGAGACACACCACATCCACAAAGAAAACTGTCGCTGCTATTTATTTCATACCCCAACAGCCCAAAGCTGGTAGCTGGTTTGCACAACAAAACTGAATCCTGCAAAACACCATCAAACCTGATTTCAGCAGGGGAGCAGACCACAAGCCAGGCAAAGGAGTTTAGAAAAAGAGAATACTACAGTATAAGATAATTTCTAGAGATAATTCATGATCCAGCTGTCTGAAGAGTCACTCCTTTGGTTCGCTTCTCCTGTTACCATTTGAATGCAAGATACGGCAATAAGATCGTATGGAATATGCATGAGATTAGCTCACTGCCCTTAACAACGAGGAGGATGTAAACACAGCAACACGGCTGACATCTGCAGACTGACACCAGCTTTACACACAGTTAAACATATATTTGTTCAATAGGGCTGCTAAGGATAGTCAGGGAGCTAATCAGGACCAACCAAGTCATTTTTTAGTAACAGCCTTGACCCAGACTGAGTGCAAGACTACATCTGTTCTTACAGCAGGCACTCTGTTTTCTCGCCTGACGCCTGTCCTCAGTACGGATAAGAACTAGGATGTATCACCTTTCGAATCCTGCTCCTTCTTAGCAGCTTTCCTCAGGAAGGGGAAGCTGTTCTGCGTGCTGCTGCCAGTAGCCTTCAGCCTTCCTCCCTACCTTGTGAGCGTCTGTCTCGCAAACCCCTTCTATATGAATGAAAAAGCCCAATGCTTTACAGCAGGAAGGCAGTTTGCAGAGGGCCTGCCTGCTGGCTTTCACAGGGCCTTCACTAAAGAGCTGACAATAGCCCCCCCGCTTTTATCAGCATTAATTCACTGAACCAGATGAAAAGAATCCATGCTCTGCAAAGCCTGGATTTAGCAGGTGGGACTCACAAAGGTTAACCTTCCTCCAAAAACAGCAGAAATGCGACAGGGCATTTATAAACGTTTTACATGTTTGGTATATCTTTAAAGCTAAATTGTACTACAGATTTTTTTAAAAACCTGTGTAGTAAAAATTCACTCTTTTCCATATTTGAAGTCTGTTAAAACATTTTCCTCATTCTTTCATGCAGTACTTAGGTTCCATCTAGTGGCTTTCAACAGCAATAAACAGAAGACTAGATAGGCATTTTATTGCCTAAGTGCTTAATTTTCAAAAATCTTAGTTGCAGAAATATTCATAGAGTCATCTTTAGACATATAATTTATCTTGCCATCTTCCTAAAAATTTTCTTGGTCTTCTGACAGGGAATTTTCCAGGTACAGTCAGAAAATGGTATTAAATTAAACTAAAGCTTATTCCTGTGCAAACGTGGGTGAGAGGATGGGCTGGCTAAGGGCATGAGCAGCCTGTAGGCAGGAGCTGTGTAGAGCTGCTGTGACCCTGCTGTGAGCCAGGTGTCAGCACAGGACCTGCTCCCCAGCCCAACTTGGCTGGTACCAACCAGTCACACCCAATGTGATGGGTCTCACTTCACTGCTGACATCTTCAGCATTGATTCCCTTCACAGTCAGCTGAGAAATGAGCACTCCCAGACCATGATTCAGATGACTTATTATAGAGGTTTACCTTCAGGTGAGACAAATTGCATCCTAGAATTGTCTCTTTTCCTTATTTCCATTACAAAGCAAAGCTGGAGGGCTTACTGAGAGCACCTATCAGAAGCATCTATCTACTATCAGAAATAGTCAACATGGATTTACCAAGGGGAAGTCATGTCAGACTAACCTGATAGCTTTCTATGATGTCATG
>JAOQGH010000023.1:13493567-13521453 GCA_025769975.1 Gallinago jamesoni | reverse complement strand
GTTTCCAGGCGCCTTTCAAGTTGCCAGCTCCCTTCTTATTCTTCTTGCCTTCTGATGCATACCCTTGACATGTCGCTGTTATTCTGAACCAATTTTCTTAGATACTTTGTTAAGTTACAGAACGTTAGTTACACCGCGCACATTCCTATAATTATGTGTTCCTACCAATTTCTTAGTTACAATGTTTAATCACAAATGCCATAGTGATTATGGTTCAACTCTATAGTTCCATTTAACTCTTGTTTTCACCAACATGAGGGTGGTGAGACAGTGGAAGAGGTTGCCTAGGGAAGCCATGGATGCCCCATGCCCAGAGGTGTTCAAGGCCAGGCTGGAGCAACTTGGTCTAGTGGGAGGTGTCCCTGCCCATGGCAGGGGAGTTGGAACTAGATGATATTTAAGGTCCCTTCCAACCCAAACCATTCTCTGATTCTATGATTTTCAGCTCTTACTCAAATCATTTGGAATGTGGAGGTGGTCATAACTTGAAAAAAAAATATTGCTTAAAGAATAAAAAAATCTCATTTCATTGTATGACACACAACTGCTTTAAAAATCTACTTTTCACTGCTTTTCAGTTAAAAGACTAAGAAAAAAAAAAAAGAGAGAGAGAAAGGCAAGGTCACTGATATGTCTATTAAAATTCTTGGATAAAAGATGCAAGGCCTGAATGGTGGAAGCACTTAGATTTATTAGACAGTCATACAGAGTCAAATCTTACCCATGACTGCCCATCAGCGACTGCCATGACTATTTCTGTCGGAGAAGGACATCGCATCACAGCAGGGTTTGCACAGAGAGTTAACTATTAGGAGGCTGGTGCTGTTAAGGTTTAAAAAAAACATACATAGAGACTGGTAACGCTTATATGAATGGAGGGGCGCCATTTATTTCACCATCTCAGAAGTGACTTGCCTCTTCTGGGAAATGGCTGAGCTTCAAAAGTTGCTTCTTGGTCTCCTCTCCCTCCTCTTCTCTGGTTTTGCCCCAGCTAGTGCTGCTTTCCTTTGAAGAAGCTTCTTGGTTCTAGTTAGGCGGGAACTCTTCTTCTTTGGCACATGTGGTGCTGGTGTAGTTCTGGAAGCATGTGCGACCTTCTCTGTCTGCTGTCGCCCGTGATGTTTAGCCTCAGTTTTGATTTTCTGTCTCTTTTTACCAGATGGAGCTGGTTTCGCTCTTAATGCTTTTATTTTGGTGGATGAGGTCTTTTTCACTTTCTTAGAAGAAACAGTTGGCATGGCCGCAGAGGAGGTAGAAGATTTTTTCCAAGGCTTGGTTGTTGAAGGTTCATTAAGCAGCTCAAGGACAGTCTCTGAGGAAAGTAATTAACATGGTTCATCATCCCTGCTATAAGACAAAAGGCTAATTCAGAGATATGACTGATAGAAACCACTATTAGAGCTACAGTTAAAAAAAATAGCCGACATTCTGAAAGAAGAAATACACACTATATAAACCTCTCTTCTTTCATCAAAAAAGAGCCTTAGGTTTCTTGGAAATAAAATTTAATTGTAGAAGTGATGAATGTATACTTAAGGAAAATAAATCCAGGCAGAATACAATGAAACCTCACACACCTCTTTGGCAGACTTAACAATATGAGTTTTTTGTGTTACACTAATACCTGGAAATGCCAGCCAAGATAACCCCAACTTGCCCAACACTGTTTCTACTCAATAAGACATAAACCCCTGCCCTATTTGCCTGGGCCATAGGATAGAGAAAGGAAGATCGACTCCTCTAGATTTACAGAGGGGGGATTATTTGACTTAAGGAACTTGTCACAGAACCAGGAACAGGCACTCCAAACTCCCCAGACCAAATCCAATGCCTGAATCAAAGCCATCAGTTCCTTCCTGATGCCCATTTACACTATTACTTGGCAACACTGAGGAAAAAAAAAAAAACTTAAAAAAAAAACTTAAAAAAAAAAAAATCAGAGACTGGGATTAAGAAAAGGCCTGGCAACTAGTTGATGGCAGAAGCACACTTTAAATATGATAACGTAACTTCAAATAGATCCTGCTCAATGCTTTAGTTTTTAAGAGTGCTAAAGATTTCAGTTGCGTGCCTGCAAGACTGTTATATGTTTTGCTTCTCATTAAATTAAAGCCTAACAACTTACTCGCACGTGGAACAAATGGTATCCGTTTACTCTTTGTTTTCACCAGAACAGGCTTGTATTTACACTTCCCTGGTGGAGCTCTCCTTGAAAAACAGAAAGCCACATGCAGATATCTGAGGGATTGTTAAGGAAGTTTGTTTATTTCAGAGGCACACGTCAATCCCCCATTATCACTTGCCTCTGCTGCAAGAGATACGAGAGCACATTGGGCACCTGGAGTGCAATGCTGGTGGAATTCAAGAGCCTAAACTCAGGGTTGCAAACCATAAAATCCCTGTCTGAATAGCAATAGCTGGACAAGCAAACAGACCGGGCACCCAGGCTAAGGTAAACAAGGGGAACCAGAAAATACAAGAATAAATTCCAGAGTCAAGGGAGTAAGTGCCTAGTCCTGCTCTGAAAGTGATGGATATGAAGCTCCAAAAAGCTTTCTGCAAAGCCCTTGTGAGCAATGGAGCCATCGCACTCCTGGCAGGAGCTCACTGCCCCTTCATGGAGAAATCTGCATTTCTTCCTTTACAGTGGGAAAGAGGAGAGGATTTATCACTCCAGGAGTCGTCCTGGCATATTAAAGAACGGCACAGGGACTGCAGACCTTTTTTTCTTCCCCCCCCCTTTTTTTTTTTTTTTTTGTGAAATAGAGCATGCTTAAGCTCTCAATATTCATGTGACCTCACAAATTTATTTTTTTCTTGAAAATGTGACACTTTGGTCAGTTTGGTCAGTTAATGCAGTCCAGAAGACAATAAACTGTTGAAAGCAAGACACCCCTCAAGTAGTTACAAGTAAAAGTCTCAATTTCCTATTTCCATCACCTTGGTATAGAGTTTGACTTGACTGTCTAGCTTTGGGTTTTACCGCCCAAGAAAACATAGCTTATTTTCTTCATTTTGTTAATGTCTGCACTCTCAGCAACAGCACAGACACATTAATGCTGTATCTACTCTACAGGGTGATTTGGAACTCATTTAATGCTTTTTAGCAAGATCCAAAAGCTTGGAAGGCGAAAAAATTACATAAGCATTGTTATTATTCTAAAACCAGACTTTAGGATGGATAACTGCTTAAGGGAAAAAAAAAATAAAAATAAACATTTTTCTTAGGAAAAACTCAGGTTCAGGCTCAAATTATTACTTGAACACTACACGAACCTCCAGGTTTCACTCTTCTTTTTGAAGAAACCTGGACTGTGGGCTGCCATTTTTTTACTTTTATGAAAGTGCAATGCAGATATTTGATGTCATGCCCTTGAAGGATATGGATTGTCATTTTTTTAAAACACCGTTGTGCTATACTTCAGTGATGCAACCAAGGAGACATTATTTTGATAACAACTTTAAGGTGTCTGAACTCTGTCTATTTCTGGGTACACAGATATGATGAGTGAGGAGTAAATTCACTAAAACTGATTAAAGTTGCACCAGATATACAGAGAGTGAACAAAACTCAAGGGCTGCATGTGGAGGTCAGTGAGGTTACCTATCAGTAGTACTTAACATACTTTCTGCTGTGATAACTGGAGAATGTATGGCGATTATACGGCAATTTGGCACAGAAAAACATCCTTAATTACTGACCTTGCAGGATCAATAAACTTGTAGAGTGATCCATGTGGTGCATAGGCACTGGGATAAGAAGTGGACATAAAATACAGCTCACCTAAATGGATGTGAAAGAAGAAAATTAGTTTCAGGCTCAAGTGCCCATGCCCGAGCTGAATCCCAGTTCTCCATTTCCCTCTTTCCTGGCTCTTCACTTATTCATGGGACCTTCATCACCTCATGTCAGTGGCCCTCCTAAAAGATTACTTTTGTCTGTATAAATATGTATTTTTTTAAACTTGCTTGTACCAGAGAAGCAGCCAGAAACTACAATCAGAGGGGAAGACCACACAACAAATATTTAATCATCTCATAATTGTACCAAAAAAATAAAAATGGGGCTAAATTGGTTAATCCATCGGAGACAAAAGCTTCTTATTCCTGTGTGGCTGCTGAGGACAGCAACTGCTCCTCATGCCTTCACTCCAGCACCCACAAGAACAACATCCAGGCAAATTATAGTAGAAGAGACATTTAACATCCACTCGCTCCCCGTGCTCTTAGAACAGTTAAAAATTGTACATATTTCACAACAAAGCCTGCATCTTTGACAGAAGATTCAAGATCTTCTTGTTACAAGCAAATCTACCCAGGTGATTCAAGATCTTCTTGTTACAAGCAAATCTCTTTTCTGCTGAATCATGAAGCATCAGAGCTTGTTAATGCACATCTGGGTTCTCAAAAAAATTTGCAAGCACTTTTTGTATGTCAAGAGACTATATAAAAGTGAACAAAGTACACATTGGTACTTCCACCTTGGTGAGAGATCTGGACATCATGACTGTAGCAATAATCCTATGCACTGAGACATTTCCACTCAGCTTCCAAATTAGTGGCTTTCCTAGTGTATAACCTACAGCGTGAAGTGCGCCTGTTGTGAATAAAGACTGAGGAATTTATACTAATGAAGAGGGGGGAATTCAGATAAACAGTAAGGATGAGCTGTTATGACAAAAGAACGAATTGCATTGATACAGTCTTTTTCTAATGAAACAGCATAAACAAACAACAACAGAAGGCAAGGGAAAGGTTGAAACAATGAGGAGTTCAAGCTCCTTGGAGAACCTGGAGCATTCAAGCTGCAAGTTCACACGAGGATGTGTCTCCCGAGCTCTCCATCGAGCTGATCTGCAATAGCCTCACAGGGCAGGAGACCTCTCTGTACCACTTCATAGCCACAACCCTGGTTTGAGGTGCCCTGCTCTCTGGAAGCTTGTGAGGAGCAGCATAATTTTACACGTTTGCCCTGCAATATGGAACTGACAGTAGTTTCCGATAAAGGTATGGCTGGCCTGAGACCCACCTGCTTCATCCTCAGCAAATGAGATTATGAATTTGCTGTAAGAACTGATCATTCCAGGGAAAGCACAAGCTTTTGTGCTGCCAATACAGATATCTTGCTTCTTCCACTTATTTGTCTTCTCCTCTTCCTGTAAAGCCATAAGTCGACTAGATGAAAAATAAAACCCTGTGTTTTATGTTTCCATTATCAAGGTTAGTTCCTGTCAAAATCATGCATTACTGGGAAAAAAAAGAAAAGTCAGTGAGAACTCTGACTGTTGACTGGCTTTGATGTTTGACTTTTGGAAAAACAGACCCGAACAAAAGCAAACCTACCCTAAGGACTCTAAATTGGAAGAAGTTTAGATTCCAACTAAAACATTGTTATAATGGTCAAACAGAGCCCTTAATCTAACACAGAGACATACAGGATTTTCGTTTACTCCAGCTGAAAAGGTTTCAGGATGCTCTGATACACTTATTTTCCTGGATAAGGCAAATATGGGTACAGAATGGGAGCAGCAGGGAAAACAATGAGTCTTACCCGTTCATGAAATCACCAAAAATATAGAGGCCATTCAAGTTGGGTGATTCACATCCTCTATATACATAACCTCCAGTGACTGACTTCCCTACGTTGCGGCCATAGGCAAAAATTGGAAGAATGTCATCTGTGAAATACAGAAGCATGAGAAGCAAGAAAATTTACATCCAGAGAGCATTAAAAAAACCACCAAGAATTGCTCAGTGACGCTGATGGGCATAGAAATGACAGTAGAGTTGAACAAAGGCATCGTTAAATTTTAGTGAGAATTCAGTAATTTGCTCCAGGACAGAACAGACCCAGGGGCTTTAAGGAGCTCTCTGTGCAGTTGCTTATCAAAGCCTAGTCATGATGAGCTTCCAATAACACACAGGACCAAGACTCTCTGCATCAAGGGAGCAATGCAGAAAGGCATCAGCCTGCAGGAAGGATCATCTTACAGGTTTGTGATTGCACCAAGCGTTTCAGCAGGAATTCCTTACCCAAAGAGGAATTGTGACAAAGCTTTGTGTCGTAGCATTCAAATCCCTCCTTCGCTCTCCAGCCGTAGTTTCCACCTTTAACAATTATGTTGATTTCTTCAAATCTGTTCTGCCCAACATCCCCACAGAATATCCTCCCTCTTCCCTTTTTCATGACAGGGTCCCCTCTGTCAACAGCGCAGCGCCACATATTCCTCACCCCGTACGCATAAACCTCAGGGCAGGCCGTGGGATCCGACACAAAAGGATTATCGGGAGGGATGCGATAAGGCTTTCCATCAGGGCTTTTTCCATCCACATCAATCCTCAAGACTTTCCCCAACAAAACACTCCTAAAGAAAATGACAGAAAAAAAAAACCCACAAAACGCCCATTAGAGCCAACTGAAAATGAACAATTGTCTCCCTCTTCTCCCTTTCCAAAGGAGAAGTTATTTGTCCAAAAAAAGAGATAAACCAACAGCTGGAATGTTTTGCAATTTAAGTTACACAAGACTTTCCCCCTCTCATCAACAAATTGGGTGCCCTCAGCTTTCAAAACGTAAAATTAAGTTTTTGAAATATAGCATTGGACAGATGTGCAGATGCCCAAGCACTTTCAGGGAGCACTCTTACTTTATTCTTCCACGTTGTCTTATATCCCAACCCTTTGTTCTGGTGGACAACCTCAAGGCTTTCAAGTGCTCTCCTACTTACTTGTTCTGAGCATTCCCAAATTTTCCAAAGGGGTCTCCAGCTTTCCCTCCATCCCCTGTGAACAGATACATGTAGCCATCCACACCAAAGAGTAGCTGCCCACCGTTATGATTTGCAGCTGGTTCTTCAAGCTCCAAAAGATTCCTGAAAAAAAGGAGAAAAAACTCCAGGTGTAGCTACTGGAAAGGTCTCAGCATTCAGGTAGGGTGCAGAAACATCGCAAGACTTCTACAGAAGAAAACAAGAAAGAAAGCTGCCTTACAGTGGATCTCCTCCAGGAAATCCCTTGATTTGGGGGGGGTCACATGGCTGATCCCCACCAGCCATGCAGAATTACAACTGTCCTGTGTGCTACAGCTCTGACCTGCACCGCATCAACACCTCTGGTTCTACAGAGCTCACCCACTGCCACAAGCACAGTTATCACAGCTCACCTGAAAACACCACCAGACACACAACTTGGATTGCACCAGGTGGGTTCTGCTTCCGTACATGAGAAGTTGGCAAATTTGAGGGCTTCAGAACCATCTTATGGTGATTGTGAAACTCCAGAGAAAAGATAAGCCCGCTATAGCAAATTCTGCTCCATAACTGAGAATTAGCTGTTTTTCTTAGTGTGGCGTTAGGGCAGGGGCACACATGCCAGATAAAAGTATAGCACTGTAGTGAATCAACCCTGTTCCCCCAAGGCAGTTAATTCCACAACAGGCTATTACTGCTCTTTAGAAGGCAAGAGTACAAGATAGAGAGAGATGACCCAGAAGCCTAGATCCTAGGTCCTCTTTCCAGTTTCTTTTCTAGTTTGCTGTGTGACCTTGAGCCAACCTGTCTCTGGTAGCTTCCCAGCAGGCCAGTCATACACCTGGGAACGGGCAGGTTCTGCAAGAGGGAAGGACAGGGACAAAGAAAAATCGTTTCTCATGGTGGCATGCAATAGCATTCAACATGAACTTTACCTTTCCGAGAGTGGATCAGCTTTGTTGACATCAGATGCTAAAACCTTCAATTCACTGATCCTGATCTTTTCCACCCGGTTCTTATCCATGTATGAGTAATAGACATAGAACTTCCTGTTGTACTTGTGCTGGGGATGGAAAGCCATCCCCAGGAAGCCTCTTTCATCTCCCAGCCATGGTGTAGCCAGCACTATGCTTTTAATATCCAGAAAGGGCTCCTCCAGCCGGCTGCCATCAGGCAGGTAGACCCAGATGACACCCAGCTGCTCAGCTACAAACATGCGGTGAGTATGGTCCTTCGCATGCACCATGAGCACGGGGTTCCTCAGCCCATTGGCAACCTCGGTGAGACAGAGCTGGAGGCAGCCCCTGCGGTCCTCCACCACAGAGCCCAGGTTGCGGTTGAGGGCTGTGTTCTTCAGCACGTTGGGGAAGCAGTAGTCCTCATCGTGGAGGTGAAGGAGGTTGCAGAAGTACGTCTTGTTGGTCTCGCAGCACTCTGGGTTGTGCTTGTTGCTCATCAGTAAGCTGAGGGCAGAGCGGCAGCTGAAGTGGAACTCAGAGCAGTAGTCAAAACAGAGTCCCGGGAGGTTTCTTAGAGGTGTCCGAGGATTTTCTGCATCGTAGAGATGTGCAGCATATGGAGAACATTCCTAGAAAGTAAAAGAAACTACATATGTGGCTGTGTACACACTCTCAAGAGAAGCCAAGACACCTTTATGGAAGTAAAATGGTTTAGAAAAAAAAATGGAAAAATTAACAAGACAGAGAACATGATGAGTCACCTTTCACATGGAGTAGTAGAAAGTCACTCAGAATACGGCTAAAGGGGATTGGGGGTTTAGAGGTCAATAGCTGTTTCTTTTACCTAAGCACAAACAGCTGCACCTAAATTATTCCCAACAAGTATATCTGTGGAGGCTGTGGGTTCTCCACTGCTAGAGGTTTTTAAGGAAGAAACAGGCAATCTTCTTGCAATCTTGTCTTACCTTTGCTTTTAGATGTTCCCGTCGGTTCACCCTGCTAGATTTTAAACTCGGTGTTTTGTAACCTGTTCTTAAGAGTCCAAGAGAAGAATTTGTTACCTCTCTCACTGCAGCAACCCTTTGCACTACAATGTTAGCCTTTGGACTTCTCCAGACCGGCAGTCCCAAACCCAGATATATCTTTCACATCAATGTTGCATGGGCAGCGACTACAAACTATCAGGATACTGTGGAGGTGGGGGAGTGCAGGTATCATCATTTTCCACCCCTTCCATGTGCAACCATGAGTAACAATTTGATGACATCTCTAAAGTGAAACCACTTGGTGGATCTTCGCTTCTCCACTAATTCAACAGCTAATATCTGTCAGAGAACACAACCTCATTTCCAAGGTTGTGACCAACTTCAACAGGAAGAAAACCACAAAACAAAATTACAGGCTCCTCCCCAAAGATTTAACAGCAATTTTACTCTAGAAAGATACTAAAAGAGTAATAACTTATTACTTTGAAGACATATAAGAAAATATACAGGGTGGGTTTGGTTTTTTTTTTTACTACAGCATACACTTACAACAAATGCAAAATTAAATTATGCCCTGCAGAATAAGCAAAGAGGCAACAGGCATGTTTTTATAGGGTTGTGGGGGTTTTTTTGTTGGGTTTGTTTGTTGTTTTTTTTTCCTACCTGCAACACATAGAAAAGTCATCAATAACACCAAGAGTGGTGGTTCTGCTGGGACGTGTAACACATCTTTTTCTGGTTTACTACCCATGAAATGCTGCTACTTTTTCCGGCCCTGGTGCTGAAGGAGTGTCTCCCTTACCCCAAAGAGAAGCCAGAATCCTGCCAGCATCCAAAAAGACTGGGAACATTTTGGTACACAGATAATCCTAGGGCTAAAGAAATATTAATCAGAAGAGTTTTATATGTTCTTAGTGAGACTAAGTGTGAGTTTTGGCAGCTGCATGTTTTGGCATGTGCTAAGCGCAGCTTTGCGTGCCCAGGAGTTGTTAAAACAGCAGGTCAGTCCTGCCCTCTCGTTACAAGGAGGGGGAAGCTCAGGAAGAGCGGTGCCTGTGGTATTTTCTGGATGCCCGACGCCTGTTTCTGTGAGCCCAAGGGACAGCAAGGAGACAGCACTGCTGACAACGCACTGGCTGAAGCCTCAGGACGCTGCAGCTGCTGCAAGAAACCTATTAAAGCCTATTAAATTTTCTTCCACTGTAACAACCACGGCAGCTGGAGCGTCCTCAGCAGGAACACAATCAAAATACATCCTTCATGAGGCCCAAGGATCCAAACACTTTGCTTGATAATTCACGTATCATTTGATCCTGTAGAATTCGTAATCCAGCACCTAGTAGCTGTGAGCAGAAAGTAAATACTGATCTGTAACTCTCCTTTTCATTATGAGAAAATTAGCCCAGCAGCAGGATTCCCATCACCAGAGCTGGCAGCACTTTCATAAATCATTACTGCTCTCAGATGTCACTATATTTTGCCAGATATATACATACACCCACACCACAAAGCGATGCACCTTACACGAAGCACTTTGCCAAATGCATGCTGAGGATTAGGTACCATTTAGGTACCTTTACTCAGCCCCCTTTTCCCCCTCTTCTGCCCCCCTCCTCTTTTCCCAGCGACGCAGATAGCTGTAAGAGGCTATCAAACCACAACTGACTGGCAGGTCAGCCCAAAGCATAGGATGCAGATGCTATTTTTCGGCCCTACCTGACACAGGATATCTTTGATATACGTTCCACACAGCTTATGCCCCCAGGGATCTATGTAATCCATGATGTTCCAGTATTTTGCAGCTATGCTATTGTCTCTCTCCCGGTCACAGCAGCCGAAGTTTTCATAGGCGGAGCAGAACTCCAAGGCAGAAGGGGGCTGGAAAGGCGGCCCGTAATCCAGACACTGAGGATGCCCCAGCAGGCTGCCCATCAGGCACAACAGGGAGAGGCAAAGAAAGACCTGCGGGCAAGAAAAGGAAACTCCAGAGCTGCTGATACTCCTTCCATTGCACGGCTGAACATTCCTTTCCTTCTGTGTAGGTTTCTTGAGGTCAGACATATAGAAATCCTGGACTGCTTTGTAGTATGGTTCATTCATCCTTTCTGCTGTATTAACTGCCAGCCACAGAGCTCAGCGTTCACTCCTATTTGCTTATATTCTCTCTCCCTTCTTCTCTCTGAAGTTTACTACTTGGCAGGAGAGAAACCCTCATTGGTATTTTACACGTCACACAGCTGAACCCTCCCCTCTGGGCACTTCTCATACCCTAGAAACACTCATAAACTTAATCCTTGCATCTCAGCCTAAATTGGCTGAGAAATCCTTCACCAAGAAATATGAACAACAGATAAAAATACAACATATGATACTTATACACAGAACCTGATAATCTCTCCCCATTTACAACAGCAAAAGATGAGTAATTTTCAATTGCTAACTACTATTTTACTCATCTCTTAAAATGCACCAGACTGGGGTTTGGCTTCATAAAGACTGAATAGGGGTCATAAAACACACCTTCATTAAGGCAGCAGTCACCCGTAGATACAAGTAATTTCAGGACAAAAAACTTCACAGGTATATTGCTGTTAACCACAAATCCAGATATAAATCCAAGGTTAAAATGAGAAGAAATTCAGAAGAAGCAAGGCACCAGCACAACCTGAGGTTGACAGACACTCTGTGGTAACCCTGTGCTTAAGCGAATTGATTTTACTGGGTTTGATCTCAGCTGATATTAAAGATGCATGAGGTTTTTTCTCCAGGGCTGAAACTCAATATGAGTCATTGGGAGCAAGAGTTTGGACCACCTTTCAGATTAAGGGGGGTTGCTTCCCAGTGGCATGGGACACATCACAGGAGGCATGCAGAGGAAAGCTGCTCTGAAACTTCACAATCTAAATGGGAACAGACAAAACTCAGGTGAAGACCTCTAACAGAACCCAGACTATCACAGAATGGGACAGCAGCATTCTTAGGGGGTCAGAACTTAAACTAACATACAGGTCTGGAATGGCAGATAATGCCTTCTTTATTTCCTTTTTCTTTTTTTCGATAGAACATATTGTTATGGCAAGTAGCTCACCTAACATTTAAGACATATTGCCTTAAGGCACATATCACAACACCCATATTAAGCCAGACCAAAGTCCCAGATAAACACTCAGCCTTTAAAAGCACAGCTACACTTACCCATATATGCCATTAAAGTTTTATTTCATTCTCAGATTAGTCCAAGCAGTTCATCCACCATAGCTCTACAGATCCGTCATTATAACAGAAGTAGTATTTGGAAACCACTGTGTTGTTGTTTTCAAGCAAACTGGAATGCTAGTTTGTGACAACGCAACACCTATTACAAATGTCACTGCTATTCCTGAATGGATTTTGAACTACATTCCAGCAGCCATTTAGGTCATCATCTAAATATAAGGAGGATCAACCCTAAAATACTATTGATACAGAAATTCCACACCATAGTACCAAATACTTCTCAAGATGCATTTGAAATCAATGCCGTTTGCATTTCACAAAAATATGGGACTAGTATTAAAGAAACTCCCCAACCTTATAAGTTTATTTATATTCATTTTATTATAAAAATAAATACAAACCAGAGCATTTTTACAGAAATATATAAAAAATTCTAGAACAGAGTCGACAGGGTCTGCTTATAAGTGTTAGAGCTTTAGAAGTCAGTTTCACAGGGAGGAATAAATACAGCAAGAACCTTAAGGACATCTTCTGATCAAAGTTGTACAGAGGAATCCGAAAGAACAGATATTCTCAGGTAGACGTGATTGTGCTTATTCAAAAATTTCTTCAGTATCCGAAACCTTTTCACCTGAGCTTTGCAGCCTCGGTGTGATACATATTTAAAGTATTTGCAATCTAATGTGAAAGAAAAAGAAAAAGCAGTGTAAGTTAAACCACAATAGAAGCAAATCCTTTCACTGTTTAAATAACATCTAAGAAAGTTTTCAGTAATGAAAGGTAATAAAGTAATCCAAGACATGCACATTAGAGACATAACTGCAGCATTAAATAATATATCCTCATTTGACTCAGGAAGACATTCCACATATATATAACTGTATGCTGTGTGTTACAAAATATTTTTTCTCTTTTGCTTTTACTCTTCAAATAGATTAGAAAGTCAAATCCCAAGAGTGTAAAGCAGCACTGATTTCATACATTAACTTATGTTGGATAAGGAAGACAGAGGTTCATATTAACACCAATAAGCCCAGAAACTTCATTAAAGAAAATTAGAGCTGGAGCAATTTTATTAGCCATCTGGTAATAATAACTGGAAGACATTTGATAACATACTACTGAAAGGAGAAAAAAAAAACCTCCTTTCAACAGGAGAAATTATTTTATGAAGTCCAGAAGATGAAGTTAAGAAAAGCTGACAATGAACAACTTGCCTATCAACCAGAAGTCCAAAATGGGGTACAAGTCACAGTCCCTAAGGCCCAGCTGCTCCTCAGGATTTACTGAGACACTGCATCCACTGGCAGGCAACAAGCAAACTCCCCGCACTCCTCACCAGATTCACACAGGAGCGCGTTGTGCATTTTTGAAATTGTTGTCTAACCTTCAAACCGCAAACTAAATAGTATTGTGACTGCTCAACAATGCCAGATAAAACAGAATTCTAAACCAGGATAAGACAAGTTATGCAAAATATGTCTCACTGTCAAATATCAAACCAGTTTAAACATTTTACTCCAGTTCAGTTTCAAAGACAACAATCTTTCCTAGAAGAAAGAAACTGTGTTTCTTCCAGGGAGCAGATCAGCTGCATCTCATCTAGGTGATAGAATAGATGCTATTTTTGTTCTAAATAGTGAAAAGGAAAGAACATTAAACATTACCCTTCCCCAGTAAGATTCCAGCTACCAGAGCTTTTTCATATGAAAGGCTTTCATTTTCCTGCCAGTTCCTTTTTGCCAAGTAGCGGCTAAAATGGAAGGCTGGCCACCAGTCCTTTCTGAGGTTCCACTCTTGCTTGATCCAGTCAAGGTGCTTCTCAGAGCTGGAAAAAAGTAAAACAAGTTACATAAAAGCTTAAATTGGGATTAAAAGATGTTTAGGAGGCGCTCAGTTTTATAATCAGCTTGCTACAAGTCTCAAATTTCTAGCAAAGACCCACTGACCTTAACTGCTGACTGAAACACTAATCTAAACAGAAATAACCTTTTTTTTTTTTTAATGCCTGGCAGTAGTGAAGCAGGAGGTGAACTCTAGCAGTTAGACTTGGCACTAACACAGATGATGGCATGAAATGAAGCAAGCCTTTGACTCCTGTGCCAGTCTGTCAACAGTAATAAGAAAGTTTCTTCAAGTCTGTCAACAAATTAGTAGTATGAAGGAGTTTGTTTTTAGAAAAGGTTTGTGTCACTTTATGCATATTCAAAGACTAATTATCACAAACACTTATCCCAGTAACTGTTATGAAGACTTTAAACCAAGTATTTCAGAAATAGAAACTACCTACAACAGGGAAGCAATATAAAACAACCAAGATGCCCAGTATATTTCAAGATACTCTGAAGCTGTGTCTTCAAATACAAAAGTTAGAGTATCATACCATTTTTCCTAACTCTAAGCAACAACACTCCTAGCTTTAATCCACTAGCTTCTCGGACCTTTAACAGCAGATGCTGTGGAGGTGGAAATATAACAGGAAAACAGGTCAAATTAAGTACTGAATTAATTTACTGTAAATATATAGGGCTTAAAAAACACAACACTGTTTGTTGGGCAAAATAAAGTCTAGACATTACAGGCCTTCTGGGCACAGACTGCCTGAAACCAGAGGCCCTGTCTGTCGGTGCTGGTGAGGACACATCAATCCCCAGGCACAGTGGCTTCACTTTTAAGAACACATGGGCCGCATTCTGCGCCAGTTACCGTTACCACCACACAACAAACCAGTCCATACAGCACCAGCCACAGAGCTCAAGGTAGGCCAGAGCATGCTTCCATTTACCAGCAGGGAAGACAAAGGCTACAAAGAGTCACTTTGTGGATTGCCCAAAGGTGGAGAACTGACAAACATTTGAGTTTATAGTACATCACAGCAAAGATACCATACTCACATCACAATTTGTTTCACCTGTCTTGCCAAACAGCTCCATGCTTTTACATTTTCCTTCCAGCCAGCATAATCCAAGACAGCAAAAATAACTTCTAGCCCCAGTCGACGATTTTTTCTTTTCTCTGGAAAAATACTAGGCTGATTAATGAATTAAATAGATTGAGCCAAACTCGCTAGAAAGCAACAAGTGCAGTACAGTTCTCCATCCTGCCACTTTCCCTGTTACTGAGTGTTTCCCCCATTGCCTTCTGCCTCTTCCAAGAGAAAGCTCAGGGATACTTCCCAGCTCTAGAGCACGGCTCCTACAAGAGACACCCTGTTCCTACTCCCATCCCACTGGCACAAGAGGCACACACAGCACCACTCGCTTATCCCACGCTGTCTGACTTACAACAGTTGTCCTTTCCAACGCTCACTACTCAGTGCTTCCAATGGGCACCACTCCTCAATATGTGCTTCCCACAGGAAGGGAACACAGTGCCTCTGAAACACTTCAAATCCTGAGATGGCACCAAAAAAGCCCAAAATAAAATGTGGGACTAACATGAATAAAACAGACATTTCGCATCAGCAGTTCTGTATCAGCAGAGTTCTTAAAAAAACAAAACCCAACACACCTGACATATCACAGCAGATAAATGTAGGAAAAGTCATCTTAACAGTATAAGTTTCTTCAAAAATCAGATTGTCCTATTAGCTACGAGAAGTTAGCAAATGTGTTATGCATGAACAGAACAAAGGAGATTTCAGCCAGGAGGTTGGTTTTTCCCCTCCCAAAGAGGAAAAGCAGGACTTGATACAAGGACATTTCACCAATGTGCTGACCTGATGGAACACACCATGTCATGAGTCAGACGGTTTGGAACACAATTGATCAGCATGAAAAAAACAGTCTCCAAACTGGAAGACTTTTCTACCTGCTTGAAGATAAAACTCCCTTGAACAGGAGGGAGATGTTCTTCCATCAATAGCAATGAACTAAAGCATAGATCCATCTCAATTCCTCCAGAAGAGGAGGAACAAATAAGTAAATCAGAGACCCCAAAAAGGGTATAGAGACCCTGGCATTCAGAGTAGAGCACATAAAAAAAAAAAATTAAGTTATTTTTGAGAACCTGGTTGTGCCTTACAACTGTTTGCTTTGATCACCCTTTAAAATGAGAAAGCATTTGTTTAAAGAAGTTTGTAAATTCCTGCTCACACTTCCAACTTAAAGGTTCCTGTAATTGGAAAGTTGTTGGTTTTTTCTTAGCAAATAAAACTACTACAAAACACAGAAAGAAGAATGCAGAATAATTTCAGAATACCATTCTAGATTAACATAAAGGAAAAAAGTAAAGATATTTAAAGACTTACTTGATTTTTGAAGCATGATATTAAAATCTATCATTAGTTCATGAGAAGGAACAATATCATGCAAGATCTGAAAAATAAAAATAAAACCACAAGGCCCAGATATATTATTTTCCTGTGAAAAGTTTTGAAGACTTCTACCTGATCAAGAGAAGCACAGGCTTCAGAGTTTTGGGTAGTTTAGTTAGGAAAATTAAGCAATCTGGTACCTTAGTGCCTTGATACAAAGAATTACTCTCTAGGTCCGTTTTGCACATCTGTGACATACTAGATGAAATACCCTGATGGCGGCTGAACAAACACACTGTGTGACAAATGCAACATTCTCAAGGAACAGCCCAAATCTGTATCCAGTGTCCCTTTTTTAGAAGGCAACATCTTTTCCTTCCTAGACCAGTTCTGACTCTCCCATCAACTGCTCTATGCATGGGATCACAGTTTCTAGGCCTATCAGACCAGTTCTTTGAATTGTCACTATTTTGTGAGAAAAGAGTGTATACAACCACTGCTAAAAAGCACGAAGAAGATGGAATTTCACACATAAATGCTATAGTTTAAAAACCATCTGCCTTAACGAAAGCACATTAGTGCCATCAAGTGGCAACATCATTTGCTAGAAGCTACCAAGATCAATGAGTAAGGGCAAGGAAAGCAGGAATTTAAAAGCAACTGTACAAAAGCAAGGCCTTGTCTGCCAACAGCTATCAGAAATTAACTTCTACTTTGGCTTCAATGGTCATTGAAAACAAGCAGAGAAACTAATTGCTAGACAGGATCAATACATGAAAGAGCAAGCATCTAATCATTTCTTCAATACTATAAAGATCAAACTGTAACAGAAATCAGTACAAAAATCTAGGTACAAAACTGCTGATACAGACTTGTGGAAGCATATGAACACATTCTCTGAGCTTGTTTACTGACTTAAAAAAGTTATACAGTGTATCAGTTCAAGGCAAAACAAAGACTAATTCAAAGGCAGTAAAGGATCCTGTTTGCTCTACCAATTAACATCCCTCCCAAAGTTTCCTCTGACCCTCTGCTTCACCCAAAGAACACTCTAGGGTAAGCAATGTCACAGGAATTCACCACAGACTGCAACTACTATACAGTACATACCTTGAGCACAGATAGGAGTGATTTCTTTGATTCACCGTGTCTCTTCAGGAACTGATAGAGGTAAACATGTGCATTGGGATTGGCAGGAAACTTTGAGTTGTAGGCGTATTCATTTAACACTTCACGAGCTTCATTGTGGTTTCCATAGAACTCCAACAGCTACAGGAAGTTAAGTCTGTCATTAGTTTGGAATGGAATCATAGATCATCTTGGAATCAAACTCTTTTTGGGCTAAAAACTCTTTTTGAACTAATTTTGGGCTGCCACAGAACTATCCAATAGCACAGTCTGGATCTCAAAGTGCAGCATTTAGATAAGACTAACACTTGCATATTTTCATTTTACTGGCTACTCTTATCACAGACAGACAAAAATTTTCACATAGAAGCTGCCACAGAAAAGAATTTCTTTAACACTTATTTAATTGCCAAAGAATTATCAACACTTGCTCACTGGAGAGAGGCACCGAAGCAGCCAGCCATGTCTTTAAAGAGAGAACTCAATGAGAGAACCTGGCAGCTGCCAGCACCAAGTAAAATTCCATCAGATACGCTTAAAGAAGTCAGAGCTTATCAGCAATTAAAAAAAAGTAAATAACTTCAAAGAGATTCTAAGATTAGCTTTATTTCTTAATTACAAATTCTAACCAGATATTAAAAAAAACACACACAGGGGTATTACATGTCTGGTGTCTAACATTTAGCGTATCTAGAAAAACACTGCCTTGCCAAAAAGAGCTAACTTACTTTCAGGAATTTAAACAAAGCAGCTGTGCTCTGATTTCTGTATTATCACCATGAAAACAAAATATGCAAGTTGTTTGCCTATTTCTTTTTCTTGGCAATGCACAAGTCCTTTCTGTACTCTACTCTGTGCAGGCTCTGCAGTTCTACCAGGCGTAAACTGTGCTCTGAATCAAAGCCCGCGAGATACATGCATAGGTACCTTGCTTTTAAAATACTTTGTTGTCACCCACACACATATAACAAAGATGTAGACACCTAAATGAAAATTAGACAGGGAAACACAAAAGAAGGAATCTGTAAAACATGTCCTTACATCCACATAGCATTTTACAAAGAGATCCCAGACTCCAGGTATTTTAATGATTTCCTTTAAGTTCATCGCTGCCTTCCGAAAGCAACCATGCATTTCCTGTTCAACAGACAAGTCTTCCAACCCATCCTGACCTACCAAAACAGGGAAGAACACCACAAAGTTAGCTCCGCTAATCAAAAGGGATCTTGAAAAAGTGCTTGAAGAGATGATCACATTTTGCTAAGCAAGGACTCCAGTCAGAGAGCTTTTAAGAACAGACCTCCGTTTCCCAAGTATTGAAAAGAAATTTTCACTGCTCTTCATTCAAATTTATTACCACCCAATTTCAACTCCTGGGACACGACAGGTAGTATTCGAAGACAAAACACTACCAGCACAAGATCCATAAATCAAATTCAATACTTTGCATTCACCGAAAGAAGCAGTAACTGATAATGCACAGCCAGCAGGTGTATGCATGATTAGACACCACATAGAAGTAGCAAATTACGTATCTTTAAAGAAACTGAAATTCAAACCCAAGTTTTGGGAGCTTTTCGTAGCACTCAAAATTCTAGCAGCATCAAGCAGTTCAGCACCTATCAAGCCAGTGCTCTAAGTGGACACATTCCTTTGACCATTACTTTCGGTAGTGCTGGCTGGATATAACAAATGTGATTTGGGGAAAGAGAAAAAGTTTCATAGTAGCACTTCAGGACACTTCAGGAAAATGCAGGTCAGCGTGCCATTTTGGCACCACCATCATTGCCGATACACAACCACGTACCATCCATACCATCAAATTTTGAAGTCTAATATTACCCTTTGGTACTTTCATATGCAGATAAGGGCTGAAGAGCAGCCTGCGTGGAAAAGGCGTCATGGCAAACCATGGTGTCTACACAAGCAAGCGAGTTGAAGTTTACAGTCCACTAGGATTTACCGTGCTCTAACAGGATGTTCTTCTGCTTAGACCAGCTGTAGTAGTCCAACAGTCCCCTGTAAGCCTGAATCAGCTTCATGTCTTTATCCTGAATGGCTGTTTGCTCTCCAAACCTCCAGCTTTCCGCCAGGGACAGGTTTTGGTAAGCTTCATCTATTTGTCCATTACAAAGGAGATGAAAGGCATGCTCTAAACAAACCTGCAATTCAAGCAGTCCATTCACATCAGAAACAGAGAGAATCTCAGCAACCCAGTAAAGTTCTACACAGATATGCTGTTACTGACTGCCCTGGTTTAAGATAAAATGGAACCAATTTTCTCTTCAGTAATTTTACCTCTTAGCTAAGCCTCTAACTCTCTGAAATTAACAGCAGTAATTACTGAATTACAGAACAGAACGTTGGTTCTGTTTTACCTCAAACCAGGACACTGACATACATATAAAATACTGCAAATGCTGTTAGTGAAGAATTTTAATTAGAAGAGCATTGTACACATATTCATTTGGGCAAACAGTACCTTTATGAGGAATTTTGGAGAAAAATGCAGGAATGGGAAAATACGTGTCACTGGGAACAGGGAGACTAACTAAGAACCTAAGTAATTTTTTCTATCTGAAGATGCTAGAGAAACATTAGTAATCAAAAGCATATCTGATACACAGAGGTGTGTCCCTGGGAAGGGAAAGGGCTGAAGCTTTTGAAATCTATGAGGCAGAACATCACCCACCAGGTAGTAGACATTCAGTGGTACTTATCAAGGCAGCAGAAAGCAGTAGTTCCACAAGCCAGCTTGTCATTAGCAAGTGCTGTACCCATTAAGAAGATCCAGAAGTGATCTGAGGAAATCTACTTGGGTTTGTTTGCCGATTTTTGATTTGGCTGCCCAACTGCAGAATAACTGAAAGGGAGGTGTCCTACCATCCTGTCGTGTTGATTATGAACCAGAGAGAAGTCTAAACCTTCAGTTAGCTCTAGTAAACTTTTGTACAGAACTTCCATTGAAGCCCCTGAACAAATACAACAGAATGAAAGAGATACACCACCACAGGTGAGAAACAGCCAAGGAAACTAAAACAATATAGATTTGAATGAGCCAACACAGCAAAAGAACTGCAGCCAGGTGACACAAGGGTCCACAGTATGAGGCCCACTGTTTTACATACAGATTAGCTACTTGAAAAATGATCAGATAATGATGGCAAAAAATTAAGTACAACTATTTAGTCAGGAGCATAGTAGCCAAATTAAGGACTAGAAGCAAAACTTGGCAAGTGTTAATGTGCAATTAGATGCACATTAGGCACACATGAAAAATAATTCAACTGTTTAAAATCAAAAGATTAAAGGGTCTAAGCTTTTCTAAGGAATGACAACACATATCTGTAATAAAATATAGACCAAATGAGATACAGTTAGGTATAGAATAACCCTTAAAATATCACAAACTTTTTTGATACTATTGTCAGCAATATACTTGGAGAGACATTCAGAAACTAATACTCAAGTAAGTGTTCACGTAAACACATGTAAAATCATCAAAATTGCATTAAGTACACTCACCTTCAAATACCTTTTTACTCCTAAGGTTTTCATCTGTTCTATGAAAGAGCTGAACTCTTTCATGTTGTTATGGGAATAGTGGCACAGAATTTCAGTTCCTATTCTCCAAATCATCTATTAATGGGGAGAAAGAGATTAAAAAAATAACCTTAGTACATAAAAGTCAACAGTCACCATATATACAATTGCTGCTGTAGATACCTATGTGCTCACCCAGACATATTTTTACAGTCATTTAGTGAGTGCTTCATAATGGTTCATTACAAACGCAACACTCCATCAAATCTTATGAAAACTGCATTTGTCAGAAGTTTCCCCTTCTTGTTACTGAAAACAAATGTTTCATGGTTGCTGAAAACCTGTTTTCCCTTGATATGTTTCCACTGAGACACAAGGTGTGTCTAACTCTTTGAACTAGCAGTGAAGTTCATTTCCAATCAGATGTAGCTTCCCACCTACATGCACTTGTTTTCCAGGTCTGCCTAAGCAATGTAACCAAATATTCCAGCAGGCTAGCCATGTTCAAGTACTCCACTTACTTAACAACTTGTCCTGAGTTGAGAGACTCAGAACTAACTTCTCTTCTAACGCTGGGGAAAACTGCACTTTTAGAAGACTCTAGCATCTGAATTCATGAAAATATTTACTTTATAGCCAGCCAGGCTCTGTGGGATTCAAGGTCTTGGTGTTTTCAAGCCTTGCCAGTTGTAGGGATGAGGAGGAGCAAGACCTGGGCACTTGACCCAGGCTGGCCAACAGGATTATTTCATACCATGAACATCACATTCAATATAAATTAGAAAAGTTTGCTGCGTAGTTTTCTCTCTCGATGGCGGTGGTCCAGACAACTCCTTGCCCTGGTGCCAGACCCTTGAGGCCTTCCTTTCCTCCCAAAGCTGCTGGGCTCACAGTGTCCAGCATTTGCTGTCCACTGCTGGGAGTGCACAGCTTCTTACTGACATAATTGGCTGAGTATAATCCTTTTATATCTTCTATCAGTATGGGGATTAATACTGGTTCTTTAGTATTAGTGTTAGTTATTTAGTCTTAGTCTATTAAATCTATTTATATTTCAATCCTCGTGGTTCTTCGTGTTCCCCAATTCTCCTTTGCAGGTGGGGAGGGTGATAGAAATAGGAGGAAAGGGATTAGTGTTGTGTTATGGTTTGAGAAAACCCATAACAATTTATTGTCATTTAGGCAATTACTCTATCAATTTATTGTCATTTAGATAATTATTCTACCTCAGAACCTGCTAGGAGTTTTGTAAGTACTACAGGAACTAGAAAAGACAAACTAACTTCCAAGCAGATTCTGACTGATGGCATGCCAACAGCAAACACATTTACTGCTTTTCCATTTCAGAAGACTACATTAAAACAACTTTTCATAGATATGCTCCTGTTGGAATTAACTTATACCAAGCCAAGTCTTCATCTGCTGGGTCAAGGTCCTATGTTCAAAAAATACAAAACAAAACAAGAAAAAAAATCCTAACAAAACCATCCTGCAAGCCCAGAAAACTCTTCAGAAGCATTGAGCACTCTGTCAGGAAAAACATCAGACAGCACTGTGGATTCTCAGCACCCATGAAAACGAGATCTCAGCAGAGTTCAAGCTCCAGCAAGACTGGTTAAACTCAGAGCAGAGGCATACCTATGCAGCACACATTTTTGGTGAGGAACTGGACAGCATGCTGCCTGGGACACCACCAATTAAGAGATCTGGTGCTCCTTCTGCAGCCTGCCATCCAAGAGCTCCCACATCAGCTCCTGAATAGTTGCTTATTTGTTTCTGGAAACTCCAATGTCATTTTTTTCTCTAAAGAAACTAGTTTAGTTTATGTAAGTTGTGTAACTTTTCAGGTCTTACCTCTAACACTGTTTAAACTAAAAAAAAGATATTAATCAAGCTTCTGATTAGTTAAGACAAATGTTGGTCCTAAAGTATTAGAGATACTTCTTGCAAGTATTTTTTCAATTGCAAAAGAACTCTGATAATGAACACTAGCTTACCTCTGATGGAGCCATGTATTCCGTAGAAAAATCTTTCTCTAGTGACTCAATATAGAAGGTCAGAAATTCTGCAGCCCTTTTCCACTGCTTTCGTAGCATGGCATCCTGAATGTAATTTAAACACAGTTCCTTGCTTTTCTTGAAGTTTAACTTGTATTCATGGGAAGACACTAAAAAACCAAACAAACGAATCAACCAAGCCCACAACTGTTACAGCCCTAACTCAGACAACGTGCCTACCATTCAGTATCTCCCCTATATAATCTCTCTCACATACTACAGAAAAACGATCTTGAGCTACATGGTTTTGAAGTTAAACACACCTACTGCTCTGCAGGGAAACAAGACCATAGCAAAAGCTGGAAATATAGTGTGAAGTGGCATTTTCCACAAGCAGCACACAGCTGATGCTTGAAACAGTGATGAAACAGTTATTACACACTACCATAGTTCCAGAATTAGAAGCCACGGTGCTTTGGTAACTTCACAGTACATTTTTTCATATTTTGGAGACTACTCTCTTCCCTTATTAACCACCATCTAAGCTCATGACCCCACTGTACTGAAGATCTGCATACACACATACAAACACACCACTCCATAACCAAATGCTAAGCAACTCCCACTAAAAAACAAAGACAGAAAAGTTTTCTCTTCTGAGTACAAGACTAGAAAGAGGCCACTTACCCTTTTTACATTGATACTCCTTCAACTCCTGTTACAACAGAAAGCCAAAACCTCATTTCCACAACTGTTTAAAGCTCATGGCTGTATACCACAGTCTGGCATGCCCCTACAGCAACGCTCAAGCCATAAGAGCCTTCTGCAACAGAGGCGCAGAGCTCACCAAACCACCTCCTACTTAGATGCTGGAAGCAAAGGAGTAACTCAAAACACCAGCTTGAAGCAGTTTTATTACAGTACATTCTACAAAATTACCATTATCCAACCTACCTAGAGGTCCCGTCTTTACACCTATTTCTAACCGCAAAAGTTCTGAGTACGAAGAGGACCATGGCCACTGGAGGTTAAGTCCCCCTGTACAAGTGGCTGAGAAGTCACCTGATACTGAGTGAGCTGACATAAAGTGCCACACTACGCAAAACCATTTTGAAACAACAGCTTCTCCACAGGTTTTGCGGTCACCTGCACCCCGGATAGCTTTGTTTTCAGCCACCTCAGCACCCCTTGCTTTACCTGTAGCATACACACTGCCTCTCAGCACCTCACAGGCCGCCGGGCAGGCCAAGGGGGACCGAGGGCAGCGCTGCCGGGCACCAGGGACCCCAACCGGCCCCCTCAGAGTGGGTGGAACCGACGGCGAAGCGCCGAAGGGGCGGGACGGCCTCACCGGCGACGGGCACAGGGAGCGGCCTTCCTCCCTCAGGGCCGGAGCGGGGGGACGGGGAACTGCGGGGAGCCCCCACTGGGCAGCTCTGCCCTTACCCGGCTGGTAGACGTGCGGCGGCAGGGAGGGCAGGTATAGAGAGGGCAGCAGGGCGCTACCCACCGCCGTCTTCTTCGTTGTTGCTGCTGCCTCCACCTCTACCTCCTCTTCCTCCTCCAGGAAGCTGTCCATGGCAGCCGCCACACCCGCACTCACCGCCCAGCCGCAGCAACCACCTTCTGATCCTAAGGGACGACCTCACGAACCCTCAGCCGCTCCGAGTTAAGCCGGTCCTTAAGCGAAGGAGGCGGCCCGGGGCCGGGGCCGGGGCCGGGTTCCACAGCGGCCGCCCCCTCAGGCCGGCCAACAGCGCGTGCGCGGCGGGAGGCGCATGCGCCCCGAGAAACATGGCGGGGGCGCGGCCTTGAGGGAAGCGGGGCCTGAATGGGGTGTGAGGCCGGTGTGGTGGTTATAAAGCGTTGCAAGCTCTGGAGGGCGAACTGTTACAGCGTGAGGGGTAGCAGAGGGCCTGGAAGTCTGCTGAGCTCTTGCTAAGGCTGGCAGCCAGGCAGCCGGCTCCTAAGGCTATGTAGGTGGGGTAGGCTGAGGCGCGATGGATGCCGTTTTCTGTGGGCAATGAGGAAGGCTGTCCAAGGATGAGGCAGGAGGGATGCGGGAGCCTGGCTGGATGCGCTGGGCTGCGTGGCAGAGAGCTGCTTAATTCTACATGTCCCTCAGTCAGAGCATTCCTGTGACTGATGTGATGGTAACTGTAAAGGCAATAGCCAGATCCTGGGGTTACTCGTTCCATCAGCTGCATCAGTACTTTTCTGTTAGTTTCTCATCTAGAACATTGTGTTGTACAGAAACAAAGGATTCTGAGTTAAAATGCTGTGTGTTATAGAGCAATAGAGCATTGTCTGCGCTCCTACAAAGTGCCTGGATTCTACAAAGCTGTCTGCCCTTGACCACAGAACTTGGTTTGTACAAATTTGTGCTGGAGCCTGTTCCTTTAAATCACTTTTGCTATGGAGTGTTTTGGTGTGAGTAAAGTCCAGTTTTCCCAGTAAGAACTTAGAGGGTTTTTTTCAGAACAGCTCTGCCATGTGAGGGTGAGTAAATAATGAACAGATTAAAGGTTCATATAACCCGGTGTCCTGTTTCAATAACAAACATCAAGGGAACGGTACAAGGCAAAACAGTTGTTTGTAGTGTCTAAACATTTAACCTCTGTATCATACCTTACTATGACATTGAATAAACCTATATGGGGATAACAGAAGTATCCCTTTTATTCTCTTTTGTTTAATCCTGTGTTCTTCCAATATATGCCTGTGACCAGCATTTCAGTTCATAAGTCTGACACTTCTTTAACAGCATCATCTTCTTTGTCTTTTTTGTTGTACCTGGTATGAGCGTCTCATTGATCATTGGTGTTCCCCAAGTGCAGTGTCACTTCCTACAGTATTTCTGATCTTTTCTTACAGCCGTACCTTCATTTTACTATCTGGCTTACCCCACTGTCTGTCTTAAAAGTTCTCACATAAGCTTAGAAGCATGTTACTTTTGGCTTGTTATTTTCATCTTTGCTGATTCTTATGTAAACTTAGCCAACTGATCTTGTTAATGGGCATTAATTACTTTAGTAGATACTTTGGTGCGGGAGAGATGGGAGGACTGCTTTGTAACTGGAGACACATGGAAAATGTTTGATTCCTCACGGAAGGCAGCACTGCTGTAATAGCTGAATACGTCTGCTCCCAAGACTGGGGTTGAAGACTGAAGGAAATTTTGTCTGAAATACCTAAACTGAACTAAGTGAAATATTTCTCTTTTATGTCACTTGTGGGGAAAAGCTGGGTATGTTGATAGGTGGGTACATTGTTCCTATGAAATACTTGAAATTGTAGGGAATGCTGGACAGTTGCAGTGGTAAATTTATTTATAATCAAGTATCCACTGTGAGCAACTCATTATTGCACAATAAAGGCAATAACTTATGTAAGAAGTATATGATCTTCTTTCTCTTCACATCTCCTTTTCTTGTCCTTGACTTTATGACCACAGACACCATTACCTTTTATCTTGGTCTTTTAAGTAAAGATAATCTTGGTAACTGATGGGAAGTTACTAAACAGCTCTGTCCTCACAAGCAAAGATCAGGCTGGGAATTATGCCACAGGAAGTGTTAATGTCAAGGGAAAAATTGTCTTTCATTTGTACAGTCATTTAAGTAAAGATAAGCTTGGTAACTGATGGGAAGTTACTAAACAGCTCTGTCCTCACAAGCAAAGATCAGGCTGGGAATTATGCCACAGGAAGTGTTAATGTCAAGGGAAAAATTGTCTTTCATTTGTACAGTCATCATAAAATGTGACTTAAATATATTCTGTATTGTAAATTGTGATTAAATTCACCTCTAAAATATTAAACTGCTCTAGGTGGGGGCTGAAAATAAAACGTGCATGTATTTTCCAGAGGTTATGTAGCAGTAAATAAGCTTAGATCTCGGACCCTGTGCTGTGGAAATGAGCACCTGTAGAGCAAAATCAATAATAATGAGGATTTGATAAGAACAGTGGTGATTGCTAACTCCTGTGGTGGGAGTTGGCAATAAGTGGAGCAGTAGGATTAACTGCTTTTATCATCATTGCAGAACAAACCTCACATAGCCAAAGTTAAGAGTGCTTGCAAATACATAATTTAAAAGGGCTCTTAAAAGAGCTCTCAGCTCTCCAGAATTGCCCTTTGATATGCACAAAAAAGCAGGATCCTTTACCTTGACCATCAGTTTTGCCAAATGCCTATTCATTTTGGGAGCAGCTTCAGAATTTACCCTTTTGAAAGTGCTTTTTTGTTTGGTTTGGGGTTTTTTTTGGCTATTTGATAAACCAGTAAGAAGACACTTACTATATTACCTATGCCTTCTTGGGTGCATCTTTTATTCCCTTTGTCCCGTCAGGGGCTGTGCTGAACGAATCAGATGGACCTGAAAAAGAGGATGGAGAAGTAGTTTTGTTTATTTTTCTTCTGTTCATGATCAGTGTGACTTCTGTTATTCTACCATTTTAGATCTCTAAAGCAATATAAATGTAATGCATGTGAAGAGCTAATAAAAGTAGCACATCTTTTGGTTTGCAAACATTCAGAGTTAAAACATAGCAGCAAGTGGAAGCTGAAGCTACAGAAGGGCAAGAGGAGGAGTTTTTCAGCAGGTTTGTTTTGGTGTAGTTTTTTTTTTTTTTTTTCCGGCAGTTGGGTGTGCAGACCTTCATTTGCCTGCACTTTCCTGCGTGGGGCCATGGGTGAGTGAGCTCCTATGCCCCCGTTACCACAGGTTTAACCTCAAACTCTCGGGAGGTTGCCAGGGCGGATGCCACGCTTGCTTGGTCGTGACTGCTCTTGGTGATCTTCTTGGTGGGGCAGGAGGGAGGAAGAGCAGCAAGGTAGATGTTTGGATGTGTGGCATCTTCACCCTTGTATGGGGTGTACAGGGGGGCTATTGTACCTTTTTATGCACTGCGGCCAGACCCAATGGGCCACTGTTGTTACCTCAGTGATCCTCTGCGTGAGAAAACCTTGAGTATTGTGTCCAGCTTTGGAGTCCTCAGCACAAGAAGGACCTGTTGGAGCGGGTCCAGAGGAGGCCACAGAGATGCTGTGAGG
>JAOQGH010000023.1:13413097-13493467 GCA_025769975.1 Gallinago jamesoni | reverse complement strand
TGTCCAGCTTTGGAGTCCTCAGCACAAGAAGGACCTGTTGGAGCGGGTCCAGAGGAGGCCACAGAGATGCTGTGAGGACAGGCTGAGAGAGTTGGGGGTGTTCAGCCTGGAGAAGAGAAGGCTCTGGGGAGACCTTAGAGCCCATTCAAGTCCCTAAAGGGACTCTAGGAAAGCAGGGGTGGGACTCTTGATAAGGGAGGGGAGCCACAGGATGAGGGGGAATGGTTTTAAACTGAAAGAGGGGAGATTTAGATTAGGTATTGGGAAGAAAGTCTTTACTGTGAGGGTGGTGAGACACTGACCCAGGTTGCCCAGAGAAGCTGTGTCTCCCCCATCCCTGGAGGTGTTCAAGGCCAGGCTGGATGGGGCTTTGTTCAACGTGGTCTGGTGGGAGGTGTCCCTGGCCGGGGCATAGGGGCTGGAAATGGATGGTCTTTAAGGTCCCTTCCAACTCAAACCACCCGGTGTTTCTAAAAACGCCGCTAATAACCGCGGAGAAGGAGCAGGAGCCCCTCTCTGCCGGGAGGGAGACTGAAAAAGAGCTGGACCCTCGCCCGGGGAATTCCGTCTCGGCCGGAATGGGATGGGGATTAGGATCGGGATCCGGATGCCTCCCGGAGGGAGGGAGGGTCCAGGCTCTGCCCTTCTCGTCCTCCCCCTCCCCCCTCGGTCCCTCCCCCGCCACCTCGCCCTCCCGCCGGCGCTGCTGACGTGTCTGCTCCCTCCCCGCCGCCGCCGGCGCCCGCCAACATGGCCGCAGCAGCCCCGCCGCCGGACCCCCGGCTGGTCCTCGCCCTCCTGCTGCTCCTGCCCCCGCCGCCCTCCCTCCTCTGCGCCGCCGCCGGCACCGACCTGGGCCGCCGCTTCGCCGAGCGCAAGCGCTGCGCCGACCCCGAGTGCAGCAGTGAGTCGGGGGGGGGAGAGGTGGAGGGGTGCCCCGGGGGGGGGAGAGCGGAGCGGTCGGTCGGTCCCTGCCCCAGTCCCCGGTACGGCCGGGAGACCGCCTCCCCCCGGCCCCGGGAAGTTGTTACGGGCAAGTCGTTACCGGGAGAAGACGCCACTGTCGCGTGGCTGGCGGGGGCATTTCCCAAAGCTCCCCCTGGCTCCGGCACGGAAATTAGGCAGAATCGGCAAAACGGCAAGGCTGCGCCGACCCGCGGCGTCCCTCGCCTTCTCACCAAGTTTTCCTATCCCCACATCTCCTTTTTTTTTTTTTCCTTTTTTTTTCTTTTTTTCCTTTTTCCTCTGCAAACCCCTCTCTCCACAAACACTCTCTCGGGCTGGTGTTTATGCGCCGAATAATTTCGGGGCCGGTTCCCCAGGACACAGATGTCATCTTTCTGCCCGGCTAATTTAATATTAATAATTAGCTACATAGCGCACTTCTAAAATGCAATTCTCAAGTGCTTTGTCACATGCTTGTTTTGGTTAGTGAGTTTGCTTTTGTTTGGCCTTTTTTTCTTGTTTTTTTTAAGCAACCTCTTATTTTAGTTATACTTTTAGTTCTTATCTTTTGACCCAATCTAGAAAATGTGTGTGTGTGGGGAGGTCTTGTTTTCTGCCAGTTCGCAAAGACCCCTTTATTCAACTACTTCATTATTGTTTGTTATTATTATTTTTAAGGTAATACTCTTCTTCTTTTCTTCGGACAGTGTTGATGTGCCGAGGGAAGGCCAGGCAGGATTTTAAAGGCCCAGACTGTCGCTTTGTGAATTTTAAGAAGGGAGAAGCGGTGTACGTATATTACAAACTAATAGGAAAATCAACCGAGCTCTGGGCTGGAAGTGTAAGTACTGTAAAGCGTTTGTTCTTCTTGGGGCTTTCTGTTTGTAAATATTTTTTTTTTCTTCTTTTTCCCTCCTAGGAGAGCACTTTGGGTGTTGCACACAGCTAAATAACACAACGAATGTGGTTTTGTCTTGAAACCAGCATGAAGTGGGGTGCGGTTTGATCAAACCTAAGGCATTAAGTGCCCTGAAAAGTGGGCAACGCAAATGTGTGCTAAAAACTGTTAGAAAACTGGCTTTGTGTTGAAAAGCTCCCGTTGCAGCGCTGTAGGTGGTGGCCCGTGGGCCTGCCTGGAAGCTGAGCCTCCCTTCTCCTCTCGGGAGGCTTAAGCCTGCGCTTGCGTGTGGGCTCATCCTGCGCTCCGTAATCCCGCTAAACGTTGCTCCATGTACCTGTTTTGATCACATTTCTCACCCTAATAGTCAGCTGCCACCTCCTCCTTTTTATCTGAGCCGTGTGCAGAGTTGGAGGGGGGAAAAAAAGTAGTAAAAGTAAAAAGAATTAAGGTAAATTTGGTATTTTTTTTTAAAGGTCTTTCTCGGCTTTAGTAGCGCTTTGTAGTGGCCTTGTCTGAGTCGCTGTCTTCTGCCAATCTGGGAGGGTGCTGCCAGTGGGAAAAGGGGGTCGCTGTAATTCCAGTTGTTTCATAGAAAACTGCTCTTGGCTTTCATGAGAAACACCTTATTTGCCTGACAGAACTGAGATGCCCCCGGAGGAAGATCAGGTTTTGTGGCCTTGTCTTGAAGATCCTGGCAGTCTGGAGGTGGCTTAGACCTTATCCCTGTTGCCCCCTCCCCATGCTTCCCTTATCTGCCTTTTTGTGTCCAAATGGTTCTCTTCAACCCCCTTTCTCACTCTGGGCTTCTACAAGGGCTAAGTGGTTGCCTGTAACAGTGGCCTGGTCTGCTGGAAGCGGCGTCTGGGTGTTGACTGTGGGACTGGTGGTTTAGTGGAAAGCAGGATGTATCACTTTCTCTAACCTGTTCAGGTGGGGTGTGGACGGCCAGGCTCTCAGCAAGGAGCTGAATCCAATTAGAACAGTACAGAAGAGAGCAGAAAACTGCAGCATGCGTGGTTAAAGAAGAGTTTATAATTGTATCGTGCTGGTAATTCCCTTCTGACATGTACTGTACCATAAATAATCTGGTTAATTAGCCAGTACGGGTTTCCAGGGCTGCCAGTACTTGCGATGCGGAGTAGCAATGTGGGGCCAGTTTTGCATCTTCTAACGAGGTGTAACGCAGGCTGCAAAATCAGACAGCAGGTTTAAGGTAATTGCTGAGTTAATATTCACTTTAACTATTCACCGATAGGAAGCTCCTGCAACAGTTAGGTGTGTCTCCAAGTTAATGGGATGTTTGCTTTAACAAGGAAAAGCTGAAGTTGGCAGGCCTAAAAGAATTGCAAAGCTCTGTTTTATTTGTTGGAATTTTGAAAGGAAACAGAGTATTTTTCAGTATGTGCATACATAAAAAATCCTTATCTGATTTTTAAGAAGGAAAAATTCTGGTATGGGAGCAAAATACTTGCTGGCTTATGTAAGAGTTCAGATTTGGGGGGAAGCTTCTCTACAGGTAGTGCCCTGCAGCTCTGATGGAACTGGGTTCTTGGGAAATAAAATTACTCCTCTTTCAACAGCACTTTTTATTCCCCAGCTCATTGATAGAAATAAGTAGATAGTGGTCTTCAAAACTGGAGGAAATTATCCTACCAGTAAGAATGTGAAACAATAGTCAAAGGACACGGGCAGTTTCCCTCCTATACATTTTCATTGCCAAAAGAAACAGTGTGGAATAGATTCAAGCTAGATTTAGCTAAATGTGGTTATTAATGGTAATACTGGAACAACTGGCGTGCAAACGCTGCAATGGGGTCAAGACTCCCTGGTGTTGAGCAGGGCACTGGGGTGGCTGGGCCGGTCCCTGACTCGCAGATAGTGCTGGGGTCCCTCATCCAGCATGACCTCCTGTGCCAGGTTTGGCTGGGGCAACTTGATTTATGCAGCCCAGCCTGGCCTGGAGTCCTGGAGTGAGGGGGGGAGGTGGTTGCTTGCTAATTAAAACCAGTCTGCCTAGTGAGGTTTGCAATCCAACAGATTCCAGTGGAAGGCACGTTACCTTCCGCTGCAGCCCTTTTGGGATCTCGTGGCGTGACTTTGTGTGCACTGGTGGGTGTTGTTTGATCCCGTGGATCCACCCTACTGCCTTTTTCCATTCCCCAAAGTTTTTGGGGGAAGTGTTTATCAGGGCATAATGGAAACTCTGAAATCGAGGGATAACTGGGATTCTGATCGTCGGATGGGGCAGAGGTGAGGGGAATGCGTGTATGAGAAACTTCAACTGCTGCAACATGGGGCTTATTTCAGACAAGTTGTAAATGCAGGCTCTGATTCTGAAATCAATTTTGAGGAGCCATGAGAAATTCAATAGCACTTCTGACCTGAAGGGAGATGGTCCGATAAGAAAGGAGCCTTTCACCAAGGCTGAAAAATCTATAGCAGTTGGGTCTGGGCTTTTTTGCCTTTGCTTTTTGAATTCACTCTACTCTTTTCAAGTCATTGTTGATTTTTTTTTTTTTTTTTTTTTCTCTGTGTCAGCAAACATGCTGTATTTTAACAAAATAGATCCTTTATTTTATGATCCCAATCCTGTGTACTTTATTGCTTGCAGAACTCCCATTGAGCTCAGTGAGTATTTTGCATGTGAAAAAATTCTGGAACCCACTTCTATATTGTATAGCTTATATGGCATGCAATTTATAGCAGAGCTGTCTAAACCTCTTTAACAAAGCGACGCCATGGATGGTATTCCATGACTGTTATTTTATGTTATGAATTTCATGAATACATCCGTTCCAGGAAAATACTTGATTTTTTTCCCAAAGCCGAAAGGTGGGGCACATCTGGTACACGCGTTGTCCAGTGCACCATGTCCAGCTCTAAAACTATTCTACTTCAGCATCCACCTCACATTGTTCACACTATCTAGTTGTGTGACATAAACTTTCCTCCTGTGCATTTCTTCTGCGCTCTGTCCTCATCTTTAGCAGGCTCCAGAACTACTTCAGATAATTCCAAGTAAAAAAACTGCTGCTTTTTAACAAAACATTTTAGCAAAGACACTTCAAATTATTGCTGCAAAAGATTATTATCTTATGGCAAAGAGCTGAACTTTATTCCTTTGATTCAAGGTTGAGAAAACTATTTCTGGCCTCACGTTATAAGAAACAGGCTGCGGATTTTGGCTTTTTTGGATGGGTGGGTGGTTGTTGGCGTTTTTTGTTCATTTTTAAATCTTATACGTAGAGTAATAAAAAGGAAGACAGGAGGGGTAAATTTAAGGTAAGATAGGAAGACAGAGCATGTCTGGAGGACCCAGAGGATCTGGGAATTTTTAATATTATTTCTGTGTTCTGTTAACAATGCCAGTGCTCAGCAAGGGCAGACCAAATCAACTCTTCTCTGAGCCATGTTCTGCAGCTTTAGGTCCCTCTGATGCCTGGGCTTTAGGGATGTGGGCTTTAAGATTAAAAGCATTTGAATGAAGATTCTCTTTCCCATCTGTCTGTTTTCTGTGGCTGAGATATGCAGTGTGAAGGTCTGGCTTCTTGGTCGGCGGTGCTGGGTGAATCTGCTGCAGCCAGTTGTCACCCGTGGGCAGCGGTGGAGGCAGAGGCTGTACACCCAGCTTTGGGGTTCGTCTCCCCACGGCATTTTAGCTGGGAAGCGAGTGGAAATAAAGGATGCACATTTTTTCTCCCTTATTTACTTGGCATTCATAATGCCTTTCCTTTGTCATGTCTGTAGAGAATGAAGAATGTTTCCTTTATGTGCACAATGAGGCATTTTTCCCTGTACAAGAGAGGACTTGTAGGGAGAGGAGCAGATGAAATTTTGGGCGTGCGGATCCCATATGGCTCATAAACTACATAAGTGGCAAAGTGGGTCGCTGCAGAGGACTTGTATGGTCAGCAGCTTGGGTTACACTAAATGAGTTTCAAACTGTGATGCCTAATTATAATGGTAGTCACAGAGATTAGTCTGTAAGGAGGCTCCTTTGAAGCTTTGTCTTTTGTTTTCAGAAAGATTATTTAAAACTGAAATAGAAGTTTGTAGAGATAAAAAGGCCAGTTTAGAATAAAATTATAGCCTACTACACAAGGACAAGCTTTGGATTTGAGTTGTCTATTTTGATTTCCCATTCCCAATAATTCCCAATTATGTACCTGCATATGTTACCTCTTTGCCGTAAGAGAGTATCTCTGTGTGTTTACAAAAGGTGGGGAGGTAATAGATTTGGTTTATATATATATATGTGTAACTAACTTCAGAGTTCTCTACTATGGAAGGTAAGATTTGATTAAGAAGTAGTTAAAAAGAAGCCCCATAATGTATCGGTGTATACATTGCTTGCATAACAACAGCAATAAAAGGTATTAGCACATATTATTTACTGGATACAATTTTCCTGGTTTTTTTTATGCCATTGTAAATCCAGAAAACTTCAGCTCAGGTGAGCCTATTTCAGTGCTATCAATGTAATGCTACGTACATCTGTATGTCCCTAATTATTTTGACATAAGTGGCTTCACTTTTAGTTTGATCTCTAACCGACTGCTCTTCCCGAATAAAATTTTCAGGAAAATTGGCAACTGTCATCTTCCTCCTATAACAAAACCTTGAGGAAATGACTAGTTTCTTTTCCCCTGGATATTTTGGTTGTCTAGGAACTCTGTGCCTTCCTAGGTGTGTCTACCCAGCTGCAATTGCCTGGATTATCTAATCTGTGGAGTGATAGCCTGCCATTAATATTGGCTTCTTGACAGCTGCTGTCAGAAGTCTCAAGTGAGAGCATTACTGTGTAGATCTTATCTAGCGAGTGATAAGAGAGATTCTTGTCTTGCGCTGCTTGCCTTGGCTTAGCATGTCAACTGGCTTGAAAATAGCCATCTGCAACTGATCTTTACTGGTATTAGTCACTGAAAAGCAACAGTGCGTTTGCAGGGGGTTGTATTTTCCACACGGGTTTTAAAATAGATTATTACCTCAGGTACAATTTTGCATTTTCCAAAAATCTGCTTTAAGAATTTTTTTTATTTTTCCTTAAGCTACAAAGTGAGTATATTTCAGGCTATAATATTGTGTGTGGATGTAAATCAAATTAGTCAAAGATCCTCTTCTGCTTAGTACTTGAGAGAATCTTTGAAGCGTATGTGGTGGCAGTGAGAGTGCACAATGGCAGTTAGAACACGGGATCCAGAGGGCTTGGAATTCCCTCCCAGCTCTTCTAGGAATTTGTTACAAGTCAGGCTTTAACACGTGAACAGTAAAACTTCCCAACTTCACAAAGGTGTTGTGAAATCTCTGTATAAAGCCTAAATGAAAACTCTTGCATAAACAAGGCATCGCTAATCTTTTTCCTTTACCCACTATGTTAAATGTCATTTGGAAATACTTGAGAGTGAGTTTGACGTGTTTGTTATTAGTGTCTGTAATTAGGATTTTAACATAGTCGCATGTTTTTGAAAGCTACTTTACTGCTTTTTGTATGCTTGTGTTTGTTTTCTGGCAGGTTGGAAGTGATTTTGGATATTTTCCAAAGGATTTACTTGAAATAAATCATAATTATTCCAGTGAGGAGCTAGAGTTACCAACAGATGTAAGTCTTATTTGTTATTTTTTAATTGGGCTGTTTGCTGTTTCTTACCTCAGTATTCAATAAATTCCCTGAGGAGGAGAGGAGGAGAATGGGAACATCAGTGATCCTTAGTTACCTTTTGTTACTAAACAGTTACAGATGTGCAGAGATGCACACACGTGTTGGGGGTGGAATGGTTGTGCAGCTACGTGTGTGGATGGGTGTCTAAACATCAGCCCCAAATGGGGACAGTGATCTTTCTTGTCTTGAATACTCTTGTTTTCTTTTAACAAAAAATATTTGGATTGAGCTCAAGAAATGCTGCTGGCTGGCTCGCACATAGGCTGTTTGGTATGTATTCAGAATTTTTTCTTTTCCCAAACTTGAGAAGTTTTAAGTGTTATCAGAAACAAACAAAACCTGATACACTGTTAGCCCTTTGATACTAGAACTGGTCCTTTGTAACTGGTTCACAGACATAAGTGGCTTTAAGGCACTAATAGCTGGTAACTCCAGAGTTGTGTGAGGAAACCTTGTGTGTGGCTGCAGCTTCAGACCCATATGAAATTGTATTCAGTGGCTTGCACTGATGTTTAATTTATTTTTCAGACATTATATGACAGGCAGCTCCTGCTTGGAGGACATGGTCATTTGAGAAGAGACCAACTGAAAGAGATTGGGACAAACAAGCTTAGTGATGTTTTTCTTCTCCTCGCTGTCATGCAGCAATAGACTTAATTCAGGATGTATGTGATGATTAAAGTATAATACTGTCAACTCCATTGCTGGCTTCCAGTTTGTTCTTCAGTAGGAGGTCTTTGAAGGGGCTAAGCCGTAAGCTTTTTATTTAGGTTTTTAAGAGTCCTTGGGCAAAGCTTCCACTGATTTCAAAGAGACTTTTGATTAAGAATTCAAGGGGTTAATGCTGCACAATTAATATAATTTACTTTGCTGCTGCATCTGTCTCTAACCAACCAAATGGATTTGGTCTCACCACTGTAATAAAATAATATTTGTGACTTCATATTTTTTTCATTTCAGGAAACAGACTTTGTTTGCTTTGATGGCGGAAGGGATGATTTTGATAATTATAATGTGGATGAACTTTTGAAGTCATTACAAGAGACGATAGCAAATGAAGGGGAAACTGAATCGAGCGATCCAGGGACAAAAAGAGCGGAAGGAATTGAAAGGGATGTGGAGATTGAAAAGGTCGATACAAAGATTGATGCTTTGGAGACAGACAGTCTCGAGCTAAGCACAGCAGAAGACAAGGAAGGCCTCGCCATGACAGAGGAAGTCGACAGTTCTCTTACGGAAGTAACTGAAAATACTGGGGGAGACCCCAGTGACAATAGTCACAAAGAAAACTCTCAGGGAGATCAAATTGCACATGAGCACTTGAAGGGAATGCTACATGGGAAACTACAAGGGCTAGAAAGTGAAAATACCAAAAACACTAGTATTCCTCAGGGTGAAACCAGTCAACTTGACAAAGAGAATGAAGAAGTCAATGCCTATACGCTTTTAAACAGAGAGCTCTCTGTGAACTTGAAAACAAAATTTGGCTCAACTGCTGATGCTGTTGTATCAGATGATGAAGTGACTCGCCTTGTTACATCGCTGGAAGATGATTTTAATGAAGAGTTTAGCATTAATGCTCATGATGCAGAGGAGGAACCAGGCTTTGCAGATCAATCTGAAGAAATACCTTTGCTGTCTTTTACAGCAGGGGAAGAAATTGCATCCCCAGAAGATTTAGAAGATGATGAAAATTATGACATTGAGTCACAAAATCATGAACCTGATGAAGATGCAAAGGGTGCTACAGAGCTAAATAACCAAAGAGACAATGAGGAAGAACCCGATTCAGATGCATTAATTCTTAAGGATGCCTTCAGTAAGAGCAAGAAGTTGGGTGATGGTGTTATTGTCGACAGGTCTGGATCTAAGCAAACAAAAGAGAAACAGGATGAGGTGGTGCTAATTAGTAAAAGAGAAGCACCAACATCAACTCAACCTGAGGATCTCTCCAAAGAACTCCTTAGAAAGGAACCTGTAGGTACAGGTGATCTGGGTTCAAAAGAAAAAATAAACAAAACTGAGCAGTTTGAAAAGCAGCTCACAGTTGATGGAACTGAGCCACATACTGAAGAGCTGAAGAGTACAGCAGTGCCTGATCCGCATGTTTTGCCTAGTCCAGGAGATGATCTAGAGTCCAAATCACTCGTTAAAAGCAAACAGGATGCTTTAAAACCACCTGTTGATGATACCAATAGAAGCCCAGAAAGAGTGCCGCTTGCTCAAATTGAGAAAGATGAGAAAAAGTTTGAGGATGACATCTTGGAAGAGGTCTTGGAAAATGATTTAAAGCACAAAAAGCTATGGGAGAAAACAAAGGAGAAAGTAAGAGCTGAGAACAAGCCTTCTGTTGATGTTCCAACCAAACCAGTGGAAGAGGTAAAAAATGCATCTCAAAGTGACTTAGGAGATACTGATGTCTTGAAAGAGAAAGTGGAGCATGGAATGCCTGCTGTGGAGAAAGAACTTAGACATGAAGAAGATTTTAAACAAGCAGGGGACACCGATCATGAAAATCGAAAAACCACTTCTTTTAACAAAGAACCTGAAATAAAAGGGAAAAACACAAAAGAAACCCCTGCAGGGAAGAGCGACCCAAGTGATAGAGGACCTGTTGAGCAACCTAGGCCATGGGAAAATGAGACTGAGTATTCAGAGACAGATGTGAAAGAAGAGCTTTCAAGAAATCTTGGCAAGATGACAATATTTGAAGAAAGCATTGAGAAAAGCTCCCCTGAAGAAAAATCAAAAAGCGTTACACAGAATACTAATACAGAGAATCTTACTCAGCGAGGAACTGCTCGTACTGAGGATGCAGATTCAGACGGAAATCTTGGCACAAATTTAGCTAAAAAAAGAACACTAAGACCAGAATTGCAGTCTGAAGAGCCAGATGATGAAGACAACCCTGACCTGAAACAAGTAGAGGAAGAGCTGCTGGAAGATGAGAATGCTGCAAGTGCAAAGCTGTCGCAAGCGAAGGCTGCCAATGTACAGGGTGATACACTACATATTAAAAGTACAAACCCAGGATTAGAAGTACCAAGTGAAGCCGTTTCGGCAACTGCAAATCCTACTTACAAAACAGGAGAGGAAACAAACTGGTTTTCTAAGGAGGCTGGAAGACCAGTCAGCATGCAAGATGTGAGCGAGACTGGGAACAAAGAGGTGGATGTACCAGTGAGTGAAGATGCTAAATTGGATGAGTTGGAACGTGACATGGAAGAGGATGATGAGGAGCCTTCTGAAGCTGAGGAACCAGCTGTGGAAGAACATAATTTCCAACCTCCTGATGCAGAAGACGACAATGACTTTAACCAAAGGAAAGATCATGTCCCAGAGGGCGTTTCAGAGAAAGACTCAAAGGAGCTGCAAAATTTAGAGCATACAAGATACGACCACCAGCAATCTGCACATCTCCCCAGCCCTGCTGACAGCTCAGCGGCCACAAATGACACTGTAATGGACTTCAGTGAGTCTGTGAAGCGGCTCACGATAATGAGAGATTTTCTTGATGAAAAGCGTGTAATGCGGCTACAAAAGTACCTTGGGCTTCAACACGTGGTTAGGATAGAAGGCATGTTTCACGACATGAAGGTAGAGATGGAGCTTGCTCGGAAGGCAAGCCATAATAATGAAGATATAGAAAAAGCCTTGGACCAGATACTTGAGTTTTCAGAATCGAGCATTATGGATGCGGTAGGAAAAGTTCTGGATTCCAGAGTGGCAGAAAATAAAGAGGAGGTGGTGAAAGAGATGGATTTGTATGATGAGGAGAGCGCACTGATGGATGATGTTCAAGAATTAATATATTCTTTAAGGAGTAAATATTCTTCTGCTAGTGAGAGTGTCCCACTTGCATCTATTCCAGAACAGGAAGATGATGAGCTGCACATTCAAGGTAGGATGCTAAACCATTTAATAAATAGATGAAAGGGAAGTAAAACCCTACCCCAGACAACACTATGTAACCTAGAGAAGCTTTAAGAAGAGGATGAGAGAGCAGAATTGAAAGATTCCCTGTGGAATCCGCTGGGATTTTGCTTATTTTTAATGTGTATCTTTGGCATTGTGATGGGTGTTCCAGGGACAAATGCTGAGAGAAAATGTTGAGCTTAGCATATCTGTTCCTATAGGGCAGGTTCTGTGCAAAAAAGTAGGATTTGTGCACGGATGTGGCTAGAAGGAGCTACTCAGGTCATGTCCCTCTCTCCCACATACACTAATGTGCTGAATTTTCTAAAGGGTTTAGAGCAGTCTTTTTTTTCCTGAACTAGCTAGCATGTAGTTATGAGGGATCCGGTGATTAGTGCAAAGTTCAGAATCAACCCACCTAAATTCTCAGGTGTCCCCATCATAGCATTTTTGCCCACATTCATAAAAGAGTGTGTAAGGAGAAGTACTGAACAAACAGCTCCTTTGACCGGGGAAGAACCAGCAGTAGGGCCTGCTGCAAACTTGCTGTTTTTTTAATAAACGTGCAAGGTGGTAAGATGTGGTCTTAGCAAGGCTTCTGTCACAGTGGTGCATGTTAAGTATGTGATTTCTGATGAAGTCTCGAATGCTGAAAATAGTTCACCTTGCAGTATTTCATTGTGAGGTCACTGGTTGGTACCTTGCGTAAATTCCATAGAAACTTTTAATTAGGTGTTACTAAAAGTTGCTTGAGAATTTGCAGGAAGCAAATACACAAGCTGAAGTGTTTAAAAGTGTCAAGAGAGCTTTATATATATATACTGTCAAATGCAGTATTTCACTGGAGACAGCTATGGGTAAGAAATACATGTTAGCTCAGTGCTTAATTGTCCCCCTGTCTGTCATAGATGGTGCAAAAGAGGCTGAATATGACGGAGTTTCTGTGAGAAACCCAAATGCCATCGATGAGAGCAACCAGAAATTTCAGCAGCTCGAAGAGGAGAAGCCAGAACAGCCTGTTGAGGAGGAGAGGGCTGTTAATACTCCACCTGAGCATGAAGAGGCCAACTGGTCAGATAATAGAGAAGCTGAAGAAGGGTATGACAATGAAAGAGGATCGCTGCTGGAAGATACTTCCTTTGGGTCAGTTGATTCAGGACAGAACGCCAGGGAAGATGTTGCTGCAGGTAACCTTTTGGAATTGGGTTATTTTGTTCTTTAGCTCTTAAAGAGGAGCACAGTTAAATGTTTTTTAGGCAAATACCAAGGTTTTTACTAATATTTTCATTGTACGTTGCTGTAATCCTAATGGTTTTCACTAGCCCCTAACAGTCCCTCTAGTGGCAGATTGCCTCACTACCTCTCATCTCAGCAGAGAAGTTTTGCTACTGCCTTTTTGCTCTATAGAAATAAGAAAAATTCTCCTGTAAGTGTCATAGTTGGAGCTCTGTGCCCAGGCTGGCAGACTTTGTCTCAGGATGGTAGTGGCTAAAGCGCAGAAATTACTGTAAATGTACCATTAGCCCAGCTTTTCTCCTCCTTGCAGGGAGACTGACAGTCTAACCTAAGGCTATTGAATCCCGTGCGCTGTCTTGCTTTTCTTAACCTGTGACTCTGGGCTACGTTATTTTCCAGGAAAGATGGAGTGTAGCTTCCCTCACGCAGTAATTTCTGGCTAAGGTGTGTGTTGGACTAGGAGAAATGTTTGCCTCTGCTCTGCTGAGGCCTTCTCCCTCTGGAGAAAATGTACTGACTGGGATCACATTAGCCTCATTTTCCCCAGCTCTGTTTTGCTTTAAACTACCTTTGACTCCGCTCCTGGTGCTAAGCTCAGTTTTGCTGTTCTGCATTCACCTCTGATTATGCTTAATAAAACAGGTTTCACTGAGTATTCAGACAAAATTCATGTACATCTTGCTTAGCTTTCGTACGCTACTGAGGTACTATACCATCCTTGTAGCTAAGCACTTTTGGGCAGCTTCTAACTATGGCAGGAAACTTTAGGTTGAATGCAAAAAGATACTTAATGAATTTTAAATAGCTGGTGGATTACTTACGTGACTAAGCTGTTGGATCTTCAGTTGTATTTTAGACCATCTCCCATTCCTTCTTCAGCAGTGGTTAAATGCTGCTTGCCAGGCGTTCCTATGAGGACTGCTGGAAGTGCTGGGAAAAAACTGCAGTTGCTTGTAGAACTGCTGGTTGAAGGAGCTGGGACAGTTTAGTTTGAGGAAGAAGAGGCGGAGGGCAGACCTTGTCACTCTACAACTACTTGAAAGGACACTGTAGAGAGGTTGGTGCTGATCTCTTCTCACAGGTAATTAGTGACAGAGCGAGAGGGAATGGCTTCAAGCTCCAACAGGGTAGGTTTAGACTGAACATTAGGAAAGAATTTTTCACAGAAAGAGTGGTCAGGCATTGGAATAAGCTGCCCAGGGAGGTGGTTGAGTCACCATCCCTGGACATGTTTAAGAGTCATTTAGATGTGGTGTTGGGCGATACGGTGTAGGGGAGAACTTTGTAGAGTAGGGTTGATGGTTGGATTCGATGATCCCAAGGGTCTTCTCCAACATAAATGATTGTATGATTCTCTGTAACATCAGGGTGGACAGGTGGCTATTTGGATCTGCTAACCTGGATTCATGCCAACAGCAGCAGCAAGAGGAGGAGGCAGGGTTCAGATGAGCATAGGAGTATATGTGATGGCATTTATAGGCCAAATAATAATTTTCTGATTATTTTTCTTTGCAAGGAAATATGACTATTCCTAACATGTTGTTTGGTTTTGTTTTTTTTTTTTTCTGAATGAAATAATTACTAGTAAAACATAAATGAGTATTTAATGGAGATCAGTATTTAACGGAGATGTTACTCTGTTGCCGTATGCTCTGCTCTGGAATGGATACAGTCTTCTGGGGTCCTTAAACAAAGGCAGATCTTTCTCTAGCAATTAAGAAAGATTATGCTGTACTAACAGTGCTGTAAACTTAGGAGAAGATGTTGATTTATTGATTGGGAATCAGTGTGTGTTCTTCTTTGTTGCTGTTGCCTTGCTGCTGAAGGAGTTGCATGTGCTCTGTCTGAGGCAGGCTTGGCTCAGTGACCTTGTCTGTGTCCTCCTCTGCACTGCCTTTCCTAAAGCAGCACATGGAATATTGCTGTCCTTTCTAAGGACTTTTGCCTCTTTCTTCAATGCTCTGGAGAACTGGGGGCCGTAACTTGAAACCTTGCAGTGACAGGATGAGAGGTAATGGTTTTAAACTAGAAGTGGGTAGATTTAGATCAGGTATTAGGAAGAAATTCTTCACTGCGAGGGTGGTGAGGCACTGGAACAGGTTGCCCAGAGAAGCTGTGGCTGCCCCATCCCTGGAGGTGTTCAAGGCCAGGCTGGATGGGGCTTCAAGCAACGTGGACTGGTGGGAAGCGTCCCTGCCCGGGGCAGGGGGGCTGGAAATGAATGATCTTTAAGGACCCTTCCAAACCAAACCCAACCATTCCATGATTCTCTACCGCAGAAACCGCGGGGGGTGGTAGAAGCAGGTTCCCTGCTGCGGCCTTCCCCTGCCAGCAGGCCTCGCTGGCGACGGCTGAGGCAGGCGCGGGCCGCTGGGCGGGTGTAACCCCTCTTTTCTTCACTCTCTCTCTCCCTCCAGGCCCCGAGGAGGGCACCGGGCGGCCGGAGGCAGACGCCGCCTCACGGGGAGCCTTGGACCAAGCGGCCCGGCAGCTGCTGCGGCTGGTGAGTGGCGGAGATGGCGGCGCGGGCCGATGACGCAGGCAGGCGCGCGGGGCGGGGAGGGGGGCGGGGGTGTCACTGCGGGCTGACGTGTGCCTGGAAGTTGTCTCGCTCCGCCATGGACCCCGCGGGCGTCGGCGCGCGCCTGGCGCAGCCCCCGGCGCGGCGGCTGCTGCAGGTGCGCGAGGAGAGTGGAGGGGGGGAGAGGGAGCGGGAGGGTGGGGCCGGAGTCCGCCGGGAGCCGTTAACTGTCGGCGGCCCTGACGAGCGGCTGAGGGGCCCCAAGAGACACCCCCTACCCTTCCCCTGAGGGGATTCGCCCCGCTGCTGCCCCCGAGGGGCTGGTTTCCTCCCCCCGCCCCGGCCCTGCCTAGCGATGTGGGGCAGTTCCGTAGGAGCGGCGGCGGTGTCTCCCGGCCTCGACACCGGCAGGGATGGCTGCCTGGCCTCTTGCTGCCCCCCGGGGAGAGGGGGTCTGCGGAAAAGCCAGCTCGCCCCGAGATTGGGCTTTGCAGGGGGAAGCGTGTGCCCGCGTTTTAATCTCACGCCAGCTGGGGCCAGGGAGAAGGCAGCAGTTTCTGTGCGACTCCTACAGTTTATATTCCAAGTGCCATGTCTGTATTGGCCCTGTGATCTGTACCAGGTATTTGCACCTTCCTTCAGGCAGTTAATTCTCTCTAGTCTCCAGAGAGACTTATGAGGAGACACATATGACCCTGTGACAGGGGCGAAGTGATCTGAGCCGTTTTTACTGGATGTTATAAACGTCCAGATGTATAGCTGGTCTGGGATTTTATTTTGCTATATTTTTTCCATCCTTGCAGCTTTATTTGGAAACAGATCAGATAACGTAGTGCTGTGTAATGCAGAATGCATGTATCAGCTTATTTTGGTGTAGCTGTTCTTTGCCAGCAAGTTGTTACTGTCAGGTGGCTTCCCGATACTAGACTTCTGGGTTGAAACGCAAGCATTGAGCTGCTTTGTGGTTTCTCTTCGTTTTCAGTTTTAAGTTTACAGGAAAACTGCAAGAAAGCTCTAGATGGTTCTCTGGTTTTACGAGAGGCATTTGGCAGACTCTTTATTTTGCCTGAGTATTTAATGAAAACATATTCATAGCTGTCGATATTGTCGGTTTTCAGTTGGTTGCTATGCTGCCTGAGGAAATTCGCCCTGGACCTGATTTCCATGGACTTCCATGGGAGCCTATTATTATCACTGCCTTAGTGGGAATTGCCACGCTTGCTATCGTTTTCTGGAGAGCCTGCCTTTCAGTGAGTACACTTCACACTTGTAAGCCTGCTGATATTTCACTTACTGCACGGTCTTTTGTGCAGTTAAACTGTTTCAGCATTACCTGGGTCAAAGCAATAGGTAGTCTTTAATGTTTTTACTTCTAGAGCATTAATGTGAACTAAATGCTGGGCTTCATAGCTGCAGTAAGTTGTAATTTTCTTCAAGCTAAGAAGCTTTTTCTTTAAGCTATTCATTGAAGACTTTTTAGTAAGGGTAGGCAAAATAAGGGAGTATGATGTAAATCAAGAAGGCCGAGGAAAGGGTCAGCATATATTTGAGATGAGAAGCCTTCCATGTACTAGAGCTTGTTGCTGACTGTCTCCAAAACAAGCAGTTAATCCCTTCTGCCCCTGTCATATTGCCCAGCTGCTTGTAGGTGCTGCATTTAGGAACCTAAGCACCTGATAATAATTCTCACTGGAGAGTCCCCCACTCCGCATTTTCTCCCTGTTTTTTACATGGACGATTTTCTGTGCACAAAAAATACCACCTCTAGCTCTCAAGTACAGCCATGTATCTCCTTAGGAACTGACAGATGAAAATCAGAGAGGACAGTTTATTTTACAGCTGTACAGTTCAGTGATGATATGTTCTGGAAGTCTGTGGAATACTTCATCCTTGTTTGGCAAAAATGAATTAATACTAAATATTATCTGTAAGGACACTGATAGGGTTTAGTTTCTTATTTAGTTTAGATATTGAATATACTAGGTCAGTTTCAAATGCAAAATAGTGTTAATATAGCAGCATAAGAAGAGAGGTTCTGAAATTCTCCTTTAACAGTGTTAATTTCAAAATGAGCAACTGTCATGTAAATATAGAAGGATCAGAACTGGAATACAAGTGGGGTTTGTGTTTGCAAGTTCATTATTGTTGTTTGATGCAAAATGGCTTCATTTTCGTGGTTGCAAATTGGATGTGGGCAGTTACTGCTATCCTTTTAGTGACTGGGTAAACAGACGTTTACTAAGGTTCTAGGACAGGGCATTAACCCAGAAGCTTTTATTAGAAAACAGCTTAAGCTTGTTTGTAGTGTTATTCAATACTCTGGTTGGCAGGGTTAGATGTGTTTTTCATGTGCTTCTTTAAACAGTGTATAAGTGGTTACTTTTTTCTATAGGGAGAATTAATAACATTTTTCACTTAGCACTGTTTATGGCTAATTCTTTTTTTATTTTTGTTTCTGTAGGTGAAGAGTAGAATATATCAAGGTAAGTTTCTCTAAGTGTACTTGAGGCTTAGGCATGTAAAAGTTTTGAAGATTGTTTCAGAGGACCAAGTATTTATCTTCACTCCCTTTGAAGGACAATGTTAATTGTGGGGTTATGGTGTAAACCAGGCCAGTAGATGATACTTACTTGAATCTGAGCATTTCAGTTTTGCTTTTGATAATGCTTTGATTAGGAGAAAGAATGCAACTCATGCTTGCAAATTAGAGGCCAAGGAAAAGCTCCACCTTGTTCAACGTAAATGTGATACTGCAATTTCATCCTATACAATTGTTGGAGAATTGATGAGCTGATACAAATCCCTTAGATCTGTAAAGTGATTTCTGTACTGCAAAACAATTACTGTTATTGGAGGGGGAAAAACATTGCTATTGGTGGTGTAGAAATTACTTAGCAGCCTGCCCCAAAAAATCCATGACCCAAAAAAAGTCTAATCCTTTTTTTTTTTTTCCCCCAAAAAAATATTCCAGGGATTTCTGCACCCCTTAAACTGCTGTGAACTCTTGTACCTGAGCAGGGGGTTGCTGGCTCTCCCCTGCCCGGAGCAGGAAGGGCTCTCTGGCCCAGAAGCCCTGGTGTGGGAGGGGAGGGAGGAGTAGCAGTTGCCACTTTATCCTGTGGCTTGCAGATGGGACAACCAGTGCTTCCTGTTTGTGCTGCAGGATTTGCTGTGTGGCAAGTGGGGCTTGAGGTGTTCAAATACAGGGGTGGTTTAGGAATTGGAAAAGAAAAACAATTGGATGTTCTTTAAATTAATTTGCAATAATAATTTAAGTATGTTAATGGTTTTTTGTTGAATCTTAAGGGTTGGTTGGTGACTTGTTTAGTTTGAGAAACAAATGCATGCCTAAAGAACTGTTGCTGTGCCACAGCCCTTTTGAGGTCTGTTAGAAAGCAGTTCCTCGAGGCTTACTGATGCCGTCTGCTCGCTGACAGCCACTTTGCTGTTCCCAGTAGGTCTTTCGGAGTTTTCATCCTTTTATCTCTGCTAACCAAATGTTTGGTTTCAATACAGCAGGAAGAGGTGGTTGCTAAGGGAGTGTTGCGCCTCCCTGAGGGTCACAGCAGCAGTCTGAGGCTGCTCTGATCTCCTCACTGCCCATTCTTCCCTTGAGCATACCTCCTCTGTGCGTAGCCAGGACTTCACTCTGCTACTTTCTCTGACCAGTGCCTGTGAAGTAGATGTAAGAGCTCTGTGCTTTGTGTTGGTGTTCAATGCTTCAGTGTTTTCAATCCTAACTTTAAATGAAAGCTGGAGATGCTTAGACTCCTGCAGAAAGGGCTGACTGCTAGGGAACTGATACCATCCTGATTTATGCTTTTGTCCTTACTTGAAAATGTACCCAAAAATGATAGCAACAATAGCTCTGATTTTGTTTTATTTTTTCCCCTAGGATACAAAGTACAGTTACTGTAAACTTTCTTTTTCTTCCTAGTGACTGAAAAGCAACTTGCTGAAAAGATTAAAAACCTTCTGCAAGAAAAAACAGAGATCTTAGAAAAGATTTCAGAATACGATCAAAAGGTATTGTTCTAGGTTCTTGTCCTTTGCTTCCTAATTTTCTGTTACTGGTTTAATGACACAGTCAGTGCAACAGCTAATATCTTTTTATTTTCTGTTCTTACCAAATAATACTTTGGCAGTTTCCTCAGTTCTGTTTGGTTGTTTCATTGCTTAGATAAGGGAAGCAAAGGAATCTGTGAAAGTGGCCCAAGAACAAAAAGACATTCTCTCTGATGAAACTGCAGGGCTTAAGGTAAGAAACAGTTAACTGTACTCTGTACTAAAAGCAAAACCATCATTAAAATAGCTTGCTTTAGATGGTCTTTTACTCTTTTTTTTTTTTTTTTTTTTTAGGACACTCTCAAAGGACTGGAAGAAGAAAATCGTCAGTTAGATGACAAAGTAAAAAATCTGCACATGATGCTGGAAACGGAGAGAAAAAAGAATGAGAAGAAACAGAACAAAGTAAGAGCCATCAGGCTTATGTCTTACATTGTCCTTAACTTAACCTGCCCTAAAAGCTGGTCACAACCTAATGTGTGAACAGAGTGAGACGGGTAGAGGAAACAAGATGAACTATCTCAAATAAAGAGAACTGAAACAAAATGTCAGGTTCATCCCAAGCTCAAGGGGTTGAATCTATTGACTGTATTTTTTGAAATAAGATCTTGATGTACTTCTGGGGTTATGTGCTTTCACACACAAACAGATGTGTTTGAGTCATGGGCTAGTCTGATACTTCCTAGTCAGAGCCAGGAACTTCCTTAATGCTCAGGGCTGAATGTTTCGGTTGATAAGAGATGTTTTCTCCTATCAAAACGTCTAAACTTAAAACTTGGAAGCATCTAGTTGTATAGTAAGCATGAAAAATCTCTAAGTTGCCCCATGTTCTTTTTGTCCGGAGGTGGGTGTTTTTGTTGTTTTTTTTTTTTTTCAGTTTGTATTCTCCCCCTTCCCCCCCCCCCTTTAAGTCTGATTTTCTGTAATAATGATAGGCTCTGACAAGTTCTTTGGTCTTGTTTTGATCAAAGGTTGTTGCTAATGACAGCAGCACATGGTACTTTCGCTTTAGATTGTGCAGGTGTACGGGGAACTCTTCCAACCCTGGACAGGCAGAGTTCACAGGGGAAAGTTGATTCTAATATGTTGTGTATTTCTGTTCCTTGCCTTGCTGATAAAGCACTGCTGTGTTGTTGCTAATCTAATGGCTGCTCTAAGTGGAAATTTGTTGGTGTTTTGACATTTGTTTTATGCCTCCAAAACATACAGGTAATGTAACTACATGCTTGGGCTAAGACATGTACTGAGCTACTGCAAAATCATCACTTACATTTTTCTTATATAGATCTCTGAAACACAGAAATCCTTGGAGAAACTTCAAGAGGCTATCAGTGTGCATTCTGTAGAGCTTTCGGAGGTAAAGCATTATCTACACCCTCTTGACAGCCACAGGTACAGGTTCTTGTACCAGCCAAATTTGTTTCTAGGATGTAATCAAAAATGCTAGCCTGGCAGATTCCAAGTTGTTTGTGCATATATACCTTTTCCTTTCCAGTTACCGTGTAATATGCAGCTCTTGCTCCATTACAGTTTGATTTTTATCTTTTTTGTTCCTTTTTGTTTCATACATAGGTGCAGATAGCCCTTAATGAAGCTAAATTAAGTGAAGAAAAGGTGAAGTCTGAGCTTCATCATGTGCAGGAAGAGAACACTAGACTGAAAAAGAGCAAAGAACAAGTAAGTTATGCCCAAGCCAGGCAACTTTTGTTTCTCTTTTGAATGAAATATTGAGGCCTTACTCCTAGCTTTCTTGAGTATAACTTGAGCATGTCTCTATTTTCTTAACTTGTCAGAATTCAGTATTTCATATTATCAAGATAAAATTTAAACCCTTGTGCCTGCTTGCATAAGTTTTTTGTGCAAGTGAGCCACATGTCTTTAGTATGAAGGCTTTGCCAGTTGCAGTGACTCAGTTTTTATCAGCAGCTTCGCAGAAAGCCTGTGCTGTTGTGGTGGTCACTTCATGGGCAGGAGATAGTTACTTGGACTCAGGACTGAAGGAAGGTTGTGGTGAGGGGGTGTCAGTCTCATCTCCCAAGTAAAGGCAATAGGACAAGAGGAAACAGTCTCAAGTAGTGCCAGGAGAGGTATATATTGGATATTAGGAAAAAAATCTTCACAGAAAGGGTTATCAAACATTGGAACAGACTGGCCAGGGAAGTGGTGGAGTTGCATCCCTGAAGGGATTTAGAAGTCAGTCAGACATGGTGCTGAGGGACATGGGTTATTGATAACTTGGCATTGTTAGGTTGATGGTTGGACTTGATGATCTTAAAAGTTCCTTCCAACCTGAACAATTCTATAGTTCTAAGTAATGGTAAAGAATTGCAAAGAAGCAGTTCTGAAGCTAAGGTAAATGGGGAGGACCTTTAGACTTGAAATGTCACAGTAGTTCTTTTATAGATAATTCTAAATATATGGAGAAAGAAAACAGATCTGAAGGATATGCCCTTTTAAGGAATGCGGTTTGATTGCATCTAATTCTTTGTATTTTGAAGTGCATGAGCAGTTTGGTTCTGATGTTGGGATATTAGTTGGGAAAATGTTAAATTTGTAAAATCACCTAATAATATAAATTGCAGAAAGATTCCCAGCATCTGGTTCTACCAATGATGAGTTCTACTGCAGTGATGAGTGTGATAACTGTGAAGTTTAACCTTTATCTGTGATCTGTGGTGATCAGTTATCACCAGAGCTGACGGTGAAATTGACTTTAATTACATATACCCTACTACTAAAAATAAAACAAGTAATCATCTTGCCTTGGTGCTTCATACAGCTGCTGAAAGAAGCTGAAGGTTGGAGTGAGAGACATAGTGAGCTCAGTGAACAGATCAGACTGTATCAGAAATCTCAGAAGGACATAGAAGAAGCACTTGCCTACAAGGAAAATGAAATTGAAGTAGGTTCTTTATAACAAGCTTGATTTAAATATTACACATTATAAAATGCTTTTAAGTACTTTATAAAATGCAGAGCTGTTCTCCTTTAGTGAGCCTTTGATTTCGTTACTAGGTTTTAACTAACTGCATTATGCAGCTGAAGCAGCTGGACATGGATTCGGTGTCTGAGGCCAAGAAGGATGGTGAGGGGCCTGAATGGGGCATGGGAGAGGAGCTGGCCAATGGAGAGGTGCCAGGTACAGTATCCCGGCTGGTGGCCCAGCAGCTAAAGCTTGGCAGGGGAGGTTATGGTCATGGCATGTCTCATGGGGAATCTATGCCTGTAGCTGCCTGTGGGGTGTGAGACTGCCAGCTTGAATCCTCAAAGTTTTAAAGATGACATATAAAGGTTAGTAATTAAGAACATTCTGAAAGCTGAGAATTTTGGCTTTGTTGTTACACTACATTTATTTTTAATATGAATTTTTTAATGAGAATTGTGCTTACCTCCAGATAACTCATTTAGGTAATCACATCTTTTAAATCTGAAAGACTGAAACAGACGTTTTCAAAACTATTCTGGAATCTTGGATTCCTGATGTTGCACTTGTATTTGCTGCATCTCTGGTTTTGAAGACTTTTTTTTTTTTTTTTTTATAATGTGTAACCATACTGTATATGTGGGCTGGAACTTCCCATTTTTTGCTTTTCAGATACTATGTCTGGTCACATTAGTATCAGTGTGGCGGCTACAAGAAATCACAAAAAGGAATCTTCTCGGTGCCTTTTGGAATAAATTAATAGTTTTGTTGTACCGGTCATGGAAGTGCTATTGTACTTTGTTCCCCATATCCTGCTCTTTGTCCTCTTTTTAAGATTTTTTTTTTTTTTTTTCAGCCACAAAAGGACAGTTATCCTAGATTAAAGTGTAGGGAGTGTTATTTTTAACAGCTGTAAAGTCCAGAGAATTTGGGTTAAGAAACAGGGAAAACCAATGTATTTTTGTCTTCTAGATAATGAGAGTGAGAAGATGAAGGCTCAGATTAAGCAAATGATGGATGTCTCCAGGGTAGGTTGCACAAGATATTTCATAAGTGCAGCCATATTTCTGCTGTGCCTAAGTTCATAAACTTTCTGCTCCTCTTTTCAGGTAAAAACTATGTTATCCATAGTTGAAGAAGACAGAAATCTTCTGCAGTCCAAACTGAGTGATGAAGTAACAGCAAGACATGAACTGGAAGGTAGGTTTAGCAAAAAAATTGCGTAGGAAGAACTGCTGTTTGTGGCTTAAAGACAAACAGAGGGTTTAAATAACAATGGTTCTCATTGCAACTTCCTTCAGCTTCCTCACCTACCTTTGGTTCTCCAACAGAGCAAATAAAAAAATTAGAACATGACTCCAGTTTGCTCCAGTCAGCCAAAGCTCAGCTGGAAAATGAATGCAAGACACTGCAGCAGAAAGTGGAGATTCTCGGTGAACTTTACCAGCAGAAGGAGATGGCGCTCCAAAAGTAAGCCTTTTGTTGCTCTTCCACAACAGCATATTGCATTGCAGGTACTATCCAAATGCTCTTCACTCAGAAGAATCAAATAACTTGAAATTGTATTTGGAATGAAAAGTGATGACTCCTCTTTCAGTAGGGTTGAAGCTTATACCCCTTTTTTCACTTTTTCCACCATTCCAAAAGACTGTCACTTTGTATATACAATGTTCCCTTCTACTGCTGAAAAGAACAAAGAACAAACCACTTTCAGAGAGGGAAGATGGGTGGGTTGGTCTGCATTTGTAGTATTGCTGTGGTTGCTTTGTCAAGTTGTCCAGAAATGTTAAGGAGAATATAGTGGCCATTAAGATTTGTTTCAGTTATTCAGACCTCAGTTCAGTCAAATTCTCATAAGGTAGAAACTTAGTATTTTAGCATCGTGAGTTTTTTTGCATTCTCAAAGGGCTAACTTAAGGCTGAGTTCATAGAGGCAGCTGAGATGAGTGAATTGCTAGCTGTGAAGAAGTAGTTGTGTATCTGTGTTCATTCCTCGTTTATTCATTCATTTATTTACTTACTGAAATGTTTGTAATGCCATCTCAATTTTGTGGGGAAAATTGAGAGTGAGATTCAGGAACATTTACAGCTAAATTCTGTAGGAAAAGTGAAACTGTGGTGCAGGAGCAATTGAAAGCTCTGAGATTGAAGTGTGTAGGCTGGGGGAAGCAGAGGGCTGGAAGAAGGGAAGGGCAGTCAGACTGCCTGACCTGCTAACTTTGGGATCTGAGTGTAGGAACCATGTTGTGGAGAGGTGAAGGACAGCCCACCTTTCAAGGAAAACTTCCCTTTGACCGCTTGGAAAGATTTCTGTTCCTTTCAAAAGTTGTAGGAAGCTACACTGCCTGTTACTACTACTTGATTAGAATGAAGGACTTCCTGCATTTTTTTTTTTTTTCTGGAAAAGCATTTCCATACTTACCCAAGAAAATAGCTGATATTGACCTGGCTGTTAGCAATAGTTAACTTACTACTAGTTTAATGGGACCAGTTTTGTGGGTTAGCTCTTCTAAGTTAGAAACACGATATGGGCATATTAAATACGTCCAGAAAAATGTCAGAAATGAAAAAATTAGTGAACCAGGAGAGTGTGGAGATTGGCCACGTAATAAATTGGTATGGAGAATACTTAGAAAAAAGCTGCTTTCCACACATTTGATGACTGTTGAACGTTTTTGTCACCTGGGCCCTAAATTCCCTCTTTTTCTCTACAGTCATTTCTCCATTTCCCTTGGTTAGATGTTAGGTCTTAATATTTCCTTGTTTGTACCATTGTAAATCTGGATTAGCACCTGTGTAATTAGTAAGTACAGTACAGGATCTGAAGAGATGAACTGTCTGCAATTGTTAGATTCTGATAAATCTTTCGATGCTGAAAGAACTTTCCAGTCAACTCCATGTCTTTAATTTTCAGGTTTTGTACACAAAGGGGTTTTGTCTGTTGGTTTCAAAAGACAGTGTTTCTGTCTCTTTAAAAAGATAAAAATCTCTCTGTATTCTCTTTCAGTTTCTCATGCATTACTATAGATTCTAATATCACTACTGTTAGCAGGGGAGCACCTTGATTTTTCAATTGTAGTAGATATAGGAGATATAGGATGGTGGAATATATGATGCTTTTTTTTTCTTCCCTCCTCTATGCAGAAAACTAACCCAGGAAGAGTATGAGCGTCAGGAGAAGGAGCAGAAATTGTCTGCTGCAGATGAAAAAGCTGTGCTGGCCATCGAAGAAGTCAAAGTTTACAAGTAATTTCGGTTTCTGAAGACTTGTTTTCCTTTATTTCAGCTATTGAAGAAAATGAATTCAAACCTCTGTCCTTCCCCTCTTTCTCATTTTGTACAGGCAAAGAATCCAAGATATGGAAGAAGAATTGCTAAAAACAGAGAGATCTTACAAAAACCAGGTAAACTTCTTGTTTGCTGGTTATTGTGTTACTGCATCTTTCCAATGCTCTGTAGTTGAGTTATTGGAAATACTTGTAGTTGGACAAAATAAACTAAAATGCTTCTTTGCTTCTCAGATTGCTGCTCATGAGAAAAAGGCACACGACAACTGGGTAAGAATGTTCTTCCTTTTTTGACGCAAGGAGTTTGTATTTGACTTAAGGTTGGTGCAGTTAATGCAGTTGGCAAAATTTTCCCTAACAGCTCATTGCCCGCTCTGCCGAGAGAGCTCTGGCTGAAGAGAAAAGAGAAGCAGCCAACCTGAGGCAGAAGTAAGTACAGACCAGACCACTTTCGTTGCTCTTTGAACACTCTGCATGTTTCTTGGGAGAGAAGGAGCTTAAACACTGCAAGGTGCTCAGTTGTACTGTGATTTGAGTTACTAATTCTAAACTACTATTAAAATGTTTTGATGGTAAAATAAGATTTCTTTGTGAAAGCTGTAACACTTTACAATGCATTTGCCTTGTTACATTATAGCAAATATAGCTCTCATGTATTATTTGAATACCCCCCCCTTTTATTTCTTAAAATTAGATTAATAGAAGTAAACCAAAAAATCGTCATGCTTCAAAGACCATTAATTGTAAAGCCAACTCCAGGCAGACCCGATCGCCAAGTCCCACCACGACGAGGTAAATGCTGCTGTTTCTCCCAAAACTTTGGTCTTTGAGTCAGTATATCATTAAAAAAATAAGGCTAGGGTAAATTGTGGAAAAGTAAATCCAGTGTTTTTTCTTCTTTGGCATAGGGCCTTTAAGCAGAGATGGGTCTTTTGGCCCATCACCTGTGAGCGGAGGAAATCCCTCACCCACACAGATGATAGAAGTTCCTGCCCGGCCCCTTTCTGCTCCTCGAAGGGAAGGCCCCAGAGGTGAATTTGGTAAGCGAGGAAGCTTCCCTTCTGTCATAATTATCCTATGCTACAAATCCAGGAATGCTAAGGTCTGATCTCAGTTCTAAGAGTAGTATTAGGCACTGATACAGGTTAGGCATTGATACACATGTTGATTGGGATCTCTGTGGTTCTTGTTTCCTTTCAGGTACAGTGGTGGATGGGCCCCCTGCTCCACGAAGGCCACCAGAATTGCCTGGAAGGATGTCTGTTCCTGGTAAGTTATGGGCCTGCAACCAACTGCAACTAATTTAGCTATTCTTCCACTTCAGAAATATAATTTAAAACTCATATTCCTTACCCCAAGCACAGTAGGACATGCACTTGTTGCTCTCTTTACAGATCTCGGGCCTGCTGTTGCGTCCCTGATCAGCAGCGGGCCAAGAACCTCCTCCCCTTCCACAGCAATGGATGGAGTGGTAAGTAGAAACCCCCCCAGCCTTCAGGAAGCATTTCTAATACATGATTCACTGTACTTCCTGCTGCTTCTTTAACTGTATTGTGTTCTGTCTTGTCTATATCCTGTCACTATCCTTATTTGCTGTTCAAAAAAACAAAAAAAAAGCAACCCTCTCCCAAAGAGTCTGAGGCCCCCTGTGTAACTACTGACTCACCCTCACCGGTTGAACCAGCTACAGTGAGTATTCAGAGGCTGAACATGGTGTTACTCTGCTTCCATGGAGAGGAATAACAGGCTTGGTGTTCTGGACTGCTAAATAACAACATGCTCTGCCAAACTAACCAAGGACTTGTACCTCCGTCTCAAAGGGTTTCTCTAACAATGAACAGTTGCTGTCTGGTTTTTATGGAATTGAGGAAATGAGGTTTTTCTTGTTAAGGACTGCAGGCAATCACTTTGGAGTGACTACTACAGTAATCCTAAGCAGCTGACTTACCTGTGGTATTTAAGCACAGTTCCATAGGTAATCCAAGGTGCCAAAGGGATGCCCGCTGGGGACATTTCAAAAGTCCAATGGACTTTTCTCTAGTTCACCTTCAGCTAAAGAAAACGTGTTTTCTCAGAAGGCACACTGAGCACTCACTCCTGGGTAGTGCAGGCAGTGTTCTGGGTGAAGGGACAATGACACCGCAGTAACTTGCCCTATTTTCTACTGGGTTGATGTGTTTTGGGGTGTGTTTTCTTCTTCCCTCCCTTTTTCCCTCCTCTTGGCCTTTGGACGAGTGGTTGTGGTGTTCAGCAGCATCGGTGCTTCTCTGCTGCAGTGAGTACCACACTGAAGCACTAACCTCATCCTGCGCAGGGTAATGCTGGTCCCAAAGGCCCGCCCTCCCTCCCTGGGACACCGATCATGACCTCCCCAGCCATGGGACCTCCACTTCCGCTGCCTGTTCGCTACGGACCGCCGCCAGCTCCTCTGCGGGGGCACTTTGGGCCTCGACCTCTCCCTGTGCCCTTAGGTACAGTTGCGTTGCCGCGCGCCAGAGTGTTGCTCTTCCCACGGTGCTCCTGGGAATCCCGCTGCAGAGCGGAGATGTCAGCCATCGGCACTCACTTCCCCAGGCCTGCCTGTCCTGTCGGGAAGCTGGGACAGGCGGGCTGTTCCAAGGCTCCCTAGTGCCAAGGGTTTTTTTTCCTCCTTTAGTCGAAAATGGAAACCAGCCACAAGTCAGTTGTCTCAGAAGGCACACTGAGCACTCACTCCTGAATACTGCAGGCAGTGTTCTGGGTGAAGGGACAATGACCACAAGTCAGCAGAATGTAATTTGTGGCCTGGGAGGTCTGCGTGTGGCAGTGACCCACCTCAAGGAGGAAGAATTGAGGAGCTTCACTGTTTTGGTTAAAGCACGATGTCATTTAACTTAGCGTTTTCCTTTCCTTCTAGTTCGTGGTGCTCCCTTGCCTCCTCCGGCTCCGAGAGACTTCCTGCCCGGCCCGCCCTTAGGAATGAGAGACCTTCCTCCTGGCCCACTGCCGCCTCCAGACCCACGAGGCTATGGCCGTGGCCACCCTCCTTTCCCACCCCTAGGGCCTCCTGGCCCAAGGGATTATCCTCCAGGCCCACGGCTACCCCCGCCCGGTTCAAGAGACTATACACCTTCTCCCAACAGAGACTTGCCCCCATCGGGACCTAGAGACTACCCGGCAGGGCCCCCGCCGCCCCCCCCAGCAGGCCCAAAGGACTACACACAGCCCCCGGCGCAGAAGCCCTAACTGCAGCCTCTGGTCAGCAGCTCAGCGGAACGGACTCCAACGCACTTCCTGCAGTCAGGATTTTAGGAAATGGTTCTCTATTTGAAGCCATTTGTCTCATTTCAGTATATTTCAGCTTTTGCAGGATTAATTTTTATCTGATTGCTACAGACATCTTATGTGCATTTATGATCACCTTAAACTCATCCATCCTCTTGGGCTGCAAGAACCTTTTTGTGATGGACTTGAACCTACTCTAAACGTGCAATAGAAAGGAAGTACCTGTGTGGCTAGTTTTAATTAAATGTAGCCTCTGTAACCAGTTGGTGAATGAACTAATTTCGTGAAAAATGTAAATCAAATCATTTCCTGTGGAAATAATTTTTAAGTAAAATGCTATCCTACCTGCCTTCTCCATCACATCATTAAGCTGCAGTTATTGTAGGCCTGGGGTTTACATGAGGACTGGGAGGTGTTCTTTTTTTTTATTTTAAAAAAGATGTCTGGTCAGAGATCAGAAGCACAAATGACACTGTATGCAAAGGAGAGTTATAATAAAAAGCAAACTTCCTTTTGCTAAACCCTGAAGGCTTTGTTTCAGTGCCATTTTTTGTTCAGAAAGGACGTGGGTTCAGTAATTTAACCAGAGGGTGCTACAGCTGTGACCGAGTTCAGGAATTGAATTAAAGCTGAACAACTGCTGCTGCTGTGAGACTAACAACTGCCTTGCCCTCCCACTCAACTGGGCCAGTGTGGGATGGACTCACTTCACCTGAGGAGAACAAGAGGGACAGCCTGAGGAACCTTCGTGGGCACTCGTGGTTAGTTTGGAACCCCAGGCCAGGGCCGCAGGAGGCCGGAACTGAAGACATTTCATAATGTCTTTCTGCTTTCAGGATGGGCTTACGGCATTAAACAAGGTTTGAGAGCTGAGGGTTCATCTTACTATTTAAGACCAATTCTGCTTCTTTGGCAGAGTAGGGCTGTATATAGTCTTTTTCACTTATGTTAAAAAGAAAAAAATAGTTTTCCATAAAGCAGAGTGGGTTTCTGTAAACCACATGGACCTGTATTGCTTTGGATCAGTTTGCAGGCACAAAACAGCTTTGAAAACACAGCCTGAGTGTAGGTGTTAAGGATGAGTATGCAGTATCTGGCACAGCAGAGCCCTTATCTACACACTGACATTCTTCAAAAGTGCTCTGTACAAAAGTAAGCCTTAGGGAGGAAAAAAAAAAAAAGGAAAACAACTAATAATAAACCCTCCTGGAAGGCCATTAGAGCTTTACTGCTGGAGTACAAGCAGCCATTAAAGGTGCCATCTAGGTGTTACACTCTTACAGTACAAGTATGAAGCTGTAGATTTAAGGTGAAGAGACAGAACATCACTAAGGCATAAAACAATACAGGAGCTCGTGCTGGGGGCAGCAATCCCAGCAGCCAGAGACAGTTCACAGAAAAAAACTGCAAAGGACAGAAGCAACTTTACAAAAGGTATTTCACACTCTACAGACGTTAATTCACAATTAGTTAAATACAAAGCTCTACTTGTGTATTTAACAAAAAAATAAAAATATTGCCAAGTTGACATTGCATATAACTGGAGTTACACAGACATCTACAAGCTGGGGATGAGTCAAAGTAAGCGGCTGGAACCATGGGCTGGATTGGTGTAGTGGCTTAATGACACATTGATAAACATTCGTGGTGGGAATCTTTCCTTCCCCACCACCCAGCTTTGCGTCCCTCCCACCCCAGGGAGCCTTAACCACCTAAAACAGGGTGCAGTGGCTCTATGGGAGCAGCAGGAGCCACCCCAGGGGACACAGAGCCCTGAGCCAGGCAGGGAGCACCAGCAGGTACCAGCTACTGCCCAGCTGTACCCACAGCCATCCACTGATGCCTGGCTCCAGCCTTCTGCAGAGGTGAGAGGAGGAGGTTTATTTACTTTTTAAGAACATGTACCCAGAATGCTGCGTTCAGAGGTACTTTGTAACTTGTAGGGATATCTTTTCAGGGCTTGATATTAAACGCATCGCCACTGGGGTATTGTAAAGACCCGTAAACAGGAAAATTCAATTGCACTTCCTTTTTTCACCCCTTCCAACTGGTAGTGGAATTTGAGAAAGTGTTGCTGACCTTTTGTCATAACACCTAAATAATATCACCCCCCAGTTATACCAGAAAAGAGGGGAGGCAAGAAGATTAGGACATTCAAAAATAGCTTTTTATCCCGAAACGAATATCACAAGGAAATGTAACTTTCCATCAAAGCACAATATAGCATCTTGGGGTTACATGACAAAGAGGAATTGGTGATATCTCTGCACCCAGATGGTTTAAAATAAACCTACTATTTGTCACTATTTTGGGAGCTGGGTCTTATATGAGCGTAGCATAGGCACTAGTTAGAGATGCAAGAAGTATATCAAACCTTAACATACTGTATTAAATATCCACGCAAATATAGGAAAGATTTGACTGGGTTCTACTTCTGTCCCTTTATTAGGTCACAAAGTGAATGCAAGTGTGTCAAAATAAGCCAATGTCCTGCAGCTTATTACACACCAAAAATATAGAAAATAAATGATAATCCTATCTACTTACACAAAAAGGTAATTTTTTTAGAGTAAGTTTCCAGACTTGCACAAAATATGCAGAAAACTGCATACAACCAGTTTCCATAAGAACAGCAGTTTCATGTAAAAAGTGGGTCAACCTGCTACTCAGATCAGCTTCATCTAAAGTTCTGGACCATTGATGCTTGGACACTGAGGGGCCTGTCCTGCTGTCACTGAAACAGTGACATGAAGCCCTAGAGAAAGCCCCCCTCTGTCCCCCACCCACCTCTGCACATCACTCTGCGACAAGAGAGAGAGAAATTAACTCTACTAGGGAGTGTACTGTATCCAAAACTGGGTAGGAGTGGATCAGGTGTGGCTGATCAAATTCTATTGGAGTGTTCTCATCTGCAGTTGTCCTCCTCTTGCCCCACCAAAGCAGAACGCCTGACTTAAGAGCTCTCCTGAGGCCACCCCACTGTCCCCACCACCCTCTCCCTCGCTTTAAATCACCTGTGGTACCTCCTCAAGGATCCTTCCCACCCCACCTCCTCTTCCTCCCGCTCTTCTGCCACCCACCCGCTACAGAGGACTGGGAAATGCAGGTGAGAGGAACTCCAGCAGCACAGCGTGTGACCAGTGAGTAGGCTGCCACGTCTTTATTGCTACAGGTTTGGCAAAGGGGCACTTCTCCATCCTCGGGTGGAGCTGGAGGCAGAAGGACAATAATGCTTAAGAGAAAAAAAAGTGATGAACAGCAAAATTAGGAAAAGCAGTCAATGAATTTTGGGGCTCTTGGAAAAAACTGGATGGGAAGGTACTGAAAGCAGTCTCGCCGTGGAAGGGTAGGTTGGGCTCTGACCCCCAAGTAGCGCTGTGCAGCCTGCGATGGTCCCCTCTGACCCATTTCCTGCCCCACAGAGGCCACTACACACAGCTATTGGGACAGCGGTTCAGTTCTCAGGAGTCACAATTGGGGTCAGTCCTTGTGCAATGTCTGATGGAGGTGAAGGTAGAGTGGTTTCTTGGTCAACAGTTGAAGTTTCTTCCTTTTAAAATCAGTGGGTTTTTTGTACCTGGAACCACAAGAAAGACAGTTAATCCAAGGGCTAATGGCGGGGCAGGAAGGTGAAAGCACACCAGAAAGCTTGGCCTGTACACATCTTATTACAGTCATCTTTAAATACACCTGACAAGACTTACTGGAAGCAACAACAGTGAGCAGGTTTTACAGAAAGAAACTCAAACCAGTATTTTCTCTAGATTATTACAGAATCACAGAATCTTCATGGTTGGAAGGGACCTTTGAGATCATCAAGTCCAACCACAAAAAAACCCCAAAAAACCCACAAACCACACCAAAAAAACCCCACACCACCACAAACAGACACAAACCAACAATCTCGGGCACTGGATCAAGTTAAGCTTAGCTGATCAAGCTAAGGTCAAAATTAAAATCTCCCATACAGAATTTATTAACTTCATACAAAATTTAGTTACAAACACCAGCATTTTATTTGGAAATAGCCTAGTTTTTGAGAAGGGTCTGTAACCATTTTATTTGCCTAAAAGCATTTTATCTTCCCTTCTTTATTAAAAATAGAACATTCTTTGTGGAAGTCAATCTAATGAGTCCAAAGAACCTTCCCCAAATGCAGCAAGCCACACGTTGTAACTAAAGTTTCCTTCAATTCCTCTGCCATTAGCATCTATAATTGCAAATCACTTACAGTTCTATAACAATTGCCCCAGGTTTAATTTCATCCATCTCCATGAAAGCGAAGCACTTGGTGCTCGTAAACCTCTTCTTAGGCTTGTAGTGTTTGAATTCAAAGAAAATAGCTGCACCTGGAGTGGAAAATGGTTTCATAGAAAAGTTAGCAATTACAGCCAATAATTATCCAAAAACCTATCTGCCATTAAGATGCTCTACATACATTGGAGGGAATTATCCCCACCACTTCTGCTAATGACTCAAAAGCTATACTGTGTTCTTTACAATGCCCACCATGCTCACAGGAGCTTGTACTCCCTCAATCACCCACAACCAGGTGACAGCTTCTCTCCAGTGACCAAGAAGGTGACAAGGCAGCTCAGCACCCATGTAGTAGAGCAGAGTGCTGCATTTTTATCTCTTTTCCTTCCTCCCATGTCTGCCAGTCGTCACAATGACCAATTGGAAAGAGAGAGGATGCAAAGGTCTATTTTTATCCCCGTCTACAGCAGCGGTTCAGGAACAGCCTGGTGTCCACACCTTCAGAGCCCTCGCGGCCCGTTCCAGGTCTCTGACACCACGTACCTTTTGTTAGTTTTTCAATGTGTTTCTGAATCTCGATGTCCACGTTAAAATGGACATACGTGTCCTCCTTCCTCAAAGCCACCGGAGTGTCCTGCACAGGAGTCAGATCTATCCCATTCAAATCTGCAGAGAAGAAACAGCATGAGAATGGCAGGAGCTTCTCAGACTTTTAGGAGTTTTATGAATCATCTCTAATACTGCAACAAAAAGGAAATGCAACCTGGATTTTCCCCCTACACTTTAAAAAAAAAAAAAAAAAAAAAAGGGCAACCATGCCCCTTCAGAGTCAGGGAATCATTATTTTTTGTGATTGCAACATGAAAGCAAGTAAAGCTCCAACAATATTTAAGATGAAAATTTGGAATTATCCTTTTTATTTTTAAGAGCCTATTTCTTTCTGCTGCCAGCAAAGGATTCAATTCCCTCTGCAACCAAAGTTGCATCAGGAGCAAACCTCTCTTTAAACCTGCAGAAGAGCAGCCTGGTATAAAACCAAGGAAAATGGTTACTGAGGGTCTTCAGATTCCCCATAGGAACAAAATGACTTTTCAGAGTTACTTTTCTACACAAAAATCGTGAGAAATAAAGTAGAAAAAGTCACCATTAGTGGACTAGGTGATAATATTCCCTCCCTCCTTTTTGGTCGTATTTTCAACACCTTTACTTGGCAGCCACCATTTACAGGAGCTTGCAAATAGAAAGTCACATGGTAACAGAAAGACTTGTGGGGAAAGTAAATCTCGCAACGTACAGTCTCCCTTGGCTCCAGAAAGGGACCAAGACCTCACTCAGAAGGCAAGCAACAGTTTTAACAATACATAATAAGTTAAGACAGACAAACATTTTAGAGGCAAGGAACAACCAATGATTGCTTTAGGTCTGATAACTTCCAGAATCTGATGTCAGAACCCTCTTAGGGCTGGCATTTTCCTGTGGGCCCAGAGAAACTTGGCATGAAAGAATTAAACCTGATTAAACCCGCATCCAGCCAACCAGCCCCACCACTGACAGCACCTGTTCCTCTGCTCTATGGCATACCAGAGGCAAAGAAAGATCCACAATGGCTAGACCAGTGGAGCCCAAAGAATAGTTATATGATCTAAAAAACAATGATGCAAACCTAAGGCAGCACCATAAACAAAGAAACACTGCTCCCACCCCAACCAGGAGAATTCCTCAAAAGGTCCCGAGAGAAGTGGAAGGTTTCACCATTGAAAAAAACCATCACAGGAAGTGCGATAAGCCAAAGCTTTCTGTCTATGTATTTTGGCAGGTAACACTTGAGAACATCACCAGGACTGAAGTGACATTCAATACCATGACCCTTAACTTCTGCTGAAGCACCTTCTGGGGGAGGCAGCACCCGATCACACATCACACATCTAACACGTATTTTATCCCTGTGTTTGGTATTCAATAGCACATCTAGATAGGACACATACAAGGTCACTCTCGCAACTGAAAATAACTACAGGCTGTTGGCTCAGATACAAATTTTTATATGATAAACAGGAAAAATAATATACCTCAAAAGAGGGTACAGATAAACAGAAGTCCTGCAGGGCAGGTTAAGGGTAAGCAGTTCTGACTACAGGAGCCTCCTGCTAAGAAATGCAAAATGGCAGACTAGGAAGAATCTGAATATGAAAAATCTCAGCTTCAACCAGAAGACATCAACCATGTTGTCATCAGAAACAGCAAGAAGTCCTCATGTTGCCTATCCTGGACTGACAGAGAGAGAGAGGTTCTTCCAGATTCATGAAGGCTCTCAGCCCCCCCAAGGCTTTGGCTGAAATATTTCACTGCCAAGGTTGAAACATTTCATATTTTATTTCACTGGCAAGCTTTGCTTCCCAGCTTCATACCCATTCCTCCAAACCTTAAGCCTTGGTAAGACGATCTTTGTTTTACTAAAAAATTAGTTTAATGACAGGGCAAGAATGGAGTCAGTGGGCTGTGGTTCACTGCCTGCAGAAAGCCCAGAGACCAGTATGCGTTGGGGAGTAGGAGCAGCCCAAACAGATCCGTACTCCAGTGATTCACCTCTCATCATCTCTCAAATATAGAATTTTCCCACCCTTAATTAAAGCAGAAGCTGTAAGTCCACAACAGAAAATGCAAGTACCAACAAGTATTTTTCCCAGCAGGCTGAAAAATCAATAGAGCTTTCAGAAAATGCACTCTCTCCAAACTAGAAATGAGGGGCCAGGGAACAGAAATCCTTACCCTTCACACTGACTGTGATGTAAGGATCAATGCACTGCCCAGCATCTTTCAGACCAATTTTCTCTATGTTGATGGTGAGTAATGTCATCCCGGGTTCAGATGGCAACCTGGGTAATAAAGTACCTGGAAAGAAGAAAGCATAGGATTAACCCTTTGTGTCATCTTACAGCAGAGGCCTCATTTATCACATCATCTCTGTTCTCCTCAGGGGGTTCAAAGCCCAAGAATTGATATCCCAATAGCACACGCACATGACATCATTTGCCAGATTTCAAAGCCCACACTAAAAAAACCCAGGACTGCCTCAAATCAAATAAATTAATTTTAAAAACCTAATTCCAGAAGAATAGAGAGGAGCTTTGTTTAAAGTGTTCTTTCTTGCTCTCCAGTAAAATAACTCTTTCATGGAACTCACTTTCTATAATTTTTAAGGATTAAATTTGGGAGGCTGGATTCAATCTGCAGTTGCAGGAAGTTCAGACGCTTAATCAGGAGTCCCACCCCATTGAACATGACTTGGCTTCATAATGAACATTTAAACTGGGAGAATAAGGATGAAAACGGCATTGTTGCAAATCCCACTGGACATAAAGGAACTAAAAGACAGATTCTTAATGATCTAAGTTCTGTTGGCCTCTACTTAAAGTAAGGAAAAAAAACAACCAAACCAATAGTATTTGCATTCCCCAAGTTCCCTTCTGCCTTAAGGAAGGAGTTCTCAGCTCTGCATCATGAACGTTTAACATCAAAACTTTGTGGTCAGCATAAATGAATCCTCACAGTGCTGAGGAAGACAGTGTAGCTGGCAAGAAATCCAAACTCTCCAAACTCACTGAAAGCCACAAGATTCATCAACAACAGAGTAGGTTTCTTCATGCTGATTTTAGCAAAAACCCAGAGGCTTCAAGCCTCTCTCCAGAATTAGATGAATAAGCACCAAGACAGAAAATGCTTAGACTGATGAGCAATTTTGATTTAAAGTTTTGGTTTTTTAGTTAAAAAAAAACAACAACAAAAACATTATCCCAAGGCTTGAGATCTAAACAAAGTAATAGTTTCCTTTGGCAAGTGCAATACAGGTTTTCCTTGATATGTTTTCCCCCTCTTGATCTGGTTGAGGAGCCAAAGAACCAGGGAGATTTCATCCTATTAGAGAGACTGGCTCTGCAAGAGGGGACCACGATTCTGCTTGGAGAATTAGAGCCACAGCTTCAGCAAGATTCCATGAGTGGTCCCACACCCAGTCCCTCTCTCAGGATCACCAGCAAGACTGGAGTTCGCATCTATGATACAGTACATTACGTCACGCCCTGCCTTGGCTGCTGGCAGACTCAGGACCTCCAAGGGACCACATCTGCCAACACTTCACAACATACCACAGCTGAATTCCACACACCATTCCAACGTAACGGGACAGGTTTCTGACTATAGTGTGTTAAATGTTAAAAAAGCAAAGTTCTTAGAGAACACCCACTTCTGCAAAGCAGCACACATGCTCTGCTTCATCTTGCTGTCTCTCTTGAACAAACATTCAAAGACAGAGCTCTTATTTCAGTCTAAATGAGGGTAGAAGCAAACCTTTGTTCTGCCATCTTTCAGTTGTTCCCTAGAAGCAGCATGACTCCCAAGAGCAACTGTAACCTTCAGTTGTCCATCATTCAAAAGAATTAAGTGACGGGATACTTGACAGAAAAATCTCCAGAAAGATGCACCAGACTGGCATTTATTACAAATAGTGGCTTAAGAACAATTATTCTGTTCTTGTAAAATGCTTTCCAGAATGTGTGAAATTGCAGAGTTGCAATGAACAGAAAAGTCACTTCCAGCAGGTAAGAAAATGGTATGAGAGATGGTGTTGAAGGAACAAGGTCTCCTTTCTGCCTGTGAGCCACAACCACCCAAGCAGGTCTTTCACTGAACTTCTGTAGCCAGAACCTCTCTCTGTTATAGCTTTACTAGGGCTGGCATTGCACTGCCGCTCTGCCAGCACAGCTCGGGGCCATCAGCTTTCATTCAAAGAAAGAGGGAAAAGTGACAAGTCTCCTGCTGGGTTCGCAAATGGAAAAGGTTCACAGAAGAATCCATTGCGAGCACAGCAATAGAATAAAGAAGTATATGACCAGGAGAAAGGCAGGAAAGCTTTGATGTTAGAGTCAGTGAGTGTTGGTCAGTTCAGCTCCATACAGCACAGAAGTCTAACTACAGAAGCATTCTGGGTAGGATTTCCTATAAAATGTCTTTACTAGCCCACAGTAAGACATACAGAGAACTATGTAAGGCATGTCATCAGATACAACCGTCCCTTTTCCTAGTACTGAAGGCAAACAAAGATCAACACATAGATGCCTAATACTACGACTGTTACCAAAGGTTGTATTTCGAGGGTTGGAACTAAGAGCTGAATGAAGGACATCAGAGCTACATGAATATGATCAAAGAAATAAGTGTATATACCAAAAGGTTATCATACCTTCATTGGCTCCTGGGTTAGATGAATGGTGCAATGTGATAACGATGAAGCCATGCATGGAGGAGACAAGACCATGGTCAGTTAAACAATACAGTTATGCACTATGGATTAAAGGCATACAGAAGCAAAGAGTGCAACACAGTTGTAACAATTCAATATGGAAAGTCCTAACAAGGCTCACCCCAGAAGGCTGCAAACTGCTTTTGTTTAAGCCTCATCACCCAGAGAAAGACCAACCTCCAATCAGGTATGAAACACCACATTAATTTGTATTCAATGGAGAAACAAGATCTGTGTTTAAGCAGTACAGAACTACATCAGTTAGGGGTTTGGATTATTATAGCTATTGCCAAGCTTACTTTAACGCAAAAAAAAAAAAAAAAAAAAAATCAGAAAAAAGTCAGATATGCAGTTTATTAAGTAGATGACAATGTAAAATATCAGTAAATTCAGGAGTTGCTCTCACCGCCTCTTAAAGGCACGGTCTTACTGAGGAATAATTCTGTAAGAAAGTATATGGCCCAACCCTCTCTTCTTTCCAGTTTGTCACCCTCCTTCTTTGAAAATGATTTAACTGTAAACTCAGTTTGTCTACCATCACCTTAGACTCCTCCTTAAGCACACACACAGCTTCTACGTCCACTATATGCTCACAGCTCCAGCGGTTTGCACAGAGGTAACTGCTGACACTATAGTAATGCTGATTCACCACCAACCCAACAGCTACTCAGGGTCTCTGGTGTGCTTCTCGAGGCATAAGTAATGCAACACCCAAGCTCTTCCGACCATAATTCCAGTACTTGTTTCCCTACTTGTTATCTCCTTCCTGAAATACAAAGTTTGCTGATCTGCTCTGAAACAAAAAACCCACTGCTTCTGAAAAGAAACTACACCAGAAACCAGAAGAACCTCTGTTAGAACATCCTACCTCATTACCCAGTAAATTACCAAAAGCTGAAGTTACAGGAAGACCTTCTCTAAAATCTGTAGGAATATCCAGTTCTACGAGTGCTTTCACACAGACAAGGACTTAAGCTATCAAAACCAAAGCTACCCCTTCTTTACCCCATCAGAGCTTGTTTTTAGTCTAAGCCAGTGTCTCACCAGCTGATGCAACACAAAAATAACTATCAACAACTTCTTACATCTCTAGCAGGAGGTAATGCTCCCTGCAGGATAAACATTGCCACATTCACATTTTAAACAGTTCACATAGTAAAGAAAGTGCATGGAATGAAACTACTGAGTTTGAACAAAGAATACAGGCTAATTATTTGAGATAGATGGTACCACCCTTACAGGTTATCCATAAAACTGTTTTGTAATAAGATAGTTTGCTGAGAAAAAACTCCACTGGCCGCTTCCGTGGTTCTCCAGGACAGCACTAGAGTTCACATTAACCTGCTGCTCCTCAGCCAAATTTTTCCAATCACAGGTGGAGAAAGGGACTTCTCAGAGACAGAACTTACACATGCTACATAGGCTGGCACGGCAAAGCTACTGCCCCTACCTGGAACTCTAGCAGGAAAAGAGTCTGGAGACCCTGCTCCAGCTCCTCCTTCTTCATCATCTTCTTCAAACTCCAAGTGTTCCTCTTCTCCAGGTGCTAAAATCTTCCTGTAAAACATGAGAAAGAAGAATGAGACCAAAGATCATTCATCAGCTGGCTTTCAACTCACAAATCCGAGTATACAGCAGAGGCAACATGCTTTAATGTCATTTTGTACTTCTTTTCAACCACAACCTGTACTATAGGCTCTGACAGAGATTACAGGAGCTCAAGTCCAATGGAAAGCAGAGTCAAGAGACCAAGAGACAATTCTGACAATTTCAGAGAGATGTAAGGATGCACCAAGTCCTGATCTTACCAGAAGCACAGAATTGATTTTAGTGGTACCTAGACAAACAGAATTCAAAAGTTCTTTCGTTAACAAGTTTACCCCCAGCAATACAGGAGGTAGGTGACTATAGAAACTCCAGTGTTTCAGATGTATGCCAGGTCCCAGGCCATGCTCCCTTCCAGTACATGGAGTGACCCAGCTCTCTCTTACCTGAGCGGGACAGGCTGAACATCAAAGGGGAACTCCTTATTGTAAGTGAGGATATTCTTTAAGACTGCAGAGAGGGGAAAAAAATAAGAATCCATATCCATAAACATGCATTAATTCTACTACTTTTTCTCAGCTATCTCCACTCTCATAGCATCTTCACACACACAAAATATTTAAAAAATAATCAGATCATACAAAAAAATCCACCCCCTTCTCTCATATTTTAAACACCAGAACAGTCCTGATCAGAGCTGCATCACCATAATGTTCAGCAAACTGCAACTCCAGTACATAACCACCACCTCCTTAGGGAAGATAAACACAGCAACAACCACAGGCATCACGAGAAAAAGCGACAGGTCCCAGGGTGATGGTAGCAATGATGGCTGCTAAAAGGAAGGTGCTGCTATCACTGCCACCAGCTCCAAACAGACTGAACTCTCCAGAACTGACACACTTCAGCACACATGTAGGCTGCGCCTTCAGCCAGCCACCGCAGGAGTCCAAGCATGCTGGGAAAACACATGCCTTTTGGGTTTTTTTGGTGGTGGTGTTTGCTTTTTTTCTGCCCTCAGACGTCCGGGCAGATTGGCAAAATTCAGCAGAGATACAATGGAACATCTGACCATCTAAGCCCCAGAGACACCACTATACTCTCCAGCATTCGACAGAGAATGGCTTTGCCAGTTGTATTGGAAACTTACTCAAGTTTTAGTAATCACAACTTTAGCTGTTATTTCCAAAAGCATTGACAAGTAAAAGCAAAACTTCCACAAGCATGTGAAAGAAATAACCATTTCATGACGGCTAAAGGGCCTAAAAATTTCCAAGAAGGCCTGCAGGGAGAGGCCAGGCAATGAGTATCCCAGACCGGGCAGGGGGAGAAGAGGTAGAAAAACGGAGTCCTCTCACTAAGCATGGGAATTGTCCCCTCAGGACCACTGAATGAGAACAAAACTGTTTCTAAATGACGGTAAGATTACCCAAACACCCAGAGGTACTTAAATACCAGTTATGTTTAAGGAACCACTACCAGGCCCCTCTGCAGGCTAAAATTCAGCCAGTGTAGGAAAGCTTCCCTGTCTGTCCTCATATTCACATCACTCAGCGTGGGCTCCATCATCAACTTCCAGACACCATCTGAATGCTACAATGAATAAATAATCCCAAAAGGAAACTGTAAAGAACCCCAGAAGTCTTTCCAGTCTTTGCTCATTCTGATATTTTTTTTTTTCTGATTTCCATACCACCACCTGAGAGGTTTGGTACTGCCTGACCCCAGCTGGACACAATATATAGAAAACAACATAGAAAGCTTCAAGCTGCCTTCAGTCAGAGACGTGATAGACAAAACTGCTGCCAAGTCTCTCTCTCCAAAGACTTCTATTCTGAGGGATCAGATAAGCAGATTTCAACATGGTGGTAAAGAGTCACAACCACTTCCCAACAGAAAACCCGCTGATTAATAGCAGTCACCTCCCAGCGCAGCTGAGGTTCAGGAAAAGAAGGGGATTTTGTTATCCCACTCAGAATTCCCCAGCTCTTGGAGTCTCCCATCACACCGGAGGCAGAAAGTGAAACTGCCCCTGGCAGAAAAATCTTGGCAAAGAAAGATCTCTTACAGATCACAGGCACATCATACAGAAGCAACAGCAGTTACAGTGGCTCTCCTCCCATCGCCCAAAGGCTGGTAAACACTAGATTCCTCTTCTCTTCCCAGTAACCAATTTCTCTCACTACGTGAATGAACACCCCCTGAAAAAAACCCAAACCTTAGCGATACATTTCAGTCATCACTAGAGGGCACAAAATAGTCCATCGATATGAGCACAGGAAAGAGGCAAAGGGTTTCACAGCACCTAAAATCCTGAGCCTGCCTACAGGCAGAGCCACAGCCAGGCACAGGGGCTCTGGTACCCAACCTGCCTGCAGAGTATACTGGGAACACCACCCAGAATCTCCTGCCTTTTGCCACAGAAAGCTGTGGATCAAGTTCTTTTAAAAGGCCTTCAAACTGCCTCATCACCTATAGTAAATAATTTTGCAAAGTTGTGATGTGCCGATTTACTAAAGTGCTCCTTTAAACACCATGAGGATAAGAAGAAGATCTACAGCACTCAGCCTGGTGAAATACTTAGTCAAAGTCATTAAGAAAAAGCAAAGTAATAAAACATCCTTTACGCAACATCCTTTGAGGAAAAGGAAAATCCTCTTTACATCTATCATAAGCGCAAGTTTCAGTTGATTTAAATAAAAACAACCACATCACAGAAAAAAACCATGAGGTTACAATGAACAGGAATCTTCCTTGCAATACTGCATAAGACACCCACACCTTAAGAGGCTGGTTTGGGCTTTTTTGGTTTTAGTTTTGTTTTTAAAAACACACATCGCCTCTGGGAGAGAGAGCACTTCCCCTCTGTAACGCGGCTGCTGAGAACATGACTCACAGAAAGTTCTCCACATGTGTAACTAATGGGTAGGTCCCAGCATTGGGGGTTCCATTCATATTGCTTTTCCAAAAATACTGTTCTGTGGGCTTTCACGCAGAAACTGCCTCTTCTTTTGTGACGTTGGATAATATCGCATTGGTTTTATCAGCCTCTTGAAAGACAGACATTATCAACACGAGCCAGAAGACCAGTACACACTAGTCCAAATACCACTGTCAATTTAGATGTTTAGCAACAGTCATGATACCTTTACTGATCTATTTATTTTTTACATAGACAACACAAAATAAGTCAGACACCAGCCTCCCCAGTACAACCCAGTATCTACTTCTCTTATAATACATATACACTGAGTTTGAAACTTAAGTCACTTGATGCCTAGAATCATCACAGCCCAACACAGACATGTTCCAGCCTACCGTTTTTTAATGTCTATTGTAACACTGGAATAAGCTTCTACAAGAAAAGGATCTGTGATACCCAGTGTGTTAGCAATGATTTCACACAGTGTAGTCTCAAAAGAACTATTTGTATGTACAGACCCTCCTGTAGCATTATTCTAGCACAAAAGATTCAGGGACAAATCCTATAAACAAACAAAACCAGCCAACTGCTTCGCTTTCCAGGCAGCGTGAAATGCAAGCATAAGTAGGAAAAGTTAGAACCTGACAACGCAAGATAAAAAGGAAAGTTTCAATCTAAGGGCCCCGGTTGCTATAACAACACCCAAACCAAATTGCTCAGCCACTTTGACAGCTTCAGGCACAAAAGTAATTAAAACAAGCCAAATTGTGTGAATAGCCATTTTCGTTCCACTATAACAGAATGGCTTGACCTAACAAAGGAATGGCTTATTTGCATTCCTAGCCCAGGCAGAACACAAGAAAAAATTTACAACACACAAATTAAAACACTTCACGGTGCATTTTATGAGATGGCTGGTGTTGGCCTGATTGAGATTTACTCTATTCAACATATACTTATATACTTATAACCCACAAAACAAAGGCACAATTCAGAGAGGAGGCCAGAACAACCCAAGTCAGACAGCAGCATTAAAAACATCAATGTTCAATTGCTAATGCATCCATTCCTCTCCCAGGAAAACAACTCAGTGTCTTTCAAAACCAATGGCCACACACCCTTCCTCAGTTTTAATATACTTGCTTGTTGTATGAAGTGTGGGCTCAACGTGCTTCACACTGTTGAACAGGTTTTTTGACAGCTTAAAAAAAAAAAAAAAAAATCAATTCTCTGATGGAGGGCAAGATAATCAACAGGACTGTTGCACCAGAATTGAAATTCTGGCTTTTACAAAAGGGAGGCATCTCAAGGATAGCTTTACGGCTGTTGGCAGAATGTAAATTCTGACTAAACCCTTCTATAGTCACTGTCTTTGATTTGTAGAAGTGTGATCAATTAAAACATAACTCCTCTCCCTCTTGCACCATTCAGTCATTCACGGCATTTGCACAATGGAGTCTAAAATCCACAGTCATTAAGTGATTACAACATTTTAAATACTTTGTGAACAGCAAGCAGGAGTATCTATACAAAATACTCTCAAACCAGAGCATGCAGAGGCCAGACGTGCAATATGCAGGTTGAGAAAGACTTAATGTTTCCAACAGGCAGTTAAACCCTGGCCTGAATTATGGTCTTCACAGCCCCAGAAGTCTTGAAACGTACCTTCACTTTCAATTTTCAGGGAACAGTTTAAAAGCATTTGGACTCTGTGTTTTGGTAGAAGCACTAGGAACCTCAGTTCAACTCTCTGCTCCTTAACAAGCTTCCCTGTACAAGCCTGTGCCAGTTACTTAGAGAACCGGAGCACAGAATTGCCCAGTTTATTCACAAAGTGGAGACACTCACCTGCCCGTTACACTTACCCTCAACATCCCCCCCAGTGATACAATTGTGACAGGAGCGAAATAAAACTGGCTTTTGCCAGCATGAAAGAAGCTCTTCCACAACTCCTGTCCCCCAAGAATAGCAGAGAGGTCAGCATTCAGGATAACATTGCTTAGATGTGGAAGCTCTGATCCTAAGGATGCTTTGAGGATAAAGCAGCCAATGTTACAGGAAGGAAAATACAGCAGATAAATAGATACTTCCTACATGAAGAAGTTATTTCTGGATTGACACACCAAGAACTGACCCAGGATCAGTTGGGAAAAAACAACATCACACAAAACCATTCAGAGACTGACTCACATCCTCACTTTGACTCTTAATTCTGCTAGTTTGGTAGCATTACAGCCATAGGCAACAGGTGACTGGCTATTGTCAGCACAAGTTAAATATTTTCAGAAGAAAAAATAAATTTCACGCTGCAAGGAGGAAGAGCACAAAGCGCTGAAATTCAGTTCAAGTAAGAAATGTGCAGTTAAATTTTCCAGCTGATTATATACTGTACTACTGATAGCTTAAATTACTATTTTGTGCAAAAATTAGCAGCACTTGTTTGAGAATAAACACATTACTTGAAACATTAGGGCTACTATATTTTGATGCTACCTGCATTAGATTCTTTAATACACACCAGGTTTTGTCTACAGGGTAACAGATATTTGGAAGAGTCACCTAAACCCAGCATTGCTGTCAAACCACACTGTGGTCAGTGAGTATTCACAATGCTGTCATATTTTCCACTGTAATGATAAACGTCACTTGCTTAAAATACAAAGATACTACTTACTTGGTTCCAACTTCTTCAGATCCTCAAGCTTAAATTCATCCTGTGATTGGGTGGACTAGGACATTACAAAGAAAGAGTTAGAATTTAGTGTGCATCTTCCCCTCAGACAGGACTACCTTATCTTAGAGTAAGCACGCAAGGTGCTTCCTTTGTTCATGCATACCAGGTATCGTGTCATTGCACCCCTGGCATCTCCTAAGATTACCCATCGTTTTCAACATTTCTTTAAGGCTCAAGGGGTTGGGGATTTTTCTTGATTTTGCCCAAGTCTCCACAGGGACCTTCTGCAAGACTACAGAAGAACAGCAAAGCAGCTATACCCATACTGTTACAGGAATGGAAAAAGGCAACCGCCCTCACTAACTGCTCGAATCTCTGCTAAGAAACCATAACAGAACTGCAGCAAGTAAAATGCTCCCCAAAGTGAAGTAGACGAGAAGTTCTAGTACCCTCACATGAGGTTATAAAATCATTGAGTTACTGCTGAGGAACCAACAACGAGGAAAGCTGTTCTTGCAGGACATCATCTTTCACTTTGGCAGGTGATGACATTGCTGCACCTCCTGCTGTTGCTCTGAGCATGACGTGACCCACGAAGCTGTCCCACAACACGCCTGCCCTCACCACAGAGTCACAGGGACTCAGAACAAGTGCAACGCTGTTCAAATGCTCAGGATTTGCTGCACTTTTCAATCCAGAAAAAAGCCTAAAGAGTAGCTTCTAAATGATTATTTTCACATATTTGCCTGCGGCACCACCAGTTTTCATGACTGCTACAAAGTCATTTTTATTCTAGACATATATTCTTCCTTGTGCTCTGATACAATTTGTGAAGTGGCTGAATTAGTGCAAGGATCATTCTGGGGATGTTTTCACCCCCACGCACAGTTGAGGAAGACAAAGTAATCGGTTCTGAAGGAGGAAAATGAGGCAAAGAAGGCACAAAACCTGCAGTTAAATTCCTGTACAAACCCCAATCACATGCTCCTATAAGCACTCTAAAGGTTTTTAAGGCTGTCACTTGGGGCATCATATTGACAAACTGGAAAGTCCAAGCGTTCATGGGTTTGTTCACTCTGTTTTCAGAAGTTTGAGCTATGTCTGAAGACACCAAACCTGCTTTAAAAAGCTCCGTAGTTACGTATCACTAAAGAATGAAGTCACATAGGAAAGAAAGGTGTACCTGTAAAGCTGCACTTCTCAGTTCCAAGCATGTTGCAATTTTAGCTATGGTTTTCTGAAAAATAAAATAAAATAAAGAATTACTTAATGTAATACTGAAACTGTGTTCTTCCATATTCACATTTATTTAAAATATAAGTACAAACAAATGTTTTTTTCTTGCAAAGATTTCAGATCTATTATTCAGTACCAGATCATTCAGCATCAAAAGCTTTTTTTAAACACACACACAAGATTTTCTGAAAGTGTGACAGATGAAACAGACATCTGCCTCTTAACTCCCCTCCCACAGCTCATCACCACAGACAGGGGTCATCCACTCACCAGAAACTGTAATAATGCCTACTACAAACCATAAATTGTTTATAAACCCAACTGCTCTGAAGTGATAAGTGAAAACAAGTTAAAAAAAGCACCCAAACCAACCAGTGTATTCCCTTCTGAGAACTTGGAACACTTTGCTCTAATTAGCCCTTTTAGGCATCATGCCCCTAGTTCCAATATTGGGTTTGCAATCTCAGCAGACCAAGGAGCCCTCCTCAGAAATTACACAAGCCCACTACCTCAGCACCAAAAAAGAAATGCTCTGCTTTTGGGGGTTTTGATGGGAGAGGAAGCATAAAGGCAGATTATTTTTCTAACTTTCTATTTTTGTAATTTTAAGACACTGAAACTGAGTGAAGCATAAAATAGATTGTTTGATTCAAACTTGTCAGCTATCTAAAATATCCCTGAGCAGAACTGTGAAGTAATTTCTTGTTTAAAAATGTAGAAGAGAAAGAAGGGCTTCAAACTAGCCCATTGCTAGCAGTCTTCCTATGAAGACAGCGCTACTTGAGCTTTTATGTCTCACAAAATAAGAATCTCCAGCAACAGTCACATTTGTTTCTGTTACTACCAGCTGAAAGGAGGAGTTAAAGACTTCCATAACTGACATCAAGTGGATGTAACTGCACAGTGATATTTTACCTTGCCTGACCATCACAAGCTTCTTCATGAACTAAAAGGTTTTACTGAAGAAAAACTAAGGCTATCTGCAAAGACAAGGGCCAAATATATTTCAAAATGCTCTGTGGAACATTTACAGGGCAAGGAAAAACAGCAGCAATAATGCTACAAAGAAAAGCAGTTTATTTTCAAAGTAAGTGTTCCCCCCAGAAGCAAGATGAAAGTTGAAATACGCACCTGTAACTCATTCTCTCCTTTTCAATCAGGCAGTATAAAACCAGCTCCCTCCCAGGCTGGATGCAAGGGAGCTTCCTAGAGCACAACTCCAGCATCAAAGAACTTCCAGAATATGGGCATCTGGCAAGTTATGTGGTATCAGTCAAAAGCTAAAACTTCCCTTTAAAGGAGAGTTACATTTTAGGGCTCCAGGAGGTTTGCAGCAGCACATAGGAACTAGGCATGGTCTCACAACCACCTTCCCCAGCTCCTGCACAGAGACATCACACTTCCTCCTCACCAAGCTCCTGGGTCACCACTAGCTTTGGTAGGCTGGGCCAAAAGCTAAGTGGCTCCAGTTTCAGTTCCCCTTACACCCTACAAAGTTGAAAGAGTTCAGGAACGGAATCATAAGCAGATCAGACATCAATACCTTAAAGGCACAGCCAACAGCTGGAGCGTATGAAAGCCTCAGAGACCTGATTATCATCTGCTACCACAGGCTCATCTCCCCAGCTGGTACCTCCTCTTATCTTAAAGACTCTGTTACAACATGGCACTAGCCCAGGCTTTACAACCTCGTAGTTTATATTGCTGTCCATCATATGGAGGTCTTATAAAAAATTCAATTATTTTGAGCATGTTCAAAGAAAGTAGCAAGGGATGCACATTGGCAAAGGACACGTGTTGTTTTCTCCTCTGCCCCTGATGCAGCACGGGCAGCAGTGTGCTGTTTGGGAAGTTCAGTATAGAGCAACGTGACCGTATGCTTGCATGCAACATGGCAGAGTGAAAACATTACACCTCCGTTTCTCTGGAGGTTCATTTTGTAGTCTAGGTTCAGTTAACAAACTTCTGTCTCCCTGAAATAAATTCTGCCACATAACAGAGATCCATAGCTGGATCTCCAACATAGCCTAGGAAAACACAGATTTTTGAAAAAGAAAGGGATACATACAGTCCTGGATTAATTTTGAGACTTTCAGACCCACACTCAATATTGGGGTGTTGTGGATTTACGTGTACCTTCAGGCTGGATAGGAAGACACCAGATAGTGTTACAGAAAGAGGTTCTCAGTCCCCAGGGTAAGAATGCACTACATCCATTTAATCAGCTGCAGCGTAACAAAAGGAATTCCTTTTTATATTTGAGAACATCTGGAAAGATACACTTGCAAAGGTAGAATTTTAAAGAAGAAGGTGTGAAGTAATGGGTAAAAGAAAGGAATCCAGAGGTTCCTCAGGGTCGGAAGGGGAAATCTCTGAGGTTTGACTGCAGCTCTAACATTTGCAAAAAACCCCAGCTGTTCCACTGTTTTGGGTGTTGACTGCTGAGAAAAGAGCATGCCCATTCTGTGTTAGATCAAACCCCCTCCAACCACCCCACTGAAAGAAAGAGGACTACAGAAAGTTCGCAGGGTGCCAGCACACGGTCTCTGTGCCCCACCACAGAAATAGAACACCTAAACAGATTTTCACATGCCTTTTCCCCTCCTGGTCTCACGTGCAGAGCATTAAGCCCACACTGTAAATGAGGTCACAAGAAGCACTGGTCAACCCCTCTCTCCTTTGTCAACTCACCATCAGGCTCAGCAACACCCACATTCCCCATTCTGCAGATTGTTAACTGTGGATTCTTAAAACCACCTGAACTAGGTACCTCCTAACATGACACACAGCTATACAAAATGTGCGTCCTCTGGCTCCTGGGGGCTGAAGGGCAATTATGGCTCTAGAAATAGATTAATTGAAGAGAGTTTGGGAGTCTTAAAATAGTAAAGAATAGGTTTTATACGGAATCTATTGAAATATGGCAAGCTCCCAGCAGGCATTATTCATGACTATTTTTTTAAGGGACCACACCCAACCCAAAAGTTAAAAATGCAGCTAAACACTGCTATCATTTTCAGCTGCAGCTATCCCATGCAAAGGCTCATTTTTGCAGCCGGGAAAAAACATTCTGCATCTCATTAGAAAGGCTGAAGCCATAATTAACTTTGCTAGTTTAAAATAGTTAAGATTCAGTTTTATGTAAACTCATGATTAGACAGGGAAAAAGTCAGTTGATCTTGTAGTCAAGGTTTCTTCAGTGCAGCGGTGTGAGTAATGACTGTGCTAACTGTAATGCAGTCAAAGACGTTTGCATAAATACAGAGCCAGAGCAGAGTTTGGCTTTATGGAGAGGTCCAGGCTGTTGGGAGACCAGTAGTTTAATGAATCATGCTAAGGCTGTTCAACAGTGCTCTTATTTCAGCAAGTTACCATCGCATAAAAAAACGCATGATTCTCTAGTACTGAAGAAAACTCAGCCTAGCACAAAAACAGTTACAGGAGAAGCAACAACTGCGGTTAGAAGAGGACTTTAAAGGTCAAATTTATTGCACAGAGAACTGGGTGAGAGTAACTATAGCTGGAGGCAAGCTGACAACCATGGCCAAGCCTAACTGGAACAATCCATGTAGCAAAACACAGCAGTTGATCATGAATGAAGGCAGGATTTTTTAGAGAATGAAGGTAAAACAAGGAACAGAAGGATGCAGATGTTAAGACTGAGGTAACTGTATCTGTTGACATTCCATACACACAGTTTCCAGTGATGAAACTGTTGCAGCCCCGTTATTTCAGGGTGACCAGATTTAAACACGATGATTTGTTGTTTACAGTATCTATCTGCAGAAAAATTCTTCAACAAATCACAATCATTAATGAAGATTCCAGCACTGTCAATTACACAAGTCAAGGTAGTGCCTTCCCTAAGGACTAAAACTCCAGAATTACGTCCGGCAGTAGATGCAAGATGACAACCCCCCAGAAGCTGAAAATCCAGGAACAAAGAGCAAGCTCTGGAGACTAGTCTGTTCTGCCAAGTAGCTCCGTGTTTCAAAACTGACTCTTGAGATCAAGAGCAAAAAGGCAAGATATGAATATTTAGAAGTCTGAATTCTTACCATAAACAATACATTTATTATAAGATAAATGATAACTGGCTTACAGTATGCCTAGGAAAGACACTGGTGGTATCTGTCAAACGTTGTTAGATTGTATATTAGCAAGTAACACACTGTATGATTATATTAGCAAGTAATGTACCATCAATTATGGTGTGGCCATATCTGCACTGTAACACCACCTGTGATAGATGAAATAAACCCAAACATGGTAGAAGTTTATACAGAGAGCTGGGGGCTGAAGATCTGAACTTACCCTTGTCCTTTCCCTGTAGTTCTAAAGCCAGTAGTTTCCCCTTGGTACAGAGGAGTCACTGCTGAAATCCATCTTCCCCACCAAGTATGAAACAGTGACAACCTCACAGTAATTCTCAGCAGTAGATATGATCCTTTGGAAAACAGCTACCTGTAAATCTACACAAAGACTGGATGGAGGCTAGATAAAGCAACTGGAAGTCACAATTAGCTTCAGAGCCTTGCCTTCTCCAATTCTGTGCACAGCCTCAGCCAGTACTATCAGATAAGCAAACCCTGAAGTTTGGTCACAATCATTAGATTATACTGAGCTCCTGCAGAAATAGGGAAGACCAGGATAGCAAGGAACTCAACATCAGACTAAAAGATTTTGCTGTATAGAGCTTTAAGTACTTCTTTCAAAGCAAGACACTTATTTCTGTCGTTGACTAGCATTCCTCATGGTAAAGGAGGGAAAGAGAATGTTCTCTCAACAAAATGGAGGGGAATTCAGCTGTGTATGTGGCTAACAAAACAGGCACCACCATTTGATAACCAGGCTCAAAGTTTTAGTGCATCATCCCGTTATCGATCTACCAAAAAAAAGCAAGTGATACAAATGTCAACCTCTTTTGTAAATTATATCAGCTTTAGAAACAGGTGCCACTCAGCAAGAATTCAAAACAGCCACTCCTCAGTTTTTCTTTTCAGAAGACTGTGGCCTCAAGACACCATCACAGTTGCACATCTAACATCTGAAGTCAGTTATCTCTGCTTCCTGAGCCCCCCAGGTCCATCCTCATGGCTGACCTCATTCACTTCCACAAGTTGGTCCAAGATCCTTTCCACAACCTTCAGGGAACATCTGGAAGCAAAGCCCTGTGTGGTTCTGGTTCCCATACACACAGGAGACGATGCCCCCAGAAGTGAGATTAACAGCTTTGCCTTCATGAAGTGACCGTATTTTCAAAAGTATCCACAGAGGGGAAACACGTAGTAAAGATGACTATAGCTAAGAACAATGGAGAAAGCTCCCAACAAAGGACAGAGAGCAGAAGCAATCAGAAAGTGACCAGCTGTCCAACATTAACAAAACTCCCAAGCCTTCAGTTCAAGATAGGCGGCTCAATTTAAGATGATTATGAGCCTTATCTTCTTTGCAGAAGGTAAAGAGAACATGGAAGAGCTGCTCTTTGCTTTTCTTACTGACATACGTCAACGAAACAGTTGCAAACCGCTGTCAGATTCTATGTAAAGGTCTATTTCTTTGTAACGAGTTTCTTTGAACACATCAAGTTCAATTTCTGTAGCCATGACCTGTCTTGAGGACCAACATTTCTAAACACAGACCCCATTACTCTAACACCCTATTACCACAGGTAAGATTCTGGGCTAGCAAAGGTTAATTTTCAGGCAACGCCATTGCTCAAAGAAGTGATCTTATAACTTGGAAACCTGGAAATACAGACGTTTCCCCAATTTGGTATTCCTAAGAAAAGCATGCCTCTATACAGGACACAAAAATTTAGCAGGGCCTCATATCTCAAAAAAAATAAAATGTTTTGCTGAAAATGCTTGAGTGTACCTCAAGACCTCAGCTAGAATTTTCCTTTTACATCTTGTCACAGAACGTCATTAATATAATCCTGAGACAAGAAACAGCATTTTCAACTGAGGGGAAGGAGGAAGAAGTAAAGTAATTTCAATATTTTGAAAGATTATAAACAAATAACATTGTAAGAGACTACTAGGGAGTATTCTGCAAGGAATCTTCCCAGTCAGGTGTTCCATATTAAGCTAACATCCTCCTCAGGCACCCTCCATGTCTGCAGTTCAAGGCATTTTGTATTCAGACTTCACAATGTAAATTGTGCTAATGTTGTATAAGCAAGTTATCAAAAGGTCACCCAAAAAAGAAACACCTGGGTTATGACAGACTCTGGCCAGCACGCACGAAATTCAGTATTATACAGCAGAGCATCTGTCACATCTAATGACAGCACCTGTTTTAGCCATGCCGGGCTCTGTTTCTGTGCATATGTTGAGGGAGGAAAAAGGGTCTCATAAGCTCTGGTCCGCAATATAAAAAACCCCAAAACCCCAAACAAATCAACATCTACAAACTGAGCTCCTTGACTGAAAAAACAGCAATACTCACCTTTTGATCTTCTGTGAATTCCGAGTTGTTATGCTGAGACTGTGCCTCTTTTTGTAGATGCCTCGCTAATCTGGATGGGGGAAAAGAAAATTGTAGAGTGGGAACACAACACAAACACACCCACACCTTGAAGTCTCCACAAAACACGTCAGCCAAAAGGTCTGAGAGTCTGCTGCTCCAAATAGTTTTTGTTTCGTTTTAACAAATATTTCTATAACCATGGTAGGCCATACTTAAAAAAACCCCAGAAGACAGACAAAGTATGCAACTACATTAGGCAGGAAAGACTACACTATATCAGGAAGGGAAAACAGGTAAAAAGGTCCTTCTGGCTAACAGCCCCTTTTCTAAGCACTGACCTTTTTTCCTCTCCCCATCCCCTTATTTTATAACAACAAACCATGCCCCCTGTGAAGACCCATTGTGGCCTAAACCCACATGTGTTCCAGGGGAGAGTTTGAGGCAGGTTGGGTTGCCTAGAGGCGTAGGAACAGGCACCCCAGGCTCTCCTGGGGCTGGAAACTGGGCTCAGGGTGGCCTGGCCCAGGTTGGCTGGGGTCTATCAGCTGACATTTGCACCTGTCAGTACCACACACACAGCAGAGACCCCGTCCCATGTCACCAGGGAGACAGGAGCACCAAGGGGTTGAGAAAGCAGCAGTAAGCAAGCAGCTCCAGAAGGAGAAAGGAAGCTGGAGAGGGAAGCTATGAGAAGAGTTACAGTTTCCGTCCAGGGAGGAAGGAGAACATTAAACAAGCAAAACCTCTCGGTAATTGTTGCTATTCCCTGTAAATAATTTATTAAAAAAAAAAAAAGCATGGGGGAAGGGGGATGAGGGGTTGAAGAGAAGCCCAAGGACAGCAGCAGTACTCAGGGCATTACAATACACTTTTGTCTGGAACCTCACAAGTTTGCATTGTTAAAGGGATTCAGCTTCTCACCACCACTGCAGTGGCCACTACCCTGTTTTCTCTGGAGGGGGGTTAAAAGATATACATCAAGATGGATACACCAAAAGAGATTACTGTCAAAGCTCATGTCAGAAACAAAAACCAGAACTCAATTATTTCTTTGGTTTTCCTAAAAACAAGCTCTCTTAAGAAGACACAAGGATTGAGACCTCTGTAGCTTCTAACTACCCAACCAAGCAGGACAAGGTAACTGCACAACATGGTGGCGTTGTCCCCTTTTGTAAATGGGGGAAAGATGGTAGCTAATACAAACCGCACAAACACACTTGCACCCAAATGTACACTCCTTCCCTACTGCCCCACCAATATGACACACAGAATATATAGAAAGGACAGTTAGAAGTAATGATTAAAAAAAAAAATCCACAAAATAATCTACTCTATACATTGAATTTCTTTTTAATTTACCTGCTCTATCTACAAGGAGCAGATATGCACACTGAAAAGGGTCTGCTCCTCCGTAGGAAATGCCTCCCTGTAATCCTTTGATCTTCTCTCCCCTTTATTCTCCCTCCTGGAACCACAGAGTTCATCTACTGATGACGACTCTATTTTGTAGAAACTCACTGATAAGGCCAGCACGAGCAGCTTACAATCCTACCCAAGAGGAGCTTTCTTACAAAGAAACCTATCACACTGCGTTGAAGTCAGAATAAAGCAAGAGCATGAAGATCACCTCAATTCTCCTCAGACACAAGTGATGTTGGGAGGAAGGGAACAAAAGTTATACTTCAACTCTCAAAGTGGACTGTCTGCAAATGTTTAGTGACCTTAGTTCACAATGAAGTGAGCTCAGAATAAGAAGCCTGAAGACTTTTTATTCTGAACAAGTGAATTACATGAAACTGACTGCTGAGACTGCCAAGACAGTTTAAAGCATTAGGACCCTACTGGACTCCTCATAGATGCTCACATAAGGGCAGTTATTAAAAATACCTTCTTTTACTTTCTGATGTTGTTTTCTTCTGAGATACAGATCTGGAAAAGAACTTCTTCTCATCCCTGTGCCAAGGCTTGTAGTAACTGCTTGCTCTGCTCTAAAGACCATCATCAAACTCCAAATAACTGAACTGGCATTATCCTGTCTGGTGAGTGAATGAAATGATGCGATTATAGCATCTCATGACTATGCCGTGTGCGGCCAGCAGTCTAGTAACTCTGGCAACTGAACTGGTAGCCAGTGCGGTTACAGCTTGAACTTGAATAGCCCTGAGCAGTGCTAGAAGATCTCCTGGAGAACATCTCTTCAGCTGACTTTCTCTCAGGGAACAAGCGCAAAACCTCTGGACTTCTTCCAGAAAACATACCGTTAAGAAACTTAGCCTGCAACACTTGGATCACAAGGAAACAGCTTTCATCTTCCCAGTGACCAGAGCGCTAGAGGAAAGCATTTGACTCAAGCTACCAGGCGTGTTTCTAAGGATACCACCAACAGTGTCAATACTTGCCTGGCACCAAGGGATCGGTGGATGGAGTGGTCCCACCCAGCACAAGCCAATCTGACTGGGGCTCTGCCAGCTTCTGCCCTCCCACCTTCCGGGGGGGAGACACACAAGTGTGTGATGGACCGGGTTTTCACCCCAGTGGGTTGTTGGGAAGCTTTTTGGGGGGCAGGGGTGGCAAGGTAGCCCCATTACCTCAGCCGAGTCCCCCCTTCCCCAGAGGATAAGGCAATGGGATGGGGGTACCCCGGGTGCCAGCCGCCGTGGGGCTCCACCGGCCAACCGCCTCGACGGCCCACGCCCCAGGTGGGGAAGGGGGGAGGCCCACAGCCATCACCCTCGCAGAAGGAGGGGCCGGCTGCCGCCTCGCCCCCCGGCCGAACACCCGCCACCCACCGGCGGTCTCCGCGGGGCGGCTCCCGGCGGCTTCAGGCGGCGACCCGACCCCCCACACCTCTCCTCGCCTCAGGGGACACCCCGACCCACGGCCCCGCGCTTTATGCAACGGCAGGGCGGGGGGACCCGCCGGCGGGGTGAGGGGGGCCGCGGCCTAGGCCCGGCGGGGGCCCCCCCACTCCACGCCCTGCCCCGCCCTGGGGCCGCTGCCCCCCTCATCCCCCAGCCTTTCGCCCGGGGCCCCGGGGCCGTGCCGGGGCCCAGCGGGACAGCTTGGGGAGCCGCCTGCCCCCCGGCCACTCACATCTGGTACTCGTCGATCGCCTCCACCAGTTGCCCCCAGGAGTCGAAGTCGGTGCCTTTCCTGAAGCTGGCGCCCCAGCGCTGCAGGAGGCTCCGGGCCGCCTCCGACATAGCCCCCTCAGCACTAGGGCACCATGCTCACCCCGGGCCGGGGCACCGCGCCGCCGGGCAGCATCCGCCACCGCCGCCTCCCGCCAGCGCCAGCCCCGCGCCCGCCGCCGGCCCGGCCCAGCCCAGCCCAGACGCCGCGACAACCAAACGCGGCCAGCGCCTCCCGCCAGCGCCGCCCAGCGAGGTAGGCTGCGCCGGCCGCACCCACCCGACCGCCCGCGCCATAGCTACCGAGGCGGCGACGAGGGGGTAAGCCGCCGCTTCCGCCTCGGTAGGTGTCATGGCGGCGGTCACGCGGCTCCTGAGGGAGCGCGCGCCCGCCCTCCCAGCTGGGTCTTGGCGGCGGCACCTCTCATCCCGCTCCGCTCCCGGCCCTGCCGCTGCGGGACGCCTTCCCCCGCGCTGCTCCGGGTAAGCAGCACCGCCCCTGGGCAGGCCACCCGTCCCGGAGGGTAGGTGCCTCCGCAATCCCTTCCCGCCTCTCTTTGTGGCTCTTACTGGAGGAGGACTGCTGGGGCCTAGCCGTGCCTCCGCTGGCTGTCCCGTTCCTAGCCGCGGGGCTGGCGGCGGCCTGACGGGATCGATGCGTTCGGTCCGCCGTACCGCGTGGGTCGATGCCATCGTCTCTCCTCTGGCGCTGTCTGCGGCGCCATGCCGGAAGTGGCGGCGGGCGGGCGGGCGGTGGTTACCGGGAAGGTCTCTGTCTGTGAGGGCTGCCTGGGCCGCGTTCGCTGGTGTCGGAGGGGCTGGGGGAGCCGGGCGGCACGGCAGCTACCGCTGGGAAAGGCGTCGTACGCCGGGGTGGGCGTCGGTTGGTGTGCGCCGCTGGTGGCGCAGGGGTCTTTGGGTGAGGCAGTGGCGCGGGCCTGAGACGGCCGGCCTGGCGAGCTCGGTCGGATGCGGGGATAAAGGGGGTCCGGACACGGAAGATCTCTCGTTAAGCGCCTGTCGCCTGGCTTGGGCGAGACTGAGGCCTGTGACAGCTCCTCTCCGCTGCGCAGGTGGGTGGCGGTGTCGTGATAGATGCTGACACGATAAACAAGTCGCCCGCAGGGTCAGTGGGACCTGGAGTGTGGCAGGGGTCTCTGCTTGGCATGTATCTTTTTCTTTTTTTTTTATCCAAAAGAATTGTAGAATCACTATGGCTGGAAAGGGGCCTTTAAGATCATCAAGTCCAACCGTTGACCTGGCACTGCCAAGTTAACACTAATCCATGTCTCTCAGCACCACATCTACCCGTCTTTTAAATCCTTCTAGGGATGGTGACTCCATTACTTCCCTGGCCAGCCTGTTCCAATATTTGATAACCCTTTCTGTGAAGAATTTTTTCCTCGTAGTCCAATCTAACTCTCCCCTGGTGCAACTTGAAGCAGTTTTCCTCTTGTCCTCTCATCTGTTACTTGGGACAGTCACTTCCCATTTGCCGCACTGTTCCTGATACACGCCAGGATGCTGTTGGCCTTCTTGGCCACCTGGGCACACTCAAGTTCCAACACCCCCAGTTCCTTTTCTGCCGGGTAGCTTTTCAGTCAGTCTTCCCCCAGCTTGAAGCATTCATGGGGTTGTTGTGACCCAAGTACGGGACCTATTAATTTGCAAAGCTGCAAAGTGTTTTATAATAATGATCTTAGAGATTCAAAAAGGATCGTACCGTGATGGAGGTCTTGGGGGGTCTCTAGTCTGATGTCCTGCTTGGAGCAGGGTCAGCTCTGAGGTCAGACCATGTGGCTCTGGGCTTTATCCAGTGAGATCTTAAAAGCCTTTGAGGATGGAGACCGCATGAGCTCTTTGGGCAACTTGTTCCTCAGTTCCACCATCCTCACGGTGAAGAGGTTTCTCATTTTGGCCCATGCAGACCTCCTTTTGTTTCAGTGGATGCCCATTACATTGCATCCTCTTCCATGCACTGCTGTTGAAAGTTCATTGGGGTGCTTATGTTATATGTGTTGGCTGAAATTGAGGTAAAAGGAAAATGGTGCTCTGTTTTACCTGTACTCTACCAAACTTCCAGGTCTTTTACATGTATCTAAATATGTCCATGTTTTCAGCAAGGGTTACTATGTAATTGCAGTTTCATCTATATTGATGGTGCTGCAATAAAAGCTGTTTATAGGTTGGCCAGACACCATATACTGATCTCAGTGAATTGAGATATACCTGTAAATTACATGGGAAATATTCAGCCTTATGCTAGAGGTAACAAATGGGGGGGGGGAGGGGGTGTCGGTAGGAAGTTATGCAGTAATACAGAGCAAAGTAGGTTTTAGCTTTTTATCCCACTTAAAATAGTTGCCTTAGAAAGCATATGTATTTCTGGAGAGTGAAATTCTCAAACCAAGCATATGGGTGATAAAGACAAGGCATACAGAAGCTTAGTGTTTCAAATGGAAGAAAAGAAGTCTAATTTCTTCTGTGTAATTATATACAGCTTTGCAGATTAATTTCTTTCCTAATTGTTTACATTTGGAATATATTTCTGTGAGCTGAGAAGCATGGTATATATTGGCATCTCAGTTGTACCTGTTCCCTCAGCTGTTTGTTTCTTTCCATGCTTTAGATTTGGCGTATACAACACTAGAGAAAGAAAATGACCCACTGGTTTCATCGCAACCCTTTGAAGGCCACAGCTCCCATTTCATTTAATTATTATGGGGTAGCTACCACTCCAGCTGCAGCAAAGGTTTGCAAGTAAGTGTACTTGTGATTGACTTCACTCTGTCTTTCACGGTTTGGAGGACATCCTTAAAAATAACGGTTATTCTGCAATTTTTGTTCTGAAGATGACTAGAAATGTGTAGGCTGGGAGACACTAAGACACTGATGACAATGAACATTTAGTTACAAAGAGTGAATTATTCAGTTTTCAAGTCTCTTGAGTGTATAGCAAGGCCTATTATAATGCAGAGGCAAAAGACTAAACATTTCATTGTCTTTCTGATGACTGTGGGCTCTTTTGCAAGAGACTATTTAAAGTAATTTCCATAAGTGAGTAAGGCATGAACGTTTTATATTAGATAAGAATATAATGAAAAGAGATCTGAGCTTATTTTGCAGAGCTATTCTTATCTCTTCGTATGCTTGTCCCATTCTAATATTGAAGACTGTTCCTGCTTAGTACTTCCCATCCCTGCCTCTGCATCCAGCCTCTTGGGAGATAAAGGCATAGTTATTTTAGTTTGTGTTAGAAAAATAAATTGATAATGAGTACTGATTACCCATTGCTGTCTGTCCAAAGTGGATTATACTTTAAACTAAAGGGTCTGTCGTATGCATCCAGAGGAGAAAGGAAGATTTTTCTGTATTTATTGGAATCTTTCTCATGAAGTACCTTTCCTTAGCTTTGGACAGCTAAATCGAATGCTTAGCTTCACTTGCTTAGTCAGAAGGGTGGTGGCATACCTGGGTGGGTACTTTCTTAACAGTACATTTTTGGTTAGAATTTCTTAGGTTTATTATTTCTTCCCCCCCACTCTATACAGTGATTTGAGGTTATCTCGAACACGGCTCTTGGAGCTGTTTACAGACTCGAGTTGTAATCCAGAAATGATGAAGAATGCCACTGATTTGTACTTCTCACTCTTGCAAGGTAGGAACATTTATGAGCAATACTGCTAATACATCAAGAGGTATATAATATGAGTTTTAATGATGCTTCTCAGAATGTGTATTGTGCCAATCTTCTGTAAAGAAGCTTTGCACTTCTCGGGAAGGAGAGTATCTTCATGGGTTCTGTGCTTGATACCAGTCATGGGTACTGGTCATGGGTACTCGCCAGGCCCTTTCTGTTAAGTTCTAGTGTTCTTTGTGACCCTGCCAGTACTAGGTGTTGACAGTCCTGGTGTCTTGCTTTTCACCTCATTCTGCTTCCTGATTGAGGAGAAGATGTTGATTTGTTGCTTCGATTGTGGTGAAATGCTCTTTACGTATAAGTTGAGTCTATTAATTAGTTGATAGAAATTGTTCTTTGGTGTAAACTTCTGGTTTGTCTAATGCTAGATTAGACTTGTGGGAAGTTTACACTTCTGCTGCTTGTCTTAGGTGTATATATAGGTGCTCATTAGCATAGTATCTACTTTTTAAGAAGATGGTTATCTATGATGAGGCCTTCACTTGAAACCTTCCTCCTGCCAATGTTTTGATAACTGTCTCTTAGCAGTCAGGTACTCAGACTAGTTTCTTAGGTCTGAGTTTTCAGGAATCAGCTGATTCATGGAAACTGTGATCTTTCAGTCTGTCGGAAGTGAAGCAGCTCAAGTTGGTTTAGTTCCCTCAGTGCCTGGAATGCTAATGCTAGGGAAAAGTAAGATAACAGTCCCTGTTGCTGCAGACACAATTTGGAGAGTTTCTTCAGGAAAACATCATGCTCGGTCTCTAAAATCTTGTGCAAGTGAAAGGAACAAGCATTCTCTTTCTTTATAAACATGTGACAGCACTTAGAGCTGTAGCCGCAATAGCTGTTGTTGCAAATATTGAGATCTTGAAGTCTGTAAGACCTGATCAGACTATGGCCCATATCACTCCTCCCCAAAAAATTCCTTGTGACTGCATATGCCAGGATTTGAACATCCCATTGCATGGGCTTTATCGCACCAAATGCTGCTTTCTGGGCTGCGGGACATAAAGAACCGATTTCCTGTAGCCCTGGAGGCAAAAGAGATGAGTATATGAGTCTGTGCTTACAAGCCCTTTTCCCTCTTCCAGTTGACCAGGCGGCTGTTCCTGGAATTTTCCAGTAGGCATTATGGTGGCAGGGACAGTCAGTCACCCACCTTGAGCAGCCTCAGCCATCCTGCGCCTGGGTCAGTCCAGCTCCTATTAATCACCCTACGGGACATGCAGACCTCTGCAGGGTTTTCCTTCAGCAGTCAAAACTCACGGGGCTGAGTCAGTAACCTGCTGGGCAAGGAGTTTCTTGTAGCAGCCAGTTTGGTTTTTTCCACATCTTGTTCTCAAGATACTGAGGAATAAAAGCCTCAGGAAGTAACACAGGTTTTTGGGTGGTACAACAAGAAACATTCCTTTATCTGTATCCATATTCTCATTGATGCCGATTCCTTCATTACTTGTTTCTGGTTATTCCTTTGAGATTGCCTATCGGCATTGTTTTTTATTCTATAGGTTTTATCCTTTCACTGGATGACTCTTCCCAAGAATGCAAGTTGAGATATATTCAGAATTTTAAGTGGACAGACACATTACAAGGACAAGTTCCAAGGTACATACACTTTTATGATTACAGGGTATGCAGTTTTCTTCTGGTCTGTTACATATGTGCACGTGTGCCATATGTGCACAGTGCAGCAAAATTTTGAACGCAAAATAGTTTCTAAAACCTTGTTGCTCAATGTTTTTGGTAATTGCTGTACTGCGTTAGGTGTTCCAAGGCATGTGTTGCCTTTATGTAAAAGCGTGACAATGCATGGTGTGGTAGAAGGATCCATTGTGCCTTAGTTGATCTACAGACTTTATCTGCAGTTGGGTTGAGCAGTACAAAGAAGAACCTTGAGGGTATTGGTGAATTAAATATGATAACATAGATTAGTACAGTTCAAAACTTTTTCATTTGTCACTATTGCCTAACCAGTATCTTCTGAATTTTTTAAAGTACAAATGTTGCTGAAGATCTAATTTTGTTCTTGTCCTCTGAAGCTCCTAGTACATGTACTCCTGGTACAAACAAACAAAGCTGCTGTTTTAAGAAGGAATATAGATCTGTAACCTTCTGGATTACTCAGTTGTCTCTCGCTATTGTAGGTAATTGTGCTGTATAACCATGCTTACAGATTTGTCAGGCTTTATCTAGAAGTGCTCAGCTTCCTCAAAGCTTTTATTCCCTTTGGAAAACAATCTGTTGATTAGGGCTCTCTTCTAATTTTCTCATGGTCATAGACACTTATGCCAGCGTTATCCTTCCCACTCCCCCGCCTCTCTTTTTAAAGTTTATTCATTCCTAAGCTATACTGAACTTGTGATTGCAAGTTCGCTCTTTTCAAAGACCGTGCTTTTAGCTTCTGAAATTTCTTGCTATTTCCACATGCTGTTTGAGTGCAGTTACGTAAATACTTGCAATAACATTCATTTGAGGGAGATGTAATAGACTCTGACTTATTAACTTAGCAGCTACAACTTTAAAGTAGACATTCCAGAGCAAGGCTTTCCACAAAGTGCAATTTAAAAAAAAAAAAAAAAAAAAAAAAAGGTAAAAATGTCAGCCGCACCCAAAGCTAAACAAATCGCAAGTTACTATTTTAAAATAAAAGTTCCCAACTGGGGAAGGGTAGGCATCTGAATGTGGGAAATTATAATGATGAGCTCTTATAGGAAATAAGTAAAAATTGAAGTCTCTTTTAGGCAGTTGAGCAAGTAGGAGGTTCTGAATTGGAAATTGTTGACTTAAATGAAAAATATTTTACGGAGATAAATGTCGACTTATGCTGTGTGAACTACCAGCAGAGAGAGTGCCTGTCAGAACAAAATGGAAAGCATTAAATTGTTTGGGGGGGGGGGTTGTCTGTCTTTCTTTAGCACCCAGCAGGATGCAGTGTTTGAACTGGTTTCCATGGGATTTAATGTAGCTCTGTGGTACACAAAATATGCATCAAGACTCGCTGGAAAAGAGGAGTAAGTGTTTTTCTTTTCTTAGTAATTCCATTGCAGCAATATTCCACCAAAAAGCGTAGCAGGTTCTGAGTGTTGCCTGCTGTAGTGCTTGCCCAGCTGAGCCAGTGGGAGTTCAGGGAGGCAGTTGGCCTTCGTTCATGTGCGGTAATGTCCAAGTGCACTTCAATCCCTTCTTGCCTCTGTGAACAAAGTGTACTAGTTCAGTGCAACTGTGGTACAGAGAAAGTGTCAGTTGTGAATAAACCCTTCCTCAGTCCTGCTTTGAATGTCCAGGTACAAAACTGAGATTCTCAAAATCACAGCTCTGCTGACTTTTAGCCTTACAGATTTCTAAAGCTTTGGTTTTTATCCCTGAGGTTACCTTTTGCCTGCAAGTGATTACAAGGTCTTACATTTCTTTTTTTCAAGTGAGTTCTATTTAAATATTTAATGATTGAACACTGTAAGAAACTTGCTTACCATGAGCACAGCAGTGGGACAGGTTACTTGGGGACTTAGTTGACTCTCCATTCTTGAAGGAATAAAGATTTATCTAAACAAAGCCATAATGACCTGATTTACTGTTGTTGGTGGTCCTGCTCCAAGGCAGGAGGTGGGACTAAATGACACCTAGAGATCCTTTCTAATTAAAATGTAATTGATTCGTTCTATATCCTTAGCATAACAGAAGATGAAGCAAAAGACGTTCACAGAAGCCTGAAGATAGCAGCTGGGATTTTTAAACACTTGAAGGTAGAAAAAACAGCTTTTGCTGTCCTTTAAATTGTCTCCAACTGCTTGACTTCTTGTCTTAGAAAAGCTTTCACTTTTCTGTTGAGGTTACAGAGTAAACAAATCCCTCAGACTATGTGAATGATACAGAAAGAAGGGTGTTAATACGCTGTGCTACGACTTAATCCCTGCTACTCTTCCCAAGTGGCAGTGGAAGAGGAATTAGTTCGTCTCCCCAGTAGCAGATGCAGCAGTGCAGCCAGCCCTAGTGGGACCTTCACCCAGCGTCCCATGCATTTAGGAATGAGGGGCTTGCTTTGCATTGGCAGCAGTGGTATTGAGCGTAAACTAACTTTGAGACTTGCTTTGTACTTAGGAAAGTCACATTCCAAAATTGATTACACCTGTAGAAAAGGGAAGAGATTTAGAAGCTCGACTTATAGACTCATACATCATACAGTGCCAAGCTGAAGCTCAAGAAGGTACCTTCACATTTATGTCTGTTGGCGGTGGGAAATGACAGTCTGTGGGCTACTTACCATATCTCGTGAAGTCTGCTTGGCACCAATGCCATTTGTTTTTTTCTGAAGTACTGTGACTTAGGGGAGTGGGTTGCTGTTAAAGAAACTTAAGCTACAATTATAGGAGGAAAATGCCAAAAATCAGTCTGATTCCGTGATTGTAAATGTAACCAGTTTGGAAGAACTTGTGTGTAACATTTCCCCCCCCCCTTCTTTTTTTCTTTCATGCAGTCTTTTCACCACCATGCTTGCCTAACATAAATTCCTGGTTCCTTTACTTTAAAATATTTGCAGCTTCTATTTACTAGCTAGTCTTCCAACTAATCTTCCTTCAGCTTTTCTATTAATTTGGAATAATTCTGTCCAAGGAACAATCTGTCTTTATTCTGCAATTTGCTTGACTGCACAATACTTGTTTTCTGCTCATGTAGGACTTTTAAAATGCTAAATGCCTCTGCTGGTTTGATGTGACATTTTCAATTAAACTTTAATACTGTGGTGTGGAATTTTTTTTCAGTGACAATTGCTCGGGCTATTGAGCTGAAACACAATCCGGGCCTAATAGCTGCTCTTGCTTATGAAACAGCTAACTTCTACCAAAAAGCTGGTAAGTGTCTTGTTTTGTATCCTTAGTGACCTGATTTATGCATTCTTGCCAGCAGACATACTTCACCCACCCATCAATTGCAATATTAACACTGTTTCTCAATGGATATACTTTGTATATTTAGCTTCTATTTAGCACTTTTAAGGCTTCGGTGATCAGCATAAGAGATATATTTTCCTAAGGCTTTTTGTTTTAGTGGGAATCTTTATCTGTAGGTAATGGTAGGAAATGCAAGTGGAGACAGAAGGCAGAGTAATGTCATGAGAATATGCAATAGCAGCAAACAAATGGCTTGATGTAAACTGAGTATGTTTCACCTGCCTTTGGGCAGCAGGTTACAATGAAACCTGTAAAGCATGTAGCAGGTTAATTCTGTGCATCATTCCAGATGAGTAGTCTGATCTGTAGCTTACAGAGGAAAGTGGGAAAAGTGAAAGAATATAGGAATCAATGTCATAGAATCATGGAATGGTTTTGGTTGGAAGGGATGTTAAAGATCATTGAGTTTTACCCCTCTGCCCTGGGCAGAGACACCTCCTGCCAGACCACGTTGCTCAAAGCCCCATCCAGCCTGGCCTTGAACACCTCCAGGGATGGGGCAGCCACAGCTTCTCTGGGCAACTGTCTTTGGGTCATGTCTTTGCTGTGAGGGTGATGAGACTTTCTTCCTGAAATCTAACCTAAATCTCCGCTCTTTCAATTTAAAACCATTCCCCCTCACCCTTTCACTCTAGTCCCTGATTGAGAGTCGCTCCTTATTTCTCCTGTAGCCCCTTTAGGTGACTGGAAGGGGCTCCTAGGTCTCCCCAGAGCCTTCTCTTCTCCAGGCTGAACACCCCCAATTATCTCAGCCTGTCCTCAAGGCAGAGGGGCTCCAGCCTTCATGTAACAGATGAAATATTGTAACATAGGTAGGCTTTTATAGGTCACTACTTAAAATTAAACTAGGAACAGGCTTTGAAATGCTACCTTTTTAGGCAGCATACTTAGGAGAATTAGCCTTCTAAACTTAGTGGGCAGCAGTTTCAGGGATTCTAGGGACAATTGTATCATAGCTCAATAAATGGCATATTTTTGGTTTTTTCTCAGTTTCTCTGTACCTTTGCAGGAGTAATTTATGCCACTTGTTTCTGGCTATTTTCTCATTAAGATCTATTGCTAAGTTTAAGAACTCTGCTCTTTGGGGGTGTGTGGGATTTTTGTTTTTATGAAATGTCCTAAAGAGTAACTTTACATATGTGTCCACAGATCAAACATTATCCAGTTTGGACCCAACCTATGCAGGTAAATGGAGGAAGTACTTAAACTTGAAGACCTGTTTCTATATGGCCTACGTAAGTACTTTGGTTGGCAGCAGTCACAGTTTTTAGTGCTGTTCAAGGTCTGAGTAGGGAACAGGAACTAAGTGTTGCCTTGACATGCTTTCCATGCTCTGAAGAGGCTGTGCAGTGTCAGCGGCATTTCAAGTGGTTTTGTTGAGCCCAGTGAAATTACTGCAGCGTGGAATTTATTGTAATCACGAATTGCTAAGTGAAGCAATTCAGGTTGAGCAAAATACTTGTCTTCCATTCTCTGCATCACAATCTGATTTTAGGCATAATTCAGAGCTGATAATCTTTTCAAAGGCCCTGAATTAAATTGCATCAAGCAATGTTAGGTACCGTTCCATGTGCTGTTCCTTCTTGCATGACTTGCCTTGTAGCAAGTGCAGTGGTGCTGTTGGGATCATCGGCTACTAAATTTGATCTTTTTCTTGTACCTGCCACAGCTTGTCATCTGGCTCTTTCATGATGTAAAAAAAGGCCCAAGCTAAGCAGTTAACACAATTGTCTTTCTCTTATGTTAAACCTGTAGCTAAAAGCTGTTTGCCTCATGAGCAAGTGTGAGAGGTTAGAGAGGGTCAGAGATGGGGTACCTTTTCTTTTTTAAAATTTGTGTAATAAGGAAATGGTAGATTTAAGTGACGCTTGCTATACCATGAGAAGAGACGGTAAAGGATGGTATGCAAGGTACACATTAGTTTGTGGGATTGTTCCATTCCATTTAGTGTTTAAACTCAACAACTCCTAATAACGGGAAAGAGGCAATTCAGTTCTCACTGGAATACAGTACTGTCTTCCAGCATAAGGAATTCCTGTGAAGGAATGGGACTTTGTGGGGTGGAAAAGTTATTTGGACTATGGCAAGATACCTCAAACAGCAGAACACCTGATCTCTTCTGGATTCAGTGATGTTTGTTGCAGATTTGGCTTTTCAGTATTCAGGTAGTTTTAGTTTTTAGAGTCCTTGTTTTGTAAACTTCACTGGAGTACATCCTCTTTCTTTTTTCAGTGAGAGAGAGATATTTGAAATAAACTATATATCAGTTCTTTTGGTAAAACAGCCTCCATGAAGCTCCAAGCTAATCTTGGCTACACCTGAGACAGCTCACCTCATACCTGCCTGAGGGTGTTTATATTGAACCGCACCGTTCAGTGAATGCTGCTTTTACTTGCGTTCCCAAATCCTCAGCTGTCTCTGGGGAATGGCAGCCTGGAAGAGATAGCAGCTCCCATGTAAGGAAGAGCAGAAGTGAATTGGTGCAGGAAGTGCCCAGCGTTGTTGCTAATGATTTTCTCCTCTCCCATTAGGCATACTGTTACCATGGTCAGACTCTACTGGCGAGTGATAAATGTGGAGAAGCAATCAGATCTCTGCAGGAGTCAGAAAAGTGTAAGTGTGATTGAGACTGGATGACAGAGTCTGATGATTACATGACTGGTTTAGTTTGCTGTATCGTGTTTATCTGGCTCTCAAAGACTTAAGATTTTATCTGTCACCTGATGAAAATCCAGCACGCTTTTGAGTAGATACAGTATATTTTTTTTTGTCTTACCAAAGACTGTCTTCCATAACGGTACTGCATAAAATTTCATCTTCACTTCTCAGCCTGTTAAAGGTTGGTTTTGAACTGCCTGCAACAGTGTAAAAATCAATTGGCTGGTCACCATGTTATCTGGTCTGTCACCATGTTATCTGGTCTGTATGCTAAGTTAATGCAGCATTTTCTGCTTTGGAGGATGCTCTGTCTTACATTAAATAGTAATCTAGACCATGATTGATTCTTTTTGTTTTTAAACAGATTTCAGTTACTTATTTCATTTCTATTCATTGAAAGATAAATTAAGAGAAGTTTGCAGCACTGCACTGTATAATTTTACCACAATATATAAAAAAAACAACTCAATTCATCAAATTGGAAACTTTTAATACCAATTTTAAAAATAAATAAAAAGAATTTATGATGAACAAACTGAGTTGGATTACTTGCAGTGAAACACTGTTTTTACTGTCCCTGCTATTCAGAGAAGAATGCTTCTTTTCCTGCTCCATATTAAGTGGTGTTTATTTTGGGACATCAACTGTGTGTGGACACCTTCATGCTCTCTCTTTTCCTTCACATGTGGCATAGTTCTTGGGCTTATTTTTGCATTTTGCCCCACACTTAAGAATGCTTTCCTGTATCTTCCCACTCAAAAAGCTGTCTCTTTTTTTTTTCTTTTTTTTTAATGTTCCTAGTCATTTTTTGGATGCAGTAAATCTTGGCTGGAAGTGCTGCTGTTGAGCTAGTTTATTTTTGTTTCTAAGAAGCAAGAAGCCTGAATGGATTCTGGTATCTCCTAACACCGAAGCACTGTAGATCAGAACTGTGGTTTAACAGAATCATGTAAATGATTTTTATTACATTTCTTTCTTGCAAAGTTTTTGCCAAGGCTGAAGCATTGTGCAAAGAATATGGAGAAACCAAAGGGCCCGGCACCACTGCCAAACCTTCTGGACATCTCTTCTTTAGGAAATTAGGAAGTTTGATTAAGAACACACTAGAAAAATGCCAAAGAGAGAATGGATTCATGTAAGTAATTCATGTCTGGCACATTATTCTATATGAACTGTTAGTACCTCATTTGCCTTCAAGATGGGATGGTAATTTTACTCTCCAGTTCTTAAATTCCTTTAGGACATGGCATGTAACTTAAGAATACATCTGCAATTCTGTAACTTTCCCTGAGCAGACTTGCTATAGGTCTGGGCTATTGCTCTCTCTGTATTCTGTGCCAGTTCAGACGTCCTGGAGAGGTGAAGTGGTTTTCTTCATTCCTCAGCCACTGTGTTTCTTTTCCTTCTGCACAAGAAAAAGTCCTGTAGAGGTTGCTGTGTTGCTCTGATACCCTCTTCCCAGCTGCTGGCATCTAGTAGGCAGAAGACAGAGGGGAAGTGGAGAAGACTGGTACTGATTCTGTCTTGGTAGCAGGGAAATCAAGACATACCTTCAGTGAATAATATGTTTAGGGTGCCAGGAGCTTTACCAGCCCTAAGTATTGTTAATATTGTGAATAGGGCTTTCTGTTAGTTAATGCCCTTTCCAAAAAGAGTTTGGAAGCAATTTAAAATAGCAAGATTAGTTTGGCTTCGGAATTCTTTTGCTCGTTTCTTTCTCCCTTCCCCTTCTCTTATGATTTAGTATTCCATAATAGGTTTGTTATTTCCCTTTTTATGATATTTAAAGACCTGCATAATAAGGGCATTGTCTAAACTATAGGGATTGTCAAGTACATCAAGCTGAACTGCAAATAGGAGAAGTTTTCTGGTTTGGTTCTAATAACCGTTGCCATTGCTTATGACAGCAACGTACAGGAGATTGCAACAGTTCCATGTTCCTCTAGAAACAAACTTTGAAAGGGAAAACAGATGACCAGTGACTGTTCTGGGAGATGTGCCCACCACAGAGCTCTGCTGCAGCACAGAAAGGAAGGCAGTGCGTGTCAGGATTTGTCAGTTTTCATTATTTTAAATCCTCATTTGGATTTTGAAGGCCTTTTGGACCAGAGGTGCTCTTCTGACTGAAGCGCTGGGAATAGTGGTTCTCAAGTTGGAAAAAACCCACCTAGCTATTAGGGGATGGGCAATCACAAGAATGAAAGCAATTTCTTGTTGGTAATCTTGCTCTGTAACAGACAGTTACTGTTTTGCTGACAGAATGCATGTTGGATGGTGCCTTAATGAAATGGAAGAGAGCAGCCATGATTGCCACTGCAAAAACCCAGGTTGTTTTTCTTTAGAATTGAAAACGAGACTTGCAGAGATGGTACACTGTGTTTTAAGTCTATTGCTGTATTCTCTTACAGCTATTTTCAGAAGGTGCCAGCAGAGGCTCCCCAGCTGGAACTGAAAGCAAACTATGGCTTAGTAGAGCCTGTTCCTTTTGAATTTCCTGCCTTGAACACACACTGGACTCCTGAAACACTTGCAGCATTTGATCTCACCAAGAGGCCAAAGGATGAAACTGTAAGATAATCTTACGTACTGTTCTTTCCCATTAACTTTATTCTTTGTATAACACAGGCTTACTTTTTGTCTCTTCTGTGAAGTTCCCTGGCTCAGTGCAGGGTGCAGACATAAGGCTACCACCTGAGCTCATTTTTCCACTGTACCAGGGGGCAAATCAGTTCACCTCTCTGGAAATTAGGAGTCATTTTTAACCAACTCCTGAATAGGAGGAAATTATTTAATGTATATAAGATGCTGAAATGTTACAGAAATGAATACTATAGAAAGATTCTTTTCAGAGAAGGATTAATTTAAGGATGCTGAAATAGGGAATATTTGGCTTTTCCCCCTTGCTTGAGGCTTGCTCAAAGCCTTCAACCTTGAAAAGAGGGGGGACTATTAGATTAGAATATGTAAAGTTAGCCGTGCAGACCGAGTGGTTTCTACTTGTGGTATTTAGTGGGTTTTTTTTCTTCTTGTTTGCAGGCTAAACCAAAACCAGATGAAGAAGTAAAACCTCTGAAGGAACCTGATATAAAGCCTCAAAAAGACACTGGATGCCAGATTTCTTAAGTGCCATAAGTGCTTTGAGTTCACTTCAAAACTTTATTAATTGGACTCTGGGGCTTTAGTTCTGATCTCCCTTTTTCTGATACTTCTTTTTCAATTTAGAAGACTAATTTAATTTACTTCTTTTATTATGTGTCTATCTTGCTTGAGAATGTGGTGGATTTCTAGGAGTTTATTTATATCTGACTTATTTTTGGTTTTAGTGGGATATCATAGAATGAGTGGGCTTAAACGTTCCTATTGTGCCTCTGGAGAGTTTCTTTTTGTGGGTTTAGTTTCTACCCGCAAATAGCAAAGGAAGCATCATGATTGTAATACTTGAGGATTTTTCCATTAAATTATATGCTATATAATGTCAAATTCGGCAAACAAAAGTTTGCATAAATAGTTATATTTAATCAGGTTTTGTCATTTAGGGTCAACACCCTGTTACGTTCCAATTCATTTAACTGTATTTAGGGAAGGAAATCTGGGTTTGGTTTGTAACACCCCCATGGTATTTCACAGGACTTTCACAGAACTTGGAAAACCTTAAGTTATGCATAACTGGAGCACAATTTATGTTCTTCTGAAATGATTAGTCTCTGTCCTTTCCTCTATAGATTAGGTTCCTTGTATCAGAATTTGTAGGAAGGTACTTTAGCTTAGGTCCTTAAATTAAAATCCTTTCGTATCAAAGTGCATGTGAAGGTGATGCAGCAAGTAGTATGAAAGTGCTCAAAAGTAATGCATCATGGGGTCGTTCATTCAAGGTTTTTGAATCTTGATAGATTTGATAAGTTTGCAAGCTGCAAATAGTTAAAATCTTCTGGTACTAGAAAAGCTCCACTTGAATTCCTAAAGCTGTTGTGGAATTGTAATTGTACAGTAGAATTGTACTGAAGATGTGGTGTTTCCATCTGGTAGTGTCTCTGAGATACTGTTAGGAGAACAGGGAGGAAAGAGGAGCTGAAGAGCTGGTGGCACGACTGAAAATCCAAGCACTACCACTTCTTTTATTCCATATGTTAACAGTGCTATTTCTCAGCTTTTGCAGTATCACACTGAAATCAACTCCTCATGAAGAGAACTTGCCAAAAGCCAAGCCCAGTCAAGACTGAGAAAGAAACTATTTTGTAGAACTTGCTTCTTCCATTTTCCTACTGTTGAAAATGTGGTAACATCTTTAGTGCTGAGCACAGCAAAACACCTGTGTCAACAAAACCAGCTTTCTGATTTGCTGCAAATGCAAAAAAACACGATGCATGCTTTGAAGTGTTGCAGACTCTGGGTACCCGTTGCTGCACATCACCTTACCTGAAAAAGAAACTGAACAGCCTGAAAACTTTCACGATTCAACAAAACACGATGGCGTATGCAGTTATTACAATGTGGACTTTAAGCACTCTCCTCACTTTGTACTGTTTGGATGGGTTCATCTTCCACTGCGGTGTGATTCGGTGCTTCTGTTTGAAATCTTTCCTGGGACTTAAGTAACTTGGCTCAGAGGTCAGGTCCATGGCTCCTTGAGGGAGCTAATAGGAATTAACAGGAAACTCCAGACTTCTCCTGAGTTACCGGACCAAACTACAGAACTCCTTGCTGCAAAAGGCAAAGAGGCTCTTAATGGGCATGAATCAAATGCAGAACTTATTGATGGATTTTTCTTTCGGCAGGTTCTGCAAACAAAAATAAGTGTAAAATCAGCTGAATTGCTTTCAAAGACATTTCTGTTCTCAAGAGCTTAGGTGGTTAGAGGATAATGAGGAACAAGAAGAATTTCTATCCAAAATTGGTCCATTTCTTCTGATGCTGCACAGAGGCCTGGCATATGTTTTATAAAGAGTTACTCAGATCTGTTCATAACTTGCTCAGCTGACTTTTTAGACTTTTTCCATTGTTAAAAGACCACCTTAGGTTTTGCCAGAATGGAGCGCAGAGCTGCTTTGCTTATATAGATTTTCATTCTAAAGACTTACTGCAGCTATAGTCATCTACATTTGCTTAACCTGCCCCCTTTGAGGACCAAGATGCAGTTAACTCAGTTTCATAATCATGATTTTTTTATTTACTCATTGTTTTTCAGATACTTGTCTATTAATCTATACGCGTCTCAACCTAATTGATTTTCTTTCTGTGCAGACTAGACTCCACTTTCCCTCCTCCCCTTATTTTCCCTCCCACTGTGGCACAGATTCACCCTCATTTGCTAGCGCCAGTGTGGGTCCTGGGTCTCATTTCCAGTGAGGCTTCAATCTGTGGTATACTTCAATATATGAATATCTTAATAAAACCAACAGATCATGACTAAATCATTCCCAAACAACTTCTTAGGAAAGATTATTTTGTTTGAATCAAGTTGACTGTAAATAGTTTGTGGTATAACCAAGAGGATTGTGTCAGATTACGGCAGTACTTAAGCCTAGCTCTGTAACCTCTTATGCCATAGCTGGTTCAGTAAATATGATGTAGTTTAAAAATAGAGTAATGGAACAAACTAATTCACTTAACATGTGTTGCTTTTCAAGACAAACTTTGTTTACTTGTAGCTAAAATCCTATGGCAAACTTAGGATAGTTTTGCCCAAACCCAAGAAATTAGAGACCGTTTAGTTTGCAGAGTGTAGAGAGCTGTGAGTCAACGAGCAGGGGGTTTTCGGGTTTTGTTGGCTGGTAGCAAAAATTACTGTAAATAATATGTAGACTAACTGTCTGATATGCTTAAGAGTATGGGTGAATTGACAGGGACTTTGTGTTAATCTGGAAATTTAGCAGCCGCATTCTATCTGTTATGATTCCCTTTAGTAATTTTTAAGAATGAGGTATTTTGAGTGGTTACTTTTTAATACTCTAATGCTGCAAGAGCCTGTTTTTGTGATCTCACTCTGGTTTGAGAGGCTCTCATGGCTAAACCTGCAAATCTTGTTGGTGTAAATAGTCTTTAAAAATTTGTGCCCAGTCCAAACTAGGACAAAACTGCAGCTGATTAGAGGGCCCAGCACTCCATGTTTTACTTCGTGCTTTTAAAATTGCAGTGATTGTGTTTAATCTACTATAAAACAAACCATTAAGCTCTTTGTAAGATTTCTATTTAAATACCTTTCTCCATGTATTTAAATGCACTTCCTCATGCTTCCAGGTTTGCAGTATTTACTCTCCATCCCACGTGTGACACTCTTAGAAACGAGGGACTAAGTTTGACCCTTGGGTGCTGGTGTCTGCCTCCTGCTGGCTTGGGTAGAGGAGTTCTGCCCGTCAGCCTGAGGAGGACGGTTGGTCACTTAAGTGTTCAGCATGGATATGTGGTGCGTCTGTGATGATGGTAGCAGTTCATACTGTAAGCAAGAAAACAGATACCTGTGTCTGTGTAGGATATAGCTAACTTTGCACTTTAGAAATTCCTGATTTTGCAATTCCGGTACAATACACTGTAGTTGTAAATATTCCTTCCTGTCAATTTAATTTTGTTGCACTGATTTCAGTACTGTGCTACTGGTAAGATTTTTATGGGAAACCTTACTAAAATGTATTTTTAATTGTCTGTGTATAAAACAAACTCATGAAGCATATCTCTAGCTTTAGTGCTGGGGGAACCTGAGAGGAGGCAGTGCTTCATCTGCCTTCCATGTCTTTTCAGAGAAATGAAAAGTTTCTGTCTGTTGGCTGAGGTATGACACATTTTGTCCCATCCCTACATCTAGTATCTAAACTGAAGTTTCAGTATTAACATAAATCCTGTTCATGGCTATTAATTTTTCCTTTAAAAAAAGTACCTATTTCTTAAGATCATTGCCAAATTATCTTAGATCCATAAGCTGCCTTTTTTTATCTTTTTTTTTTTTTTTTTTTTTTTTTTTTTTTCCTGCTGACTAGCCCAATTGAGTGAGCAATAAAGCTCAGCGAATATGACTGGCATGGAAAAGCCCCTGCAGCGGGTATCTGTCTCCAGATTTTGAGTAGCAATATAAAGGCCTTTCCACAAGGACCCTTGGTTTTGCTCAGATCTGTCCCCACTGGTGATCTCAAGTCTAACAAATGTCCCATGATAACTGACGGGGTGCTTGAAGGGTTTTTTATGTAGGAAGGCCCACCTCCTTTGATCTTGGTGCCTTTGTGGACTACAATCTTCTTGAAGCCATCCTGTACTCTGAATAATCAAACTTCAGTGGAATCGGCTCTGATAAGATTGTCCGAGCAGCCTTATTTTGTGAAGACAGTCACCATGCCATCTTAAGCTTCATAGTTTGAAAATTTGTATATAACCATGAGTTTCAGAATACCATTTAAAATAAACAACCTCAATGTATCAGGTTTTGTTTCATTATTTAAAATTTTAAGTATAGTAGCAGGAAAAAGGGTCTATCATGAATGTTATTGTCTCCAGTTGAATGCAAATGTAGTAATTCTAGAGAATGCTTTATCCTTTCAGTATGCCCAAAGGAGGACTGAAATGAGCAAGAGTACATGAGCTGAGTGCATATGGAAGCAGTAGCTACAGTGAAACACTTGAAGTCATGGGGCATGAAGAGAGGAGGTGGAATCTCCAAACCTCTGTTTAAAAAAAAAAAAGGTAATTGGGTATGATTTCATATGGCTATACACAGTCCTAGCGCTTGCAAAGGTCTGTGACATTTAGGGTCTTCCCTATGCTACGTGGAGGTGTTAACTGGGGTAGGGCAGATCGCTGGCTGCTTCTCTGGTTGCCAGCAGGGGGCAAGTAGATCTGTGGGAACAAGTTTTTTTATTATTATTATTATTATTATTTTATTATTATTATTAAGAGGCATGGTTGGCTCTATCAGTTTTTAGTGTAAATCCACACTAATGCCCTTCAGCCTCTCAGGCCTTAGCACAGTCTCTATTGAACTCTGATGTCTATTTCCTTCTGAAATAAATCTTTCTCCCTCAGCAGGGTACATTGAAAAAACATACAGAGAAGGTGTTTTCATTCATGCATAGTGTGACCAGTAAAAGCATCTAGAACTTATTCTGTAATATTTTTTCTCCTTCCTAGTAATTTAAAGATTTTCAATTTCTACACATTCCTTGGACAATAAGATTTTTTTGCTGTCTGCAACTATCTTCTTCTTAATTTTGATAAAATTAAATAACACTATAACAGTATGAAAACTGGACCATTTTTAGTGTAGCAGTAGGAATTTGACAATGTCCTGGATATCAACTTTAAGACAAACCTTCCTCTCCAATTTAGAAACTAAAATTTTTGTATTTTACAGCAATTTTTTTGCTCTGACAACAGATTCATCCATTCAGCCAGGGAGCCAGCCAAGCAGCTACATTCATAGACTGTTCCCAGAATAGTTGTTGACGACTCCTGTTTCATGATCACAATTTCCTTGTCCCGCCCCCATCCCGGTTTCATCTGTCCAGCCAACTGCTTCCCATCATGGAGGTTTCCGCTGAGCTTTTCGGGGATGTCTCAGGACTCTGTCTTCGTGCCTCCTGTCTGTCTTTCCCAAAGAATGATTTGTCTTTGGTTTACAGGGTCAGTTTTGATAGCCCCGAGATGTGAGTGCATTTGCTCTGCAGAACTGCTATAAAATCTTACGGTCAGGTACCTTCTCCCCAGTGATACCCGGATCCTCTTCTCTGCTGGCAGTCCTTCCCCAGTTTTTGCCCTCAGCAAGTTAGCCAACACCTTCCCCCTAAAATATAAACACAGTGCATTAACAATAGCACTCTTGAATTTGTTAAACAATCCCACAACACTGTAGTGGAGTTATGGCCACTAAGGGTCAGCAAAGCTTCTATTTTTGTAGTGTTGTGGTTTCTGGTCAACAGCATGAAGTCGGTACAGGCAGGGGGCTTTCTCGATGGCTCTGTAACACAAACTGCATGCACACAGCAGCGGTATTGCAGTTTCAAAACAGGAAGAGGGGTAACAAGTTGCATCTTTTACATCAGATTGCAGTGAAAAGGACATCTTTGTAATTACAAGGTGACGTCCAGGAGCCCGTCATGCCCTGTGACCGGGTGAGCAGCTTTTACCCTTCCCATTCTCTCCCATCCCACAGGCCTGGGGAGTGAGCGTGGAGCGTAGCTGCCAGCAGGGCTAAACCACAACAGTCCTCTGTAAATCACAACAGAAATGCCTCGCGGACGCAGCATCCCAATGATGGGATACAGTCAGCATTCACAGCATGCCTGCAGGTGAGGAGTCCAGCAGCAAACAGGAGGATGAGCCATGGATGTTTAGAAGTCACAAGTATGACAGCAAATCCCCCTGCAGCAAAACATCAGTATTGAAAACAGAGAAAGCAAAAAATAGAAAAGGTGTATTTACCAAGGCAGACACGTGAGTCTTCCAATCGCCACAATAGATATGACACAACTGGAGTTAATGCGAACCCTCTATCGGAGACCTCAGGTACAGAGTTAAGAATTCTTATGAGAAAACATGCAGTTTTGCCCTTTTTGTCTGGTTTGGTTTGACAAACTGGTAAATGGGATACAAGTGATGTGTCTCCAAGACGTGTATCTTCCTAAATTCAGATCCCTGTATAGCTGTTGCATTTGCTATTTATCCTAACAAAATCTGCTGGTCATGCTGTGATTATTTAAAGTGAAGAATATGTCAGCTAAATTTGGCCAGGGTAAGGAGATCAGTTAAAACAGGCCACAGGCTTTCTTCTTTGTGAACTTGCAGCTCACTTCATATTGCACGCTGAATGGTACAAGCCAGTATTTAGGGCAGCTTCATGGATGAGCTTGTCTATATGTTTAAAGGTAAAGCTTTCTTCTTGTTTCTGCTCTATAGTTCACATTTTCCTCGAGGCTGTATCTCTGGGCTTGAGCAGTTTGAATTGCAACTACTTCATTTTTTAGTAGTTTGAGGTTTCTTTTTCTTTTTTTTTTTGATATCTGATTGATAGTTTACTTTAAGGATGGATTAACTGGAATGCAGTCGCTATTGGACCAACCAGTCTGGTACTGTGCTGTTTTTTCTCCTTCTTTTAATACTTGCTGGCATTGTCTCAAGGGATTATCACCAAGATTTAAAAACTTGAACTTGGGTTTGTTTTTTTGTCAGATGATACAAACAATGAAATAATTCAGACTAGATTGCCTGGTATAAGCCTATTTTTTTTTTTTCCAAAGGACACATTTTACAATACCCAGAAAGGAGGTTTCTTTGCTTTTGGATATCTAAAACAGCTTTAGTGAGAGCAAAATATGAATTGGAAAATAATAGCAAAAGCTGGTTATCACGCAGATAGGTGACAACCAGGGTGCAGTGTGTTTGGTATGTTATGAACTTTGTGCTACCAGCACAGTTAGACCAGTGTGGCAGAAAGCACTTGCAGAAGAATCAGAATAGGATGACTCTCATTAAGGATGGACCATTTTGTCTGGCTTCTTGCCCCAAGAGAGAGCAATTAATTCCAATCGGTCGTAGTGGTTTTGAATCCTTTCACTAATAGAGTTCTCTTTGCTTCACATAGATCACACTGTCTGCATTTCAAGTTCCTCTCTTGTCCTAGCGACAAACTATCCTTTTGCCTTTCATGATCTTTGCCTGTTACTGTGCATTCCCTCTGTAGACTAAACACCACCCTCCCTTTGCATCTTTGTGCCTTAGTCTTGGTTCCTGAGATATTTAGTCATTCTTATTGCTGTCCTCTGGATTTTCTCTAATTTATCCGCATGCTTTTCAAATGGTGTCATGTGTGAAACAGAACAGAAGCCTCCAGCTGGGGCTCACCGAGACAGAGCAGTGCGTATCTGCTACCTAAGCAGCTGTTTCCCGTCTTGTCTAAGTGCAGAACCCTGGAATTATTTCCTTATGTCCTGAGTTGTTTTGGTTATTTGGGTTTTTTTTTCAGAATATTTCTCTTATAGACATTCTTTTGAATTGTATTCTTATTTTCCACACTACTCTGTTGCTTGCAGAAATATATTTCCAGATATATCCATTGCATCAACCCGTTCACTACTGAAAATACTGTCCCTCCATGCTGACAGTGAAAGATTGGTAACTAGTCCCTATCTACTCTTCCTCAGAAAAGGAGCTTTTCTAAGGAAAGTCAGACCCATGGCTGTCCTTTTTTGTTTGAAGGAACATGAAGTTACTTGCTGCTGTTCCATCCTCTCACAGTAAACATGTTTTTTGCTGCCAGTGATATTTTTTTTTAAATAAACATCAACTCTCCATATATAGTAATATGGCAGATGTTTAAATTATTATTTATTACTGTATGATGTGTTAATTATAAATGAAAACTATTACATTGCAGTTAAACATCAGTTATGCAAAAAAGTCTGAATAGCTATATAAGATCTCAGTTCAGTTCTCTGTCCTTATGCAGCATGAGAGCCTTTAATTACATGGTCATGTGCCGTTTTTTCCAGAGGACTTTATGCACAGGAAAGTTACTCATTCAGGAGAGTGAGTATGGTCTATTTTCAGTGTATTTCATCTCTCTGTGCAGTGTCTCCTCTTTCATTTGCCATGCATCAAAGTATAGTACAGAATGGGGGCTTGTTCCTCTTGGTTCTTGATGAGTGGCGTGAGATAAGTATCTAAACACTCTGCAAACGTCATTTTTTTTTACCATACCAAGCCAAGAATCAAGATTGTCAGCAGCCAACTGACGGCAAGTATCCAGCTAGAAATGTCATGGGATGTTTCACATGTTACCCTGTGCTTGGTGTTCCCTTTGTGCACACCTGTAGCGAGGATGAGCGGTCAACGCTGCTGCCAAAGGATGGAAACCAGAGCCCAACAAGCATGATTCGCACGGGGATGGTGTGGGAGCTGCAGGGCAGAGGCTGCCGTGGTGTCTGACTCCGTTACTGTTCAGGTGTCCTTGTCATGGAACTGGCTTTTCTTCCTTTGCACCCCTCAGTCTTCTGTTTCGTTTCACATCTTCCAAGCTCTCCGTAACCATGTCCTACACACAACAGCTTTCCTTGCCCTACAGTCCCGACCCGCTCCAAAGTCCCCTTTCTCCAGCTGATAAGGAGGAGTGAGTCACAGGGGGAAAACGATAGATGATCGCAGTATATACCAGCCCTTTTCTATTATTTAACATAAGTAGCGATTTAAAGAAAAAGTGTAATGAAGAAACCTCCAAAGCATGTGTCCTAACATTGAACTCTGCCACGCAGCATTCTTGTAACTAAGTTCAATTTGCAAAAAGCCTAAGCATGCTGGAAAAAAAATATGTAGTTCTGTGCATTACCTTATGTCCCTTCCACACACGGATCTTCTCTCCAGCTTGTATATTTGGATCCTGGGAAAGCAACAGCTGAACCAGTGGCCGTCTCTGTCAAATCTCATGACTCTGAAACGCTCTAGTTCCTCTGTGATCCATAGCAGTGAAGGAAACAGAATTATTTTAACAGGGGCTAGAGAAAAAACATTATTTTACTCCTCAGTCCATCCCACTCCTACCAGTCTGATGCCAGTAATAGATGTCCAGAGCCTCGTGATTCTACCCCTCTGCTCCACTCTGGTGACACCCCACCTGGAGCACTGCATCCAGCTTTGGGACCCCCAACATCAGAAGAACATGGACCTGTTGGAGCAGGGCCAGAGGAGGCCAGAGAGATGCTGCGAGGGCTGGAGCCCCTCTACTCTGAGGACAGGCTGAGAGAGTTGGGGGTGTTTAGCCTGGAGAAGAGAAGGCTCTGGGGAGACCTTAGAGCCCCTTCCAGTCCCTAAAGGGGCTCCAGGAAAGCTGGGGAAGGACTCTTGATCAGGGAGGGGA
>JAOQGH010000023.1:13327975-13411168 GCA_025769975.1 Gallinago jamesoni | reverse complement strand
TTGAGCAACCTGGTCTGGTGGAAGGTGTCCCTGCCCATGGCAGGGGGGTTGGAACTGGTTGGTCTTTAAGGTCCCTTTCAACCTGAATCATTCCATGATTTTATGAAATGCTATTCATCTTTCTCTGTAACTGTCTAAATTCTGCTTTTTCTTGACAGTTTCATGGTGGTTGAGAAAAAGCATGTCCAAAATTTGGTTTTGCATGGGCCCATGTGGTTTCTGGCTGGCTAAACCAAACAAACAAAATTCTCCAGTCTCTGGGTTGTTAATTGACAGTGCAAATCAGTGCTGCTCTGTTGCGAGTGCTAACCATTTTTCCTTTTTAAAAAAAGAAAAAAGGTCAGGCTGATTGCAGTGGTTTAGAGCATGAGGAATTTTTTACAAGAGTAATGTTCCCCTCCCCCCCCCCAAAAAAGCTGTTTTCTTTCTGAACTGGTGAACCCCATATTTCAGAAATACAGTCACTAAGAGCAGATGTTTCATTCATCTACATGCAAATCGCCGCTACAGACCCTGCATGAATCTCACTGGGGAGACTGGAAGCGACACAACCTCCAAGCAAACTGGGAGCTCAGCCTGTTTCTGCATAATGAGTGCTGTAAGTGGCTGAAAGCTGTGAATTTGCCATGGCTTTCTCACAGGCTGTCAAGTGTCTTATTTCCTTGGCATCTCTGTTTCTTCCTAATTTCAGAATTGGAGAATTGGATTCTTCACCTTTCAACTCCTGCTCAGCATCAATAAATGTACCAGCTAAGGTGTCACACTCCTCAGGCTTGTCTGCACTGTTGGATCAAATAATGAAACTCACATTATTTCCATTATATAGGATTGTTGTTTTATGATAATTCTGCTGCGTATTAAGTCCCAGGATTTGATAACGTAATGCTGTGATCAAAGCAGTTGGAATTTAGTCCCATTAGTCATTCTCTCATCTCTTTTCTTCATTTGTTTCTGTTTTGGTTTTTTTTTATTATTCTGAATTGTCTTCAGGATCATATGCCTGCTGGAGAGACCGCTTATAGCTATGCTGTTCCTCGTTCACATTCTGAATTTTGTCATTGAGTGAGGGCTCTGAGTTTTTTCTTTCAGCTAGTGCCATTGCCAATAGTGCTGTCATGCGCGTAGCATGATAAACTTTTGGGAAGAAACAAACATTTTCATCATTTTTGATGTTTCACTGCGAGGCAGAAGATGCCCACGCTGTCCTTTTGCTGGCAGAGCTGCTCTTCCTGGCTTTTTCCTGATTTCCTAAGTAAGCAAAGCCCACCAGTGGAGGCTTGTGGCCGGCTATTTCTGTCCGTTGATGCACACCAGTGGCTCCATTCCCACCCTGCTCAGGTGTTGGCAGGTTGTCCCTCTTGGCTGTCCCTTGTTCCTACCTGATGATAGCCCTGTTGGCAAGTTGATGGTAAAGGTGAGGTTGGAGGGAATTCGTGCATGTACGGCACGGGCTGTGAACCTGCTCAGTTGTGTTGCACTTGTTGGAAAATCAAGTGGAGTTGTTTGCTTTGCCTCTTTGTGGAAAGCAACCAAAAGGAGCTTTTTCTCTTTCTGTGGCATCATTTTCTCATATTTTTGTCACCCAAGAGCAATTAGGACTACGCGCTAACTGCTGCTGATAATTGAAGAAGCCCATGAGGCCACAGCCCAATGGCTCCTGTCACTCCGGGGCTTGAGGGTGCAGTGTAGTGTTGTTCCCGGCACTTTTCCCTCTGCTGAAAGACAGATATTTTCTAGCTGTTGACCAAAAAACAGAAAGAAAAAGAAATTCTGGACTCTAGTCCATGTCCTTGCTAAGCATTTAAAACATCTCTTCTGTAGAAGACCCAACTGCTCTTTCATCAAACCTTCTATTGTGATGTTATAAGTCTGCACTAAATGCTTTGACAAAAACCATGTGTGCTCTGAAATGAAATCTTATTTACTGTGGTGTTATTAAAGCGCTAAATAAACAGTCAAACTCCGAATGGCTGGCAGGATGTGGGCGGGTGGATCAATGAGCTTTGATGCTCATGTCAGTCAATGCTAATTCCTGTCCTTTGAAGGAAGTGTGATAAACACAGCTGCCAGAAGTGGGATCTGAAATTGCTCTAATTAAATTAAATTTTCCCTGGAATGAAAGCTGCTGAGCACCTTGCTTTGTCTCCTTTTTAAATGGACTAGTTCAGAAAATAATGACTTTCCAATTCTTTCATGACCAGGTAGGGAGGGTAAGGTTTGTTAAATATACGTAAGGATCTGAGTATGCACAAAACTATTGTATGAAATTCTGTGCTCATACTCCTTTTATTGTATTAGCTACTTGGGATTTGTATCTTAATTTACAATCTGAGATCTTCAAGGGGGAATTATCTGTACTGGCCACTAGATGCTTTCTTCATAGAAATATGGGGAGATTTTATAGATCCCTCATATTTGTCTCAAGTAAATTTTTGCATTAATAGTAAAAGACAGACAAGGGTGTTTCAGTGGTTATGAACTATTTAACTGCTGATCGTGGGCTATGGATGAGAATAAGAAGTCACTGTAAAGAAGGACCTCAAGGGAGAATAGATAAGAAACTGAAGAGAGATGATCTCTGGATAATCCCTCATTTATTATCTCATTCTTGTTTCGAAAAACACCTCCCTCCTTTTTGTAGATGGATTGAAAGATCTGTCATTCCAAGCTTTTCTCTTTGACTCTGCAAGTAAAATTTTGATTGCGTTCTGATCTGGATGGCTGCTCCTTTTTGGGAGAGCTGAAAATGAAGCAGGATGATAGATTACTTCAGTACTTTTTTTTTTTTTCATGTCCTCTGTTTTCTGAAGCAATCTAATTAGTTACAGAGAACAGCATGGCCAGAAGCAAATAACTGAGATATATATGTTTGATTTGTGCTATTGATTTTAGAGACATCTGTGTCAGAATTTAATGCCACAAAATAAGGATATGAATAGATATATCTCTAAATTTTATATAGAGATGTATTTTAGCAATTTACAAAAATACCTTCTGTCAGTGTCATATGTCAATTTCCAAAATGTGTTAATAATGGCAAATCGATCTGATGCAAAATTCCTTCAGTTACAGCCTCTCTTCCAGGCGTGTGCACTAGATGGCACTAAAAGACAGGAGCTGCGGCTGGGAAAACAGGTAAATTTCTCCAGGTTGGTGTATTTCGGTGGAGGATCACTGTAGCACAAATTATATCCTGCAGGTATATTTTGTGGAAAAAAGTAAAAAAGGGAAGGCTTCACATGAGTTACAGACACATGAGTCAGCAGTCGCTTGAGCTGATGAAAGAGATCAGCACGATTAGAGATTAAGTGGCTGTCCAGGTTTGAGGATGTAATTATTTATATATGATATTAGAATGATCTTAGATATTAGAATACAGATTATATTTGACCCTATTAATATATGATATTATCAGAATATGATATTAAGCGACCAGGCCTGGTGGCATGGTCCCTCTGCAGCTGGAGGGGATAGAGCTTTTTCCTGTTCCACTTGCTCACACTGCTTTGCAGAAATCTCCTCTAAAATTCATATTCTCTCTCCCATTCACAGTCATGCTCCTTGGGAGCAGCTCTAGTGCCAGATTTGACAGAGCTAAAAACATCAAGCCCCACAGCATTTCACGCTCTGATCCTACCTTGACCAACCACAACCTCTTGGGCTGATAGAGGAGATGCTGGTGGCGTTTAGGATGAGGTCTGAGTCAGAAGTCAAGGTTTAAATAAGCCTTTAATAAAAACCATGTTGAGTGAGTGCTGGGGAAGAACGAAGAGGGAGGGAGGGAAGGAGTGCATGTCTCTGCAAACTCTGACTCTTAGACCATCCCCTGCCTGGCCTGGGCTGTTCCATGGGCTTCAGAGAGACTTTTGGAGATACTTACCTTCCACATGGGATGAGAGTGTAACAGCCTGTTGTCTGTAAGGGATCACTACGGATTATCCAGTGTTTTATCCTGGTTTTTAAAAATTACAAAGGTGTACTTTTATTTCTACTGCAAAAGCCAGCAGCCAAAGGTCAGGAAACGCCGCTTCTCTGAGTGATGGCTAAGCTGCATTTCAGCCCGTTCTCTGCACTGGATGAGGCAGAGGCCCTTCGGGACAAAGTGGTATGTGACCACGCAACTGAAAACTAAAACATAGGCACAAGATCGCACAGTTACAGCTGTAGCAAGCTTTTCTCCTAGCATTTCAGCACTGGGTTTACCCGTTCTTTCCTATGTGTAGTTTTATATTCAATATTAACTTTTTATTTTTTTAAAGGTAAAGGATGGCCCGTTGTGTAGAAGGAGAAGAGGAGGCTGAAGGGGGACCTCATTGTCCTCTACAACTACCTGAAAGGAGGTTGTAGAGAGGTGGGTGTTGGCCTCTTCTCCCAAGTGAATAGTGACAGGACCAGAGGAAATGGTCTGAAGTTGCGGCAGGGGAGGTTTAGATTAGATATTAGGAAGAATTACTTTACTGAGAGTGGCAAGGCACTGGAACAGCCTGCCCAGGGAGGCGGTGGAGTCACCATCCCTGGGGGTATTTAACAAATGTGTAGACATGGCACTTCAGGGCATGCTCTAGTGCCTGAAATTGTTGGGTTTTGTCTCTCTGTGGGTGGGTGTGGTGTGTGTGCCTTGTGCGTTGGTTTGGGTTGTGTTGTGGTTTTCTGGGGGTTTTTTGGTTTGTTGTTTGGTTGGTTGTTTTTTTGTGGTTGGACTTGATGATCTCAAAGGTCCCTTCCAACCATGAAGATCTGGTGATTCTGTGATTCTATGTGCCTGGAGATGCTGTTGCGGGGCCAGAGGAGGGATCTTCTGGGATGAAGCCGTGCCGGGGCCACAGTGGCCCAGGCTGTGCCCCAGGTGGTCCTGGCTGCTGGAGCCATGGGTGAGGCTGAGGAGGGAGCCCGGGCCCCTCAGCCCGCTCCTCTCTTCACCGCTGTCCCTGGCCTTTCCACCATCTTTTCCATGTGCCTGGGACCCGCTGTCACCACCTCAACTCACAGGGTGGCTGCTCTGAGAGACAGGTTTGGTTTATTTATTTAGTTAACTTCTCCAGAGAAAAAAAAAAAAAGGAAAAAAAAAAAAGAAAAAAAAAGAGGAGACGAATTTTGGCTAGTAGCATTATGCTTGTTTGCTTTTTCTTACTGTAACGTTCTTAAGCTGAAGAAAATAATTTTGACCCTAGATAGGAATTTCCCTCTGCTTAGATCTGCTTTTAGAACTGTATTAGGCTGTCGTTCTTTGGAAAGTTTTAAGAAAACCTCCTCCGCTGGCACCCTACAGGCTCTCGGGGCTTGGGCACCGGGGGAGGACGGGGCCGGCGCTTGGCTAGGGCCCGCACCGCCCCCCGGCCGCGCCACACTCAAGATGGCGGAAGGCGGAGGCCGGGCTGGGCGCCACGCTCAAGATGGCGCCTCTCCCCCTCACCACCTCCTCCCTTCCCTTCCCCGCCCTCTCGGCCGTGACTTCCGGAGGGAGAGGGCGTCCGTCCCATGGTAACTGCGCCACGGTGGAGACGCCGCCGCCGCGGGGGCTGTTTGCTTCCTGCCGCCACCCGGGCCACAACAACGGGCAGCCGCCTCCGGGGCTCCGCTGCCGGCAGCCGCCAGGTACGCGCCGCCGGGCGGGCCAGCGGCTTTCCCCCGCCCGCCTCCGGTCGTGAGGTGAGAGGAGCCCGCCGGGTGAGAGCGGGCGGGCCCCGCGGGGCGGTCTCTATGCGCCGCCGCCGCTGAGGTGTGCGGCCCCCGCGGCGGGAGGGCGGTACCGGTGGCCGCAGCCGGCTCCGGGGCCCCTTAGCGTGGCGCCGGGCGGCAGGCAGCCCGCCTCTCCTCCGCCGGGCTCGTCGCTGTGACCGGCTCCCGTCCGCCTCAGGGCTTGGGGGCCCCCACCCGGGTCCCCCGCCCCGTCCCCGTGAGGGAGGCGGCTCCCCATAGCCTGCGCCCTGGAGTAGGTCGGGCCGGCGGCTCGGGAGAGGCGGTGGTGGCCATCCCCGCTTCGGCGGCGGCTGTGACGGGGAGGGTGAACTTCTGGCCTGGGTGTAGGGCTGCTGAGAGGGGGCCCCGCCGGCGGTGGGGCAGCCCCCGACGCCCTCGCCCCCGACGCCCTCACCCCCGATACTGGCGTCCCCTCAGCGGGGCAGGGGGACCTCCCACTCGGGGCCGAGGTGTGCGGGCAGTGGTGGGTGCCCTCTCAGCCGGCGATGCCGTACTGTCCTCTGAGCCTTGTTTTAAAACGTTGTGTGAAAATGAATTATTTTCATGTCGGCTTTTGAATTTTTGTGTTTATTTTAGTGGGAGCTGGGACTTTTTTTATTTTTATTTTTAAAAAAGAGTGTTAAGGCACCTAACTTTTCCCATTCATTATGGACTGAAACACGACCAGCCTTCCGTGTGCATTTGGTCTTTGTTCAGAAATCGGCTGCTTGTGGCTGCCTGACTGGTTTGCTAGGAGCAAAGGGTCTGAGAACTGTAAGGTCTGCGGGCAGCGGTTTATAAAGGGTAGGCATCTGGCACCCTCGGTCCCAGGGAGTTAAGTTGTGATAACTCCTGACTCCTGTTTGCACAGCCAGTTGTCCTCATGAGCTGCTTCAGCATTGCTTCCAGCGGTGGTGGCGGACCCTGGAGATGTGTTGGAGAAGCCATTCAGGTAGAAGGCTGTCTGGAGATATGCACATCACGAGTAGCCTCTTCAGTTCCTAGATCCAGCACAAGTAACCCATTAGTGTTTTATCAGTGGTGGTATCCGCAGCCATTGCAACTGGTTAGCGCTCTTCACTAAAGAACAGGTTATCTCCCACATGAAGAGCAGCTCAACTGGTGAGCTTTCTCCATCTTTCTCGTAGTAGACGAGGAGATACTAGAAGTTTAGTCGAAAACGCTTCTGTGAAGAAAATAGGACACTGTCCGCTTTTTCAGTCTCTGGATAAGATTGAAAAATACCATTTTGGTTGATGGTTCATGTATGTCAGCAAACAAAAGTCAGGTTTTTTTCAGTAGAGGAAAAGCTGTAGTTACTCCAAGTGTGTCTGTAGTGTGTGTGTATTTTAAATGAACAAAATCTGCCTGTTCAGAATTGCAAGTAGCTTATTAGAGAATGTCTGGCTTAGGCAAACTTCTGAAATTTTAGCAAATGCTTAGGATAAGGCATCCAAATTGTCAGTGGGCTTATAAATGTGCTCAGGATTAAAACTAGTGTAACTGCAGGGGAATAAAGGCACAGGAAAGCAGTCGGGACAGCTAAGGACTGGGAAGAAGGTGGGATTTCTTAACTGGGCAAAGGGACGGGAGACTGAAGCAAGAGTCTGCAGTGATGGAGGTGGAGGAGATCTAGCATGAAACAGCCAAGGAGTGGGGAGGTGTGTAGTAGGAAAATATAAATACTTAAAGGATCAGCATTGATAGATTCTTATGGCAAATACTTAAGTTTGTAAGCACTATATTGTTGACTCTTAACAAATAATAATGGTTATAAGCATTTACAGTATGTTACAATGTTTATAACATTCACAAGCTGTATTTATTTTACATATATTTACTCTAAATGTAAAATAAATAAGACTTTTGCTTCTTCAGTTGCTCCCAGAAACTGCAACTAGTATTGGGATGCTGCTGTGCTGACTACTAAATATACAAGCAAACTGAGATGCAAATTAAAGAGGTAAACAAACATCCAGGGGCTTTTTTTGCTTAAGTAATTATCTTTAAATGTTAAGCTGAAAGTAACAAAACACACCAGCCTTTGACACTGGTATTCTGTTTAGGAATAGAATGGTTAAACTACACCATGGTTGTAGTACAAGATATTTTGGAAGTCATTAAAAAGAAAGGAAAATCAGATTCTGCAGAAAGATTTATTTCCTCCTTTACAGCAAAGTGAGTAATATCCTGTAGTAATATAATAGCCTGGTTTGAGGACACAGTTATTTTGAGATTAGAAGCTTAAATGTGTCCGTCAGTTAAAAGCAGATGGATGATGAAATCATCCTGATACTAGAGCGGTGCAAAATCTGGAAGACTGAGTTAGGATTTGAGTCTTTGTAGTGTAACTCAGGAGGGTAGTGTAACTTTGTAGTGTAACTCTCCCCCCCTTTCAGGTGACATTGTCTATATGTAGGGAATAAAACGCAAGGATTGGATTTTCCATTTTTTTAACCTCCTTTTGAACTCATTGTAGTGGAGTTAAGGTTGTTTGCTGATTGTTTAATGTGATAAATGAGGATGGAGTGGCGACTTTGCCTTTGTGGAGCCTGGGAGAGAGCGGTTTTGGTGGCTGGGCTTCCCTGTGTACAGAGCAGTACCTTTGCTTCAGGTTGATTGTTGCCTTTTGCTCAGACACCTGAGACACAGGACTTCAGGATGAAGCATGCTCTCTATCTTTCAGCAGGCAGGCTTACAGCATCGTTGAGAAAGTTGAGTTTTTCCCTTCAAATGATTTTTTTTTTTTTTTCCTTAGTCCTTCTTTCCAAATCTGCTACCATTGCAGATTCCTGACTCTCCTGGAGAATGCCACATGCAGCTATTTTTGACTGATCAGAGAATTTCTGTAGCAGGACTTTAAGACACTGATGGGGGAGAGCGGTCCCAAGCGTTCTCAAAGAAAGAGATGGAATTCAGATTAGTAGCCTCCAAAAAAAATCTTGCCGTAGAAGAGGTGAAAAATAAGACTATAAAAGAACAAAGGTAAAAAGAACATGTGAAAACACTTAGTTCTCATAATGTTACCCTTTCCCATGAGGAGGCTTTTTGAATGGCTTTCAGAGTAATGTGTCTCATATGTCGACCATGGATTTGAGCTTTGCTTTTCCTCTAAGCCTTTAACAGACATGATTGATTTATTAGCTTTGATAGAAGTATAGAATTACTTTCAAACTTTGAAATACATAATAAGCACCTCGGATAATTAGCAAGCCTACAACTATCTCTCTTTAAAGTGATCAATGGCATTAATTTGGTTTGGTAACCATGGCTATTTTCTTGTTCAGCGGCCAGATGGTATTTCTGAATTTAGTGCGACTTCCTGTGAGCAGTTTTTACAAAGTCAGCTGGGTTTTGGTGTGAAGTGCAGCAAAAATTAAACACTATGGGGAGGTGTGAAAATGTTCTTATATTAAAAAAAAAAAAAAAAAGCTGGTTGCTTTTCTGTTCTAAGAAAGCAGGTTGCTTTCACTTTGGTGTGAGAGTAGGTTGTAGCCTCTAAATCGTATGTTCAGTGAGACTGTAATGCTACAATGGTAAAAACTTGTAACTGTTTCTTGTTTGACACTGAAGTTTTTAATACAAATAATTATTAACAGATCAATATTTTGTTGTAAATTAAATACTTTCTAACTTTACTGTAAAAAATGAGCCCCCTGTTACAGTAACTTACCCTTTTAAGGGGATCTCTTCTTGAGGAGTGATACCACTAATGCTGCTATTGCGCGTGTCTTGATACTAATAGAACAGCCGTGTAACATTTCTACCTGAATTCTGGGTTTTGAGGCTTGAAGTGGTCAAAGTGTGAATTTTATCTGTCACGTACTTTTTGGAACACCAAATCTAACAAGTCATGAGCTTTTGAGAAATGTTCTGGGCATCAAAGAGCTCAGTCCAGCTGAGTTGGTGAAAGCTAGAATAACAAAGAAGATTCCTTGGGTGGGACGCCCTGAGCTGTGTGTGAAGCAATTGCATAAAGGTGAAGGGTGGTTGGGTTTTTGTTTTGTTTTGTTGTTTTTCTAAGCTGACCTTTACTTTCTGCTTACTAATAGCAGTTTAAGTTGGTCTGCAGGAGATTTTCCAGCATGCAATATTAACAGAAATAAATCTGGCTGGGAGAGTTGTAGGAAAGGTGAACTGGGAAGGAAAAGATCTATAAGTGGAAGCAATCGGGGCAGGTGAGTGTGACAGAGAAGAGCAGAGACCTTGTGAGAATAAAGTTTTCTGGGGAGGAAAGATAGCATTGGGGAAAGACAAAGGGAGGAAAACTGGTTGGTATACAGGCAGGAAAGTGCCACTTGAACTTAAGTAGAAATACATCTGAAAGGAGTGACAGGCACCAGAAGAACTGGTGATTGTAGGGTGCATGGTCTCAGACCGTGTGGATGGAGATGAAAACAGGGGCATGTGGAGCCCATCCCTGTGAGGGGAAACCTGAGTGTTGATGTGGGCAACTTGTGGTATGGAGCGTGCAGGCCCAAATTCGAGGAGCTATCCGGGTGCCCTTGAGAGGGACACAGCAGGGTGCCATGCTGGGTGTGCTTCATGGTGCAGAGCCCAGAGTGGTGGTCCTGGTGTGCTCACTGTGCAGAAAGTGGGGATGAAACACTCTTTCTGCCCTCCTTATTCCCTCCCTCGTCTTTATCCTCTGTGGAAGAGGTGAAAAACTTGCGTTCTAGTGGATTGGTGTCGTCAACCTGTGACTGGAAATAATGTTAGCTTTCTACGTTTGAGTCTCTGAAGAAAGGTCTTGCTGTGCATCTTAATCTATAGCATTGTTGTTTTTGTAGGAAACAGGCAAACGCAGCATGATAAAACCATTCTTGTGCTGCTTATAGTACAACATAACTCTCGTGCTGTGTAGCACAAATTAATAAAAATTACTAAATTAAGCTGTAACTATTAGCAGATGGATGCTGTGTATTAGTCTTATATAGTCTCTCCCTGTTAATGAACTTGACACGCAGAGAAAATCGGAAGGAGATAGCTCTGACTTTACTAGGAGGAAATGTTTCCCTTGTCATCTGAAAACAGTTAGGTTCCCGGGTGAAGCGTGCATGCTCAGCAATATTGCTTTCTTCTGCAGAGCCACGGCCTTTAGAAATTACACTATTGTTGTTCCTGAATTGTCAAGAATCTCTTTATCTTCTGTCTTTATATAACCCAGGTTGGTCAAGGGCTGCAAACAGCCTTGTAGGCATTCTGGTGTTTCTCTCTGCAATTATCATCCTTGCATGCGATAAGAGACGTCTGCTGGGGCTGTACCAAGGAGTAAATCTCGAAGGCAATAGGGTTTATCACCACAGCTAATGCTGTGCTCATGGCTTGCCCTTCAAAGGTATCGCATCTGCAGTTTTGCGGAGTGTTTGAAGAGAGTATGGATGAGCGTTGTTTCAGGTTTGAATCTTTAACTGCAGCAGCAGCATTTTCCTGTGACTTATTCCTGCCTGATCAACGAGTGTGCTTTAAAAATACTTTAGATATAAAATGACTAACTTAAGAAATTGATTCTTTCAATGCACATCTCCTTAAAGCTTCTTTACCAATGTCGTATTTAATTGTATGTGTAACAAGAATTTTTCTATGGTTTAGTTTAGGGAAGACACGTTTGGCACTGATACATGCTCAGGCTGCCTCATGTGAAGTGCTTGTCTGTGATAAAATATTTATACACAGGATGGAGCATCAGCAGTGAGCTTTGAGAAAGAATGGATTTTGTAAATATTTTTGTAAATGTATTTTTGTAAATAAAAAATCCATTCTACCTGGAATGTGAGTGGAATGATACAGCTCAGATTACGCTTGTGCTTCAGAGTAGTGTTGGAATTAAAGCTGGGGTTTTCAGGGTTTGTTTGGGGTTTTTAGCGAGACCTTATCTGTGGTCTTCCAAGTTTCGTGTTTTCCTATTAATTGTAAGACATGGTGAGTGCTTGATACCTAGAGACTTGGACTGAAGATGCTTCTGGACTTGATGTGATCTTAAAGGACTTTCTTAACCATTTTCTCCCCTTTCTGTTTTCTGAAAGTAATTGCTATGCTCAGCAATACAGCTGGTAGGATCCATTCTGAAATACTTAAACACCTTTGTTGGGCAGCAGTTCTTGAAGTTGCATTAAAAACTGGGTGAAGCAGGGGTGTCTTTAGGTGGGAGAAGGAAGACGGGGATTTGGAGAACTAAGTCATTAATTAAAGATTGCTGCAGTAACAATGTTTTGGGCTTAGAAAATTACAGAGTACTATGCCACATAGTTTGAATATGTAAGTAAGTTAAAATATTTTCTTTAATACGTATGCTGTTCAAAATAATTATATAAAGCTGAAGGGAATTTTTGCCTCTTGGAATAAACTTTACCCTAGTCTGAAACATATGTTCTCACTTATTGTTGATAGCTTCTTTAATACCATAAAAAACTACAGCAGGTATTGCAAGAATTCAGTAACTTAATCTTAACCCTTTGAAGTTAAATCATGTGAAATGTGCATCATGCTGATACCTTTATAAAAACATAATAGAATTAAAACCAAAATCATTATTAAAATGAAAAATAAGATCGTTAATATAGTTTAGAACTCACTTCTGTGACAATTCTGAACAATCCTAGAAATCTTTTGAGCCTGAATTGTCATGTGTTTTCTTTGACAGTTAAACTTTATGAAATGAAAAAGCAAGATTTGTATCAAGGGTTTCGGGGTATAGTATTTGTAAGTGTATCACTGTGTAATACTGTTTATACAGTAAGACAGTTGAAGAAAGTGGTGTTATGGTTGACTGAACTCTAACTGCCTTTTTTTATGTGTAACTGCTTAACTGTTGCATCAGTGAACTGTTTTTTTCTGCTTGATCTGCTTGCAAGCAAAGCCAGTTTAAGATCTGCTACAAGCTCAGTACTTTGGCAGCTTGTTCTCTGTTTAAAAATGGTAGAGATGGTTATTAGTGGGAAAACAATTACTTGCTTTGTAAGTGGTGCTGTTGAGTTATGACTAAGTATATTGATTTGTCTGGCCAACACAAACTCCAGACAGATTTTATTCTTGGGTTTTTTTTCCTGTGGCTGTTTGTTATTGCTTTGGATATAGTTGAGTACTACAAACCAAAGTGCTTTCTGGGGAAATGGAGAGGTTTTTAAATTACGTTTTTGCAAATAGATTTTGATCACTGGTGTGAGATAGTGGATGGACTGGGGGGGAAGCTTGTCTCTCTTCTTAGCTTTTCAAAGTCTGTTACTTTGCAAAACTCTTTAACTTTTCTTTGTCACGGCTTTACCAGTAACATATACAATAAACAAGTTATTTACTTTCAGAAATGTATGAATTTCTAATCTTTCTATACTATGTAGGCAGGAGAAACTAGCATCTCTTTGCTTGTGCCAAACAAACTTTTGTTTTTTCTTAAATTGGTATCTTTTCCTCTAACCCCCAATGGTGATTTGAATATACTGTTCAGAGTTCCTTGCTTCTTTTAGAACTTGGGCTGCTAAATCTGTAAAACCTACAAACTGAAGCTGTAATAATGGGATTATGAGACACTGAGGCTTCTTCCTATTTTTGAGGTCCAAGAGTAATTAACAGAGCTCCTGCCTGTCTACCCTGCCTTCCAGTATTGCCCTCTCTGGTGGTCACTGCCTTAGTGTCAGAGGTTCCAAGTTCAAAGTTAGTAAACTGGTAATAATGGGTCTGAATGATATCCCAAAATTGCTGTACTCTTTGCTTTTCGAGGCTTAATGCCAACTCTTTTGTGAACCCTGCTAAGAGGATGTTCTCTGGTATCTTGTTTGCCCTTGCTGGAAACTTATATTCATGTTTTTGTTATGAATTTTCTCCACTGTATTACAGCTCTAAGCAGGGTGACTGGGGCAGAGCAGAAAACAAAAATAGAGTACACAAAAAGAATGAACAAAGTAGTTCCTAATAAGATGTAGTTATCTCTTATGTGTGAGCTGCTTCTGGGTAGTCTTCCATGATTTACTGTTTAGTGTAATAAAATATGAGCAAAACCAAGCAGTTGTGGTTATTGCATGAAGAATGGCAGGTGGTGGGAACTGATGCAGCAATTCTGTTCCACTGCTTAAATTTTTCTTTCTCACAGTTACCTTCACTCTGTGAATTTGGACTTGTACAGACTAGCTTCCTGAGAGTCTCTCTCTAATTAACAGTATCAAGTAGTTTTACTTATAGACATGGCTGCCATGTGTAGCAGCTGTTATAGGTATAGGTAATAGATTGGGATGAGAACAGATTTGGGAAATAAGAATCAGAATGTCTTAAGGCAGCATGCAAGCCCAGTGATAGGATCTCGCTTTCTGCTTCTGTGTCCGTGGCATGAGACTCTCCAATTTTCTCAGCCAGCAGAAAACTATTGGCTCAGGTTAGCTTTCTGGTTATCAAGCTGAATGAGCTCAGCATGTGGTCAGATGGACACCATGACAATTGGTGCAGCTCAACCAGAACAGGAGGCAAGAGACCTCGTTTAGCACTATCGAGGTATTTGGTCATCAGTTAGATCATTTCCATTTGTAATATAAAACTTTGTTTTCCCATTTTGCCAGACTGGACCATTGATAACTTGAATGTGAGATGCTCCTGGGTGTTTGGTAAACTAGGGTACATGCAACCAGTAAGAGAGCTGAGTCCCGAAAATATTTTAAGAATCAATTGGTTGCAACCTTTTTGGAAAAGGTTGGACAAACCCTTAAAATTTCTGGTTTCATACTTTAATGAAAGTATGGATTTCTCTCTCTAAATTTGCTTAAGAGCTTGTATTGCCTGAGAGGTCTCACACTGAGAGAAAGTTACCTTAAACAATTTTAGAATTAAGATTAAAGGGTAGATATGGTTAAACTGTAGAAATGCATGATACAAAGGCATTCCACTGTACAACATGTATAAATAAGCTGTTTACATTAATGTGTTTGTGTCTCCAGAGAGGTTTTTCTCCAGGGCTGGTTCTTTCTCTGGATCTGTTCAGGCATGAGTGATACGAAGGGCATCCTCTTATGCTTACTACAATTAAGATAGTTCACTTCGAGCATAGTTTATGTCATAAGAAGTTGGCCTGCAACTGAGTAAAGAAATGTAATGTGATGCTGAGAAAACAGTATGCTTAGTGCACTTGTTGCTTCAGATTTATCTTTATTGCAGGATAAGCTGCAATTATACCTGACCCCAGAAACAGAAGTGTAGGAACTTTCCTTAGATGAGGAAAAGAACACTCACAAAAGTGCTAATTTGAAAAGCAGGTGAAAATTCAAGCAAGGGTATTTTACTTCACCTGATTCCTTGTCTCAGAACCATTATCCATTTCCATGTAGACAGATGGGCTCTTTAAAGAGGGAGAGAAGCCAAGCCAGGACCTGCATCTAAGAGGGGCAGGTGGAAAAGAATCACTAGAGAACTGGAGACCACTTGCAGAAACATTTCAACAGATATGAGCTGTTTGGCAAGTGCTTAAAGGAAAAAGTATAGAGGTGTTAAATAACCATAAATGTGGATTTTCTCAAAACAAAATTCACAAGCAGTCAAATCTCCTTTCATGACATGATACCCAGTCTTGTTTGGAAGGAACAAATATGTTCTTAGTTTAATGAGCTATTCCAATGAATTTGTCTCTATGAAAAGCAAGGAAGTGTTTCTCTAAGTACCGTAAAGTTGGTGAAAAACCTTAAATAGCTTCATGGATCACTGTCAGACCAGAGGATGTGTAGACTGAATGGTCTCTGCAGGGTTCTGTCACTAATTTCAACCTAAGTGAAACGTTAAGGCTATACAATAGTAGCAGCAGATGGTTCCAGGCTAGGAATTGCTGCAAGTGTGGTGGAAAATGTGGTCAGGGTTCAGAGTGACTTGAAGAAAGCAGAGAAGCATCTGGAGAATAATGTATCTTTTGGATAAGGGCAAGACTCAAGATCCTCCATTTATTGATCATCTGTGTCCAGATAGGCAATGGGGGAGTAGAATGAGGTTTATGCAGAGGATGTGGGGATGTTGCAGTGAAACTGGATGTAGTTCTGTTAAGATGGGTGTTGCAGGCAAGTCAGATGGGCTGTGGTACGTCAGCAGGATAACTTTCTATGAGTCATGTCAGAGTCCTTCATTCTAGGCTTGGGCATTTCACCTCAGGAAAAGTACAGTACTTGGAGAGAGTGTAGAGGAAAGTAAGGAGAACAAAGTCTTGAAATAGTAATTGTTTCACTCACAGAAAGATTTAGATTTGTTTTCCCCAAACAGAGGATAATACAGGCAGAAGAAAGAGTTGTCTTCAGGTGAGAGAGAAAGAAGAAGAGAGGAGAGCATTTTCACTCGAGCTGCTCTGGCAACAGACTCATTGGTGATGGGCTTAAACTGCAACAAAGATGGTATAAGTGGACACTAGGAAAAAAAATATGACCCACTGGAACAGTTTGCTTGGGAAGGCTGTGATATGTGCATTTTTAGAGTACCCTGTAAGGCATAGATTAACTATGTCTAGACCACGCTTTTCTCCTCTAGTGCTGAGAGGGTGTGTTAGCTGATTTATTGAGCTCCTTTCCAGCCATTATTTTATAGTATTAGAAAATCCTAGAAGGGTTTCTAGAAAGCAGGAGCACACCAATTAAAAAGGTATCAATGTGGTTAATAGCATTGGGCCCATGTTAATCACTTTTTCATTTTGTGCTAATGGGTCTTACTATCAAAATCGCACATCTGTACTCCCTCATTTCCACTCCCTGCTCTTCAAAGTGAAATAATATTGCATTGGAGGAGAGGAGGGAAATACTTTTATAAATTTTCTGGCTCACTTCCATTTCATGACTGTAAATATCTTCCAGTTGATACACTAAGTGTATACCGGTGGCTACAAACTTCCAGAATCATTTTTCTTCCCTGGCTTCATATAAAATTGCTTTGGGCACAAGGGAGAAATTAGAATCTTCAGACCTCATGGTAAGCTTGATATCAGATTCTGAGATTTCAGACTGCTTTGCTCATTACTCTGAGTTAGAATTAAGATATAAAATAAAACGTTTCCTCATTAGCAGATACCAGCTTTATCTTGCATGCTCCTTTTCCCAAAACTGGCAATTAAGATGCATGAATAAGAGGCAGTGTAGTCTGGTAGCAGGAACTTGGGCCTGGAAGACAGAACTGTCAGCATCTTAATCTTAGATATGATGTTGAATTATGATTTGCTGAAGGGCATGTTTAATTCCTGGTCCTGTTTTCCACATGCGGAACGTAATGCTTTAAGGATTATTTTTTTCCTGTAGCTACAGAGATTAAAACTCTCCAACACATATCTTTCTGCATTAAAAATTGGTATGCAAGCCGAAGGCTTTCATTCATGGATTCTCAGGTTGTGTTTGACTTCTGATACAGTATCTTCAGGTTAAAGAAATATCATTTAAAACTTCAGTAGGTTGAAAATCCCTATTACAGTAGAATTTACTGTGGTATTTTCCTTAGCCTTTGGATATGGAAAATGCAGCCTTTTGTTTTCTTTCTTTGCTTTATTTCTTCCCTACTGCTGTTGAAGGTGGCTCCTTTCTCAAAGACGTCAGGTGTTGTGGTATAGTTGTTTGGCTCCGTTTATGGTTTATAAGGGTAGAGAAAGCTTGCAGAATTTAAATTTTATTGGCATCCCAGTTCTGTTTACTAACTAGCTTTTCTTAGTTAGGCGGCTGCAGCAGTATAAACTGATTTGACTTTTAGCATTGTTATAGCAATAACTGTATCAATTCTATGGATTTCTCTTTTAATTTAAATTTGTTAAGAGGCTGGAGGCCATGTTGGTATGATGTCATTCTGTTAGACAGACCTGCAGTGTTGAAGAACGAGAGGGTGTGTGGGGTCTTTAGGGCAATGAAATACCTGTTTTTTTTTAAACTGGTAGCATCAGACTGAAATCCCTGCAGGCTTCTTTCTGCAGGTGTGGGTTTTAAGCTAGGCCTCCACTGACGTTTACATTTAAATTTATTATTACAGTATCACCCTACAGCGTTTATAGTTCCTTCAGTGAATTCTTTGTGAAAGAACTGGCATAATTTTCTAAAAGGTTATTTTGAATTCTCGTTTCCAAAGCACAAGTTGCCATGGATATGTCAGGTTCTTAATATTTGTTTACAGAGGAATGAGGTGGAGAAGATTCATGCTAGCTATTTTCAAATGAATGTTCTGTATCCAAATGATGCTGTTCTTACTGGGAGTTAACTGGCCAGTGAACGTAAATTATACTGTCTGCTTTGAAAATGGATTAAGTTCACTTTGGAACAAGTTGATGCAGAAATGTTCATGCGTATATCTTTACTTTGTACTGCCTTGTCAGTTGTTCAGGTTCCTTTTTTTCTTCTGCAGTAAAATAAGCCTGCTGATTTTGTGTGCCACGCAGCGTTTTGGAGTCCTGTCCATCAGCATTAAAAAGGCAGACAATGCCTATTTAATATGTTATTCCAGTGCCTGGGAACGGAGGGATGTAGCATTGCCACTGCAAAACCTTCTGTATTTTGCACATCTTCATGAAGCAAGGAAGGTCCTGGACTTCCTGTGATCCGGGAGAAAGTGGATGGTGAATTTTGTGTGGCTAAGAGCTGGCATAACGAGGAAACTAAACCATAAAACTCCTGCCTGCATAAATCAACTGCACAGGAGAGACTACTTATGTACTACAACATACACTTCAAGTACATTTCTGGGCAGTTCTCTGCCTTCTAAACCATCTGTCTGCTTTGCTCCTTCCTAACAATTCATGTACTTTTCTCCCCTTCCAAAATAAAGATCACAAAGATGAATGTGTTTATGTTACCCCTCCACTCTTGATGCAGAAACACAGACTGCTGACTTTCAAGCCCATGCAAACTACCTGCGCAGCACACCAGACTCTGCTAAGTAACCACTAGAAAAGGTGTGCAATAAAAACAGAAGTCAAACATTAACTAGGTCCTTTCCCTGGTCACACTGGAAGAGGCAAAGGCAGGTGTGTTTGAAAGCTGAAGAAAATGAACCCTGGCTTTGTTACAGGGAAGAAACAAAAAGACTAAATACTGCTTTTGTCTCGTTCTAAGCCGTGCAGCCATTAAGGACAAGGCAAACAACTACTACGGAACACATAGTTAGGTTTTGGTCAAATAAGCCAGAAGAGAAGCCAAAAGTCAAGAGGCAAAGTAGTGGAGAAGAGTGAAAAGGTGAACGTCCTCATGTGGAAAGTGAAGAAAAACACGTGGTAGAGAAGCAGCTCTGTAAAAGACAGGTGACCGCTTCTAACGGTGCAAAGGAAACAATCAGCAGCAATTTTCTTGGTAAAATTTCTGCATCTTGTCTACAGGCTGAGATAAACTTAATTCTGGAACTCCACAGCCCCAATGGGTCTATCCCCTTCCACTTCATAACCAAAGGCAGATTTCTTGAGTAGGGGAGAAACCTGGGCATGGTCTTCTATCTGCAGCAATCTCTTCCCATACTAGACCTGCTGTCAGCCTTGTTTTGAAGTTCATATGTAAAGCTTATTAAAGGTATTTTGACAAAGTGTGATAATCTTATACTCTTGTGTGTTCCACAAACCTGAAATGTCTCTACAAAAGATTGTCTTGTGTGCTTTAAAATGTGTAAATAAAATACCCTCGAGTGTGCTAATTTTAGTGCAGTACATCTGAGCTGAGTTTCCAGACAGAGGTAATGAGATGTTCTGTGGGTTTGGTATCCATAACAATAGCCAGAGAGGTGTCTTTGTGAAGCGATAGGTACAGAGATAGAAGTGTTATAAACTATGCCTTTTTAATAGAAGAGCTGTTTTCATTGCTTGAGAGATGTAGAGCAGAATATCTCAAGTGATTCATGCAAGACAAATACCACTTAGCAACCACCCCCGTTAAACATCTTCATTTTCCATTCAGAATCTGAAAGCCACGTTCTGTACTTTCTGCCCTTGTTTGAAGATACAGTTTGGTTGGGTCCTTCCGTGTAGCCAACCATCCAGTCACAAGTGTGCGTGCCAGGGAGGGAAATTTTGTCTTGCAAAATAGCGGGGCAAGCTGCAGTCTAGTGTTCTTTGAGACAAGTTCAACTTCTTTGGGGAGAAAGTGGGCATGGGTTTGAAGAGTCTAGTATCATGTATCTAGGATTAAATGAAGTTGTGAGAATAGTCACTGGAATCACTGGGAAACACACATTTCTGGCTTTGGGTTTTGGGGCTTGATACCCAGTATATCTCCCCTCGCTGGCTCCGTTATAGTCCATACACCACAAATGTGCAAATGCAGCAGGATATTATAAAATGACAGTGTTTGGGGATGAATGCCTTTTGTAGTCTATGCTTATTTCATTATGTAAGGTGGTGCCTCAATAACACCAAACTGTGTCTCTGCTTGTAATCACCAGTGACTAAGGGCTCTTAGCTTAGTCTGCTTTTATGGCAGTTCAAGCTTACTTTCCAAGTAGATTTCTAGGTAAAAACCACCTTGTATTTTTTTCTAATCATCCCATAAGTCTATTTTCCATGACTGGAAATTGTGCTGTAGGCAGAAAGGCCACTTGGGCTGGCAACAGGGGAAGAAAACCCAAAGTGCTATATACATCTGTTGGATTACCTCATTTTCCGTCAGTCCTGACCCAACAGCTTCTAACGCTGACGCTACCAGCCAGCAAGATCCTAAATATTCACAGAGCAATCTTTGTGAAATGGTTTTGGAGTAACCCTTAATGCCTCAGAGATTGCATTTTCAGTGAGAAAATACCTCAGAGATTGTCAGGGTTAAAAAAATATATATATTTTTAAAAATGCTAACTTAGAATATTGTTCTCTTATTCCAAAAGGGGTGACTGCTCCTGGGAGTGTGTTGGTACAAAGGAAGCTGAGCAGCCACCTTGTTTTTAAGCTATACTTGCCTCCATATTACTGCTTTGGAACGGCTCGTGTGGTTATATGGTATGATTTGAACTAAATCATCAAGTACATGAGACATTGAAGTGAGAATGCTCAGTCTATGATAAAGTGTTAGGTTCTGCTTCACTGGGGCAGACATTAATATTTGTCCATTTTTTCCTCAGAGTGTGTTCATGTAAAAGATTCCTTTTCTCATGCAAGAAATTGAAGCTTGTTCTATGAGCCTTAAGAATCAGTCTTAGTATCCTGAATTTATGGGACCTAATTCTTCAGTATTGTTTTTTTTTTCTCCAAAATCAGCTTTTGATGTGATTATGCTTCTTTGAGAGAGGAGTAAATACATATTACTGCTTAGTAGATTTGCTTTTGAGAAGTTTGTTGTAAACCATAGTTTAGGCTTAAAATTTGGAGTTCCCCTTGTGTGCGGATGGCACGTGAGAGTCTCCTGAGAGCTCCTGGTTTGCACTTCTGTGCTGCTTCCCACAAAAATACTTGGTTGCAAGAACTTCTCTCCAACCGTGTTGTTGCAGAGATTTGTTGTTCTTGATCTCTGAGGGTGTCTCGTGTTTGATCCACATGCTCTTTATTAATCTTCTGTGCTGACTGCCTGAGATAAATTAAGATAGGTGTGTTTGGTTTAATAAATGAAGACATTCTGGTATCTGTTTGGAATTTCAAAAGAGGACCTCTTTGCTGGCTAGAGCTATGTATGTGACTGTTCTGTAAGGCTGCCAGCTTTTGAGAAAATTCATGCTGACAAATGGTATTTTTGTAGTTAGTTTCTTGAAGGGTGTGGTTGAATTCATACTGCCCAGTCTTTTCTCTCTTATATAGTTATTTCTCTTACGTGGGTTAGCTTTATGTCTTGATTCTCCCTCAGTGGTGAAGAGCAGGTGTGAGGATTTATAAAAGAAAGAGGAATAAGAAATTATTCTTAACATACTTTTTCATTCACGTTTAAGTAGCTAAACTATTTAATCATGTTGGCTATTGCTTTTAGAGATATAATTTTCTGCTTCTGGTGTTCTTGATGTGATGTCCATCATCTGTATCCCTCAAAGTCATGACCAAGGCAGAGACCTATGGTCTTGGATGCCTTTTATGTTCTGGTTATTTTTGTGAAATGTAAGTGTAGTAGTCTAAAGTATCCCTTTTCCCTGTATTATTCTTTTCCTCTCCTTTTGGGCTTAACAGAAAAGCATTTATCAGCTGTTAGTACTAGAATTTTATCTTCTAATTTCTGTAAAAGGAATGTTTTAAATACACAGAAGTAATTGCATTACTTGTATGCATGTGATGTTTTGGGGAAGCTCTGAAATAAGCATATAAAAAGTAACTCTTGTCAATGTCTTGTGTGCTAGAAAGGAGGGTCTTTTACACTGGGAGAGTTCTCCATACTTTGGAAAGCGTGGCAAGAACCTCAGTGTTCATAAGTAAGCTTTACACATCCCAGTGAAGTAGCAATGTGTGTAGAGTGGACGTTATAAAGCCTACTTCTTGGGTGATCGGTGTTCTGTAACCTTTAATTCCTTACAATATATAACTTTTTACATATTTTTAGGGAATAAACAATTGATTTTAAATGACTGAATCTCAGCTTTGCTTTTCTGGGTTGGCATTTGTCCACAAGAACACGTTATTTGCTCAGTTTCATATGTGCCTGGCTCTATAACATGGATCTACGTGTTGGGATGAGCACCAGGGATTTCCTCAGTCCGTCCAGCTCTGGAAGTGCACAGAGAGTTGGCTCACCTGTCCTGGGAATAGTTGGTACACCCACACCCTGCCAGTCTTGCAGACAGAAACTTAACTCTCGAGTTACAAAAGTCTTGGAGAGAAAACTGTGACGTGCAAATACGGATTATTAGAGTACTGTATGTTTTATAATGACTGGTATTTAGCAACAGACTCTGGTTTGCCTCAATCCGACATAGCTGATGTTAAACTTTTATTTCTTTTCCCTGATATTTTAGACTTTTTAGCAGCTGTCACTAATAGTGTGATTGAAGAGTTTGAATGCTGGCTGGAAACAGGTGGTGCACGCTACAAATATCTTGAGATACAGGTGATGGTCAACAATGTTGTCATTCAGTGACATTTTATCTACACATGTAGATATTTGTGTAAACCTGTGCCGATTTTGTTTTAGAACTTTGATATTCTTCACCATGGACAACTAAGTACAAAGCATCCTAAAATGAATTTTTTACAACATCTATTCATTGTAGACTGCTAAGCCTGTACAAAACCAGCATTGAATTTACTGGCTTAATTGTAGTGGGTATGGATTAAACCAGCAGCAGAAAGTCAAGACTCAAAGCTCTGAAAGACACCTTTGTATGAAGCATTTTCATTCGGAATTCTACCATTCCCACCCAGAATATTCCTGTGTTCACTGAATGTGGCGTGTGTATTAACCGAGAGATACTTCTGTAACACACTGAAAGCTTTTACGAGCAGACACTTTGGGAAGGCTTAAACTTCAGGCGAGATCTGCTATTGTGTGTCTTATTTGGGTAATAAAAACATCCAGTTTGCCATAGCTTATCCTGTAGCATGGCATTATTTTTGGGTCTTAAATCTGTTTGCAGATTGAACCTTTTAAACTTCGCAGCAAAAAGCGCATAGTTTCGGGTGCTCTGTAACTGAAGACTTTAGAAAAGAAGAATCAAATTGAGGCAATTAATTGGGTCTCCTTAATTAAATTTGTGGCTGAAACTCTTATAATTAAATCTTTTTACAGTATTATCCCTATCTCTGTACAATGTATTGCTGAACTAGTCAGTCGGGTAAATGGGGGTTGTTTCAGACCTTTCTCTTATGCGAAGTCCCTAGACCATTGAGCGAGCTAAAATAAATGCAGACATTTGGTTTTCATTAGTGTTGTAACTGAAACAAAAACATTTTAATGACTGATCCCAGAGTATTTTGAAGTTTGTGCAACTTTCCTGGGAAGGTATTTAAACTGTAGTATCAGTTGCAAGTTGGCCATAGGCCAGGTTTTCGAAGCTGTTTCAAAGCAAGATGTTGGGTTTGCAGAGTGTTACGAAAGAGGAAAACTTCGAGAGGGATGAAGCACTGGAAGGCGGTTACGGTACAATTTGCACTGGTGAAATCAAATCTGCTAAACGGAGCCAGTGGCAATACTCGGGCTACAGTTTGCTGCTTTGTTAAAAGGCTCTTTCAGTTTCTTGAGAAGAGATACAATTGTGAACTTTAAGACTTATATTAATAAAGAACAAACTACCCAAGGAATCAGTGTGCTTTTTAGATGGGTTTTTAGTCTCTCAGACTTGCACAAAATGGGATCCTGCTTCTCAGGGAAAGCAGATACATGTTTCTTGCAAGACACAATTTTAAACGCTTTGGGGGAAATACTTGAGTTGGTCTTGGGAGAAGATAGCAGTGAAATCTGATCAAAAATTAGCGTGTAGACCTGGTCTTTGACACATAAAATATTAATCTGTAGCTTTATATGTATGGGAGGAGGTAGAGACTGTTAAAGATGACGATTGCTTATTCTGTATCATGCTGTAGCCACAATAACATTTCATGGGAAACCTAATGAAGTTGTTGAAATGTTCTGGGTGATCAAGGGTCAGGCAGGGACTGGACATCCAGGGATTCACCATGTCCAAACAGAATTCTTGTGGTTACTGCTTGGCCTGGGGACACAGAGTGCCAATAGTGGTGTTTACCAGAGTAATCTTTGGTTTTGGTGTTTGCTTTTTTTTTTTTTCCTTCTAGATGATTTGTGGTTAAATGTCAATTAGAAAAAGATAAAAAAAGAATGAATACTGCTGAGCTGGAATTACTGAATTGTCTATCTGAACAGGTGTGGATTTCAGTGAGTTCATCTGCACAGCGTAACCTTAGTGAAGTGATTTAGCTGTGATTGACAAAAGCAAAGTGTTCCTACAGAAATCCATCTGTCGTTAGCAAGAAGCAGTGGTCTGAGAGTGACTAGAAGTCTGGGTAGCTCCTCAGAGTTTCATCCCTGTTTTGCAGTTGGTATGATTATACTTCATTTTATATACTCACCATTTAGGAATAATGTTGCTGTGTAGAATGTGTATAACCAAGCTGAACTTAAGTAAATTATTGTTGTATCTTTCACAAGTATTATGTGTTGTGGTTGTGTGTTGTGTGTAACAGACATCTGGTGTGTTACTTCAGTTTACAGTATGTCATGGACGATATAGATTGTTTTCACTGGCTTTCTAAGAATTCTGTAACTTCCTTTAGTAAGTTTTTAACAGAAATAGAGCATTTTACAACATAAATTTTACCATTAGTAGTAAAGTGGGCCTCTGTCTTTTCAGGAGAGCGTGTTCAGTGTATGTCATGGAAGTTTTATTTGAATGCATGAACAAAACGTTTTTACAAATGTGAAATAAGGCAAAGTTGCTGCTCTTTTGGGAGGAGTCTGAAAGGCAGCATACCTTTCCTGTTCTTCCGTATTCCATCTCTGGGATGTACCTTTTACAGTTTCATTATTGGGATATTCTAGCTGAATTGTGCCATCTATTAAAGCTTATAGGGAATAGCTGCAGTTCTGAGACTGAATGAAAGGAACAGCCCATTTCTCATGTGTCTGCATTGCTGAAAACATTGTGTACTTACTCCTTTCTGTTCTGCATGTGGAAATACTGGAACAGATGTAAATGCATGTGTACTTTGGTACCTTTAGCTAGAGGTTAGAAATCCAATGCAGGATCATAATAGAGATAAAGATTTTTTACTACATCCTGTGATTAAACTGAAGCTAATTTGCCTGAGCTGAAAGTTTTTGGTAGTACTAATTGTGTGTTGTTCAGCACATGGGAAGAATGTGAATACTGAAGGACTGCATAGCTTGTCATAATTCAGTGTAAGGAAGGTAATCTCATGAAATGCTAGAAACTAAAATGTTTAACTGATACTGTGCTTTGAAACTACTTCAGCCAGATTTCATATTTTTTTTTAATATCTACATTCTAATAGTTATTAGAGGCTTTTAAAATTATTGTTTTGAAAAGATTAATTTTAGAACTTAATTTCTTGAGACTATTTAATTGAAACTTATTACTGTTTGGAAGCACCATAATCTTGACACTGAAAGTAAATATTAACTTGAGGATGGTACATGAAAAGAAACATCAGATATACCCTAGGGCGTGAAAAGCCTTATTAGTAAGGGGAGACCTGTCTAGTGTCCCTCTGCTGTACCAATTTATTCACTGTTTTGTTTTAAAGTTCTGGTAGTTTGAGTAGAGATGAAATAGAGGTGGTGGAGGAGTGAGTATTAATAGCAGTGAGCAGGCTGAAGGAAGTTAAGTTCTTATTTAAACAAGGCTGTCAGAACACTGGGTACATAGATCTTTAAGGTCCCTTCCAACCCAAATGATTCTATGATACAGGAGGAAATGATGGAGCAGAATAAGGAGGAAGGCAGCACACCATTAACAAGCTGGAGGAAAGGCAAGTTTAGGAAGACTGAAGAAAGTATATGGGAAGTCTGGGGAAAAGTAGCAGCGCAAAATAGGATCTCCCCTTGATAAAGATGTTTAAAGAACATAGAAATGGCTGTGTTGAATGTGACTTGTAATCTGGCCACATATCGCATTGGTGTCAGATCTTTCCAGAAGGTTCAGGGTCTGTGAGAAGTGCTGTGGTAGGTAGTTGGGAGAATCTGCCTGCTGGGGTGGTCTCTCACTTAGTGGCTTAGGAGGGAGCTCATCATGGGTAAGGTTAGCCGTTGAAATGGTTAAGGACCTAGTCAGTGCTAGTCATCTGGGCTCCCTTTAGAACAAAGGGAGAGAGACTTGAGCCTTTGAAATGTGTTTGTGACCTTGGAGTCAGCTTGGCTTGCCAGCCAGGGGGAATGTAACCTGGTATGAGGGGTCCACGGGAAGAACAGTTTTCCCTGGTCTTTGCCACTAAAAGCAGCTCAGTTCAAGGGCTAAAGAGCACCAGAGCTGGTGGGGCAGAGGTGGGACTGGAGTCTTCTCACAAGGAATCTTACCACCGTATGGACGGTGAAGTTACTTGTTATGGTTTGAGCCAGAGACATGAAACATCTTAAACATCATATTTTTATCTCTCTTCCGATAGTCTTTCCATTGGTATTAATAGTATGAGTTCTTGTTGACCATAAAAATTTGCAGTGCACTAAATCTTGCTGTATTACATGTTTAGCATCCTGTGGCAATGAATTCTAAAGGCTGATTGATTTCAAAGATATCGAGGTGCCAAATTTAGATCTATTGAATGTTCTCTTGTCATGAGCAGACAACTTGCTGTACTTGTGTTGTATTTCTCTCCACTATTAGGCTGCAACTGGGAACAATATTCTTCCTAATGAGACACCTGAGCATGGAGCTCCAATAAGAGCAACAACATCTGGCTGTAACAAGGCTTTGCTCTCTTTCTCCTACTTTGTGATTTCCACATGTCAAATGCTTGGGGGCTTCATCCAGCTGCACCTTGCTCACAGGACGTGAGGTGTGGGGAAGGAAGGTTCTGTTTGCAAACACGTGAGATGCAGGCAGCTGAGGAGAAAACAATATAAGGTGGGAATATAACAGGCAAGTCTCATGAATGTGTGAGACTTCTTAACTCTTTGAGACAATGAGGACAGAAATTCCCAATTCTGGCAAATTTCTTTGTACACTTATTCTCCATAGATTTTTCTGTGTGATGCACTTCTTTGCAAGGTAAATAATTTCTGTAACTTCAGTGTGTTTTGCTATATATATGGGTTTTTTTCCCCTCACCTTCTGGAAAAGTATGGTAGTCAGAATGGCAAGAATGTTGTTTAACTAGGGAGAGTTAGGATGGAGGTTAGATGGAAATTCTGTCATTGGGAATCAGTTTCTTGATGCTGGCAGAGAAGAATAAAAGTAGTGTCTTGGAGTAAGATGCTGCAACACTGACAAGAACTTTGGTTTGAGAGAAGGACTTGAGGAATTAATCAAGAATCACAATGACATCTCAGGTGGCATTTGCATTAAAGATGCATTTTACCAGTACAGTAATTGTCTCCCCTAAGTAAGAGCTGATCAAATGATCCATTAGTATCTCTAAAGAACTAGAAGCAGAAAAGTTGAACAAATTTGGTTTAAAAGGCTATTAAGTAAATGAGGATTCTTTTTATTGACTCTTCATTATTTTCATTACTTTTCTCTTACTGATTGTCGTATCTGATCAGGTAATGACTCTGTTACAAAGCAGGTAGAAAAATTAAATTATTTAAAATATAGTGCAAACATAAGTGTGTTCTACTGCAGAGGTGAAAACTTATTAATTTCCTTGAACTTTGGCGGGTGGGATAGAAGTTGAGTAGAAAGTGTGGAGGATGAGGTGCTGCAGTAAGGGAAGGTGCGCCTTTAAGATTGTATTGATGCCGAACTTATATCGACCATGTCCTTGGAAGCAAAATAATTTCCGTATGATTCATGGGTTTGTTGACTTGGGGTTTTTTCCTTCTGTTTGCTTTGTTGCCTGGATAAGTAGTGGAGCGAAGTCTGGAGGTGACTATAGGAACATTTACTTGAAATTTAGAACTAAACCTTTTTTCATTTGATGGAAGGAAAAATACAGCTGTCTGGGTGAGGATACTGGCATGCTTTCTCTATAGAGATGGAAAATGTATGGAGTTTTCAGGTGACAGAACACGGAATAAAACTTGCATGTATGTGCTTTCCTGCCTCCCATGCTCACTTACCCAAGTAACGTATTTTAAGGGTCAGTGACTCAATAGCAGGCTAGAAATATTTACCTTCTCCATTTCTGAGCAAAACAATACAGTAGTACCTAAAGATGAGAGAAGTCTTTTCTCTGCCTGGTCTGAGAGTTTTCTGAGCTTGGCAGTTCTTGCTGAGGAGCAGTTTTCATTTGGGGCTCTCTTGTTGTTCGCCTCCAAGTCCAGTGAAAGGGCAAGAGGCAATGGGCACCAATTAAAATACATAAGAAAAAAAGAAACTTCTTTTGCTGTGAGGATGATCGAAGAGAGGAACAGGTTACCCAGAGAGACTGTAGCCATCTGTGTTGATACATTGTGAGTTCTTTGTGTATGCCCTGGCGCTTTTAATCAGTTAATTGCAAAGGAGTTCTTTGATGGGGAAAACAGTGCATGACACTAACCAAGTGTGCAAATTTCCCCACTTTATAGTAATGCAAAAATTGCAGTACTTGGAAGTTTGGAAATGAGAAAATTTGGCTCTATGGTTGCAGAATTGATGTTGTTGAGGGTAGGGTCTCTGCCATATCTGAAACTTATCTTAAAAACATATTATCGACTACAAATGTGAAACTTTACTTGAACAGTAAAAAATCCTGCCTTTCATAGTTATGAACTTATGGCTCAAATAACTTCTAGGGAAAATGTTCCCCATAGAGTTGTCCATATTGTGGCAGTTGTATACTTTTCTCTGAAGAATCGGGTATTTTGTTGGTTTGGAAGACCAAGAAATCCATTTTGTTGTGGATTGATTCAGTACAATCATTGCTAAATTTCAATCATGTAAGTACCTACAGTTGTATATACAGCAATATATAATATTGTAGCGAGTTTCTACAAGAGAGATGACTTCATGAGCTACAGAAAGCAGCAATGCCTTCTCTAATCCATAAGTAAGTATACTTTAGTACCATTAATCAAGTTATGAGAAAACCATTAGCAGTGTTGGAGAGAAGTGTGTAATTTCTGTACTGATTTACATGTAATTTCTCTTACTGTAGGTGCACACCTGTCTAAAAACATGCAAACCAAACTAACCTGTCTCTCAAATCCTCAAGAAAAAGGACTTCTGGCTCATCTTCTGGAGCAAGGAGATTTAGTTTTCTTACTGAACATCCAGTTTCAATGGTCCACTACTCCCATTGATGACATTAAAGAATCCAGAAGCAAAATTTCAACATGATTACCCAAGACATGAAGCAGAGATTAAGTTAAAATTTTTTAAGCATATTTGTCTCCTGGAAAGTAGAGGGAATCGGCAGAGTCTGAAATAGCAAATCACTGTGCCTTAAAGCCTTGGAAGCTGGGAGTGGGAGTGCTGGAATGCCAGACTCCTGCCTCCACCCCGGCTTTTCTGCTACTTTTTGAGACTTTGTACTGCACTTTTTCAGAGAAAGGTCATGAGTAGGAACACAGTCCACGGCTGTGCCTGAGTACTCCGTCCTCTGCAAGGGGAGAGAGAGTGGAGTGATAAACTGTTTTCCCTCTTTCCATTACCTCATCCTTCTCCCTCCTTGTTTTTTCAGTATCAGCCATGTTGCAGACGCTACTTTCTTTGCCTACACTTGCAGTGACCTGATGGGCAAACTGCAGGTTTTAATGGTTTAGTGCAAGAAACTTAGTTTTTGCTCATGCTGTGCTGTAAAATTAAAGTGTGCACTTAGAATATTGCTGCTTAGCTTAACAATTACAGGGGAAAGTAGTCTTTTAATTTCTCAAAGCTGCATGAGTGTCTTTTTATAGTGTATTACAGGGTGGGGGAGCATGCCAAACCACCTTACTGTTTGTGTTTACTTTCTACCCCATCCAACTTTGCCGCAGTCCATAAGAGCACGTCCTGCCTGGGGGATAGAGGAGAGTTTCTTAAATGCATTTCAGCCCCATGAGGGGTTTAGTGGCAGCAGCTGCTTCCATCTGTGTACATGTGCAGGAAGAGACGTTCAGCTGAACAGGCGACACGCTCTTTTTATTGTGGTATGCATAATGCTAGCATATGTTCTCCATTTGCAAATCTGCAGAATACAGTGTGGTTTTTTTTCTGAAGCTTATTGAATAAAACATGACTGAGAGAGAGTATATATATTTGTATCTTAAAAACAAACAAACAAAACCAAAAAAACACCCCGAATCTTGTTGTGGTAATTTGAAGACAACCAGTTTGGTCATCTGTCAAAATTACTTTTTGTTCTAAAAGACAGGTACATTATTTTTCTTCAGGTATATTCCATCCTACAAGTGAAATAGTGTCTTCTGTCTGGGTCTCCTGAGAAGGAGCCAGGTCTTTTGGCATGTTCTCTCAGTTCTGACAGTGCACCCAGAATCTGTTTGCAACTGGCTGATGTCATCTTAGGCAAAGTTTCAGTTCACTAAGTCCATCCACCTCAGTCCACAAAATGTATTTTCAATGCAAATATATCTTTTGAGGCATTGGGATATACTCATTATAAATTCACAGATGCAGATTTGTTTATAAAACCCCCCAAAAGTAGGAATTGTATTTTAGGATAAAGACATGTGAATTTCCCCTTTTCCTTCTAAGAAATCTGGATCTTATAGAATAGCTGCAATTCCCTCTTGCCAGAAGAGTGGGCAGTTGCCCAACTGCTTGTGTGAGCTGCTGCTCTGTAACATCATCTCCTTTGAAGCCCCGCAGCCAATTCTTTTCTCTGATACTGTGGTTAAATGCTTGTTTCACTTGTGCTTGCAAACTGAAGGGAAGGAATGGTGTAAGTCCCACTTCAGCACCAGGCAAACTGGATAAAAATTAGTATATTGACAGCTTAGCTTTTGTGGAGAGGCGTTTAAACTTTGAAATCGCTTGAGCCATGTGAGCATGAAGGAAGTGTTTATTAGGAATAATCAATGTTTGGGGCAGTCCAGGCAATGTAATATAAATATGGCACAGAACAGTGTTTTCTCTTGATTGTCGGCAAAAGCTTGAAGTTTGAAAAGCAGAAAATTAGCAGACAGAAGGAAGCAGCTGAGATGTTGGCATACATTGTATGTCAACAACAGCAGTATCATGTCTGATGTGAGCTGAAGGAGAGACACACACTTCTGAACTGGAACAGGCCAGGTTCAGGTGCGGTACTACCTAAGGTCAGCTGGAGAAGACAAACTGGATTTGCTGTGCCCTGCAGTCCGTAGAGAAAGATTAGGAACCGTGGCATAACTGATGTTTAAAACCATTCTAATTATGTTAAGGTATTTGGAGCCAACAGCTAAGTTCTGCTGCTTGCAAAGAAGTATTTGTATGTGGGCATGAATAATGTTAACTGAAAAAAATGAAAAGCAGGCCTGCTCAAATATTCTGTCAGTCTTTTGTTATGTTTCTTGTAGAGTACAGGTTTTTTAAAAATCCGTATTTTATTCAAAGGCTGTTTGAAGTACTGGCTTTCTCCTTCTACAATACTGTATGTTGCAGTGATCAGTATAGACATGTCCCACTTTGAAGTGGTCTATATTTAATTACTTTGTTGAAATTCCAAGCAGAGCTCCGCTTAGAAATTTACACTGAGATTCCTTCCTGCCTTGGTGAGGCTAATTGGTTCAGACTCTGTTTATTTTCAATCCAGATACACATACTGCTTTTTAACTCTCTTCCAAACTTTAAGAAAAATTGGTTTTCATAGAAAAAAACAATTTAGAAAGTGTTAAGTGACATGATATTCTGATACTGATAATGAGAAACTTTGTTCTGATCTCTCTCTATTGGGTATCGTTTGCAGAGATGTGATCTTGGCAGGTGAGCACAAATAGTTTGTATTAGTTAATTTTCCACCTCAAGTAAAGAACATACAAGCATGAGATCATATTCCTGACATAAATCAAGTTTTAAGAATATTAGAAATCTGCTGTCAGCTCGCACACAAATATTTACTTTTTGATTATTTAAATTATATGGAATTGATTACATTTTGGGGACTGAGTAAGGTAGTTTATATTCATGTCGTAGGCAAGCTCAGTGTGACATAGTGGAGGCATTGCTTGGTGTGTGCCTGGGAGTCTTCTGACCGGGTGGTAATCAAGGTACACTGACATAACTTCAGGCCACTCTTGAAGGCAAGTCTGCTCCCTTCCCATCACTTCTGAGGCTTCTCTGAGTAAAAGCTTTTTACTATGAGCAAATGAGATTTCTGTTTAAAAAAAAGAAAAAAGTCATCTTGCTGGCCAACTGCAATGGACACAGACTCCTGTGTGCCTACAAAGTCTGGACTCGTTGAGACCGTCAGTTCTGAAATTGAGCCATCCATTCAATTTACATGAGCAGTGAAAAAATTCTGATAACTTTTTTAAAAGCAATACTGCCTGAAGCTGGCTATCAACTAGTATGTTAGGAACTTCATTTCTTACTCCTAATCTCCGAACTCTATAGGTATCTTCTGAACCATTCCGCATGCAGTATATTTAGTGTTTTGGGATCTTACAAGGTCTTGATCCTTATTTTCAGGGAAAAAGCCATTTAAATTTTTCCTTATATTTAATACTCAGAATTACAAATATTTAAGTAGCTACTTGTTGATAATTGCTCTGTTTTGCTGGTGATGTCTAAACTTAAATACCGAGGGTAGATGCTGTCCACTTCACTTTGCTTTTTAGGAGGCTTGAAAATTTTTGCTTGAAGATAACTGTAAATGAAATAATAAATCCGTACCAGTTAGATTTTGAAGAGAATGGGAATGTGATGATAATTCCTACTAATCTTGTAAAATTGCATCTTGGTCTAAAAGTCCCAAGTTAAACATAGTTCTGACAGGAAGATATCATTCAGGAATTGTAGAAGTTAGATTTTAATTTTATTAGACAAACTAAGAGAGGGTTACCAGTGAAGGAAAAAATCAGTATTAACCTGTTTGATAGAGGGATTTGCAGGGAAATTTCAAGGACTCATACAGATGTTGGGCTGGGAGTGCTTGGAATCCCTGGAGAAAATCAGGGTGAGGTTGTGCTTGTAGCTCTATGGTTGGCTCAAAAACAGCAAAAGAGTATGGGGCTCTTCTGTTGAAACTCCATTGGTATTAGTGGTTTGGGTGAACAATCACCAGAGTACATGAAGAGAATGACTACAACCTAAACTCTCCTCCTTTCAGAGAGAAGTTGTGCCATTTCTAGTCACCCAGGTAGTTACTGCTCAAAAACAACTCAAGTCCAGAGAAAACTCCTGTAAGAAAGCTAATGGGTGCCTCCAGATGCTGCCAGCCATAATAAAGCTTTTGGGAAAGGAAAACAACCATTTCTACTTTGCGCTTCTGTGATGCCAGTCCCAGCCTGTTTTGGGCTTTTTGGGGGGAAATAAGTTTGGGGTTTCTTATCATTATTATTCCCAGCCCATATCGTAGCCGGATCCTTGGGTTCCAACCTGATGATGACATTCATTCTCTCTGCCCTCTCTCTGGTTTGTGGGCTAATCCACCCTCTCTCTCTAAGTGCTTTCATTTTCTTCTCAAAACATTTGTCCAAGAGGCCGAAAGAAAGGATTTACTTCCAAATGCATAACACTTTCAAATGCACACCACTTCCAGCAATGCTGGGTGTTAAGGGCAAGTTGAGGTCCTGCTTTGTCATGTATATTTTCATTTTTATTTGTCTGATCTCTCCCTGGTTCCTGTTTAACTCTTGTGGCCTTACCAGAGGCTGTCCTGTGGTTGGTGGACCAGTTTTGGTTCTGCTCCCGCTGACGTCCCATCACAAATTCACAGCGGATGGCAGAGCTTCTGGCTGGCAAGCCATGGTTTGGATGCTCAAAGCAGGTATCCAGCTTGATGTTTGGGTTTTTTTCTGCATAATGTAGGGAACGTCATTGAACCAGGTGCTCAGAATATGAGATGCTTGTGCACAAACAGTGTCAGTGTTTGGGCTAAAACCCTCTTAAGTGCCTAAACATAGTGCAGTGAAGACAGTGCAGTGAAGACATTGCCTGTAGCTTAACCCCCATGGTTCCTTGCTTGACCAGAACCTGTTTGCAGCACAGCCTCCATTAAGTTCCGTTGATATTTAGGATTTTCCCTGTGTTGAAACAGCAGTGCTCAATGCAACTGGGGAACTCTCGTTGTCTGGATTGTTTCTACTTCCCTGAAACTATTGCTTTAAAAAATGTTTTCTAAAGAGGGACACTTTCTATGGCATTTTAAGGCAATGTTCTGCTTGATTATATCATGAATAATTAAGATAATTTGCTTATATTATCAGTAACAGTATTGGTATTTAAGTTTTTATATTTATTTCTTCAGTGGTGAATGCATTTTTACAAAGATATTTTAGAAGTGGGTACTGAAAAACTACTTAAGGCTTATCTCCTTAATTTTTTCCTAACGTGGCTATTGGAAAGGCAAAATATGTAGATATTGCATTCCAGCAGGACCTAGGAGCACGCGAGGGGATTTCCGCCTCAGTGCTGCAGTTCATTAAAGAGCTGTAAACAGAAATGCTGTGAAAGTGAACTGTGGGCCTGCGACGAGAGATCTCTGATAACCTCAAGGCTGGCTCCCAAATGATCTTATTAATTCTGTGAGTAACCCGGTGAAAACCAGTAGGGTTTCTCTGACTTTTGCCCTCCGAGGTTGCAGTTTTTACAGCTTGGAGCAGCTATTAGTAACAATAGCTCTTGAAGTGTAATTTAAAAAACCCCAGGAAACGTGTTCCTGTTTTTCTTTCTGATGCAGTTACAGCTGACAACTCCTCTTCCTTTAGCCCCCAGTTCAGTGTTGCCGGTCCTGGAAACCTGCTTGGAATGTTATAATGAAGTTTTTCACTGACCTGAAGTACATCAAATGTAATACATGAGACTGGTTCCCAGCGGAGACTTCTGTTCCAGGTGCAGTCAGCTCTTCCTCAGGCAGGGTAAGGAGGGAAAGGGCTGCTTTGGGCAGGCTCTGGGAACTTCAGGATTTTCATTCTTCTGTACTGGGAAGGGTTCTGTTACAGTTGTTGGCTTATTTGTGTTCAAGGTAGGTAGTCCAGCACCAGAAAATGACATATTTTTTAGCTGTTAGTGATAAGTAAAGAATCGATTAAAATAGGGATTGTAGGAAATCTGGACATCAAGTGTCATGTTTTATGGTGATGGATGGAAGAAAAGTTCAATAAGTATTTGCATCTTCTTTTGTGAACACATTCTCTTTTTTTGTCGGGTTTGAAGTTTATTTTTTCTTCCGTTTCCCTTTGAGAATTATTTTCAGTATCATTAAAGTCTTATCTTGAAGAGGAAGAAGAAGAGCTATTGCAAATTGTTTTTCTCCTTGTGCAACGCCTTTCAGAGTGGCCTCATCCTGGCTAGAATCAGGGTCCCTCTTTCCAGGTGCCTTTTCTGCTCCTGTCCCCATTTCCCTCCCCTCTCTGTAGTTGACATCATACTGTCTGCATTAGAGAGGTCAAGATTCCTGAGAATATCAGACATTAACTGTTTTGAAAGGCTTGTATGTGTGGCCTATTGTCTGGATGTTACTTACAATATATACAGTCACTATAGAAGTTTTTCAGTTTAGCTACCTGCCTTATCTCTCTGCTTTTAAGTGAGATTTGGTTAAAATATACCCTTTCAAACCAGATAAATGGGAAAGCACATCATTTGATACAACAAAGAGTTATTAAAAGTTTGATCCCGTATTCAGTAGTATTAAACTTCTGATTACTGCAGTTGGACTATGAAAAGTTCAGATTTCTTTTCAGCTTATTAAAATTTCTGATAATTACTAGTTTTGAAGCCAGTAGCTGTGTTACTTGATGCATCAAACAGGTAGATAATATTATTTGGATTAAACTTATCTTTGGAAATCTTTTCCATTCTTCTTCTCCTTTCTTCTCTGGACTGCTGCTTCTAGAAATTAATCCTCCAATTTTCTGGTTCTGCTGATTCAGAGGATTTTGTAATTAGGAAAATTCAGGAACAGAGGAGATAAATACAAAAATAGGAGCAGGAGATGAGAAAGCAGCAAAGGTCCATATGAAAAAAAGGAGAAATGGTGCTGTACATGGAGCTCAAGGAGAAGTGATTAGTGATAGATTGGCAGAGCTGTGCAAAATGGGTTTGGTAGTAACAACCATACTTTGAAGTAATTAGTTATAGGAATTGTGACTTGTTCATAATAATTTTGCTGCCTTAGACTGAAAAGCAGATTTTGGCAGCTTCTGCTTTCTTTCCTCTTTTCTGATGTGCCTCTGTAGTGTTCTGAGTTGGATATTGAGGAACTGTAGCTCCCCACCATGCAGAAAGCTGATTTTAAAGTTTCCTTTGTCAGTTGCTACATACACTTGTACAGATTCATAAGGAATTCTGGCATATATGAGGATGATGATCTCATTTAGATTCTTATCCCCCACGTTTTCAGCAGCCATAAGGGGGGGAAATCCAACTTTATCAGAATATACACACAAAGAAATGTTTGCTTTGATAACAAAAGAGGCTCAGTGCTCAAAAAGATTTTTCTGGAAGGATTTCCTTCTAATTAGAGTGCATAATTTGACAACTTTAAAATAAAGAATGCTATAATATATTGATACTTTGATTCACAGCTTCAGCTAAGATGATGCGATCGATGGCTTTAGCAGGTTTTAATCAGCCTTCTGTCTGTTCTGTTGCAATAGGAGGAATAAATGCCTTAGCAACAGAATTGTGTTAAGTAGGAAAATTTAACTTACTATGTGCTTACAAAAAGAAGAAAAGGAAAACTGCTTTTGTCTGGGGTTACTCCACAGTATCTTCTGTGTTTACATCTCCTTTAGATTTACTGTAGCTTAACTTCTTAGACTATGAGTTTGTTTTAATAAATAGGATGTGGAGCATTTCTCCTGTAGATCCTTTTGCTGAATGCATGTGATGCCAACAGAGACCATGCTGACTTCCCGCTTTGGTGGCAGTGGCTGAGCTGTCCCTGTGGAGACTCCAAAACATTTGCTAGCCATAAAACTGCTACTTATTTTCCTTTTTTGTGTTGTTTAATGCTGGCATTTTGTTTGTCTTCACTGAGGTTTTTAGATTAAGTTTTTACAAATCCTTATCTATAATGACAGTTTAATTTTTTGGGAGATAAATTGAAGCGGTGTATACAGTAAAATAACTTTTCAACAGCTTAATGCTAAATGTTTCCAGATATAGATGCAATTTAATCACATCTACGGTTTCTGAAAAATGTAAATCTGCAGTTCTCTAAGGAATGTTTAGTTAGTGTTTATCATTGTATACGAAGAAGGTATACATAATCCCTCTGTGTTAGAAAGACCCTTCAATTTAAATTTATTAAAGATTACTTTACCCTGTCATGAACAAAGTGTCCCCTAAATCCAGTTTCCCTCCCATGAAAGCGTGAGAATTTCTCCACTACTTGGGGTCTGTGCAAATCATCTGCACTACAAAAGAGCCCCAGCTCCTTCCATTTTAGGAATCTGGGAAGTGTAAATATTTAGAAGGGCTGGCATAACAATGGCAGAAGGAGAAGGAAATTAAAGTTTGGGATCCAGTGCTGAGACACATTTGGCTTAAACTGCCAGGGGGAAAAAGAAAAGCTTTTTAGTAAATTGGTGAAAGGTTATGATTTTCATTTTTGGATTAAGGAATAAGCAGAAATGTTCTATGCGGAATAAACTACCCGGTTTCACAGAGAAGTCTTGGTATTGAAAATGTAGCCTTTTTTTGTTCTCGCTTAGGTTTTTTTGTTTTTTCTGTTATACCCAAGCTTGGTGTTTTTCAGTTACTTTCTGACAGGTCACAGAAACTAATATTTCACTGAGCAAAGACCAGCACTGTTACGTGAGCAAATCTTTTTATGGAAGACTGGTGTGAGAACTTCTTGAATGTAAAGCTTAGAGGCTATAGGTTGAATGAATATATAAAGTAGACTGAAATTAAGAACATGGCATAGAAATTGATTTCATTATGGAAACTCTGGTGTTCAGGTTGCGAAGGATTTTGCTCTATAAAAGATTTTTTTCTAGAATCTCTTAGAGAATTTCCAGCATCTGTTGTTTGCAACAGCTGTTAGATATTGAGCAGAAAGATTTGTCTGTCCTCAGAACAGCGAGAAAAATGTATTCTTTATCTTGATAAATTCAGTTCAGGTTGAGTAACTCCACGGATATTAAAACCAGTTTTCCTGGTGTATTTCACTTATCTTTGGGAGATTTTTGGCACTATGTTCAAATACCTAAATGAGTTTGTTCTAAAGACTGAAGTCTGTTTCTGCCAAAATTTGCTGTGTGACTTATGAGCCTATATAAAGACCATTATAGTAACTTAAGCTAATACTTGGCTTGTGTTTATGCAAGAAACTCCAAATAATCCTTTAACTTAATTTTGAACAGTGCTTTGTTTTTCAGAAAGAGACCATATAGAGTTAGCTGGAGAGAGGGAACTACACTTTTGCAAAGACTTTCAGTGTTTTGAAATTTGATTTTTTTGGATCCAATTTAAAAGTTAAAACAAAAAGTTCTGCATTTCTTTGTAGAGGAAATAGTGTGTCTCCAAGGCATTTATCTCCACGGGTAGGAGACCCTGCTGGGCAGCCTTATCTGATGCCTCAGGGTTCTCAGTTCTCACCGTGCTTGCTTCAGGTTGTGTGGATCATCAGAAAAGGCAGGTTTCCAGTTAGTTCTGTCAGAAAGTTGTCAAACTTTACTATTGCCATCATGTTTTAATAGTATTTTTTTTGTTACCCTTCATATAATTTTGAATTTGATGGTTGTCAGATGGCAGATAGTTCATTGCAGCCCCTGAGAGAGTTTGTTGAATTTCAGATCGCCTCTTGAAGGCCAGCAGAAGTCACTTTTCAGATTTAGGTGCCAGTTGCTACCAGGGGAGCTAGACCCATGGAACTTTGGACCTGTAGTGAAATAGATTAGTGTTAGTGAAATATAGTGTAAAAGTATTTGGAGATAGTCATTTAGACCACACCAGGATTTCAATGCCTGAGTTCTCTTGTGAATTTCTCAGTGTTTTGGTTGCCTACTTCTGTGGATATTTGTTATCTTGAAGTTTGGTTTGTGGGATGGCAAACACTTTGGTATTGAAGTGCCTGTCCCCTTTTGGCTTAATCTTACTGGGAGTACCCTGCAAATCCTGCAAAATGGAGGAATTCAAAGAAACTCTTATTTCATTAAGGTCACTTCTTCAACCTAGACATCTGAAAAAAGGAAATTGCAAAATGAACTACATTTACAGAAAAGTGAATTTAAACCATGAAATCTGCCCCCTCTGGTAGTTTAGTATCTTAGTTGCAAAGTAGTACCAATCTACTTCAGATTCAGGGTCTATATGACAACTCTTGAATTTTGGCCATAGTCCTGGGAACTTGTGACCGGTGTCAGTGGGATTCAAGTATCTTTGCATAATAGCTTTCTAGTGGTAAAATAAATTATAACAGCGTTTTAAATCTGTTTAATCTTCTGTAGCCATGCAGCCCAGGCAGTGAGCCATACTGGCGTGGAGCAGTGACTGTGCCCAGTGCTGATCCCACCAGTGCCCAAGTTCCACTCCAGCAGCAGTCAAAACGTCTCTCCAAATGCTTTACAATGCTTTGATGCAATTGCTGGACAACTGCATGATAACTCCAAGGAAAAGGAAAACTTGGATTTTATGCCAAAATCCATCTGAAGGATTTCAGGCTCAGGTTTCTCACCAAGCAGTGGCGTGACACTACTCAGCTGTTAGCTAGATTGGGATCAAGGGCATCCTTTGTACCATGAGAAACACAAAATTCCTGGGAGCAGAGTGTGGGGAGAGCACAAGCAAGAGAAACAGGACTTTGTAATCCAGTGATGAGGTCACTTACCCAGGAAGGGGAAACACAGGCTGCACTTCGAGGACTGTATATGTATTTTACATGAAACACTACACAGAGTTTATTAGCAGTCTTGGAAGCTCAAACAGAACTAAGCATAGCCTATAAAGTGGTGGATTGAACAATTTCTGTCTAAGGTCCTTTGTAAATAATTGAGCAAAGCTTTAAAATAGCAGTAATAAACACAGAATGAAAGTAAGATTTTTGTACATGTGGTTTCTTGTTTGGGTTTGGTTTCTTCCCAGATTCTTGATATTTGAAAAATTGATTAATTTCATAACAGAATTTTCCATAGTGAAAGCTTCTGTTTAGTCCTGTTCTAAACCTCTGTTTAATCTTACTCTAAACATACTGATCAAGATTTGGTTTGTGTACTTGCCAGAGAAATTATTCTTGATTTGTGTTACAGTTTTAAGAGAAATAAGCATATTGAAAATCAATAGAAATTCTACATCCACATCTGTGGATATAAAACATTGATGTAATAGTGGTTCATGCCAGCACTCATGTATTTTCTCAGTTTATAACTTCGAAGTGAAGAAAATACAAATGTATTGTGCTTTAGTGCATGACTAAATTAGGGTATTAAAAAGGTTCTTTATTATGTTTACCTCTCATTTTGATGGTTTAAAAAACTCAGTTGTTATTACCTAAATTTACAATGGCAGTTTTAGGTTTCTAGGAAGCTCTAGTGACCTCTGTAAAAAGGTAATTCAGTGAACCTGTCACGAATAATTTGATTCTGCAGCTAATAGTAATGGGTTTAATCCAGAAATTATGAGCTGGGCCCCCCTTCCCTGAGGGAAGTATTTCTTTCCATCTTTAAATGCAAGGTGGGGTGAGCATAGTAAATTTAACAGGACCTGGCTATTCTTTTATTTTTGAAGTCGTGAGGCTTTTGCTGAGTGCTGGGCAGAATTCAGTAATGTGCAGCACAATTTTTCTTGAATTGCCTCCATCTGAAGGCAGAGCCGTGTGTTTCACCCATGCTGGTTTAATGGAGCACAGCTTTGGTTTAGGTGTCTTCCAGACATGTTCTGGGCACGAGGAGCCTGGCCATTTCAGTCATTCTCTGAGCAATAACCTGAAGAGTGTGGCTGCTTCTGCGCAGCATTCCCCATAGCTGTGCACATGGGGTAGTGATGCAGCACTTGGGAAGAAAGTCAGAGGAGATAATGATGTTTTTGAACTGTTGTTCAGATCTGAAAGGCGAAGTGGGCCCAGTCAACAACAAAGCAACAGACCTGGGAAAATCCCTTCAGTGGCTTCACCAATTGTACCCGAATGTGTTTTAGTATTGAATTAGAATGCTAATCACTGCGTTCTTCTCCATCTTGTCCTAATGAAAGAAATTCCTATATGTAGGGAACTGGAATTTCAGTTTGTGGGCATTTCAGATACAGCCCTTTGTTTCTGCTCTGCTATTTTGTGAGAATTTGAAACTAGCTCAGCAGTAACTTGTTTTATAGAAAACTTACAACCAGAAATTAAGCATTGTGCTTACACTTATCCCTTCGATTTGCAGTTCTGCTTTTTGGTTATATTGTCCTACATGCCTTCTCTTATGCAAAAAAAAATTTAAAAGTTTTTCTTTAGTGCTAAGTATCAGCTCTAAAGCTATTTCTTTTATAGTGTATGCTACAATATGCACGTTATATGCGTAGGTACTTCTAAGTGGACCGAAATCATTAATGTCACTGAATGAAACACTTTTCCCTTCTCCTGCTGGTCATTTTTGCCTGTTACAGTTGCCATCCTTATGCCAGCAAATGTGCTTGGTGCGGGTATGTGGAAGTTGAATTTAGAAAATTTATTAGGATTAAAACTAATCTATAAGGAGGGAGTGTGTGAGCAAGCATCTTAGCACATGTTTGCATGATGGGCACTTGCCTCTTAAAGTTATCACCGAGCTGTGAAATTCCTTGTCCTCTGACCTCAGGCCAAGCATTCTGGGGTCCCTCCTGTCCCTTCCCGTGGAACGCAGAGCTTCCTCTCACCCTGGCGTATAAAGTGCCAGTAACCAAGGTGCTCAGGGTCACCCCTTTCCCCTCGCTGCGCACAAACACTGCTGGTCCTGCCTCGCATCTGTCACTCGGCTGTACTGGGGAGACGGGAGGAGCACTGGTGGCTGCTACAGGCTTTTCTAGTGGCTGACAATAACGTCATATGCGTTTGGCTTTGAGTACTGTGATCATATCCATGTGATACCTTTTTGTTCGCTGTGAGAGTGCGGAAAAGAAAGTAGTGGATATGTCATACAAGCATGAAGAACCAGTCATCCAAAATTGACTGGGATGCTTCCCTTGAGGTTAAATGATTATTATGTTTTTTGTATCTTTGTCTCTAAAACAAACTCTTTAAGAAAGATTTATATTTTTTTTTTGCTGGTAGTTTTGTACATAAGTTGTTTTGGGAAGGGTATATGCAAAGAAGAATATCTTCTGGCAAATGGAGGAATCTTTCTGTGGCTGCTCTTATGCTTTTAGTAGCTGACTGGGCTGTGAGTTCTCGCTGAGAAGGTCAGTATCTTATGCATGCATTGCTCATATTAAAATAGTATCTGGCTGATGACTGTTAAATACTGTAGACTAAACACGGCTGTTCTGCTAAATAAGATTTAAAATTGTAAAAAGAATATTCAGGTTTTAATGTCTGAACACTTCTATAAAGGTTCAATGGCTTGGTAGTAAACTGATTTCTCAGCTTTATTAAAATTAGCAGTGCCCATGCCCTGGAACAGGTCCACGGCCCAATTAAGTGAGCTGAAAGTTGTAACGGGACGGCTGTGCTGCTGCAGGGCTCCAGAAGCCTTGGGCAGTGGCTCTGTGCCTGTCCCCGTGTCTGACACAGCAGTGCTTTACTGGTGCTGACTCTGTACAGCTGTGGTGCTGCTGGCAGACACCCAGCCACTCTGCTTCACTGGGATATAAAAAAAAAATTAAAATAAAAATCTCTCCATGGTTGTACTCTGTAATGACCAGAGGCAACTGGTGTTCTCTCAATTCCCAAACCCCCAGTTCCTGTGCAGAAGACTGGGATCAGTCCTGCTGCTTCAGAGTCCTGGAGTGCTTCGTGATCCTCAGTTCCTGGGCATGGGAAGAAACTTTTCCCATGAAGAAGAAATACTTTTCAGCGTCTCATCCTCTGTAGATTCCTCAATTCTCATGTGAAAAGAGTTACCTGATACTGCAATTTACATAACAGGTAAAGAACCAAACCATATTCAGATGAATCTAGGAACAGAGAATGTATAGTACATGTAAAATGGGTAGCCTGTAGTAATGGAAAAAAGCAATTTTATCTAACTGAATTGGCTACATACATCATAGAGGCCGTAGCAGAAGTAATCTAATTGAAGTCTTATCCTGAATTCAATCTTTAAATAGCTATCCAACTGTGTTTATTGAATGTAAATCTCCAGAGGTACAGTACATCATCTTAGACATTTGGTCAACACTGGACATATTCAATATAAAATTTGCTTTGTTAAATGGACCTCATGCAGAGGTATATCTGGCTTTGTCATACAACTGTAATGCAATTTCTGTACACCTGTGCTTTTCCAAAGGGTTTTTTAATTTGAGAATTGATGAGGAAGGTGTACAGTTTCACTTTTGTCCTGACAATACAGCTCAGAAATGTGTGTCTCCAGGGAACCTGTGTTTGAGAAGATACACTTCAGTATCCCTAGGTATATTATAAAAGGAATAGAACAAGCATTAAAAAAAAACCCAAACCTACCACACAGAGGAATGTTGCATAGGTGTTTCAGAGTTTAGACTTGTCTTAGCAGGTAAAACAGACAACTTGGTATCAAACCAACTTTAGTGAAGAGCTCTGGAAATGATGTGACGTGCATGTGATAGGCAGTAACTGCTGTTTAGCCTAAACAGTGTGAAATCAGAGGGTCCAGTGAAATCTGACATCTCCTTCTAAAGCTATGGAGGTTGGTCTGGTTCTTGATTTATCTGCATGTATGAGAAATTCCCAGGGTCGCAGCTGTTTGCTGAGAGAGCGCTGGAAAAGGCCGGCATCCCATCGCAGGAGCTGTGTTTGGGTAACCCTCTGGCAGGCCAGCAGCCCAGTGAGCAAACATTGAGTTTGGGCTCAAATAGCCTTTTCTCCTGCCTTGTCTGTTAGTAAAGCTCACATCAAATAGAAGCTCCTCTCCAGGTTCTAGTGATGCTTGTTTGCCCCAAACACTGACTTTCCTGCTTATTTCACTCCTCTGTCGAGGAAAGGGAAGGTGTGATGTGGGTTGTGCATGAGAGCCGGGGAGCTCTTTCATGCTTTATTTGAAGGTTTAGGCAGTTAATTTTGAAAATTCTTTAGAAAAATGAATAATTAAGAAGCTGGTAGGAGTTTTCTCTCCTGTTACTTGTACTAAGCCAAGGGAAACGCATGCAGGGCTGAAGGCTGAACTTGCAATAGGTACAAGAAACGTTTCAGAACTACAGTCATCACCTCATTTGCTCTGAAATGAATGAGATCCTTCTACTTTCTTTTTCTGTGAAAGTGAATGAAATGAACAACAAAATGCTAGTTTTCTGAGATCTGCAACATAAATATTTATGTTGCACATAAGTGTTTATATTGCACACATATTATTTGGCAATACCTCTGCAGCTGCAGTAAATATTGATGTTGCATTTTTAGTTTCCCTGAAATTAAGTGCAAAACAAAGGTCCCTATCTTTAAAGTAATTGATACCTTAGTATTTTAAAAGAATTCCTTACATTTCAGGACTTTGCTGTTTCCTGAACTAAGAATATGAATTTGAAAAGGTGACTTCTCCTTTACCTCTGTAGCTGAGATGGAAATAGTGGCAGTTGTGCTTTTTGGATTGTTGCTGTATGAAGTCCTCCAAACAATGGGAGAAATGCAGTTCTTTGGTATTTCTTTGTTTATAGACAAGTTAATCTTAGAATGGTAGTTACTGTAACAATATTGGTAAAGTAATTTCTCCTGTCATTTAGAAAAAAATGAAGTGCAATAGTCATTTTCACCATGACATCAGCGTGGTGGTTATGGTTTAAATATTGGTATCGTACAAGTGATGGAATTACTGCTTTTTATGTCACTTGTTTATTTTACATTCAGATAAAGCATTCTGTTAGTTTTTGCCTCTGGTCAGTCTGGACTATTTTACAAGTGACATTATACACATGTGCACTTACATAAGATACACTTAAGAGTACTTAGTTCAGAGTGGAAAAGGTGCACCTGTGAGAAAGGAGTGTGAATGAGAAAGTGTAACTGTGTGTAAACATGTTTATGCAGCTGCATTTTAATATAACTTATTATTGGAGCACTCTGTCTAGAGAATAAAACTGTTATAACCGAAGACAAGCTATTAAAAATTCCTTCAAAACATTGGGAGCTGTAGATAAATCAAAAGTATAGAACTTCAGTTTTGCTTCCAAATTTATTTGTACTTTAAACAAATTTTCTTCATGTTGGAATCTGAAAATTGAGATGCTAATAAAACTGCCTTACAAACTTTCCATATTTTTGCATAGTAATAAATCTGATAATTTTTTTGTTTGTCTTATTCACTATTAATACACAACCTTGTTTTTTATTTTAATAACGTAAACAATTGCTTTCAAGGTGAGGATTTTTTTTTAATTTACTAGCTTTTCAAGATTTTTATATGATGTGGGACTTGAGTTCCTGTGGAGCCTTAGATATGCATTTCAATTCAGAGTATGTGTGATTTGGAAACATACAAAATAGAAGATTTATCTTTATTAGATCTTCACTGAAAAATCATTAAGCTGATCTGAGTATTTCTGTTCTGTAAGTATATGAAATGAGACAGTCTTACATTTAATATAACTCAGCCTTCATGTGACCTGGTTTAAAATCTCAGGATCTCAGTAAATAAAGTTAGAGAAATGCTGCTGAAGTGTCTTGTTTCGGTTGGGGGGAAAAAAAAAAGACTGAAAAATGTCATTATCCTACTTCGAGAGCTTTTTAAAAAAATCAATAGAGGAAATAGCTTAGAATCCTGCTTTATTTATTTGCAATATCATACTGAACTGACTCTTTAATTACACTAGGGACTGAGAGTGCATTGTTCTAGGCACTTTGTGGACAATGAAAGACCTTTATGCCGCCAGAAATTTATTTCTGTGCTTTGACTTTGTGTTATTTAAGATGATGTGACCTTAAATGTCCAGCTTCCAGAATATTAAAAGAATGTGTTGGTATCTGTTTTATTGAATGTAGCATGTAGGGTTTAAATTTCCTGCTTACAAGCCAGAAGTCCTTTGTTTATCTGAAAAAAAATCCAAAAACAAAACAAAACAAAAACCAAACCAAACCAAAAAAAAACCAAATAGAGCACGATCAGCAATTACATCTAACATTTCCCCTGTCACTAGTGCTGGAGAAGACTGCTTTGCAAGGCTTAAAGATTTTTTCAGCCTCTGTACTCGGTTCTCAGCCTTTCCTGAGAATATCAATTATGAAAGATTTTGCAATAAGTCTGGATGAGTGGAAACTGGGGAACGACATCCGATTTACTTCACGTTGTCTATTGATCAGACAGTGTTTCATCCTCATGGAGCTCATGGAAGGCTCAATACTTAAGGCTTAAGCCATAGATATATGATGATACTAAATCGTTTTCTTCTTATATTATGGCTATATTTCTATGAAGGTCTGTCTCCTCCACCCCTGGGCGGGGGGAGAGTGTACAGAAGAATGCCAGTGTAAGAGGATGTGAGGTTTTTATGTTTAATATCTTTAATTTCATTCACTTCCTTTTCTTCATCCTGTATGTCAAAGAAATAAACCCGCAGATCTAAGTACAGAGTTTTTTCATTGCTGGGTGCTTTTGTTTTTCTCTCTTACAATATTCTTTTTCATCTCTGGATGGGTAACACAGGTTGTGAATGAACTGCTCTGTCTGTTCGGGGGCTTCCAACTGCCAGTTCTCAGAGTCTCCATCTCAAGGGTGATGCCTTATGAACACAGCCCTTCTGTTCTCATGCTCTTTAGGTCTAGGAGTGGGTGACTCACGTTTGTGGGGTTGCAGTCTCAGATAAGTCACTTTTTGCCTTTTCCTCATATTTCTGGCCCCCTGGGGTGTGCTCCTGGCGTGTCCCATGTACTGCTAGAATCTGTAAGGTCCCAATATGTGTTCTATGTGCCTTGCAATAATTGACATAGCTACTGCTATCTCGGCGTTATCTGAAGTGCTACATGAAAATATCCTTTAGTGTGAAAAATAGGAAATAAATGGTTGATTTCCTGCCATATTTCTCCCGCTGCATTGTGTTTTAAGTAACATTTGGTGAATTGCCTGCTGCAGGTACTGTAGCATCTGAGGTGCAATAGAGAATACTGTGTCTAAGAAAAAAACCACCAGTCAGGAAATTCTGTAGTTGGATAGGAATTGTAATAAAAATTCAATGTAGCTATAATAAAATACTTGCAGAGTACACGTGCCATGTTCAGAACTCATTCAGTCGTTTTAACCTCTAATTAGCTCTTCTATTCCATATTCCCTTATTCTTCCCAGTTCATTAGGAATTCAGCAGAATTTCTACAGCACCTGGGGTACCTTCTGTCTGACCTTCCCAGATTTCCCAAGCCTCTTGAGTGTTTATCTAGTCCTTCAGCATCAGTTTGTCCCCAGAACACCCAAAAAGGCCACCAGCTCTCTTATTAATGTCCAGTGCTGTCAAATTCCTTCAGCTTCTTCGGAATCTCTCTCTCTTTAAAAGACACTGTTCTGAAAAGAGGAATCTGTGTTAATGTCCTGTTAAGCTCATAGAAGCGTTTGGAGGCATCCAGGCAAGAGAAGGGGCAGAGAATAGCTGTGTCTACAGCTGTGGCTACAGCGTGGGAACTAGCCAGGTGGCAGCTCTTGGCCATGGCTAGCCAAAGCTAGCAGAGGTGGCCAGCACTATCATGGTGTTACAAGAGATTGTTTGCCCGCTTTTCTTAAGTTTAAATGATTTTTCTTTGATCAGAACACACAAAGTACTTTTGCCCAGAGCAGCATGTCTGTCTTGAAGAGCTTGAAGTTCAAATCACAAATGTTTTAAAGTAATTTTTGGAATCTAAAAATAATAATCTTCAAGATGGTGTAATAGTCAAATTTTATTGCGCTCATTTTGTCTTTAATGCCTAGTGAAGCTTTGAGAGTTCATTTTATTTATGATAGAAATTATGATAGAAATTCTGTCGCTTGTAAAATGTATCGATAGATCCATAGGTAAGTGGAACTTCCTGGTGGATCAGGGATGGTATTGACTTAAAGCAAGGCTGAATGAGTAGTGCAGATGTCCTGCAGATTCTCTGTATGTGTGCATTTCCAGCTGGCGGATAGGGCACAATGTTACTCATTTATCTTCTCGAGGCTTCCACAGATCCAATTTGACAGCCCAGATCTGCCTTGAATCTGTCTAAATTCCTCCATCCTTTTCCACCTTCCCCTGATTCTTTCCTGTACCTGCACTCCATGTGCTGCAGAGCTCGCTTGTGTTTCCTAATCGCTCACAAATGGAAAATCAGCATTTGCCTGGTACTGCTGGAGATGAGCAGTGGGATAAGCAGCAACACAAAAAGCTGAATGTGGTGCAGAAGGAGGTGTACGTAGAGATGCCAAAACCGGGAGTGTGCTGGGGGGACAATGGACCATTAAGGCTCTGCAGGGACAGAACACAGCGTGGGAGAAAGGTTTCTCAGTGCTGAGTTTGCTTTTCAGAGACTGTGAAGGCCGTAATTGACTACAAGGCTGTAATTCAAATCTATGATACAGTATTTAAATCCAATTTGCACAGCAATCATTTTATTAAGTGTAACCTCTGAATACACACGTTACAGTCGTTTTACTACTGTCCTTGGGAACAAAGTGTCTGCAGTAAGTTGGTGCACTAAGATAGAATAAGACTATTTTGCACAGTACATATAATCTAACAGTTTTAATAGATTGTAATCCTTTAGATTCTTATAGTACGTTTTCCTCCTAGACATCAAAGCAATGAGTAAATATTCTCTGCCTTTTGTCACTTCTTTGAGGTGGTTAGCAAATACAAGTGACATGGTATCTGCAGTGAACTGTACAGTATACAGTAATATTTGCATATTTAAGAAATACTTTTATTAGTAAATAGCTTTTGCAAAAATACTTACAGTTCTGTGACTTTGGAAAAGTAGCTTTGAGATTATTCTTGTGATGCTTCTGGGCATATATTATGTGTTTCAGATATTCAGAAATTGAATACCATCTTGTAGTCCTACTTCCATTCTGACTTGTGGTTTGAAGTTACCTGGTTTGTAATACTGCTGTTTTGCTTAATAAATATATCTGAGTTTCTTGTAGAAGAACTGTCCTGGACCATTAGCACTGGATGGAAAGGAAGTTTTCTGTTAAAAATCCATTAACGTTACAGACCCGATGTTCTAGATAGGATGCTGATGGTGTGTGGGAGGTGGAGACAGGGCAGCTGATGCCAGTGAGATTTTCCAGTTGAAGCTAAGTGAGACAGGCAAGGAACACTGTTTTTTTAAATAAAATGTAAAAAGTTTCCCCTTAGAACTAAGGAAGCAGCGGAGTCTCTCACTGCCTGTTAAAAGACCAGATCCAATGAGCAGGAAGAGCTGCCTTGCATAAAATCTTGGACCAGAGTTAGGATGCATAATTCTAAGGTCACACTGAGGGAAACTGAGCCCCAGTGTTTCCTTTTGGTAAGATTTTTTTGCTTTACAAAGAGTGCTTGTGGATGAGAAATTCCTTTTGCTACAACCATCTCAATTTGACATTGAAATCAGAGCTCCAGTATTTTGGTGGAAGGGAAAGCTGGTCCCGGGCGGATTGTGACCTGCTTTGGAGTGGCAGGGGACTTGGTTGGTAAGGATGGAGGATGCTGAATTCTGAGGTTTGCATCTGAGATACCCAAAGCTGGGGAAAAACTAGGAGTCACCTAAAACACGAGGCTTGTGAGCACATGAGGCTTAGTAGTTAGCTTGAGCAGGCTGAGACCAGTTTATGGCATCTCCCATAGAAATTATTTTAAAAGCTCCTCATAATGCAGCTCTGCAAATTGAGTACAGAGTTCCCCACCTTCATACCGAGCTCTTCCTGAACATGACCTTCTGCTTTAGTCTTGAGGTCCTAGAATTGAGGCTTTAAACATCCCCAGAAATTAGCAATCTCTGGTTTTGCATTTTGACTTGTAGGCGACCAGACTGTCTTCTCTACTCCTGGAGCTTTCAGCTTTTTGCATTAATAGCCTGTAATAATTCACTTTGTATCTATAAAGTCGTCTAAAACAAAATGTATCTGAGGAGTACGTGGAGGTGATTGCTCTTGGACTGCTGGGTCCTGAAGCGCTCAGGAGTGAAGGAAGCACAAGAAAAGACATTTTAGGTACAAATATCTTACAATCTGGGGAGGGGAAGCCCTATTTTTTTTTTCCAAATGGTTGGGTTTTGGTGGTGTTGAAGTGTCAGGTATTTTGTAAGAAATGCCTGACAACCAAGGGATGGAGTAAGAGTTTGGGGCTGTGGGGGATGGGACACGCTGCCAGGATCTAATGAGGGCTGAAGTGAGTTTGGGGAAAAAACGCTCCCGGGGACACTCGGTTATCTATTTTCAGCGTCCCGCCTCCCTCAGCTCTTTCCGTTTCCATAACGCTGGTGGCAGAGGTGATGCCACTTGTCCTTCCCACGTCTCCACGCGTGTTGGAGCTGGAAGGGGAGCCCGGTGGCCCCGCGGCTGCAGGTCCCGGGGCGGGGGAGCGAAGCCTTAACGCCCGAGCCTTAACGGAGCCGGATCCGAAAGGGGGCTGGAACCCAGGGCGGGGAGCGGCCCCGGGGTTCCCGTGGCGGCAGGAGGGAGGAGCCGGCGGGTCGTTGCCGGGTCCCTGCCCCGCCGCCGGGAGGGGCTGCCCCGGTTCCCCCGGCCCCACGGCGGCTCGGCTCGGCTCGGCTCGGTGTCGGGGCGAGCGGCGGAGCGGGAGCCGGCTCCCGGGAGGGGTGGCTACTTGGATCGGGAGGGGGCTGCCGTCTCCGTTCTGCTGCTCCGGCTCGGCTCTGGTAAGCGTTAAGGAGCGCGTTACCTTGGATTTCCCCAAATCTGTTCCTGGAGTGTGTATCTTGGGTTGCAGCTGGAACAACCCGGGCTTTCAGAAAGCATTAAGGGACGGGTTTAACTAAGACTATTGTGTACCTTCGGTTTATTTACACTTCAATGCTACTTTGTAATGCTAGTAGGCTCCTGGGCTTGTAAAAGCCTACAGCTGGCTAGAGGTGCCGGAGAGCTTAGAACAGGACCCTGCCAGCGGTAAAGGGCTGCTGAGAAAGAAAAAACACCTCTCCCCGCCTCCAGATCAGGCTACTTCAGCAGATGCGCTATTATAAAAGCGGTATATGAAGTTTATCATTTGGCCTTCATTTGGCTCGGCAAAATAGGAGACTTAAAACCAACATACTCTTCGGAAAGCAAGAGGGAGGGGGAAAAAATAATCCGTTCTCGGCTGTTTGGCTTTCGAAGAAAATGATTGTTGGACTGCTAGTGTAAAACTGCTTTGCTGTGTTTTCTGGAGCTAAATGCAAAGAATGCTCTGTGTTTATCAAATAGGTGTGTCTGCTGGCATATACCTGCTCGGTGTGCTGTGGCATTCTCACCGAGGGTTTTATATGGTAATTGTAAAATTATGTTAGTGCTTCTATTAAAATATCAAGAAAAAAATGCTATTCTTAGTAACAGATTCCTTAAAGATGCTCAAACATACCTTTTAAATTTGGACAGAAAACAAAAAATCTGCTTCTAAACAGCTGGTCGAGAGGCTTCTTAGCCTCTTAGGCAATGCTGAGATAGTCAGGGTGACGGTAGGTATTGCTGGAGCTGTGTGCTCAAGAGTAGTGTTTTTGTGTCCCTTCACAACTGTAATAATTTAAATGTGACACAGCACAGTGAAGTAAAAACCTGTGGAACTTTCAATGCAACTCCTTTTACATCCAGAAAGAGATATGTTTTGGGTTTCCCTCCTCTGTGTAAGCAGGATTAGAGCTATTCTGTATCAGAATATTTCCAACTACAAAACTTAAATGTCTTTCATATGGTCACGGAAAGTCAGTAAGTTGTGTAAATAAGATTTAGTGTGATGATAGTGTTGCAGTTGTAAGCAGTGTTTGGGTTTAGTTTGGTTTTTGTTGTGTTTTTTTTTTTTAACTACTTTCCATGCTTTTAAACTGTGCTGGTGTATACCTGCTTTCCAGAACTACAAACCCTTTTTTTTTTTCTCAAAGTATTATTTTTTATTGCAGTCATTTCTGTTTGTAGCTGTATCTCTTTCCAAAACTCAGAGCATTTGAAGCTTTTTCAGATTTTTGTAATACATTTCCCCTGCATATTTATGCTTTATTATTTCTTTTAATAAAACTTTAGAGTAATACAAAATTTGTGGAAGAATTTTCAGATCTCCTTGTTGTTGCCTCTCTTTATAGTCTAATTATTTATTGTGAATTTTGACTTTAAAAAGACTTTGTAGTTAAAACACTGCAGTTGATTTCTGTAAGTGGTCTGCTGTTGTTTTACTGTTTGTGCCAGGAGAAGTAACTTTAGCTTAAAATCAAAGCATAATCTATTTCTGAAGTTCTGGAGAACACTCTTATTCCCACTCTTTGCAGTCTTTCCCAGCTCCCTCATCCCATGGCTGCTGCTGGTGGGCCAGTTTGTCTGCCAGTTTGGCAACACTGGTTCTCCAGTGCCCATCTGGAGCATGAGCTGTGGTTCTAGCGTGGTGACATCTGGAAACTCCCTGTCACAGGAATTGCCATTCCTGGGCCAGCCTGAGATGTGGGAAATTAACTCAGGTTGTCTCAGATTCGGAACCTCTTGGGCTTCTCAACCTCCTAGGCTGCGGAGAGGGATGGAAGAGCTGGCTGGCTCTGGAAACACTTGCCACGGAGAGGGATGGAAGGGCTGGCTGGCTCTCCAAACACTTGCTACCAAATGAAAGAGGGAAACTTCCCTTCTGAAAGTCTCCTCTTCTTTGTAATTGTCTTCTAACTACTGCTGCCTGGGGAAAGCACTTAGATTGCTGAAAATCTGCTCGTTAGCAGTCCTCAAAGTGAAGCAGTTGCATTAATAAGTGTGTCACCTAAACTGGTGTGCTGATAAAATGAATTCTTTTTTTCTTACATAGAGTATCTTCTCGAAGACAAAATATATGTTTTTTAAAATGTACTTTGAATACTTGAAACAGAAAGGACAGGGAAGGCTTGTTCTAGTAAGCGCCTGTGTTTTGTATAGTGAAAGTTTTTCCAGGAAGACTAGTGGTTAACAGCTGAAATGGCAAAGCAAGAATCAGGGTATTGAGGGAAACCAAGCACCACATCTCAATGCATAGGAGTAAGAGCTAGAGAATTTGAAAAATGCCTAGCTGAGAGCCAAAATGGAGATCAACAACCATAAAACATTAAAAGCTGTTTGACTTGCTAAAGACCATTGCAATGATAGATAACTAGATGTCTGCCATAAAATCCAGTATCAAAACACCAGGCACCACCTGTTTCTCCTGCAAGCACTAAGAAAAAGAAAAGATGCCAAGAATTTTGGGGATGGGGAGGAGGAGAAAACCTTCCTTAAAGAGTGGCTGTGCAATGACTGGCACAGAAAACAGAGTCTGGGATGGAATTGAACTGGGGTTACAGATTGAGACCAGGTAACCCATTTGCCACATTGAAAAACTTCAGTGTCTTAAGGTACTACAGGGCCATTATATGGTTAAAACAACCCTCAACACTTAGCTGTTCTCTGTCATCTTCTAAAGATCTATAAATTATTTGTACTAATATACTAGGTTGTACTAAATTTCCACTACATCATTCCCTCTTGAATGTGCACTTCTGTCATTCTCAATTGCAGGCATTATGAGTCCAGATGGGATTTGTTGAACCAATGTTTTTTTAAGTCTGTTGTTTTGGTTGATTTTTTTTTAAAGAAACTTTAAAGCAAAGAAAAATTATTTCAGTTGCAGCCAAAGGAACAGGTGAACTTAATCCAGACCTAAAAAGACCACGCTAGTTAGGGAACACCAAATTCTACATAGTTTCAGTGTGGTACATCATTACTTTATTTCCTGAAGGGCTTGTGGTGCAGATGGCCGAGGTCTGAGGGGTAAGCTGGGTTCATTGTTAGCTCCACAAATAATAGAGGGATTACTCTATAAAACTGTCATCACGTAACCTTGCCTACGAGGGCCGTGGTACTTCCCACATATGACACTCTTCCAAGTTGGTGTGCTGAACTACATGGCTGAAGTGCTTTCTTAGCAGTTACTGTTACCAGGCCTGCAGTAATTAAAGAGAAACTCTGGTTTTCTTTCCATAGTAGTCCAGCTGTCATAATTTCTAAATAGATGTTAACGTTTAAAATACCTTGTGTCCAGCTAGAGAGGTGGAAACCTAAGTGTGATGGATTAAACATGTATTGTAGCACTTTTTCTAATTGTATTTAATCTTCTGTTAAGTAGAGCTGCCTATATTTAAACCGATATTATCTACAACCTTATTATGCAGAATACCTGTCTGCTGCTTCAAAGCCTTCAGGTGTAAGCGGTGTAAAACCCCACTCTGTTGAAGAATACCAAATCCTAAACCAGTCTGAGGAACGCAGCAAAAATAAACGTCAGCATTGAAAGAATTCAGTATTCTCAAAGATTGTGTTTTCAAAGATTCCAAGTTTTAGATTTTTTTTCATGATGAACAGGTTCTTTGATTTCTCAGATCCATGTGTTATTAAAATCTTACTGTGCCTTGTTGCATTTGAACTGGCCTATTTGTGCACCCTCTAAAGCAGAGATTCTCAGTTAATTGTTTCCTTGGGTCAGTATTGCTTCCCTCAGTAAGTTCCCAGTCACTGCAGCTGTGGCAGAGGAGACAAAATACAGCAGAAAGAGAAGAATATAATTTAGGAATATGTTTTGGTGTGACAGCTGCAGGTGAAGTTTTGCTGTCAATGGAGTTTCAGTCGCTGGTACAGAGCGTGACACAAATGAAGTATCATAGTACATAATTTTTAATACCCTTAAACATGAGTGAAACAGAACTCGGATAACATTAGACTTGTGAAGTGACATCAACAATATCACATTTGTTTAGAAAAGCTACTAAACCAAATGAAAATGCTAGAGAATTGGTCTGAGTCCCAGTGCTTAACTGTGATTGAATAAATTACTGAATCAGACAGTTACCTTCAGCATGCGGAGTGGTCTGGCTTACCCTATATGGCTCTGAAAGAGCTTCAAGGTAAGCAGGTGCTTCCATTGCCTTTCTCAAATACTCCATGAAAATGGACAGGATTCAGTAGTTTCTCAAGGCTTAGGAAGAAAGAAAGAATTGGCGTGATCTGATAAAATTTTTCAGGCTTGTTCGAATGGAGAACAAAAGCAGAATTTTATGTTGTGGTGCTGCTGATGGTGATCTTCGGCTTTTCTTTGCATCTGCCGGTTTCTAAAGAGTCTTTCTGAAGACTGTTTAAACTGAAAGGCATACAGGTAGATATTACATCTGTTCAAAATAAAGCTTTTAACCTTTGATTGTATTAAATGGAGGCTGCTGGGCTGTACGCAACAAAAGCTATAATTCCATTGTCAGCATTTATGAGGGTCAGGGATGCACTGACCAGCTCCCATCTCCATTTGGCAGATGCATGCCTTGCCCATAAATGTGTGATTTTCCTATGTAAAGTGATATGAAACAGCTACTGAAAAAGACATCCTCTTATCTCAGTTGTCGCACGCTGCAGGTATCTCTGGGCTTAAAGCAAGAGGATGGTTCATCTGTCTTCCAGAAGGGCCTAGGTATTTGCAGTGTTTCCATACCTTATTTTCGTTTATAATAGTCTATAGGACAGTAACTTTGACCAATGTAAGAGCAGTTTCAAGTGATGATATGGATGTGTCAAACTAACTTAGAACCAGAACTGTAACATCATCACCACACAGGTGATGTCTCCAATGTGAGCAAACGTGAAAATAAGCAACCAGAAATTCCTAAAAGTGCTGCCAGACGCCTTGAGAGGAGCTCTTTCTGCCTCGATGTCCAGCTCTCCCTCTCTCCGTCCAGCGGGCTCTGAGGCCACCCTGCAGCGGGAGGGAAAGCCAGGCTGTCCAAACACGACAGCATTTCACACGGCCGATGTGTCTCTTCAGACCAAGTCACGGTTTAGCCAGCCACTTGGATTTATTCCCCTCCATGGGCTCAGCTTGCCTAGGCCAGGGGAAGGGGGCACCTGGCAGGAATGTGTGGAATTGGGGGCTGGAAAAAATATGCAGCGTATTCTGCTGTTCTGAGGGGCTATCTAAATGGAAGTGATTTCCCAGGGCATCTGGCTCTGTACATGATCTAGAACAAATAGCAGAGGATTAATTTTGGTTTCAGAAGTGAAGGATTTAGCTATGTCTAGGGGAGGTGCTGCATGGGGGGGCTGCCTTGGGGGGGGAGCATTCCACTCTCCAAAGCACTTTCTGCTCAGAATTAGCATTCAGGCAATTAAATAGCTCAGCTGGCTGGGCAGGCTTAGCTTTCTGAGTGCTCGGCAAAGGTATTGGAGAAGAAAAAGAGCCAGAAACTTCCTTGCTTATCTGTCTTAATCTGCATGTCGTGTCTTTCTGCAGAGTTCAGTGTCTGTAATGCAAGCCTTGCCATTTAAACTTGGGATGTTGTTCGTTAAATTCAGTATCAAAAAGGTAACATTAAGTTAGCCAAAGCAGTTGTAATTAGCTGATTCTGTTCTTTAAGCATGTGTTGGTTTATTCTTCTAAATAGTGTGTAATTAATGTTCTTTCTGCCTCCTCCTCCTTTCTCCTCCTCCCTCCTCCCCATGGAACTTGGGAAACAAATTCTTATTTAAGTGTGATGTTTTACCTTTTGTGTTATTTATCAAAATAATAATCTCCAACTTATTTTCAAAGCTTGTTAAAGCACAATTATACTTAACATGGAGGAAATTGGCTGCTGCGAATACCTCAAACAAGTTTTGATTTTGAGCCAAGCTCCTCAGTCATTTTTCCGGTGTTAATAGTTTTCAATTATTTATATTGTGCTTGAAAAAGATAGACTTCAGGAGAAAATCTTTAATATCCTTTATTTACACCGGTCCATTTCTTACCTGCCTTTGGAATACATGTCACTTGGAAGCATGAGCTTCTCACTCAGTAGTAATTGAATCCTGGGATTATTTGGTTTTTTAAACTTGGCAAAAACATGTTGTTGTATTCTATCTTTTTAGTATTTGTAACAGTTCATTTTGGGCTGCTGCTAAAGATCTAGTTCTTCAATCCAGGCATTTGGGCAGATGTCTACTGAAGTGGCTTGATTTATTTAAATAAGGCATTTTAAAATAATTTCTTCGAAAATACAAATATGCCTCATTTTCAGTAGAAATTAGGCATAGGAAAGGAGGTTACTGAAACCAGCACATTAATGATTATTAAAGAACCTCCACTGTGTGTTGGTGTCTCCTGCTGGCTTTTCAAAGCAAACAGGCAAATTGCAGTGCAAGGTGGGGATGCTTACACAGTTTTTACCAAAATTTGTTCTCACAAATAATAGCTATTACTTAGTCCTGTGCAAAATGATCTTGTTCCCGTGCATCTCAAGCATTATTTGTTAGCTGTGCACCAGAGTCTGTGGAATGTCTGTTCACTTTAGTTACATTTTGGTTCAATCACTGAGCATTTACATAACTTCACTCTTAACTTTTTGTTGAACAAATGAAAAGTCCTTCAAACCATTCCTGTCAGTGTCTGTGTGACTACTTTCCATTTCCCTGGGTTGCAAAAGATGGGTATGAGAGAGGAGCTGTACTCTTTTTAATCTGAAGTTATTTCTGAGCATCTGAAAACAGCCTTTGCTTTATTTGTTTCTTCAGGAACATCAGGTATCCATCAAGAGCTTGGAGCATGGCTATGAGCAGCGTCAGTGACCCTGTGGTTCTCAGCAATGGCAGCATCTTGTCCAACGCTACTGGCCCAGGTATTGTTGCAGCTGCTGATGGAGATGTTGGGGTCCAACAGCTCCCATCCAAGGAACCATCAAGAGCAAAAGCGAGTCCAAACGGCTGCCTGCAGCTTAATGGTACAATCAAACCGTCCTTTCTGCCTTTAGACAACCAAAGAACTCAGCAAATGTTATCGCAGTGCTGCCACCCTTGTCCATACCATCATTCTTTAAGCAGCCATAATGGCAAGCAAGAATGTCACTCCATGGTTGGCAGCTCGGCACCGACTCCCATGACCTCCTGCTGCGTGCAGCCACATTCAGAGTATTCAGCCTCTATTTGCCAAAAACACCCCCCTGTCTATCAGCCTGCCTGCTGTCTTCAGCCCTCCCCGTCCTTCTGCCTTCACCAGCAGTGGCCTGACCATTTTCAGCATCAGCCTGTGCAGCAGCACATAGCCAGGATAAGGTAAGCAGAGTGCATTTGTTCTCAGTATGGGTAACCTTTTCCATAACTATCTCATTTTCTGAGAAAAGAAGATCAATAAGGAAGATGAACCAAATTTTTTCCACAGTGTTTTTACAAGTTAATCTTTTATGCATTACCAACTTTTTTTTTTTGTCGGAAGAAACCAATTCAGGAAATTAGTTTTGCTGTACTATATGAATATTCCTGAATTAGTTCTTTCTGGGGGGAAAAAAAAGCCAGGTTTTTTTTTTCTTGGGGATTCTTTGGAAACTTTTAACTCTTTTTTAAACTCTTTTATGAAACAGAGTGTACATTTACATTGTGTGAAACAAACCAATACAGAGATAGCTAAGAAAACACTGAAAGAACTGGTGTGTTTGCATGGTCAAATCAAAACCCATATTTCCTGAAAAAGATGCATTGAAAAATGCTTTCAACGATTCTATTCGTGTTTTTTGTTTGTCAGGTTGGCTGGTTCAGTGAGTTGCCCCTGCGTCATTTCAGTGTATATATCTGTTAAACTTCAAAGTTGTGCAATAGTTGAGAAATTTTGAATTGTTCCAGGCTTTAATCCTTTCTATCGTACAAACTTTCCTCTCTATATCTGTTGATTTTGGAGCTCCAGGGACAATAGTCCAGCTGCAAGGAGCAACAAGGAAAATCTTCTACAGCTTGCTGGTCCTGGGCAAAATCAGGCAATCCAAGATGCAGTTTCTGAAAAGCAAATTCCCCATTGCAGTAAGACACTTCTAAGCTTTTGTGCAAGGTTATTTTTTTCCGAGTTGCACTTGAGCCAAACTGGATGAATTTTCACTAGGATAGTAACAGCTACCCTTCTCCCTGCTATCCGACATCTGCGTCCTTGCTGGAAAACCTGGAGCTACAAGCGTTTCTCAGTCAGTTATAATGATTATGTCTTGGTGAAATGCATGAACTGATTTTAAACTTCTGAGAATAGCAGACTGGGACAAATATGTCATGTGGAAAAAGTCAAAGTGAATAAGGCTTTTTTCCTTAAGGTGAAAGCAGATGAAAATAAGGATAATAATATAAAGTGGAAATCAAGTTTTCCCCTGCTAGTTACTCCTCTGACAAATGGGAAAAAAATCTTAGTTTTTGGAACTGCTTACAATCAGACTTGTTTTTTCCTCCCCATATTTATTTAAATGTTAAGTAAAGATAAAAACTTTTATGGAAATTTGTATGCAATGGTATGCAGGAGGCCAAGTGGTTACAGAATCAGTCAGTCATACTTTTCAAACTGTCAGAATAGGTGCACTGATGTCACTGTTTTTCTCCATGTGCAGCAGGACTGTTAAACTTCATCTGTATTCCAAAGTCTCGAGGAAGGGAACAAATGTGATCCATAGTTTGTGTTTCTCTGCTTAGTCTAGGAAAAAAAAAAAAAACAGTGAAAAGTTCTTCCAGATACACTAAAATCCTGTTTTCCGTAGCACTTGACAAATACAAAGACTTTGTTTGAACTGCTGTGATTGGGATCTTGAGCCAAGATGTTGTTTTTTTCATCTTACACTTCCTTACCATGGTGTACATCTGTACATAAATGTATGCCATATAATACATTTGATTTATGTATAAATAATGATTTATAGTAAATGTTTGTGTTGCTGTTAGGAGTCAAAATAAGGATATAATCTGACCTTTAAAGCACCTGTAGTTATTACCTGTATGTGATAGCACACTCTACGTACCCGTATCAGGTAGTTACTGTTTAATTTCTAGACTTCCTTCTAGCTGAGGCAACTGAATTTTCTTAGCAAAAAGGTACTTGCAATATGCCTCATAGGTCAGCAAATTAAATGAGTCCATCTTCTAAAACTGACCCAGCTTCTGATTGCTGTTTTGATTGCTTTTAGCTGTAACCATGTGGGAAATAGGAATCATGTCCCGTGCCATTTTGGGGAAGCTGGGCTTCTTGGGTGCATTTTAACTCAAACCGGCTGCATTAATGGACAATGCCTGACTCTATCACTTGTGTTATTAGCATGGAACCAAAGGCTTCTTTTCTCTCCAAGTATTTTACAATATGTGTCTAAATGTTATAGCCTGTAGATGGTAAAAACAGGGAGCAACTGGATGTGACCTTGCAGCTGGATGGGTACATGCTCAGGAAGAAGCACCCTGTCTCATTGGTAGTTACTGTGCAGTACTAAAGAGAAGAGGTGTTAAATGCATATTTTCACATGCTCAGTTAACTTCCTGTACACGGAGGAGTAACACTTAGGTCTCTGATATTTTTACGTGATCTCTGTGCCACACTCTAATATTTTGAGCCTATAATCCGCACAACAGCTTCTTCTCCAGATGTTTTTCTTACAAGGCTAATTGGGAATCATCCAGCTTTATAATGTGTGCATGTTTTAACAGGGTTATTTAAAATGCGGGTTCTCATATGACACATAATTAAATTCTTATGCAGTCAAACTAGCTTTCATTTTGGTAATTTGCATTTTTAAAATTTTCATTCAGATATTGTTATAGTTTTAATTTGGGGGGAGGGCAGGGAGTGGGAAATGTGATTAGATAGAGGGAGGGTGAACACTCTCGCAAACTCCTTCAGTAACGCTCAGGGCTCCGGGCAGGTAACCAATTTCAGCACGACAGGTTCTGTCAGGTTCTGAAGCCCAAGGCTTAACATTTGTCAGTGACCTAATGGTAAAGGAATGTGGCTCTGGTATATCGTTGGGGATTGGAGTGTATAAAGAAGACAGATTGAAATAATGCCACACTTGTCCTGTCCTCTTAAAGCTGGCTGGATCTGGAATTTTGTAGTGTGTTCACCTTTGAAGTTTAGACTACATTACATGGAAATGTCATCTATATGCCATAACTTGAATGTCTGGGCAACTGGTAATTTTTTTAGATTGGCACAAAAAGGGCTTGTAGCACGAAAGAAAATAGTGGTTGGGGGTTTACAATGTGACTGTGGCAAAAAATTCCATTGTAAAAGTAGGTAAAGTAGGTCAACTCTTGGTCATAATGACTCTGGTTTTTAGATATTTTTCTGAGGTTGGAAGATCTTGAGCAAAGTTTTTTGAGTTATTTTGTGCATATACTTAAGATGTAGTTCATTCAAATGTGTTCATATGCCTTTTTTTCTAGAGGGCATAATATCTTGACCTCACAAACACTCCGTGAGAAATTCTACCCCTCTCTCCATATCAGAATGCAATTGTCTGGGGACTTGATTTGCTTTCTGACAAACGGTTTCTGAATTTACATGTTTGGAGCATGGTATGATTTAGTTCTCCTTTTCCCATACTATTTTAAGATTATTTTCCCACATACACACCTTTCCCCTTTGGAGGACTCCTGTTGAAGTAGCCCTTTTTGTCTGAAGGCAGTGATGTCTCAAGAAACCTGTGGGGCTCACAGAGCCCCTGGAAGGTGGGTAATTGTTGCCCCTCTGCTTCTGTGATCACCAGCAGCCTTCCCCAGCAGGCAGGAGACATGAGGGAGAAGAACCCAGCAAAGCTGTTTTTCTGAAGCAGTGGAAGAAGCGTGGAGACTGATACTTTGACTACTGGAAGCACTGAGTTAGGAGTCACTAGGGCAGAGTAAAACTATGCAGCCCGGCAGCATGTTTAGCAGGATGAAAGGGGGATAAAATAAATAGTGAAGGGTTGCAGATTCTGGCAGAACTAAAGACTACGGTAAAGAAATGTAAAACCAGAAAACTCTTCAAATCATTCCTGGTATTTTTCAAAATCTGGTGTTTATATAGGAAAATATGCATGGAAGTAGGGGCAAAAGAGGAAGAATGTGCAGGGATCATTCAGTCAGTTGTCTCAGGGCTGTGGAAAGTGTGGGGTAACAGCACAGTGTATGGCTGTTGTCTCTGATACTACATTGAACGGCTTCTTTTTGCTGACCTGTATGTGAACTTTTTAGTGGGAAATGCCGGTTTAAAAGCTACCTGTGTCCTTGCTAATCTTGATGCCGGCTTTTTTAGAGTCTCTCTTTGGTGATAACAGTTTAGAAAACTTAGGTCTATGGAATTGGAGACAAAAGGTAGGGGAGAAGAGATCAGGGAGCTCCGGAAGAACCGATGGTGCTGCTGGTAAGGAGACTGCTCCAAGCCGCCGGTGCATGTAGGGCTTGCACTAATGCAAGACTGAGCCAATAAATTCAGACAAGTACCCTTGGCTCAGCGTAGACCTGCTTTGTATCACCTACTATTTACTTTTCAAGACTATCCTGTTAGTGCTATTGGTTAAAACAGGTAGGTAAAGAGAGCTCTTCTGAAAAGCAACTGAATTCTCTCTGGTAAAAAACAGCAGGATAAAAGGACACGTAGGATGATCTCTCCATGAACACACAGTCATGTCAAGCTCGAAGACAACACAGTTTAAAGCCTCACAGAATCATTATTTTGGCTAAGGTTTAAAACTTTGGGATACAAGTAAATCACTTCTTATCCCCCACCAGCCCAGTCTGGAGATTTTACTCCCAAAGCTCAGTGAATTTGAATTGCTGGATTCAAAGTTTTTGCTGGCCAGCCCAATGTATATTCTCAGCAAGGCAAACCCCATAGTACTTCAGAGTCAGGTAACTGGCAAAGCATTAATATCTTCAGACTTAATTGTGCATCTTCCTTTCAGTTAGATTTAAGCCTTTTTCTGAACTGTTTTGGCATCGCAGATTTATGGGATGGTTCTGGGATTGAGAGCTCTGCTGTATCTCAGAGAATTCTATGCCACACAGTTTAAACAGTATTGCAGACATACTTGAATACTTACAGTTTAATACTTTAAAAAGGAGATCTCTTTCATTTTTAAAAATCAAGCTGTGAAGTGAGGATAGAACACTATAGCTGCCTCTTACCCATTTTTATATTTACCTTCTATTTGCTTGGCATAAAGATTAGAACCAGAAAGAAATAAAAAGCTTTTTGTTTTTTCAAAAAGCAAGGGAATGTTTGCCAAATACCAATCTTAATAACAAGACTTTGTTATGAAACAGCTCCCTACTTGATTCCAGGAAAAGGATAATCATTATCTAGTACATTCTGCGTGGCTTGCAGAGCTGATTATACGTATACAAGTGTATACAGTATTTTCAAATATTCTCATTTCAGCAACATTAACTGTTTTTAAGAACTCCTACATGGAGTTTTTTAAAATAAAATATTTTCTACCTATCTGAATATTTTCCGTTTTGAAAATTGTTAGCTTCTGCTGGTTTTGATGCACTAAAAGATACTTTTGTTTTCACTTTTTATATGAACTGTGTACTAATGTCTTTTGTACAAAATATATATGCATCTACTGTGTTATAGATTAATAAAAGAGATTTACTCCCTTCCCCTAGGAAGATTAAAATTAGATATCTTTTAAAAAAATCCTTTAGGTCAGATTTCTTTAAAGTGGTTTCTGAAACTTTTTCTCAACCTTTAGCAACTAAAAGGCCAAAGCTGTTACCATCATTTCACTCAGTGATCAAGATGTTGCAAATATCTTGATTCACGCTGTACATCAGGAATTCCTGTGCGTTGGTAGTTTTTATGGAAACAATACACATTCTGGCTCTATTCTTATTTAAGCCGTTTATTCCGCTTATTCCACTTAAACTATATTCCTATTAAACTCGGAACAGTCAATAATTTGAGCTGGGCTGTCTCATTTTTGCTTACTTTATTCTTATCCCTGAGTGTGATACCTTACGAGATTTAGTCTGGTTTTATTACTTCATTTACTCTTCCCATGATAATTATTGTGCATCATGCTGCACTTTCTATTAGTCCTGCACAGAGCTGAAAGGAAAAGGCTGATATGCAGAGACCAGAATACAAATAAAAAATGCCATTTATAATTCAGTGGCTGAACAAATTAAAAATAACATGCTTAGAAAAATATTAAGTGCACTTAAAAAAAAATCATCTCATTCATTAGGCAGTCCAAGGGATTTTTGCAAGCTTTTAACTGTATTAATTAAGCTTTACGGTAGGAAAGAGAGGCGTGGGAGGTTCCTGCTCTGGTCTGAATGCACCTCAGTTACCAGTCGGGCCATATTTTGACCTTATGTCCCTGCCATTTACTAACTCCAGGTTCTGTGTGTGCTTGAAGATGAATTTCCCGTGCCCTGCATCCCTCACCTTTCCTCCAACACCAGAAGAGCTAGTACTTCACTGGCAATCTGCTGAGGCTTTGAACTGTGGTCTTCAGAAGATGTAAAGCTGATAATGGGAGAGGAATTGGTTAAAAACATGGTGACTTTCTTTTGTACTAAATTGACTGGAAAACCAGCATCAGCAGTGTTCATTCTTGGAAAGGACTAATTGGTGTGGGTTTTGAGATGACTTTCAAAATGAGCATTTACATACATATATTTTTTTTAAAAAAGCAAACATGCAGAACAGCCAGATCGATGATAGTTGAAATTCTTTGACCGTGTGTAGTTGTTCTCATGCCCTTTTCATTTAATGGTAGGTTGTGATAAGGTTCAAATATGAAACCAGACAACCTTAGACAACAAAGTCTAAACTAAATGTGGCCAGTGACCAGATTTTAAAGAGATGGGCTCTGAAAAATTTGGATATTCCTACTTCTTAAAATTTTTCAGTCTTCCTTATGATGGATGGGAAAGTGCAGAGTGAGGAACATCGGCTTTGGAAAGCTCTTTGTTAGTTGTCAGAATTGTCCCTGTCTCTAGCTCCTTCCAAAATCACTCGTCTTTGCTCTCTGATGATATTTCAATGTTGTCTTCATCTCCTAGTAAGTAATAATTGATATGCCTGCTTTTAAGTACTCAGTGATGCTTGAACAGTAAAACAAAGTAATAAAAAAAAAAAACCCCAAACACAATCCAAGAGGGAAAGGCAGAGGACACCTGAGCAATTTGGCATTGCTACACTAAGATTGCTATGAGACTTCTGCTTGGGATATCTGCTGAATAAAGAAATCTCTTGAAGCCTTGACTATTCAAGCAGAATAGAAATGAGATGGTACCACTAAAAGATCAGTACAGAGAAGGGAGGTTACAGGTAGAAATCCTAAGTACTGATCACATTCCAGAAAGCCTGGCCTCTCTGTCTGGAAATCAGTTTGTGGTTTGTGGTTTTTTTAATAAAATCATAAATATCTTAGTGTACTGTACTAGAAAGGCTTACATGCATTGCTTCTTCCACTTTTCCAGTATTTTCTGTGATGTTAATGGAAAACCTTTCCACAAAATTCTCATGTTATATATCGGTTTGTAGGATGTTTAATTTATTCAGTCAAATGGATGAACTTTTGCTAACTTTTTGCTGAACAATTATATTATATTTGTTTTACGGTCTGTTTAATCTTGCAGTGCTTTTTTTTGGGTCTTAGCTACAATACTGAAAACCTTTAAATGTTCGGTAAATATTCCCCTTTTTTGCTTGCTTCTTACTGAGCAAACAGATTTAATCTCAGGAGGTACAGTAGGTGATGTGGCATTATATAGGTGCAGTAGTTCATCTACGTCATGTAAGCTAGAGAGCCTTCTTTTTGTAATTACTTAGTAAAACCTTTTAAATCTTTTAATTGTATTGAATATACACTTGTTTTATATCATTTAAAAATTATGACATTCCAAGTGACTAAATTCACAGACATTGGAACAGCGGCTCAATGCTGAAATGTATGTCCGAAGCTAAATTTAGAACAAAATTGCTTAAGTAACCATGTTTTCATTTGCTGTAAGACATAAATATTTAGAGAGATAAAAACTAACGTTTGTCCCTATAGGCAGTCTAATAATTTGGAGAAACTGTAAGGGCTTGTAGACTATCGTCAAAAAAGCTCTCTGGTCAAGGGAGGGTTTCTGAGAGTGAAAATGGCACGCGTACCCACACCCCCGGTGAAAATGGTGCACACACACCCACACACACACCTACACACCCACCCCCAGTGAAAATGGCGCGCACACACACACACACACCCCACCCCCCCCTGGTGACTCACATTCACAAATCCTTACATCTGCACGGGAAGGAAGACTGAAGCATGTACCAGTTCAGGCGTGATATATGACAGCTTGAAATCTCCCTGTTCCCAAGTCCAGCTCACGCGTGCTTTATGTCAGTCATTAATGCCTATAACATCATGGGTTTTGTGCTCTGTGGAGAAATACCTTGATAAAAATAGGTGCTCTTGTACATCTCTTTCATTCTCTTTGGTATCTCGGGAGGGGGTTTTTCTTGTGTGTATGTTGTGATTTCTTGGGTCCTGTTAATTTCCTGTGTGTCAGAGAAACACAAGATGTGACTGTGACCTTGCTCCATTCAACTGGAAAGTGTAATAAAAACAGCTTTGAAATAAAATATTTCTAAGGAAGGAACATTTTGCCAGTAAAAATGCTGAAAACTACTCTAGTCATCATTTAAATCCCAGAACATATCTATTAATTTCACTGTAATTACCAAGAAAAGAAAAAAGACTAATGGTTTTAGACTTGTGAAGGATCTTGAAATAATATTAGTCTGCTCCAAATTAGCTGTTGGCTTGCTTTCAAATAATGATTCATGGTGGTGTTTTACTAAGCTTTTTTTATTGTCTTGAATAGTTCAGAACTATTGTTTAACTTGCCAAGCAGTACAGTATGCGGTTCTCCCCTTAGTGCTTCGGGAGCTAAAGGAATACATATATACAGCTTCAATTAAACCTTTTGAACTTTTAAAGAAGAATGTATTTTAAATTATGTATAAACTTTGCCATTTAAAGCTGGGACAATCCAATTTAAGTATGTTTGATGGCCTTTTTCTTACTGTCAGTTTGAGAACTGTGTTTAAAAGTAGCTGCGTTCGTTGGAGAAAAGCTTAGGGAAAGAAGAATATAAGAAAAATACTTCTAAGGTGTATATTACCTGGCTCCTTCCTATACTGTCAGATTTTCCTGCGGAGAAGATGGTTTGCTTCCTATAAATCAAGGCAATCAAGTAAGGTAGATGCTATTAAGGAAAAGAGCCAGCTTTCCTAGCAGTTGGTAGTATTTAGTCAATTGTTGAAGATGAAAGAGGGAAGGCATTATAAGTCAGTATTGCAAAAATTAGGTTCTAAGGAACCTTAAACTGAAAACTTACTAAATAAATCCTTTGCTCCTGCATATGTAGCATCCATATGGATCAGCAAGGCAGGGGTGGACAAACCCTAAACCTTGGAGATGTTTATAAGAGCATTTCAACTTCAAGTCTTCTGCATGCTGTAAATTTATGTAAGTTTTAATTTTAGCATGTAATGACTCATAGTGGGATACTAAACTTATCAAAAGAACTTCCAAATGAAAATACATATGTAAAGGTTGTCAATATGGTTGCATTGACCTTTTCCCATCTCTGTTGACTTGATGGAAACATATTTTCCTGTTGTATTATGGCATGAGCTGCAAGTTTGTGATTGGGAGATGTCAAAACTACCTGTTACTTTATTAATCTGCTTTGAAAAAGTTTCTGCCATTGATTTTATAGCAGAAAGCAAACAAAACCTTGGCTTAGTTAAGTATACAGTGTTTGCTGCTGACATTCAAGTGATCTGGCTTTACCCAGTGTACGTGCTGTAGGTCAGTAAAGCATACACTTTTACACTAAATTTAAATCAGACAGAGCAAGAATCACTCAGACAATGATTTTATGGTTGTTAACACCTTCCTTGCAGTCGCTATCCTTTGCTCAAACTTCTTGTGAACATAGAGCAGATGCTAAGTTGAAACTAAAGAGGTAGGTAAGAATACAAGAAGAGCAGGCAAGAACCTTTATAAAGCTTTTAAAGCTCAACTTTAAAAATGGGAATCGACATCTATCATACAGTTACTAAATAGCATATTGATTTTTGGTCTCTCTACTACAAAGTACTAGTTGCTTAATTTTATATGCATAAAATATATTGATATATAATAAATGCATAAGCATAGCCTTAGCAGAAATAATTCATAAATATAAGGTTAAGCAAAGCTGCAACATTGAGATTTCACACTTTTTAATGGGGTGAAATAGCAGTTAGTTTCAGATCACCTCACTCTGATAATCTAGAGAGAAAAATATAAAATCCTTTTCCATTGTTCCTTGGCATCCTATGTGGGAGAGAACAAGACAATTCTTGGCTTTTTTCTTGCTTTCAATAAAACTTATAAAAAGCAACTTATCAGAAGACTGAATTCTCTGTCATCTTTACAACATCCTTCTGTTGTGGGTTGTCCTTCCGTTATAGATGTAAATAAGCAAAGCTAAGTGCAGACAAATACAGTAAACACTGCGTGCTAGAGAGAGTTCATGAATAGAATTAAGGAAAACTCTATACATCGTAGTGAAAAATTAAGTTGGGAGGTTTGCAAAAAGTTTTTTGGCAACTTAATCTGTTGGATTTGTTTTCTGAGTGATTGCAGCAATTGTTAAAATGATAAAGCACATTGATATAGCAGCCAAAGCGAGCTTGATATTTTAGAGTATTTCAGATTGTTCTCATGGGTCAATGACACTCTGAAAACACAAGGATTTTCTTCCTCTGCCGGGATTTAGTTTGTATTGTATGTTCTAATGGAAGGTGTACAATATGATGCGTATCTCGTTCTGTCCTGCAGGGATTTAGCTTATCCTTGAGAGTAATAATGACAAAAAGCTACGTTTTATCGCTTCTTGTAACCAGATCTACCAACAAAGGGAATAGCTTTCCTCTGGCAAAGTAAATCACTGAAGTTAAACGCCTCATAATCCTTGGACAAGGAGGGTCTTTATATTGATATTTTTTTTTTTTTTCCCAGTAAGTACAGCTCTATATTGTAACTTAACATTTTTGACTCGGGTGAATCTTGAAGTAAAAGGCAAGAATACAAAATCAGGTTTGCCGCTATTGGCTTTTTCTTTACAGAATCATAGAAACTTTTTAATGATTAGGTTTTTGGTATAGCTGTATTTAGAAACCTGTGGTTTCTAATACAATACAAGGTGCTTCAGAAAGAAGATATGGTTTGTGTCCGAGAGAGCACACCATGTCACAAATATGCCATGTGTTTTTATGGATGCAGTTTTTATTTGTATCAAGAGAAATAGTGTATCCCTTTTATGAATACCTGCATGAGGAAAGTAGAATTAATATTATGCCACACTTTTGGTGTTTGTCCATACTGCTAGAAACTGAAGGTGTTAATGGATCTGCTGCGACATCTACAGTTTTCATTTATTCTGGCTCTTCTTCTACTAGAGCAGTTGTGTTGATTGCTTCTGCTGCTGTGTTATGTGCAATACTGTTAGTGACCATTTACAGCCCTGTAACAGCCACTTTACGATAAATAGCTGTAAGCTATACATTTATTTTCAAAATCTTGTGCAGCTCAGTGCCAAACTGTAGGAGACCAGCTGCCCATCCAGTTAGTTTTCTCTGAAAATTGGGCTTTTCCTACTCTGTCAAATATCTGTCAGTAACCATTTCCGTGCTATGTTTGAGCCCTGAAATTCTGGTTGGCTGTCACTGCTCATATGTAGACGTCACTCAGTGTGGATCTCAGCTGGATTTGCCAAAGGATGGCATTTATCAGCAGTCAGTGCTTTTTCATCTCAGACCAGTTTCTTCGATGAAGTAGTAGAAGTGGTTGCACAGGCTGGTGTGTATCTTTTTGCGGGGCTTCCAGTCCATTCAGCTGGGAGTTCATACCTGGTGGAAAGTTGCTTTGAGCCATGTAATGTCCAGGTAACATGAAGCTCATAGAACTAGATTTAATCATATTTATGATTTCCAGAAGCTTTCCTCTTCATTGTGGTTCTTGGAAGTTCAGCCCACGCTCCCCTCTCTGTTACACCCTGTTACACCCAACATATTGACTGTTGTGAGAAAACTCTTTCAGTGCTGTGACCAAAAGGAAACATTGGCTTCATTGAGAACCTGAAAGCAGGACGTGGCCCAGTGCGTGGTGTGTTCCCCTTCAGCAACCTAGAGCTCTAGCCATCTTCTTTCTCAGATTGAAAAATATATAAGACAATAGTATATTTTTATCCATGTGAATTGCCCCTATTTAAGTTGGTATGGACACGAAGGCACAAATGTTTTCTGTTACCTCAGCATTCAAAGTACTGGTGAAAATGCTGAGGTTAAGCGCTTCTTTAGACTGGCGAGGTAAATCTAAAGAACCAGACTGGTGCCCTGATCCGTCCTCCTGATACTTGTTATTTCCTACAGTAAAATTTGGGATATTACCGTAGTGCTTTCTAAAAACCCCATTCCTCCTTTTCACCATAATGCAAAGAAGGATGCTGGTCCCCCATGTGCGTTTTGTGTGGAGAAATGTCTGGGGTTTTTAACTGATCTCATTATCCCTTCTTTATGTCATTCCTAATTGTATGAGGCTCAGTCTGAACTTGCCATTAGGAGAGGACAGGGTAAAGCGAAGCATCTGTTGAAGAAGGGCTGAGACTTGCAGTAAATGGTGGTAGAACAGAGCCTGTCCTTTCCTTCCCCTTTCCCTTTCCCCCCCCTCCTTGGTGCATATACATATTAGCTTTTAATCAGTGACTGTCATTTTTGTCATAACTCGGTTGTGCTGGTTCCGTCACAAACAACAGTGATTGTCACTTTGTGCTATCAAATTTGTGAGAACTAAGTATGGAGGTAATTTAATACACGGATCAGCTTGGCTTTTGTCCCAGCACAATTATGGAATTCACCGTTTCTTTCTCATGAAAACTGATGAGGATTTCTTTTTTTTTCTGTCTAGACTTTTTTTTATTATTATTTTTGGAAGTTAGTGGTGTTATTTAAACTGACTAACTGGAAGTATAATACTTTAAAAATTAGACACAGCAATGTTAATTAAATGGGAAAGATCTGGTTTTGCCATGCATTTCTGTATTTTAGAGCATAACTAAATAATTTTTTGGGCATAGTTTTCAGGGATAACTTTTCCTATCGCCTGATATAATAGAGCCATCACAACAGCTGCAGGAGATTGGTTACACTGCTGGAATTCAGTGTACACAGGGGTTTTTAATGCATGCTTTTTGAAAACAAACAGTTTGATAGCAGGTGTGACCTTTAACCCTCCCTAACTTTGAAGGACTTAATCATCATCATTTGTTCAGCGCTGAATATATTTTGCAGGTGGAGGAAACAGAGGGAAATGTAGTTTGGTTTTGATGCGAGAGGAGGAGGATGAGGAAGGGTTGTGTGGTATTTTTACCTCTTTTATGTAAACCAAATTAGCCTCAGTTAATTTTTGAAAGTTCCATCTGAACAAATTTTACGTTCTTTTAAGAAAATCTGTTTTGACATGTGATTACAGAGATATCAATGAAAGGCAGCATAAAGTTTGAAGAGAGAGGTTTGAAACATGCACGTGTACTAAGGTTTTGCATGCAGGAGGAGCTGGGAGAGCTGTGGAAAGGGTGACTGTACAAGAAGATACTTTGAGAAGATTCCTGCAGAATAATATCCATTACACTGTGATCCTTCCCAACAAATACATGTCTCACCAGCTTTTTGAGGACCTCAGGTGATTCTGTGGCAGTTCTGTACCTCGCTGTCCAAGAAAACCCTCGTGTTTGGGGCACTGTGTAGTGATGTGGACGTGGCTTTCTGGATGAGCCAGCTAACCCTTTGTAGAGCCATGGTGGTCATGGTAATGATCATCCAAGGATATGGAAAGCAATTTTGTCTGCCAATTTAAACCTGAGTTGTCATATAAACCTTCTGTTTGTAGTGCGAGGTGCACAAATCTGACTTTCAGAGGTACTGAACATACTCAATTTCGCAACTAATGCAAAAAACTTTTGATACCCCACAAGAAGGTTGGTGACATTTCATAAATTTAAATTTTTGTGGCTGGATTTAACAAGAAATCCTTGTCCGTACGTTTCCTTAATCCTTGAGTTACTGCAACTGCAAATTGGTTATTCTGCTTTTCTCCAGCTTCCTCATGGTTTCAAGGAGTGATTTTTACTACTATGTACCACCTACAGGCATGTCCCAGTTAGCTCTGCTACATGGTCGGGTTGGAGCATTTGCAGACAGCAGTGAATTACAGCCAATAGAAATTTGCTTTTATACAATTCCTACTTCTTATAACAGTGAAAATTAATATGGATCTGTATTTCTTGAGGAAATAAATATATCGGATTTATATTTCTCAAGCAAATAAAAATATCAAAATATTTTTTGATCCATCGTAGTTATATTTATGTACTCTGTTGCTTGAGAGACATCATGAATAAAGATTAAGAGTAGAAGAGGGCTTAACATCAGTGTTTAGTTTTATTAGTTTAATTTGTTTTCCTATCCTCTCTGCTGTGGAAAGGGGTGATACTAATGGCCACATTTGTATTACTCTATGCTGTCAATTACATTTTCATCACCCTTTTACTATCCTGTTAGTTAGCAGTGCTGTGAATATACATCTAAAGTGGGCTGCGAGCAGCGGCAGATAGGAATAATTTATATTTGGGGTTGTGATATCCTTATCAAAGTAACGTTATTGCTATTAGATTTTTAACAAGTAACAAAGACTTGCATAGAAAAGTTATTTTATACAAGTACCATTTGTCATTTTATTTGCTGAATTATGACAGGACAGAATTTATGTCCAAAAGAATTTTTTGTAGCTGAATTAAAAAGGACAAATAATAAGTTTCGTGAATTGCAATGTCAGAACATGGTATTTTGGTTGTCTTTTCCCATCATACCCAAACTTTGTCATGGTTCTCAGTGCTACTGAATTTTTATCGTGTTAGTTTATTTGGTCTCTTGTTGAAAACTGGAAGCTTCTCAAAAACCTCTCCTGAAAATCAGCTGCATAAAATTTCACTTTTGAAAACCCAGCTGTCTGTAGCTGTAATTATTCTCTGTTTGCAAAGACTCAATTGAATGTGATTGTCTGCCTTTTAAAATAATTCATATTCTAAAAATCTGATTTTTTATAATTTAGCTGCTTATGCATGTATGGGAAGAATTAAATAAATTGGCATTTGCATGTATGTTTCATATATTTTTAATTATTCTCTTTTTCCTCCTTCCAGGCCAGCCAGACCATTCAAGTTACCAAAAAGGTAAGATCTAATACTGTCACACGCAAGGTTTGCAGAATCATAAAGGCAGTAGATGAGGTGATGGCAAAACTGTGATTCCCCACACATTGTAAGAGTGAGGAGTATTAAAAGAAAATAGCTGGCAATCAAATTAAGACATATTAAAAAAAAAAAAAGAAGAAAAAGACAAGGAAATTATTTCTTTCTGCATTGGGTAGTGAATTTCTGAAAGGGACACATATTGTTTACTATGGTCCATGCCATTCTCTTTGGGTGTATATCCACTTTCTGCACTGGCATAAAAACTTGTGACTCAGTACCTTTTTGATTAAGGGATATTCTGAGAAGCAGCTTGGTCGTGTCATCAGTAATGATAAAACCACCTGACAGAATAGCTCAGAAATTCCATCGTAATGATCTTGTTTTCTGCCTAAAACCAGAAACCCCACAGAGTCAAGAGCTGTAGGTTTGGACTGCATATTCCCTGAAGAATGGCAGGGTCAGAGAATTTGCCTTGAGTAAGAAACAAACCTGTTTGCTAAATACCTGGTTTGAGTTACGTAAATCTGTTTGTTAGTATGAGTTCAACCACAGAAATACCTGTTACTCATGGTGACTTCTTTATCATACAGAAACTATATATGGTGTGTTTCTGCCTGTATATGAGACTGGCTGGTGATTTAACCTGAGTATGTCTGCAAATAGGTGCTAATTGAAAAGTTTAAAACTCTCTGTGTGTTAAGTGATAGCTTAAAGTGAGGACATGCTGGAGCACTCTCTCACTTTTTTTTTTGTTTTTCCTTTCTACTTTTTAAGAATCTGAGGTAGATTGCCTTGGGGCAAATTGTTTGAAACCAGTTTTTTCATGGTGTTAAATGTGTGAGATAACTATAGTTTGAATTAACTACGCCTAAGCATTTTTATTCGTTTAAAACATGAAGGAAAAAAAAAAACACCAAAAACTTAGACTTTTTTCAGGTGGGTGAAAAGCAGCGGAAGGAAAGGCATTAATGAGAACTATCTGCATCTTCATGGAACAGTGCAGCTTACAGCAGTGTTGCTGTTCTAACAGCTAAATTGAAAGCAGGGAGTGAAATGGCATAAAAAAATATTTCAGGCAGTGTCACAGTTACCATCATTTAGTGCTTGAATAGTTTTGAGGAAAAAAAAGAAACAATAGTGTATCAGCATAGTTATATGCTCAGCTTATTGAGTAACTATAATTTTAATTAGGCATCAAAAAGCAGGATTTAGAAAAGCATTAAAGCATGTGCTTGGCACTAAGGATGTTCTGTGAGAATGTGGGTGATTCCTTGGCTGACGAATTGATTTAAGTGCTTTCCTCTTGGGCTCGGACATTATCAGCAAGTGGTCACTTACACAGAGTCTAAGTGAGGGCAGTGACTGGCTTTTCACAGAGAAAATAACAAGTAACTGAACTCGTCTCATGGGTTTTTATTGGGTGAAAAATAAAGTGATTGTCATCAGGTTTAGCCACTTATGGTGGGCTGGGATCAAAGCTGGCTATTAGGCAACCTGGTTGGAGCCAGAGCCTCCAGTAGCACCAGGTGATGCTCAGAAAAATAAAATTAAAATATAGTATGGTTACTCTTTTTGGATGTTCTAGCCCAGGTCAGCTTTGCTTATCTGAATTTCAGTATGCATATGAGAAACAGGACAAATCTGCGGGTGTAGATGAGCGCTTCTGTACATGGCTTATAAACAAGTTAAATGCCTCACCTGGGACATAGTTTATTTCACAGCTGGTGACTGGAGAATTTAAGCCATTTAAGAGCTACTCAGCTGAGAATGGAGGTGTAGACAACATGTCAAAGGGGTAAACTTGGCACTAGTGATGAACAGGAAAATACATCTCTTGGTTATAATTTTTATGACTTCAGAGCAAACACCTCTAATAGCTAGTCCATCTAGTGCTTGGTGTTTAGGAAAACATTTAGTTCTATAAATAGGAAAATTCGATTAGGTCATTTACTTCCCTTCACTTCTACTTCATACAATTGCTCATTTGGCAAGCTGCCCCTTTGTGATTCACTTGAATAAAAACTTACACTTAAGATTGCTTTTCAGGCTTTGGCTAATTAACCTCTTGTGTGAGAATGTAAGAATTATTCCACGTTTACCTAATGGGAAATTGAGACACACCCAGTGCTTTGGACTTCCTTGCTCCTTAAACCTGTACCTGGCCCCCTGGGCCGTACCTATTGCCACGTGCGATGGGAAATCAGCAATAAACTTGCCCACCGAGTTGATTTTTCAGTTAGATGACTGGGAAGCTATTGCTGGAGTGAGGAACTGGGCACTGCCTCCCATCTGAGCAATGGGACAGAAAGTAATCCTTTAAGGCAGTAGAAGTAAGTCCAGGGAGCGCTCTGCTCTAAACTTTCATGTTACGTTGCATGTAAGTAGAGGAAATAAGAGTATAGATCTTCCTGAGGCCATCGATACAGAATGATTCATAGCCTATAATTATTTTTCTAATGCCCTTTAAACTTTGTGGGACTCTCTGTACTCTCTTTGCTCCCAATATTAGACGGTGTTGCCCTTGAAACATAAACTCTACGAATTCAAGTCTTTAAGAAATTAAGATTTCTAGTTTTCATTTTCTTTTCTGATACTTCTCTGTCAATTTAACTATTTTATAAAAATGGTGAAAACTTCATTTGCACATAAAAATTCTTGCACTCTTAAAATTTAGAATGAAGTAGTTAAAATCTAAGGATATGTGTTACACTAGAAGACTAAACAATTAATGCTGATTAGTTTATGTATCATGTTGCAACTCCCTTGCACCTTTGAATTTACAACAGATTTAATGGATCATTAGTATATAGCATTTGAGCAATTTTTTAATGACTGTTTTAAACATAGAAGAAATGTTTTCTTTTGGGTTCCACTTTAAAATTAGTTTTTCCGCTCTGATATTTTTCTTTAAAAAGCTTAAGCTTTCAAAGAATAAACTGTAATGATTTCTATCACTAAATTTTTAACAAAGCATCTATTTTCTAGTAGTCCCCATCCATGGATAATATCCATGCTAGAAGTTAAGTATAAAGTTAAGGAAAAAATATTTATATAAAATATGTTTAATCTTAAATGAAAGTTTTCACTACACCTATGCTTTTTTTTTGCATTTTTTTTTATGTAAGAACATTTTATGTAAATTATTTCTGTGGCGTATAACTTTTATTCCTGTACCGTCTTTTTCTCTGCTCCTCTCCATGTAGCTACGCTGCGCTGATAGCCGACTGGCCCGTGGTGGTCCTGGGCATGTGTACGGTGTTGATAGTGGTGTGTGCGCTGGTTGGAATACTGGTTCCAGATCTTCCAGATTTCTCTGATCCGTTGCTGGTAGGTAAATATTAATCAACTCTACTGTCAAATAAATATTTTTGGTTTGCTGGTTTTTCAGCGGTAACTGTAAACAGCAGATGCAACTGCAGAAATTGATATGTTCCTCTTAAACTGAGATCTGCCCAGAGGAAAAAAATGACCCTTAATATGCCTGAAAATGTTCCCTGTATCTGTTTGGGAACCAATTTCTAGTGAGATTCAGTTGTTAGTACGCTTGCAGAAGCAATTTTTGTCTAGTGAATCCATGAAAGAAAAGATCTGGTAAAGAGCAAATCCTTCTGCATTTTGCTATGGAAAGCTCATGTCTCCTTAAGCAGAGCTGCTGTACATTGAATAATGTAAATACAACACAGACCGTATGTTCTCAGTCAGGTTTCAAAGAGTGAGGGGCAGGATCTATTAAAGGAAAGGGATTTCTGGGTGCCTTCTGGGGGTGAATTGATATCCATACTGAAAGACTGAAAGCAATTTTTATCAGATTCTATTAAGCACTGCACTCATTTCTTACTTTTTATGAGCAGCCTTACCCACGAGTAGCTTGCAGGACTTTTATTGAAAATACTGAATTCAAGTATTACCCTCAAATAAAAATATACTGTTCCTACAAGTTAGTTTTGTGTCTGTTATAGTAGCATATATCTGTACATATCCATATGTCATGTATAGTTCTTGAAAACCGACAAATTATTAAAATTGTTTTAAAGTCACTTTGAAAATTATTTCAAGATTTGCCTTTTTCTTGGAGAAATAAAGATGTACTTAAGTGGTTTTTAGTCATATTTAAACAATAAAAAGAGTGATAATTGAGATACAGAAGAGGACATTGTAGAACACCCTTGCTCTGAAAACGAAGTGTTGAACATTTGATAGACTAAATCATCGTCACTTCTCAGGGAGAGAAGCTGTACGTGCCAGAATTCTTAATCTGTCACTCTGTACACTTGGTCGTTATTTTGTCTGACCTGTCATAAAGCATTTTACCTTTAGAAGTAGATGCCTGGAGAAACTATGCTTCTTAATGAAAACTATCCATCACTTTGATCATGATTCCACTTTTCTGGTTGAGCGAAAGAATGAAAAGTATTAATGGAATGTTGTGCTGCTCTGTCTCAGGGTTTTGAACCACGAGGGACGGCCATAGGACAGAGATTGGTCACGTGGAACAACATGGTCAAAAACACAGGGTACAAAGCAACGCTTGCGAACTATCCTTTCAAATATGCAGATGAGCAAGCTAAAAGGTACATATTAAAATGCGTTTTATTTTATTGGGGATTTTTTTGTGCGTGCATAGCACTTGCTTTAAAACCCGCTGAAGTTAATGTATATACTGCCACTGATGTCATACAAACATTGAACCGGTCTTCTACGATTCTTGAGGCCTTTCACACAGAACTAGATATTTCCCATCACAAGCTCTTCAAAAGAATTTATAACTTTTATCTTTTGAATTAGGGGTATTTTCAGTACTGGTGTACTCAGCACTACACTCTCGTTGTAGTTTCCTTTGAAGTCTATAATAGCAAAAAACTCAGTGTTTCCATTTTTGAATACCAAATTCATTTTGGTAAAAATACATGTTTTGTCATATGTAAGAGCTATTAAGACATGTTGCTGGTTTGGATACTCCTTTTAACAGTCTCTTTGCTCACGATACGTAAAACTCTTTATTCTGTTTTAGTCATCAGGATGACAGATGGTCAGACGATCACTACGAAAGAGAGAAGAGACAAGCAGAGTGGAACTTCCACAAGGATACCTTCTTCTGCGATATTCCGAGTAAGTGGAGCAATGACATAAGGAAGGCTAAAAACTTCTGCCAGCTGAATCATTTCTGAGCTCTTCTGTATATTGTGTGCCTTACATTTTTTGCTTAGTGTACACACACACCACAATAGCACCTTCTTTCTGTGGGCAGAAGTCTTTGAAGAAATTGGGCTGAAATGCTGTGTTCCATTGGTTCTTTCTAGGAACCAAAAGTATTTACTTAAAGTGCTTCCCATGCAGTGGTTCCATTTCCTATGAAGATTGTTATTAGTTATCAGGACTGCTGATCACTGTAAAAGCAGTGTTTTGTGGATGACTGTAGAGGTAACCCTTAATTCATGCTAGGGAAGAAGTTGTATTGTATCTGACCTGTCATAAAGCATTTTACCTTTAGAAGCAGATGCCTGGAGAAACTATGTTAACTTACCTCTACAAAAACTTAATTCAAAATCCTTTTCCTGTATGTCCTAAAAGACACCCACAGGTCATATCTTTTTTGCAGGATCTAGGGGGTTGTTGAGGAAAAAAAAAAAACAACCACAAAAATCACACGCACACAAAAACCGTGAACAAAGCACCCCCCTCAAAGAAACAAAATTAGAAATCCCACCTTAAAGTACTGAAGGCTCATGAAGCTGTCTCAGTTAAATGAGAGGACAGAAAAGACAAAGAAGTCTTTATTGACTTTTCACAAGGCAGACTGCAAACCTTTGATAAGTCTGTTCTGGCAGGGAGCGTGCGTTAGCAGATGTAGATCTTGCCTTTATTCATATAATGACCCAGGCTCTTTTGCAGCCACTTCAATATGTGAGGGCTGATAACAGAGCACAAAAACGTAATTGTGAAATTATTTGTTTATATTACTTGTTCTGAGAGAGCAATGACCAGTAAAAACCAGGGTGAGAAACGGATTTTTATTCTTTTTTTTAATTATTTAATTCTTTTCCCCAGTTACGTTATGGTCTTACATCTAAGTGAGAGGATGTGAGCGAGATCATCATTTCTGCTCCCGTGAGCAGAACCAAATCAGCCTCAGCAGATCTTGCGTAAGGAAGAGGAAATCTGCTCAGAACTCTACCGAGCATTAACTGCAGCATGAAGCAGAATTACCTCCTCTTACCCTGCCCGCTGTCTCTGTGTACTTTCACTCTTCTCCTTTCCACTACTGTTTCTGCGTAGTCTCAGTTGTGGCCATCACGAAGGAATTGTGCTCCTATGGGAAAGTTGGCCAGTCCATGATGTAAAGAAAACAGTTGATTTCCTGACCCGTATCTGTCATTCCTGGTGTCTGTCTTTGCAGATCTCAGTTCCCTTCGTCCTAAGGCATGGTCAGAGATCATAAAGCACCACGCCCGAGTCTTTCCATTACAGGCTTGTGAAAGGCAAAAACTCTGCTCGCTTCACAGCAGTGGGAAAAACTCGGGGTTTGGAATATTGTAATTACCATGATAATGTTTCTTAACCCCTAGTTCCATATTGCATTATGCAATAGGATATATTTGTGCTTGTATGTATGTTTTCTTTGTTAGCTACGCATTAAAATCTCGCTGCCACAAAGTAATTACTTTCTTTCCTAAAAGCTGTCTTCTAATAAATGTGATTTAATTTGTAATTTAAACTGTATATGTCTAAACTGTAGAATTCTTAAAAATCACATACACAATCTCGAGGATATCACAACAATTTCCATTGCAGTCATTTGCTTCTGAAGCAAAGACATTCTTGTAGAAACAGCTTTATAATTATTATTTATATTCCCAAATGACTTACTAAATCAGCCTTTGATTACTATTATCTGTGCACTGCCATTATGCTGTGCCAAGAATTTCATAGTTTGCTGATTAGATCTTTTGATTTGTATTTGTTTGTCATATTTCAGAAGATAGTTTGCTTGAATAGCAGTCTGTAGTGCTTCTAAGTGGTATATAATGTTGAAGATGCCTATTTACTATAAGCACTTAAAGGAAACTGAAACTTTAATGTGGATTGAGTCCCACGGATAAATAGCTCGTCTCGAAAAGGAGGTGGATTCCCGTGACCTGACAAAGATTTAATCTGTGTCATTTGAATGGTGGGATTTTGCCTCGTTCTTTGATACCGGACACACCCAAATCATCTCTAAAACCCCCCTCCTGTAATTTCAGGTGATCGCTATTCACGAGTGGTGTTTACATCAACAGAAGGAGAGAACTTATGGAATTTGAATTCAATTAAGTCAATGTGCAATGTAGATAACTTGAGGGTAAGTAAAGATGGCATTTAATTTGTTTAACTTGCAGGTGTGAAGCATGTATTTGAAACTTTGTATCGCTGCCCGTTGCCATCCCATAGCACATAAGAGGACGTCTGGTTGTTCACATCCTTTTCGAGTTGTCAGTCAGCATGCAGACAAAGCTACAAAATAGGGGAATTTATTTGGTTTTCTTTATAACACCATCCAGAGGATGGAGAAAGGTTGTTGCAGATATTCTTTTTATGGATTTTTTTTTTTGTAATTTAGGTGTTTATGTAAGAATATAGTAAACATTTTAGCTGAGCAGAATGACAGTGCATCATGAGAGCAGCATTGCTTTTTAGCTAGTTAGGAGACAAAAGAAATTGATATACGGCTGTAGTTTTTGCTGTTGAATTCATGCCTGTACACGCCAAAATGCTGTTGAAATAAGTGGCAAGGCTTTCTCTATTCCAAGACAGGAAAATCAGACACTGTTTTCTAGAAATGCAAACCTTAGAATTTATGTATTTTTCTGATGATAAGCAGGATTTCAGCACCAGCTACTATTTGTTTTAGTATGAGCTAACAATATATCCCCTATGTGTTAATTGTATTCCCATCTGCTTGTAACTACTTTAAATAGATGTTTTACTGACACTTAGGGGCTCCATCCTGCAGCTGCTCAGCATATGGTAATCCTATAATCTTCATGGAGACATCATGTAGCAAATAGCTGTAGGAGGTGTGCAAATTTTTTATTACTTGGATAAGAAAAGCTCTTTCTTTCACCTGTTAATTGCAGAATGTTTTCCCTATAAAGCGTAAACAGTTATTTTATAAACTTCAAAGACTGTAAATGATCTCCTCAGACAGCTTCCCCAAAACCCGTGTGTTTGTGGTTCTCTGTCACTGCACGGATCCATTTGGGCAAATCTCAAACGCGCGCAGGTTGCCTGGCTTCGTTTCCTTACTCGTTCCAAAATAAATGAGAATGTTGCCAGTGGCAGGCCAAGGCTGGCAACAGTGAAACGGCCTTTTCAGTTCCCTTGGATCACCAACAAAGCTCAGTGCTACAATATATTAATTTTTTATGTAGCATTTTAATGAGTCATCTGGAGCTAGATTTTGTATTTTAATTTCTAATTTCCAGCTGCCAGCTCATGTTACTTTATCTTTGGCAGCAGTTACTGGTGAATGTTTATGGCCTGCAGCAAGTGTTGAAGAGCGGCGTATAAACCTCATTGTCCCATCTTGAACTTGAATACGTAGGGAAGACAATACAATCCTTTCCTCCCCATTTACCTATTATATCCTCATAGGATTAACCTGGAGATGTGCCATGAAAAATAGAGATATGCTATTCCAGTGCTTCCTTTTATTGAGTAGGTTGTTCGGTTTTTCCTGAGTTTGCATGTGTGAGTGTTTTTATCTGGAAACAATCAAATGTGAATTATCCTGTTTTTTTGGAATGCCAGTTTGTTATTGTTGAGAAACTGGTAGACAAAATTAAATCCATATTAAAGCTTTTATGACTGTCATGAGAATCTCCAAATCTGGGGGGGGGTGTTCTGCATTATAAAGGATGGCTAATAAGAAACCTGTGAGGTTTTGTTTTTAAAAACAAAAAGAAAAAAAAAAGCTAAGTGGAAGGTTTATAGATCCTCTAAATTTAAAATACATATAGATAGTGATTTCAGGGCCCAATCCTGTAAACTCTTAAGCACGTAGCTTTGTTAATGTGTCTATTGATATGTGTTCAGTAAGACTGAAATTTTACATATATCTAAATATTTGAAGGACAATTCTAGTTTGTCACATATAACAAGCCAGAAGCTCTGGATTTTAAGACTTATACTCCCTGTTTTCCCTGATCTAATCCTGTTATTTAAAAGTTTCTGTTCAGTTTCGTAGCTACTCTCAGTTTTGCCTGTGGTGATTACGGTGTAGCTAAGTCATGCTCTCTGGCCTTGCTGCTGCCACATCCTCCTCCCCCCTGCTCCCAAGTCTTCGTCCCACAGTGGGGACAGCGTCCAGAGGCACGACCCCTCTCTCTGTGCAGTAGGGCTTATTTTGGGGTGCTCCCTGCCCCAGCAACACTCCCTGGAGCTGGTGCCTCGGGGGCACACAGTGCCTGGGTGTTAGGCTGGCCTGGTTGGGGAAGCGTCTGTCGGCGGCACAAGAGCTAAAAAAGACTCATAAATGAGGGTTGTAGAGGAGAGGTCAGATGGTGGAAGACATCATAAAGCTGTCACATCTGTTTTTTCTCTGGATAGTAAGTCTCTGCCTCTCCTAGGACCTGCAGTATGTGATTCGGAGCTGAATGAATTTCACTGAATTTCACTGAATTTTTTTTTGGAGTTGGAAGGGACCATAGAGATCATCTAGTCCAACTCCCCT